>OX122892.1:16019989-16653280 GCA_944738655.2 Andrena hattorfiana | reverse complement strand
ATTTTCACAAATCCAAAAAGATATGAGTTAATTTCACCTAAATTTACTCAAATTTAGCCCCTCCGACAAAAAACTCATTAAAGTCCAAAAAAATCGAATTTGATTTAAAAAAATTTATTAAAATTGCACAAAAAATTTTTACAAAATCCACAAAAATATGAGTTAATTTCACCTAAGTTTACTCAAATTTTGCTCCTACAAAAAAAAACTCGTTAAAGTCAAAAAAATCGAATTTGATTTAAAAAAAATTTATTAATATTTGGCTAAAAATTTTCACAAATTCCGAAAAAAATATGAGTTAAATTTCACCTAAATTTACTCAAATTTAGCTCATCCGACAAAAAACTCATCAAAATACAAAAAAAATCGAATTTGATTTCAAATAAATTTATTAAAACTTGACTAAAAATTTTCACAAAATCCAAAAAATATGATTTTAATTTCACCTAAATTTACTCAAATTTGGCTCCTCCGACAAAAAAAACTCAATAAAATCCAAATAAATCAAATTTTACTTAAAAATTTAATATAATTCAATTTGACTAAAAATTTTCACAAAATCAAAAAAAATATGAGTTAATTTCACGTAATTTTACTATAATTTAGCTCCTCCGACAATAAAACTCATCAATATTCAAAAAAAATTGAATTTGATTTCAAATAAATTTATTAAAATTTGGCTAAAAAATTTCACAAAATCCAAAAAATATGATTTAATTTCACCTAAATTTACTCAAATTTAGCTCCTCCAACAAAAAAACTCATTAAAGTGTTACGTATGTGGAATTTTCCCATACATCGCTCTCAACCGTTTTTCGAGCTCGCGTCTGTGAAGGGAAAACGCCCTAAAACCCTTTCGTTTATCAAACGTCACTAATGGGGGTCATGATCTCGCCCATCTGGATCACGACCACGGGAACGGGAGTGACACGACGACGACCCCGAAGGATTTCCTTATATAGAGATTCCTAATGAATCCCCACTCATTTTGGGACTATATAAACCCTTTGGTTTCAACCCTCGTTGGTTAAAAGCTATAGAGTCACGCGTAGAGTCACGTCGTGTCACGCTCGTACAGAGTTGGTTAAATTCAGTAAGGTCGGGCTAAAGTCTCCGTCAGAATCATAGTTAACCTCATAGAATCCGCGAGTCCGGTTTATATTCTATTTGGCACTTTGAAACAGCCACTCGTACGCCCCGCATCGCCAGTGCGTCAACACCGTGCAACTATTGGTAATTTATACACATTATTTAATTAACTAATCGCGACACTTACATTTGTACAATAACTGATTATTGAATATACGAATGGTGTTCACGTGTAAATCGAGTAGATTCGTTAAATCCATCTTTTACCCAGCGATCCTTATAATATTAGTAGCACTCACCCACTGATACAACTTTACCGCTCGAGTTGTATCAACTTTAATTAAGAGTTACGAGGCATTACTAACATTTCCCGCGACCCCCTGATTTCGTATCAGGTTCGTTCGCAAACCCTTTACCAAAACAAGCCATCTTCTCCAACCCAGTGGCTCCCCGATTTCGCATCGGGTTCGTCCATGAAACCTCACCCCTCCTATGGCTCCCTGATTTCGCATCAGGTTCGTCCGTATCCTACAGCTCCCTGATTTCGCATCAGGTTCGTCTGTAAATCTACCAACTTCCGAACAGCTCCCTGGTTTCGCACCAGGTTCGTCTGTGAATAATCCAACCTCCTAGCAGCTCCCTGGTTTCGCACCTGGTTCGTCTGTGAACTTCATCCTAGTGACTCCCCGATTTCGCATCGGGTTCGTTCACGACGTTTCACCCTCCTGCGGCTCCCTGATTTCGCATCAGGTTCGTCCGCGTGTGACTCCATTCCTAGAGGCTCCCCTGATTTCGCATCAGGTTCGTCCTCGCCGTCAATAATCCTAGCGGCTCCCTGATTTCGCATCAGGTTCGTCCGCGCACCTAACTAACAAATTCATAAACCGTATTCCTTGGGAAATACCCTTCTCGCCGGCCTCTCGCGTTGCCGCAGCCCCGGCTCGTAACAAAAGACCAAAAAAATCGAATTTGATTTAAAAAAAAAATTTATTAAAATTTGGCTAAAAATTTTCACAAATCCGAAAAAAATATGAGTTAATTTCATCTAAATTTACTCAAATTTTGCTCCTACAACAAAAAAATCGTTAAAGTGCAAAGAAATCGAATTTGATTTAAAAAAAATTTATTAAAATTTGACTAATAGTTTTCACAAAATCCAAAAAAATATGAGTTAATTTCACCTAAATTTACTCAAATTTAGCTCCTCCGACGAAAAAACTCATCAAAATTCAAAAAAATCGAATTTGATTTCAAATAAGTTTATTAAAATTTGACTAAAAATTTTCACAAAATCCAAACTATATGATTTAATTCCACCTAAAATTTTACTCAAATTTAGCTCCTCCGACGAAAAAACTCATCAAAATTAAAAAAAATCGAATTTGATTTCAAATAAGTTTATAAAATTTGACTAAAAATTTTCACAAAATCCAAACTATATGATTTAATTTCACCTAAATTTACTCAAATTTAGCTCCTCCGACAAAAAAACTCATTAAAGACCAAAAAAATTAAATTTTACTTAAAAAATTTAATATAATTCAATTTGACTAATAATTTTCACAAAATCCAAAAAAATATGAGTTAATTTCACGTAATTTTACTCTAATTTAGCTCCTCCGACAATTAAAACTCATCAATATTCAAAAAAATTGAATTTGATTTCAAATAAATTTATTAAAATTTGGCTAAAAATCTTTACAAAATCCAAAAAAATATGAGTTAATTTCACCTAAATTTACTCTAATTTAGCTCCTCCGACAAAAAAAACCCAACAAAATAAAAAAAAACGAATTTGACTTCAAAAAATTTTATTAAAATTTGACTAATAGTTTTCACAAAATCCAAAAAAATATGTGATAATTTCACCTAAATTTACTCAAATTTAGCTCCTCCGACAAATAACTCATCAAAATTCAAAAAAATCGAATTTGATTTAAAAAAAATTTATTAAAATTTGACTAATAGTTTTCACAAAATCCAAAAAAGTAAGAGTTAATTTCACCTAAATTTACTCAAATTTAGCTCCTCCGACAAAAAAAACTCATCAAAATTCAAAAAAATCGAATTTGATTTCCAATAAATTTATTAAAATTTGACTAAAAATTTCACAAAATCCAAAAATATGATTTAATTTCACCTAAATTTACTCATATTTAGCTCCTCCGACAAAAAACTGATTAAAGTCCAAAAAAATCGAATTTGATTTAAAAAAAAATTTATTAAAATTTGACTAAAAATTTTCGCAAAATCCAAAAAAACTTGAGTTAATTTCCCCTAAATTCATCCAAATTTAGCTCGTCTCGCAAAAAACTCATCAAAATCCCAAAAAATTGAATTTGTTTTCAAAAAATTTTATTAAAATTTGACTGAAAATTTTCACAAAATCCAAAAAGATATGAGTTAATTTCACCTAAATTTACTCAAATTTAGCCCCTCCGACAAAAAACTCATTAAAGTCCAAAAAATCGAATTTGATTTAAAAAATTTATTAAAATTGCACAAAAAATTTTTACAAAATCCACAAAAATATGAGTTAATTTCACCTAAGTTTACTCAAATTTTGCTCCTACAAAAAAAAAACTCGTTAAAGTCCAAAAAAATCGAATTTGATTTAAAAAAAATTTATTAATATTTGGCTAAAAATTTTCACAAATTCCGAAAAAAATATGAGTTAATTTCACCTAAATTTACTCAAATTTAGCTCATCCGACAAAAAACTCATCAAAATACAAAAAAATCGAATTTGATTTCAAATAAATTTATTAAAACTTGACTAAAAATTTTCACAAAATCCAAAAATATGATTTAATTTCACCTAAATTTACTCAAATTTGGCTCCTCCGACAAAAAAACTCAATAAAATCAAATAAATCAAATTTTACTTAAAAATTTAATATAATTCAATTTGACTAAAAATTTTCACAAAATCAAAAAAAATATGAGTTAATTTCACGTAATTTTACTCTAATTTAGCTCCTCCGACAATAAAAACTCATCAATATTCAAAAAAATTGAATTTGATTTCAAATAAATTTATTAAAATTTGGCTAAAAAATTTCACAAAATCCAAAAAATATGATTTAATTTCACCTAAATTTACTCAAATTTAGCTCCTCCAACAAAAAAAACTCATTAAAGTGTTACGTATGTGGAATTTTCCCATACATCGCTCTCAACCGTTTTTCGAGCTCGCGTCTGTGAAGGGAAAACGCCCTAAAACCCTTTCGTTTATCAAACGTCACTAATGGGGGTCATGATCTCGACCATCTGGATCACGACCACGGGAACGGGAGTGACACGACGACGACCCGAAGGATTTCCTTATATAGAGATTCCTAATGAATCCCCACTCATTTTGGGACTATATAAACCCTTTGGTTTCAACCCTCGTTGGTTAAAAGCTATAGAGTCACGCGTAGAGTCACGTCGTGTCACGCTCGTACAGAGTTGGTTAAATTCAGTAAGGTCGGGCTAAAGTCTCCGTCAGAATCATAGTTAACCTCATAGAATCCGCGAGTCCGGTTTATATTCTATTTGGCACTTTGAAACAGCCACTCGTACGCCCCGCATCGCCAGTGCGTCAACACCGTGCAACTATTGGTAATTTATACACATTATTTAATTAACTAATCGCGACACTTACATTTGTACAATAACTGATTATTGAATATACGAATGGTGTTCACGTGTAAATCGAGTAGATTCGTTAAATCCATCTTTTACCCAGCGATCCTTATAATATTAGTAGCACTCACCCACTGATACAACTTTACCGCTCGAGTTGTATCAACTTTAATTAAGAGTTACGAGGCATTACTAACATTTCCCGCGACCCCCTGATTTCGTATCAGGTTCGTTCGCAAACCCTTTACCAAAACAAGCCATCTTCTCCAACCCAGTGGCTCCCCGATTTCGCATCGGGTTCGTCCATGAAACCTCACCCCTCCTACGGCTCCCTGATTTCGCATCAGGTTCGTCCGTATCCTACAGCTCCCTGATTTCGCATCAGGTTCGTCTGTAAATCTACCAACTTCCGAACAGCTCCCTGGTTTCGCACCAGGTTCGTCTGTGAATAATCCAACCTCCTAGCAGCTCCCTGGTTTCGCACCTGGTCGTCTGTGAACTTCATCCTAGTGACTCCCCGATTTCGCATCGGGTTCGTTCACGACGTTTCACCCTCCTGCGGCTCCCTGATTTCGCATCAGGTTCGTCCGCGTGTGACTCCATTCCTAGAGGCTCCCTGATTTCGCATCAGGTTCGTCCTCGCCCGTCAATAATCCTAGCGGCTCCCTGATTTCGCATCAGGTTCGTCCGCGCACCTAACTAACAAATTCATAAACCGTATTCCTTGGGAAATACCCTTCTCGCCGGCCTCTCGCGTTGCCGCAGCCCCGGCTCGTAACAAAAGACCAAAAAAATCGAATTTGATTTAAAAAAAAAATTTATTAAAATTTGGCTAAAAATTTTCACAAAATCCGAAAAAATATGAGTTAATTTCATCTAAATTTACTCAAATTTTGCTCCTACAACAAAAAAATCGTTAAAGTGCAAAGAAATCGAATTTGATTTAAAAAAAATTTATTAAAATTTGACTAATAGTTTTCACAAAATCCAAAAAAATATGAGTTAATTTCACCTAAATTTACTCAAATTTAGCTCATCCGACGAAAAAACTCATCAAAATTCAAAAAAATCGAATTTGATTTCAAATAAGTTTATTAAAATTTGACTAAAAATTTTCACAAAATCCAAACTATATGATTTAATTCCACCTAAATTTACTCAAATTTAGCTCCTCCGACGAAAAAACTCATCAAAAATTCAAAAAAATCGAATTTGATTTCAAATAAGTTTATTAAAATTTGACTAAAAAATTTTCACAAAATCCAAACTATATGATTTAATTTCACCTAAATTTACTCAAATTTAGCTCCTCCGACAAAAAAAACTCATTAAAGACCAAAAAAATTAAATTTTACTTAAAAAAATTTAATATAATTCAATTTGACTAATAATTTTCACAAAATCCAAAAAAATATGAGTTAATTTCACGTAATTTTACTCTAATTTAGCTCCTCCGACAATAAAACTCATCAATATTCAAAAAAATTGAATTTGATTTCAAATAAATTTATTAAAATTTGGCTAAAAATCTTTACAAAATCCAAAAAAATATGAGTTAATTTCACCTAAATTTACTCTAATTTAGCTCCTCCGACAAAAAAAACCCAACAAAATAAAAAAAACGAATTTGACTTCAAAAAATTTTATTAAAATTTGACTAATAGTTTTCACAAAATCCAAAAAAATATGTGATAATTTCACCTAAATTTACTCAAATTTAGCTCCTCCGACAAAATAACTCATCAAAATTCAAAAAATCGAATTTGATTTAAAAAAAATTTATTAAAATTTGACTAATAGTTTTCACAAAATCCAAAAAAGTAAGAGTTAATTTCACCTAAATTTACTCAAATTTAGCTCCTCCGACAAAAAAACTCATCAAAATTCAAAAAAATCGAATTTGATTTCAAATAAATTTATTAAAATTTGACTAAAAATTTTCACAAAATCCAAAAAATATGATTTAATTTCACCTAAATTTACTCATATTTAGCTCCTCCGACAAAAAACTGATTAAAGTCCAAAAAAATCGAATTTGATTTAAAAAAAATTTATTAAAATTTGACTAAAAATTTTCGCAAAATCCAAAAAACTTGAGTTAATTTCCCCTAAATTCATCCAAATTTAGCTCGTCTCGCAAAAAACTCATCAAAATCCCAAAAAAATTGAATTTGTTTTCAAAAAATTTTATTAAAATTTGACTGAAAATTTTCACAAAATCGAAAAAGATATGAGTTAATTTCACCTAAATTTACTCAAATTTAAGCCCCTCCGACAAAAAACTCATTAAAGTCCAAAAAAATCGAATTTGATTTAAAAAAATTTATTAAAATTGCACAAAAAATTTTTACAAAATCCACAAAAATATGAGTTAATTTCACCTAAGTTTACTCAAATTTTGCTCCTACAAAAAAAAAACTCGTTAAAGTCCAAAAAAATCGAATTTGATTTAAAAAAAATTTATTAATATTTGGCTAAAAATTTTCACAAATTCCGAAAAAAATATGAGTTAATTTCACCTAAATTTACTCAAATTTAGCTCATCCGACAAAAAACTCATCAAAATACAAAAAAATCGAATTTGATTTCAAATAAATTTATTAAAACTTGACTAAAAATTTTCACAAAATCCAAAAAATATGATTTAATTTCACCTAAATTTACTCAAATTTGGCTCCTCCGACAAAAAAACTCAATAAAATCCAAATAAATCAAATTTTACTTAAAAATTTAATATAATTCAATTTGACTAAAAATTTTCACAAAATCAAAAAAAATATGAGTTAATTTCACGTAATTTTACTCTAATTTAGCTCCTCCGACAATAAAACTCATCAATATTCAAAAAAATTGAATTTGATTTCAAATAAATTTATTAAAATTTGGCTAAAAAATTTCACAAAATCCAAAAAATATGATTTAATTTCACCTAAATTTACTCAAATTTAGCTCCTCCAACAAAAAAAACTCATTAAAGTGTTACGTATGTGAAATTTTCCCATACATCGCTCTCAACCGTTTTTCGAGCTCGCGTCTGTGAAGGGAAAACGCCCTAAAACCCTTTCTGTTTATCAAACGTCACTAATGGGGGTCATGATCTCGACCATCTGGATCACGACCACGGGAACGGGAGTGACACGACGACGACCCCGAAGGATTTCCTTATATAGAGATTCCTAATGAATCCCCACTCATTTTGGGACTATATAAACCCTTTGGTTTCAACCCTCGTTGGTTAAAAGCTATAGAGTCACGCGTAGAGTCACGTCGTGTCACGCTCGTACAGAGTTGGTTAAATTCAGTAAGGTCGGGCTAAAGTCTCCGTCAGAATCATAGTTAACCTCATAGAATCCGCGAGTCCGGTTTATATTCTATTTGGCACTTTGAAACAGCCACTCGTACGCCCCGCATCGCCAGTGCGTCAACACCGTGCAACTATTGGTAATTTATACACATTATTTAATTAACTAATCGCGACACTTACATTTGTACAATAACTGATTATTGAATATACGAATGGTGTTCACGTGTAAATCGAGTAGATTCGTTAAATCCATCTTTTACCCAGCGATCCTTATAATATTAGTAGCACTCACCCACTGATACAACTTTACCGCTCGAGTTGTATCAACTTTAATTAAGAGTTACGAGGCATTACTAACATTTCCCGCGACCCCCTGATTTCGTATCAGGTTCGTTCGCAAACCCTTTACCAAAACAAGCCATCTTCTCCAACCCAGTGGCTCCCCGATTTCGCATCGGGTTCGTCCATGAAACCTCACCCCTCCTACGGCTCCCTGATTTCGCATCAGGTTCGTCCGTATCCTACAGCTCCCTGATTTCGCATCAGGTTCGTCTGTAAATCTACCAACTTCCGAACAGCTCCCTGGTTTCGCACCAGGTTCGTCTGTGAATAATCCAACCTCCTAGCAGCTCCCTGGTTTCGCACCTGGTTCGTCTGTGAACTTCATCCTAGTGACTCCCCGATTTCGCATCGGGTTCGTTCACGACGTTTCACCCTCCTGCGGCTCCCTGATTTCGCATCAGGTTCGTCCGCGTGTGACTCCATTCCTAGAGGCTCCCTGATTTCGCATCAGGTTCGTCCTCGCCGTCAATAATCCTAGCGGCTCCCTGATTTCGCATCAGGTTCGTCCGCGCACCTAACTAACAAATTCATAAACCGTATTCCTTGGGAAATACCCTTCTCGCCGGCCTCTCGCGTTGCCGCAGCCCCGGCTCGTAACAAAAGACCAAAAAAATCGAATTTGATTTAAAAAAAAAATTTATTAAAATTTGGCTAAAAATTTTCACAAAATCCGAAAAAATATGAGTTAATTTCATCTAAATTTACTCAAATTTTGCTCCTACAACAAAAAAATCGTTAAAGTGCAAAGAAATCGAATTTGATTTAAAAAAAATTTATTAAAATTTGACTAATAGTTTTCACAAAATCCAAAAAAATATGAGTTAATTTCACCTAAATTTACTCAAATTTAGCTCCTCCGACGAAAAAACTCATCAAAATTCAAAAAAATCGAATTTGATTTCAAATAAGTTTATTAAAATTTGACTAAAAATTTTCACAAAATCCAAACTATATGATTTAATTCCACCTAAATTTACTCAAATTTAGCTCCTCCGACGAAAAAACTCATCAAAATTCAAAAAAATCGAATTTGATTTCAAATAAGTTTATTAAAATTTGACTAAAAATTTTCACAAAATCCAAACTATATGATTTAATTTCACCTAAATTTACTCAAATTTAGCTCCTCCGACAAAAAAACTCATTAAAGACCAAAAAAATTAAATTTTACTTAAAAAATTTAATATAATTCAATTTGACTAATAATTTTCACAAAATCCAAAAAAATATGAGTTAATTTCACGTAATTTTACTCTAATTTAGCTCCTCCGACAATAAAACTCATCAATATTCAAAAAAATTGAATTTGATTTCAAATAAATTTATTAAAATTTGGCTAAAAATCTTTACAAAATCCAAAAAAATATGAGTTAATTTCACCTAAATTTACTCTAATTTAGCTCCTCCGACAAAAAAACCCAACAAAATAAAAAAAACGAATTTGACTTCAAAAAATTTTATTAAAATTTGACTAATAGTTTTCACAAAATCCAAAAAAATATGTGATAATTTCACCTAAATTTACTCAAATTTAGCTCCTCCGACAAAATAACTCATCAAAATTCAAAAAAATCGAATTTGATTTAAAAAAAATTTATTAAAATTTGACTAATAGTTTTCACAAAATCCAAAAAAGTAAGAGTTAATTTCACCTAAATTTACTCAAATTTAGCTCCTCCGACAAAAAAACTCATCAAAATTCAAAAAAATCGAATTTGATTTCAAATAAATTTATTAAAATTTGACTAAAAATTTTCACAAAATCCAAAAAATATGATTTAATTTCACCTAAATTTACTCATATTTAGCTCCTCCGACAAAAAACTGATTAAAGTCCAAAAAAATCGAATTTGATTTAAAAAAAATTTATTAAAATTTGACTAAAAATTTTCGCAAAATCCAAAAAAACTTGAGTTAATTTCCCCTAAATTCATCCAAATTTAGCTCGTCTCGCAAAAAACTCATCAAAATCCCAAAAAATTGAATTTGTTTTCAAAAAATTTTATTAAAATTTGACTGAAAATTTTCACAAAATCCAAAAAGATATGAGTTAATTTCACCTAAATTTACTCAAATTTAGCCCCTCCGACAAAAAACTCATTAAAGTCCAAAAAAATCGAATTTGATTTAAAAAAATTTATTAAAATTGCACAAAAAATTTTTACAAAATCCACAAAAATATGAGTTAATTTCACCTAAGTTTACTCAAATTTTGCTCCTACAAAAAAAAACTCGTTAAAGTCCAAAAAAATCGAATTTGATTTAAAAAAAATTTATTAATATTTGGCTAAAAATTTTCACAAATTCCGAAAAAAATATGAGTTAATTTCACCTAAATTTACTCAAATTTAGCTCATCCGACAAAAAACTCATCAAAATACAAAAAAATCGAATTTGATTTCAAATAAATTTATTAAAACTTGACTAAAAATTTTCACAAAATCCAAAAAATATGATTTAATTTCACCTAAATTTACTCAAATTTGGCTCCTCCGACAAAAAAACTCAATAAAATCCAAATAAATCAAATTTTACTTAAAAATTTAATATAATTCAATTTGACTAAAAATTTTCACAAAATCAAAAAAAATATGAGTTAATTTCACGTAATTTTACTCTAATTTAGCTCCTCCGACAATAAAACTCATCAATATTCAAAAAAATTGAATTTGATTTCAAATAAATTTATTAAAATTTGGCTAAAAAATTTCACAAAATCCAAAAAATATGATTTAATTTCACCTAAATTTACTCAAATTTAGCTCCTCCAACAAAAAAACTCATTAAAGTGTTACGTATGTGGAATTTTCCCATACATCGCTCTCAACCGTTTTTCGAGCTCGCGTCTGTGAAGGGAAAACGCCCTAAAACCCTTTCGTTTATCAAACGTCACTAATGGGGGTCATGATCTCGACCATCTGGATCACGACCACGGGAACGGGAGTGACACGACGACGACCCCGAAGGATTTCCTTATATAGAGATTCCTAATGAATCCCCACTCATTTTGGGACTATATAAACCCTTTGGTTTCAACCCTCGTTGGTTAAAAGCTATAGAGTCACGCGTAGAGTCACGTCGTGTCACGCTCGTACAGAGTTGGTTAAATTCAGTAAGGTCGGGCTAAAGTCTCCGTCAGAATCATAGTTAACCTCATAGAATCCGCGAGTCCGGTTTATATTCTATTTGGCACTTTGAAACAGCCACTCGTACGCCCCGCATCGCCAGTGCGTCAACACCGTGCAACTATTGGTAATTTATACACATTATTTAATTAACTAATCGCGACACTTACATTTGTACAATAACTGATTATTGAATATACGAATGGTGTTCACGTGTAAATCGAGTAGATTCGTTAAATCCATCTTTTACCCAGCGATCCTTATAATATTAGTAGCACTCACCCACTGATACAACTTTACCGCTCGAGTTGTATCAACTTTAATTAAGAGTTACGAGGCATTACTAACATTTCCCGCGACCCCCTGATTTCGTATCAGGTTCGTTCGCAAACCCTTTACCAAAACAAGCCATCTTCTCCAACCCAGTGGCTCCCCGATTTCGCATCGGGTTCGTCCATGAAACCTCACCCCTCCTACGGCTCCCTGATTTCGCATCAGGTTCGTCCGTATCCTACAGCTCCCTGATTTCGCATCAGGTTCGTCTGTAAATCTACCAACTTCCGAACAGCTCCCTGGTTTCGCACCAGGTTCGTCTGTGAATAATCCAACCTCCTAGCAGCTCCCTGGTTTCGCACCTGGTTCGTCTGTGAACTTCATCCTAGTGACTCCCCGATTTCGCATCGGGTTCGTTCACGACGTTTCACCCTCCTGCGGCTCCCTGATTTCGCATCAGGTTCGTCCGCGTGTGACTCCATTCCTAGAGGCTCCCTGATTTCGCATCAGGTTCGTCCTCGCCGTCAATAATCCTAGCGGCTCCCTGATTTCGCATCAGGTTCGTCCGCGCACCTAACTAACAAATTCATAAACCGTATTCCTTGGGAAATACCCTTCTCGCCGGCCTCTCGCGTTGCCGCAGCCCCGGCTCGTAACAAAAGACCAAAAAAATCGAATTTGATTTAAAAAAAAAATTTATTAAAATTTGGCTAAAAATTTTCACAAAATCCGAAAAAATATGAGTTAATTTCATCTAAATTTACTCAAATTTTGCTCCTACAACAAAAAAAACGTTAAAGTGCAAAGAAATCGAATTTGATTTAAAAAAAATTTATTAAAATTTGACTAATAGTTTTCACAAAATTCAAAAAAATATGAGTTAATTTCACCTAAATTTACTCAAATTTAGCTCCTCCGACGAAAAAACTCATCAAAATTCAAAAAAATCGAATTTGATTTCAAATAAGTTTATTAAAATTTGACTAAAAATTTTCACAAAATCCAAACTATATGATTTAATTCCACCTAAATTTACTCAAATTTAGCTCCTCCGACGAAAAAACTCATCAAAATTCAAAAAAATCGAATTTGATTTCAAATAAGTTTATTAAAATTTGACTAAAAATTTTCACAAAATCCAAACTATATGATTTAATTTCACCTAAATTTACACAAATTTAGCTCCTCCGACAAAAAAACTCATTAAAGACCAAAAAAATTAAATTTTACTTAAAAAATTTAATATAATTCAATTTGACTAATAATTTTCACAAAATCCAAAAAAATATGAGTTAATTTCACGTAATTTTACGCTAATTTAGCTCCTCCGACAATAAAACTCATCAATATTCAAAAAAATTGAATTTGATTTCAAATAAATTTATTAAAATTTGGCTAAAAATCTTTACAAAATCCAAAAAAATATGAGTTAATTTCACCTAAATTTACTCTAATTTATCTCCTCCGACAAAAAAACCCAACAAAATAAAAAAAACGAATTTGACTTCAAAAAATTTTATTAAAATTTGACTAATAGTTTTCACAAAATCCAAAAAAATATGTGATAATTTCACCTAAATTTACTCAAATTTAGCTCCTCCGACAAAATAACTCATCAAAATTCAAAAAAATCGAATTTGATTTAAAAAAATGTATTAAAATTTTTTTAAAAATTTTCACAAAATCCGAAAAAATATGAGTTAATTTCACCTAAATTTACTCAAATTTAGCTCATCCGACTACAAACTCATCAAAATACAAAAAAATCGAATTTGATTTCAAATAAATTTAATAAAATTTGACTAAAAATTTTCACAAAATCCAAAAAATATGATTTAATTTCACCTAAATTTACTCAAATTTAGCTCCACCGACAAAAAACTCATTCAAGTCCAAAAAAATCGAATTTAAGATTCCTTCGCACCGTAGTGCGACGAATGTCTACAATCGTCCAATCAACCAAATAGCAATAGATCTCTGTTCCCTGTTCCATTGCCTACGCTTTACTCTAATGGATCGACTGCGGTCGTCGTGCTGGTTTTCGAAAAAATCGCGAAAAACACCATCCGCTCCGAAGCATTTCGCAGTTCCGACAGATTTAAGATTCCTTCGCACCGTAGTGCGACGAATGTCTATAATCGTCCAATCGACCAAACAGTCATAGATCCCTCTTCCCCGTTCCATTGCCGACGTTTTACTCTAATGGTTCGACCGCGGTCGTCGTGCTGGTTTTCGAAGAAATCGCGAAAAATCCAATCGCTCCGAAATATTTCGCAGTTCCGACAGATTTAAGATTCCTTCGCACCGTAGTGCGACGAATGTCTAAAATCGTCCAATCGACCAAACAGCAATAGATCTCTGTTCCCTGTTCCATTGCCTACGCTTTACTCTAAAGGATTGACTGCGGTCGTCGTGCTGGTTTTCGAAAAAATCGCGAAAAACTCCAGTCGCTTCGAAATATTTCGCAGTTCCGACAGATTTAAGATTCTTCCGCGCCCTAGTGCGACGAATGTCTAAAATCGTGCAATCGACCAAACAACCATAGATCCCTGTTCCCCATTCCATTGCCGACGTTTTACTCTAATGGTTCGACCGCGGTTGTCGTATTCGTTTTCGAAAAAATCGCGAAAAATCCAATCGCTCCGAAATATTTCGCAGTTCCGACAGATTTAAGATTCCTCCGCACCGTAGTGCGACGAATGTCTAAAATCGTCCACTCGACCAAACAACCATAGATCTCTGTTCCCTGCTCCATTGCCTACGCTTTACTCTAATGGATCGACTGCGGTCGTCGTGCCGGTTTTCGAAAAAATCGCGAAAAACACCATTCGCTCCGAAGCATTTCGCAGTTCCAACAGATTTCAGATTCCTTCGCACCGTAGTGCGACGAATGTCCAAAATCGAGAAATCGACCAAACAACCATAGATTCCTGTTCCCCGTTCCATTGCCTCCGCTTTACTCTAATGGATCGACTGCGGTCGTCGTGCTGGTTTTCGAAAAAATCGCGAAAAATTGCAACCGCTCCGAAATATTGCGCAATTCCGACAGATTTAAGATTCCTTCGCACCGTAGCGCGACGAATGCCTAAAATCGTCCAATCGACCAAACGACCATATATCCCTGTTCCTCGTTCCATTGCCGACGTTTTACTCTAATGGTTCGACTGCGTTCGTGGGGCTGGTTTTCGAGAATATCGCGAAAAATTCCAACCGCTCCGAAATATTTCGCAATGCCGACAGATTTAAGATTCCTTTGCACCGTAGTGCGACGAATGTCTAAAATCGTCCAATCAACCAAATAGCAATAGATCTCTGTTCCCTGTTCCATTGCCTACGCTTTACTCTAATGGATCGACTGCGGTCGTCGTGCTGGTTTTCGAAAAAATCGCGAAAAACTCCAGTCGCTTCGAAATATTTCGCAGTACCGACAGATTTAAGATTCTTTCGCGCCCTAGTGCGACGAATGTCTAAAATCGTGCAATCGACCAAACAACCACAGATCCCTGTTCCCCATTCCATTGCCGACGTTTTACTCTAATGGTTCGACCGCGGTTGTCGTATTCGTTTTCGAAAAAATCGCGAAAAATCCAATCGCTCCGAAATATTTCGCAGTTCCGACAGATTTAAGATTCCTTTGCACCGTAGTGCGACGAATGTCTAAAATCGTCCACTCGACCAAACAACCATAGATACCTGTTCCCCGTTCCATTGCCTCCGCTTTACTCCAATGGATCGACTGCGGTCGTCGTGCTGGTTTTCGAAAAAATCGCGAAAAATTCCAACCGCTCCGAAATATTTCGCAATTCCGACAGATTTCAGATTCCTTCGCACCGTAGTGCGACGAATGTCCAAAATCGAGAAATCGACCAAACAACCATAGATTCCTGTTCCCCGTTCCATTGCCGACGTTTTACTCTAATGGTTCGACTGCGTTCGTGGGCCTGGTTTTCGAGAATATCGCGAAAAATTCCAACCGCTCCGAAATATTTCGCAATGCCGACAGATTTAAGATTCCTTTGCACCGTAGTGCGACGAATGTCTAAAATCGTCCACTCGACCAAACAACCATAGATACCTGTTCCCCGTTCCATTGCCGACGTTTTACTCTAATGGTTCGACTGCGTTCGTCGTGCTGGTTTTCGAGAAGATCGCGAAAAGTTCCAACCGCTCCGAAATATTTCGCAATTCCGACAGATTTAAGATTCCTTCGCACCGTAGTGCGACGAATGTCTAAAATCGTCCAATCAACCAAATAGCAATAGATCTCTGTTCCCTGTTCCATTGCCTACGCTTTACTCTAATGGATCGACTGCGGTCGTTGTGCTGGTTTTCGAAAAAATCGCGAAAAACACCATCCGCTCCGAAGCATTTCGCAGTTCCGACAGATTTAAGATTCCTTCGCACCGTAGTGCGACGAATGTTTATAATCGTCCAATCGACCAAACAGTCATAGATCCCTCTTCCCCGTTCCATTGCCGACGTTTTACTCTAATGGTTCGACCGCGGTCGTCGTGCTGGTTTTCGAAGAAATCGCGAAAAATCCAATCGCTCCGAAATATTTCGCAGTTCCGACAGATTTAAGATTCCTTCGCACCGTAGTGCGACGAATGTCTAAAATCGTCCAATCGACCAAACAGCAATAGATCTCTGTTCCCTGTTCCATTGCCTACGCTTTACTCTAAAGGATTGACTGCGGTCGTCGTGCTGGTTTTCGAAAAAATCGCGAAAAACTCCAGTCGCTTCGAAATATTTCGCAGTTCCGACAGATTTAAGATTCTTTCGCGCCCTAGTGTGACGAATGTCTAAAATCGTGCAATCGACCAAACAACCATAGATCCCTGTTCCCCATTCCATTGCCGACGTTTTACTCTAATGGTTCGACCGCGGTTGTCGTATTCGTTTTCGAAAAAATCGCGAAAAATCCAATCGCTCCGAAATATTTCGCAGTTCCGACAGATTTAAGATTCCTCCGCACCGTAGTGCGACGAATGTCTAAAATCGTCCAATCGACCAAACAGCAATAGATCTCTGTTCCCTGTTCCATTGCCTACGCTTTACTCTAAAGGATTGACTGCGGTCGTCGTGCTGGTTTTCGAAAAAATCGCGAAAAACTCCAGTCGCTTCGAAATATTTCGCAGTTCCGACAGATTTAAGATTCTTTCGCGCCCTAGTGCGACGAATGTCTAAAATCGTGCAATCGACCAAACAACCACAGATCCCTGTTCCCCATTCCATTGCCGACGTTTTACTCTAATGGTTCGACTGCGTTCGTGGGGCTGGTTTTCGAGAATATCGCGAAAAATTCCAACCGCTCCGAAATATTTCGCAATGCCGACAGATTTAAGATTCCTTTGCACCGTAGTGCGACGAATGTCTAAAATCGTCCAATCAACCAAATAGCAATAGATCTCTGTTCCCTGTTCCATTGCCTACGCTTTACTCTAATGGATCGACTGCGGTCGTCGTGCTGGTTTTCGAAAAAATCGCGAAAAACTCCAGTCGCTTCGAAATATTTCGCAGTACCGACAGATTTAAGATTCTTTCGCGCCCTAGTGCGACGAATGTCTAAAATCGTGCAATCGACCAAACAACCACAGATCCCTGTTCCCCATTCCATTGCCGACGTTTTACTCTAATGGTTCGACCGCGGTTGTCGTATTCGTTTTCGAAAAAATCGCGAAAAATCCAATCGCTCCGAAATATTTCGCAGTTCCGACAGATTTAAGATTCCTTTGCACCGTAGTGCGACGAATGTCTAAAATCGTCCACTCGACCAAACAACCATAGATACCTGTTCCCCGTTCCATTGCCTCCGCTTTACTCCAATGGATCGACTGCGGTCGTCGTGCTGGTTTTCGAAAAAATCGCGAAAAATTCCAACCGCTCCGAAATATTTCGCAATTCCGACAGATTTCAGATTCCTTCGCACCGTAGTGCGACGAATGTCCAAAATCGAGAAATCGACCAAACAACCATAGATTCCTGTTCCCCGTTCCATTGCCGACGTTTTACTCTAATGGTTCGACTGCGTTCGTGGGGCTGGTTTTCGAGAATATCGCGAAAAATTCCAACCGCTCCGAAATATTTCGCAATGCCGACAGATTTAAGATTCCTTTGCACCGTAGTGCGACGAATGTCTAAAATCGTCCAATCAACCAAATAGCAATAGATCTCTGTTCCCTGTTCCATTGCCTACGCTTTACTCTAATGGATCGACTGCGGTCGTCGTGCTGGTTTTCGAAAAAATCGCGAAAAACACCATCCGCTCCGAAGCATTTCGCAGTTCCGACAGATTTAAGATTCCTTCGCACCGTAGTGCGACGAATGTCTATAATCGTCCAATCGACGAAACAGTCATGGATCCCTCTTCCCCGTTCCATTGCCGACGTTTTACTCTAATGGTTCGACCGCGGTTGTCGTGCTGGTTTTCGAGAAAATCGCGAGAAACTCCAGTCGCCCCGAAATATTTCGCGGTTCCGACAGATTTAAGATTCCTTCGCACCGTAGTGCGACGAATGTCTAAAATCGTCCACTCGACCGAACAACCATAGGTCCCTGTTCCCCGTTCCATTGCCTACGCTTAACTCTAATGGATCGACTGCGGTCGTCGTGCTGGTTTTCGAAAAAATCGCCAAAAACACCATTCGCTCCGAAGCATTTCGCACCGTAGTGCGATGAATGTCTAAAATCGTCCAGTCGACCAAACAACCATAGGTTCCTGTTCGCCGTTCCATTGCCTACGCTTTACTCTAAAGGATTGACTGCGGTCGTCGTGCTGGTTTTCGAAAAAATCGCGAAAAACTCCAGTCGCTTCGAAATATTTCGCAGTTCCGACAGATTTAAGATTCTTTCGCGCCCTAGTGCGACGAATGTCTAAAATCGTGCAATCGACCAAACAACAATAGATCCCTGTTCCCCATTCCATTGCCGACGTTTTACTCTAATGGTTCGACCGCGGTTGTCGTATTCGTTTTCGAAAAAATCGCGAAAAATCCAATCGCTCCGAAATATTTCGCAGTTCCGACAGATTTAAGATTCCTCGGCACCGTAGTGCGACGAATGTCTAAAATCGTCCACTCGACCAAACAACCATAGATACCTGTTCCCCGTTCCATTGCCGACGTTTTACTCTAATGGTTCGACTGCGTTCGTCGTGCTGGTTTTCGAGAATATCGCGAAAAACTCCAACCGCTCCGAAATATTTCGCAATTCCGACAGATTTAAGATTCCTTCGCACCGTAGTGCGACGAATGTCTAAAATCGTCCAATCAACCAAATAGCAATAGATCTCTGTTCCCTGTTCCATTGCCTACGCTTTACTCTAATGGATCGACTGCGGTCGTCGTGCTGGTTTTCGAAAAAATCGCGAAAAACACCATCCGCTCCGAAGCATTTCGCAGTTCCGACAGATTTAAGATTCCTTCGCACCGTAGTGCGACGAATGTCTATAATCGTCCAATCGACCAAACAGTCATGGATCCCTCTTCCCCGTTCCATTGCCGACGTTTTACTCTAATGGTTCGACCGCGGTTGTCGTGCTGGATTTCGAGAAAATCGCGAGAAACTCCAGTCGCGCCGAAATATTTCGCGGTTCCGACAGATTTAAGATTCCTTCGCACCGTAGTGCGACGAAAGTCTAAAATCGTCCACTCGACCGAACAACCATAGATCCCTGTTCCCCGTTCCATTGCCTACGCTTAACTCTAATGGTTCGACCGCGGTTGTCGTATTCGTTTTCGAAAAAATCGCGAAAAATCCAATCGCTCCGAAATATTTCGCAGTTCCGACAGATTTAAGATTCCTCCGCACCGTAGTGCGACGAATGTCTAAAATCGTCCACTCGACCAAACAACCATAGATACCTGTTCCCCGTTCCATTGCCGACGTTTTACTCTAATGGTTCGACTGCGTTCGTCGTGCTGGTTTTCGAGAATATCGCGAAAAACTCCAACCGCTCCGAAATATTTCGCAATGCCGACAAATTTAAGATTCCTTCGCACCGTAGTGCGACGAATGTCTAAAATCGTCCAAGCGACCAAACAACCATACACCCCTGTTCCCCGTTCCATTGCCTGCGCTTTACTCTAATGGATCGACTGCGGTCGTCGTGCTGGTTTTCGAAAAAATCGCGAAAAATTCCAACCGCTCCGAAATATTTCTCAATTCCGACAGATTTAAGATTCCTTCGCACCGTAGCGCGACGAATGTCTAAAATCGTGCAATCCACCAAACAACCATAGACACCCTCTTCCCCGTTCCATTGCCGACGTTTTACTCTAATGGTTCGACCGCGGTCGCCGTGCTGGTTTTCGAAAAAATTACGAAAAACACCATTTGCTTCGAAATATTTCGTAGTTCCGAAAGATTTAAGATTCCTTCGCACCGTAGTGCGACGAATGTCTAAAATCGTCCACTCGACCGAACAACCATAGATCCCTGTTCCCCGTTCCATTGCCTACGCTTTACGCTAATGGATGGACTGCGGTCGTCGTGCCGGTTTTCGAAAAAATCGCGAAAAACACCATTCGCTCCGAAGCATTTCGCAGTTCCGACAGATTTAAGATTCCTTCGCACCGTAGTGCGACGAATGTCTAAAATCGTGCAATCCACCAAACAACCATAGATCCCTCTTCCCCGTTCCATTGCCGACGTTTTACTCTAATGGTTGGACCGCGGTCGCCGTGCTGGTTTTCGAAAAAATCACGAAAAACACCATTTGCTTCGAAATATTTCGTACTTCCGAAAGATTTAAGATTCCTTCGCACCGTAGCGCGACGAATGTCTAAAATCGTCCAATCGACCAAACAACCATAGATCCCTGTTCCCCATTCCATTGCCAACGTTTTACTCTAATGGTTCGACCGCGGTTGTCGTATTCGTTTTCGAAAAAATCGCGAAAAATCCAATCGCTCCGAAATATTTCGCAGTTCCGACAGAATTAAGATTCGTACGCGCCCTAGTGCGACGAATGACTAAAATCGTGCAATCGACCAAACAACCATAGATCCCTGTTCCCCATTCCATTGCCGACGTTTTACTCTAATGGTTCGACTGCGTTCATCGTGCTGGTTTTCGAGAATATCGCGAAAAATTCCAACCGCTCCGAAATATTTCGCAATTCCGACAGATTTAAGATTCCTTCGCACCGTAGCGCGACGAATGTCTAAAATCGTCCAATCGACCAAACAACATATATATCCCTGTTCCTCGTTCCATTGCCAACGTTTGACTCTAATGGTTCGACCGCGGTTGTCGTGCTGGTTTTCGAGAAAATCGCGAAAAACTCCAGTCGCGCCGAAATATTCCGCAGTTCCGACAGATTTAAGATTCCTTCGCACCGTAGTGCGATGAATGTCTAAAATCGTCCAGTCGACCAAACAACCATAGATTCCTGTTCCCCGTTCCATTGCCTACGCTTTAATCTGATGGATCGAATGCGGTCGTCGTACTCCTTTTTGAAAAAATCGCGAAAAACACCAATCGCTCCGAAGTATTTCGCAGTTCCGACAGATTTAAAATTACATCGCACAGTAGCGCGGCGAATGTCTAAAATCGTCCCATCGTACAAACAACCATAGATCCCCGTTCCTCGTTCCATTGCCGACGTTTTACTCTAATGGTTCGACTGCGGTCGTCGTGCTGGTTTTCAAGAAAACCGCGAAAAACTCCAGTCGCGCCGAAATATTTCGCAGTTCCGACAGATTTAAGATTCCTTCGCACCGTAGCGCGACGAATGTCTAAAACCGTCCAATCGACCAAACAACCATAGATCCCTGTTCTTCGTTCCATTGCCGACGTTTTTCTCTAATGGATCGAATGCGGTCGTCGTACTCGTTTTCGAAAAAATCGCGAGAAATCCAATCGGTCCGAAATATTTCAAATTCCCGACAGATTTAAGATTCCTTCGCAGCGTAGTCCGACGAAAGTCTAAAATCATCCAATCGACCAAACAACCACAGATCCCTGTTCCCCATTCCATTGCCGACGTTTTACTCTAATGGTTCGACCGCGGTTGTCGTATTCGTTTTCGAAAAAATCGCGAAAAATCCAATCGCTCCGAAATATTTCGCAGTTCCGACAGATTTAAGATTCCTTTGCACCGTAGTGCGACGAATGTCTAAAATCGTCCACTCGACCAAACAACCATAGATACCTGTTCCCCGTTCCATTGCCTCCGCTTTACTCCAATGGATCGACTGCGGTCGTCGTGCTGGTTTTCGAAAAAATCGCGAAAAATTCCAACCGCTCCGAAATATTTCGCAATTCCGACAGATTTCAGATTCCTTCGCACCGTAGTGCGACGAATGTCCAAAATCGAGAAATCGACCAAACAACCATAGATTCCTGTTCCCCGTTCCATTGCCGACGTTTTACTCTAATGGTTCGACTGCGTTCGTGGGCCTGGTTTTCGAGAATATCGCGAAAAATTCCAACCGCTCCGAAATATTTCGCAATGCCGACAGATTTAAGATTCCTTTGCACCGTAGTGCGACGAATGTCTAAAATCGTCCACTCGACCAAACAACCATAGATACCTGTTCCCCGTTCCATTGCCGACGTTTTACTCTAATGGTTCGACTGCGTTCGTCGTGCTGGTTTTCGAGAAGATCGCGAAAAGTTCCAACCGCTCCGAAATATTTCGCAATTCCGACAGATTTAAGATTCCTTCGCACCGTAGTGCGACGAATGTCTAAAATCGTCCAATCAACCAAATAGCAATAGATCTCTGTTCCCTGTTCCATTGCCTACGCTTTACTCTAATGGATCGACTGCGGTCGTTGTGCTGGTTTTCGAAAAAATCGCGAAAAACACCATCCGCTCCGAAGCATTTCGCAGTTCCGACAGATTTAAGATTCCTTCGCACCGTAGTGCGACGAATGTTTATAATCGTCCAATCGACCAAACAGTCATAGATCCCTCTTCCCCGTTCCATTGCCGACGTTTTACTCTAATGGTTCGACCGCGGTCGTCGTGCTGGTTTTCGAAGAAATCGCGAAAAATCCAATCGCTCCGAAATATTTCGCAGTTCCGACAGATTTAAGATTCCTTCGCACCGTAGTGCGACGAATGTCTAAAATCGTCCAATCGACCAAACAGCAATAGATCTCTGTTCCCTGTTCCATTGCCTACGCTTTACTCTAAAGGATTGACTGCGGTCGTCGTGCTGGTTTTCGAAAAAATCGCGAAAAACTCCAGTCGCTTCGAAATATTTCGCAGTTCCGACAGATTTAAGATTCTTTCGCGCCCTAGTGCGACGAATGTCTAAAATCGTGCAATCGACCAAACAACCACAGATCCCTGTTCCCCATTCCATTGCCGACGTTTTACTCTAATGGTTCGACCGCGGTTGTCGTATTCGTTTTCGAAAAAATCGCGAAAAATCCAATCGCTCCGAAATATTTCGCAGTTCCGACAGATTTAAGATTCCTCGGCACCGTAGTGCGACGAATGTCTAAAATCGTCCACTCGACCAAACAACCATAGATACATGTTCCCCGTTCCATTGCCGACGTTTTACTCTAATGGTTCGACTGCGTTCGTCGTGCTGGTTTTCGAGAATATCGCGAAAAACTCCAACCGCTCCGAAATATTTCGCAATGCCGACAAATTTAAGATTCCTTCGCACCGTAGTGCGACGAATGTCTAAAATCGTCCAATCGACCAAACAGCAATAGATCTCTGTTCCCTGCTCCATTGCCTACGCTTTACTCTAATGGATCGACTGCGGTCGTCGTGCCGGTTTTCGAAAAAATCGCGAAAAACACCATTCGCTCCGAAGCATTTCGCAGTTCCAACAGATTTCAGATTCCTTCGCACCGTAGTGCGACGAATGTCCAAAATCGAGAAATCGACCAAACAACCATAGATTCCTTTTCCCCGTTCCATTGCCTCCGCTTTACTCTAATGGATCGACTGCGGTCGTCGTGCTGGTTTTCGAAAAAATCGCGAAAAATTCCAACCGCTCCGAAATATTTCGCAATTCCGACAGATTTAAGATTCCTTCGCACCGTAGCGCGACGAATGCCTAAAATCGTCCAATCGACCAAACGACCATATATCCCTGTTCCTCGTTCCATTGCCGACGTTTTACTCTAATGGTTCGACTGCGTTCGTGGGGCTGGTTTTCGAGAATATCGCGAAAAATTCCAACCGCTCCGAAATATTTCACAATGCCGACAGATTTAAGATTCCTTTGCACCGTAGTGCGACGAATGTCTAAAATCGTCCAATCAACCAAATAGCAATAGATCTCTGTTCCCTGTTCCATTGCCTACGCTTTACTCTAATGGATCGACTGCGGTCGTCGTGCTGGTTTTCGAAAAAATCGCGAAAAACTCCAGTCGCTTCGAAATATTTCGCAGTACCGACAGATTTAAGATTCTTTCGCGCCCTAGTGCGACGAATGTCTAAAATCGTGCAATCGACCAAACAACCACAGATCCCTGTTCCCCATTCCATTGCCGACGTTTTACTCTAATGGTTCGACCGCGGTTGTCGTATTCGTTTTCGAAAAAATCGCGAAAAATCCAATCGCTCCGAAATATTTCGCAGTTCCGACAGATTTAAGATTCCTTTGCACCGTAGTGCGACGAATGTCTAAAATCGTCCACTCGACCAAACAACCATAGATACCTGTTCCCCGTTCCATTGCCTCCGCTTTACTCCAATGGAGCGACTGCGGTCGTCGTGCTGGTTTTCGAAAAAATCGCGAAAAATTCCAACCGCTCCGAAATATTTCGCAATTCCGACAGATTTCAGATTCCTTCGCACCGTAGTGCGACGAATGTCCAAAATCGAGAAATCGACCAAACAACCATAGATTCCTGTTCCCCGTTCCATTGCCGACGTTTTACTCTAATGGTTCGACTGCGTTCGTGGGGCTGGTTTTCGAGAATATCGCGAAAAATTCCAACCGCTCCGAAATATTTCGCAATGCCGACAGATTTAAGATTCCTTTGCACCGTAGTGCGACGAATGTCTAAAATCGTCCAATCAACCAAATAGCAATAGATCTCTGTTCCCTGTTCCATTGCCTACGCTTTACTCTAATGGATCGACTGCGGTCGTCGTGCTGGTTTTCGAAAAAATCGCGAAAAACACCATCCGCTCCGAAGCATTTCGCAGTTCCGACAGATTTAAGATTCCTTCGCACCGTAGTGCGACGAATGTCTATAATCGTCCAATCGACGAAACAGTCATGGATCCCTCTTCCCCGTTCCATTGCCGACGTTTTACTCTAATGGTTCGACCGCGGTTGTCGTGCTGGTTTTCGAGAAAATCGCGAGAAACTCCAGTCGCCCCGAAATATTTCGCGGTTCCGACAGATTTAAGATTCCTTCGCACCGTAGTGCGACGAATGTCTAAAATCGTCCACTCGACCGAACAACCATAGGTCCCTGTTCCCCGTTCCATTGCCTACGCTTAACTCTAATGGATCGACTGCGGTCGTCGTGCTGGTTTTCGAAAAAATCGCCAAAAACACCATTCGCTCCGAAGCATTTCGCACCGTAGTGCGATGAATGTCTAAAATCGTCCAGTCGACCAAACAACCATAGGTCCCTGTTCGCCGTTCCATTGCCTACGCTTTACTCTAAAGGATTGACTGCGGTCGTCGTGCTGGTTTTCGAAAAAATCGCGAAAAACTCCAGTCGCTTCGAAATATTTCGCAGTTCCGACAGATTTAAGATTCTTTCGCGCCCTAGTGCGACGAATGTCTAAAATCGTGCAATCGACCAAACAACAATAGATCCCTGTTCCCCATTCCATTGCCGACGTTTTACTCTAATGGTTCGACCGCGGTTGTCGTATTCGTTTTCGAAAAAATCGCGAAAAATCCAATCGCTCCGAAATATTTCGCAGTTCCGACAGATTTAAGATTCCTCGGCACCGTAGTGCGACGAATGTCTAAAATCGTCCACTCGACCAAACAACCATAGATACCTGTTCCCCGTTCCATTGCCGACGTTTTACTCTAATGGTTCGACTGCGTTCGTCGTGCTGGTTTTCGAGAATATCGCGAAAAACACCATTTGCTTCGAAATATTTCGTAGTTCCGAAAGATTTAAGATTCCTTCGCACCGTAGTGCGACGAATGTCTAAAATCGTCCACTCGACCGAACAACCATAGATCCCTGTTCCCCGTTCCATTGCCTACGCTTTACGCTAATGGATGGACTGCGGTCGTCGTGCCGGTTTTCGAAAAAATCGCGAAAAACACCATTCGCTCCGAAGCATTTCGCAGTTCCGACAGATTTAAGATTCCTTCGCACCGTAGTGCGACGAATGTCTAAAATCGTGCAATCCACCAAACAACCATAGATCCCTCTTCCCCGTTCCATTGCCGACGTTTTACTCTAATGGTTGGACCGCGGTCGCCGTGCTGGTTTTCGAAAAAATCACGAAAAACACCATTTGCTTCGAAATATTTCGTACTTCCGAAAGATTTAAGATTCCTTCGCACCGTAGCGCGACGAATGTCTAAAATCGTCCAATCGACCAAACAACCATAGATCCCTGTTCCCCATTCCATTGCCAACGTTTTACTCTAATGGTTCGACCGCGGTTGTCGTATTCGTTTTCGAAAAAATCGCGAAAAATCCAATCGCTCCGAAATATTTCGCAGTTCCGACAGAATTAAGATTCGTACGCGCCCTAGTGCGACGAATGACTAAAATCGTGCAATCGACCAAACAACCATAGATCCCTGTTCCCCATTCCATTGCCGACGTTTTACTCTAATGGTTCGACTGCGTTCATCGTGCTGGTTTTCGAGAATATCGCGAAAAATTCCAACCGCTCCGAAATATTTCGCAATTCCGACAGATTTAAGATTCCTTCGCACCGTAGCGCGACGAATGTCTAAAATCGTCCAATCGACCAAACAACATATATATCCCTGTTCCTCGTTGCATTGCCAACGTTTGACTCTAATGGTTCGACCGCGGTTGTCGTGCTGGTTTTCGAGAAAATCGCGAAAAACTCCAGTCGCGCCGAAATATTCCGCAGTTCCGACAGATTTAAGATTCCTTCGCACCGTAGTGCGATGAATGTCTAAAATCGTCCAGTCGACCAAACAACCATAGATTCCTGTTCCCCGTTCCATTGCCTACGCTTTAATCTGATGGATCGAATGCGGTCGTCGTACTCCTTTTTGAAAAAATCGCGAAAAACACCAATCGCTCCGAAGTATTTCGCAGTTCCGACAGATTTAAAATTACTTCGCACAGTAGCGCGGCGAATGTCTAAAATCGTCCCATCGTACAAACAACCATAGATCCCCGTTCCTCGTTCCATTGCCGACGTTTTACTCTAATGGTTCGACTGCGGTCGTCGTGCTGGTTTTCAAGAAAACCGCGAAAAACTCCAGTCGCGCCGAAATATTTCGCAGTTCCGACAGATTTAAGATTCCTTCGCACCGTAGCGCGACGAATGTCTAAAACCGTCCAATCGACCAAACAACCATAGATCCCTGTTCTTCGTTCCATTGCCGACGTTTTTCTCTAATGGATGGACTGCGGTCGTCGTGCTGGTTTCCGAATAAATCGCGAAAAACACCATTCGCTCCGAAGCATTTCGCATTTCCGACAGATTTAAGATTCCTTCGCACCGTAGTGCGATGAATGTCTAAAATCGTGCAATCGACCAAACAACCATAGACCCCTGTTCCCCGTTCCATTGCCTACGCTTTACTCTGATGGATCGAATGCGGTCGTCGTACTCCTTTTCGAAAAAATCGCGAAAAACACCAATCGCTCCGAATTATTTCGCAGTTCCGACAGATTTAAGATTCCTCCGCACCGTAGTCCGACGAAAGTCTAAAATCATCCAATCGACCAAACAACCATTGATCCCTGTTCCCAGTTCCATTGCCTACGATTTACTCTAATGGTTCGACCGCGGTGGTCGTGCTGGTTTTCGAAGAAATCGCGAAAAATCCAATCGCGCCGAAATATTCCGCAGTTCCGAAAGATTTAAGATTCCTTCGCACAGTAGTGCGACGAATGTCTAAAATCGTCCAATCGACCAAACAACAATAGATCCCTGTTCCTCGTTCCATTGCCGATGTTTTACTTTAATGGTTCGACCGCGGTTGTCGTGCTGGTTTTCGAGAAAATCGCGAAAAACTCCAGTCGCGCCGAAATATTCCGCAGTTCCTACAGATTTAAGATTCCTTCGCACCGTAGTGCGAGGAATGTCTAAAATCGTCCAATCGACCAAACAACCATGCACCCCTGTTCCCCGTTCCATTGCCTACGCTTTACTCTAATGGATCGACTGCGGTCGTCGTGCTGGTTTTCGAAAAAATCGCGAAAAACACCATTCGCTCCGAAGCATTTCGCATTTCCGACAGATTTAAGATTCCTTCGCAACGTAGTGCGACGCGTGTCTAAAATCGTGCAATCGACCAAACAAACATAGATCCCTGTTCCCCGTTCCATTGTCGACGTTTTACCCTAATGGTTCGACCGCGTTCGTCGTGCTGGTTTTCGAATAAATTGCGAAAGATCCGATGACTCCGAAATATATCTATGTCCCCACAGATTTCAGGGTCCTTACGCAGCGTAGTCCGACGAAAGTCTAAAATCGTCCAATCGACCAAGCAAACATAGATCCCTCTTCCCCGTTCCATTTCCTCCGCTTTACTCTAATGGATCGACTGCGGTCGTCGTGCTGGTTTTCGAAAACATCGCGAAAAACACTATTTGCGCCGAAATATTCCGCAGTTCCGACAGATTTAAGATTCCTTCGCACCGAAGTACGACGAATCTCTAAAATCGTCCAATCGACCAAACAACAATACATCCCTACTCCCCGTTCCATTGCCTACGCTTTACTCTAATGGATCGACTGCGGTCGTCGTGCTGGTTTTCTAAAAAATCGCGAAAAACACCATCCGCTCCGAAGTGTTTCGCAGTTCCGACAGATTTAAGATTCCTTCGCACCGTAGTGCGACGAATGTCTATAATCGTGCAATCGACCAAACAACCATATTTCCCTGTTCCCCATTCCATTGCCGACGTTTTACTCTAATGGTTCAACTGCGTTCGTCGTGCTGGTTTTCGAGAATATCGCGAAAAATTCCAACCGCTCCGAAATATTTCGCAATTCCGACAGATTTAAGATTCCTTCGCACCGTAGCGCAACGAATGTCTAAAATCGTCCAATCGACCAAACAACCATATATCCCTGTTCCCCGTTCCATTGCCGACGTTTTACCCTAATGGTTCGACCGCGTTCGTCGTGCTGGTTTTCGAATAAATTGCGAAAGATCCGATGGCTCCGAAATATATCTATGTCCCGACAGATTTCAGGGTCCTTACGCAGCGTAGTCCGACGAAAGTCTAAAATCGTCCAATCGACCAAACAAACATAGATGCCTCTTCCCCGTTCCATTGGCGACGTCTTACTCTAATGGATCGACTGCGGTCGTCGTGCTGATTTTCGAAAAAATCGCGAAAAACACCATTCGCTCCGAAGCATTTCGCAGTTCCGACAGATTTAAGATTCCTTCGCGCCGTCGTGCGACGCGTGTCTAAAATCGTGCAATCGACCAAACAAACATAGATCCCTGTTCCCCGTTCCATTGTCGACGTTTTACCCTAATTGTTCGACCGCGTTCGTCGTGCTGGTTTTCGAATAAATTGCGAAAGATCCGATGGCTCCGAAATATATCTATGTCCCGACAGATTTCAGGGTCCTTACGCAGCGTAGTCCGACGAAAGTCTAAAATCGTCCAATCGACCAAACAGTCATAGATCCCTCTTCCACGTTCCATTGCCGACATTTTACTCTAATGGTTCGACCGCGGTCGTCGTGCTGGTTTTCGAAAAAATCGCGAAAAATACCATTCGCTTCGAAACATTTCGTAGTTCCGAAAGATTTAAGATTCCTTCGCACCGTAGTGCGACGAATGTCTAAAATCGTGCAATCGACCAAACAACCATAGACCTTTGTTCCCCGTTCCATTGCCTCCGCTATACTCTAATGGATCGACTGCGGTCGTCGTGCTGGTTTTCGAAAAAATCGCGAAAAACACCATCCGCTCCGAAGCATTTCGCAGTTCCGACAGATTTAAGATTCCTTCGCAACGTAGTGCGACGAATGTCTAAAATCGTGCAATCGACCAAACAACCATAGATCCCTGTTCCCAGTTCCATTGCCTACGATTTACTCTAATGGTTCGACCGCGTTGGTCGAGGTGGTTTTCGAAGAAATCGCGAAAAATGCAATCGTTCCCAAATATTTCAATGTCCCGACAGATTTAAGATTCCTTCGCACCGTAGTGCGACGAATGTTTAAAATCGAGCAATCGACCAAACAAACATAGATCCCTGTTCCCCGTTCCATTGCCTACGGTCTACTCTAAAGGATCGACTGCGGTCGTCGTGCTGGTTTTCGAAAAAATCGCGAAAAATACCATTCGCTTCGAAATATTTCGCACTTTCGACAAATTTAAGATTCCTTCGCACCGTAGTGCGAGGAATGTCTAAAATCGTCCAATCGACCAAACAACCATGCACCCCTGTTCCCCGTTCCATTGCCTACGCTTTACTCTAATGGATCGACTGCGGTCGTCGTGCTGGTTTTCGAAAAAATTGCGAAAAACACCATTCGCTCCGAAGCATTTCGCATTTCCGACAGATTTAAGATTCCTTCGCAACGTAGTGCGATGAATGTCTAAAATCGTGCAATCGACCAAACAACCATAGACCCCTGTTCCGCGTTCCATTTCCTCCGCTTTACTCTAATGGATCGACTGCGGTCGTCGTGCTGGTTTTCGAAAACATCGCGAAAAACACCATTTGCGCCGAAATATTCCGCAGTTCCGACAGATTTAAGATTCCTTAGCACCGAAGTACGACGAATCTCTAAAATCGTCCAATCGACCAAACAACAATAGATCCCTACTCCCCGTTCCATTGCCTACGCTTTACTCTAATGGATCGACTGCGGTCGTCGTGCTGGTTTTCGAAAAAATCGCGAAAAACACCATTCGCTCCGAAGCATTTCGCAGTTCCGACAGATTTAAGATTCCTTCGCACCGTAGTGCGACGAATGTCTAAAATCGTGCAATCGACCAAACAACCATAGACCCCTGTTCCCCGTTCCATTGCCTACGCTTTACTCTGATGGATCGAATGCGGTCGTCGTACTCCTTTTCGAAAAAATCGCGAAAAACACCAATCGCTCCGAATTATTTCGCAGTTCCGACAGATTTAAGATTCCTCCGCACCGTAGTCCGACGAAAGTCTAAAATCATCCAATCGACCAAACAACCATTGATCCCTGTTCCCAGTTCCATTGCCTACGATTTACTCTAATGGTTCGACCGCGGTGGTCGTGCTGGTTTTCGAAGAAATCGCGAAAAATCCAATCGCGCCGAAATATTCCGCAGTTCCGACAGATTTAAGATTCCTTCGCACCGTAGTGCGACGAATGTCTAAAATCGTCCAATCGACCAAACAACAATAGATCCCTACTCCCCGTTCCATTGCCTACGCTTTACTCTAATGGATCGACTGTGGTCGTCGTGCTGGTTTTCGAAAAAATCGTGAAAAACACCATCCGCTCCGAAGCATTTCGCAATTCCGACAGATTTAAGATTCCTTCGCACCGTAGCGCGACGAATGTCTAAAATCGTCCAATCGACCAAACAACCACAGATCCCTGTTCCTCGTTCCATTGCCGATGTTTTACTTTAATGGTTCGACCGCGGTTGTCGTGCTGGTTTTCGAGAAAATCGCGAAAAACTCCAGTCGCGCCGAAATATTCCGCAGTTCCTACAGATTTAAGATTCCTTCGCACCGTAGTGCGAGGAATGTCTAAAATCGTCCAATCGACCAAACAACCATGCACCCCTGTTCCCCGTTCCATTGCCTACGCTTTACTCTAATGGATCGACTGCGGTCGTCGTGCTGGTTTTCGAAAAAATCGCGAAAAACACCATTCGCTCCGAAGCATTTCGCATTTCCGACAGATTTAAGATTCCTTCGCAACGTAGTGCGACGCGTGTCTAAAATCGTGCAATCGACCAAACAAACATAGATCCCTGTTCCCCGTTCCATTGTCGACGTTTTACCCTAATGGTTCGACCGCGTTCGTCGTGCTGGTTTTCGAATAAATTGCGAAAGATCCGATGACTCCGAAATATATCTATGTCCCGACAGATATCAGGGTCCTTACGCAGCGTAGTCCGACGAAAGTCTAAAATCGTCCAATCGACCAGGCAAACATAGATCCCTCTTCCCCGTTCCATTTCCTCCGCTTTACTCTAATGGATCGACTGCGGTCGTCGTGCTGGTTTTCGAAAACATCGCGAAAAACACTATTTGCGCCGAAATATTCCGCAGTTCCGACAGATTTAAGATTCCTTCGCACCGAAGTACGACGAATCTCTAAAATCGTCCAATCGACCAAACAACAATACATCCCTACTCCCCGTTCCATTGCCTACGCTTTACTCTAATGGATCGACTGCGGTCGTCGTGCTGGTTTTCTAAAAAATCGCGAAAAACACCATCCGCTCCGAAGCATTTCGCAGTTCCGACAGATTTAAGATTCCTTCGCACCGTAGTGCGACGAATGTCTATAATCGTGCAATCGACCAAACAACCATATTTCCCTGTTCCCCATTCCATTGCCGACGTTTTACTCTAATGGTTCAACTGCGTTCGTCGTGCTGGTTTTCGAGAATATCGCGAAAAATTCCAACCGCTCCGAAATATTTCGCAATTCCGACAGATTTAAGATTCCTTCGCACCGTAGCGCGACGAATGTCTAAAATCGTCCAATCGACCAAACAACCATATATCCCTGTTCCCCGTTCCATTGCCAACGTTTTACCCTAATGGTTCGACCGCGTTCGTCGTGCTGGTTTTCGAATAAATTGCGAAAGATCCGATGGCTCCGAAATATATCTATGTCCCGACAGATTTCAGGGTGCTTACGCAGCGTAGTCCGACGAAAGTCTAAAATCGTCCAATCGACCAAACAAACATAGATGCCTCTTCCCCGTTCCATTGGCGACGTCTTACTCTAATGGATCGACTGCGGTCGTCGTGCTGGTTTTCGAAAAAATCGCGAAAAACACCATTCGCTCCGAAGCATTTCGCAGTTCCGACAGATTTAAGATTCCTTCGCGCCGTCGTGCGACGCGTGTCTAAAATCGTGCAATCGACCAAACAAACATAGATCCCTGTTCCCCGTTCCATTGTCGACGTTTTACCCTAATTGTTCGACCGCGTTCGTCGTGCTGGTTTTCGAATAAATTGCGAAAGATCCGATGGCTCCGAAATATATCTATGTCCCGACAGATTTCAGGGTCCTTAGGCAGCGTAGTCCGACGAAAGTCTAAAATCGTCCAATCGACCAAACAGTCATAGATCCCTCTTCCACGTTCCATTGCCGACATTTTACTCTAATGGTTCGACCGCGGTCGTCGTGCTGGTTTTCGAAAAAATCGCGAAAAATACCATTCGCTTCGAAACATTTCGTAGTTCCGAAAGATTTAAGATTCCTTCGCACCGTAGTGCGACGAATGTCTAAAATCGTGCAATCGACCAAACAACCATAGACCTTTGTTCCCCGTTCCATTGCCTCCGCTATACTCTAATGGATCGACTGCGGTCGTCGTGCTGGTTTTCGAAAAAATCGCGAAAAACACCATCCGCTCCGAAGCATTTCGCAGTTCCGACAGATTTAAGATTCCTTCGCACCGTAGTGCGACGAATGTCTAAAATCGTGCAATCGACCAAACAACCATAGATCCCTGTTCCCAGTTCCATTGCCTACGATTTACTCTAATGGTTCGACCGCGTTGGTCGAGGTGGTTTTCGAAGAAATCGCGAAAAATGCAATCGTTCCCAAATATTTCAATGTCCCGACAGATTTAAGATTCCTTCGCACCGTAGTGCGACGAATGTTTAAAATCGAGCAATCGACCAAACAAACATAGATCCCTGTTCCCCGTTCCATTGCCTACGGTCTACTCTAAAGGATCGACTGCGGTCGTCGTGCTGGTTTTCGAAAAAATCGCGAAAAATACCATTCGCTTCGAAATATTTCGCACTTTCGACAAATTTAAGATTCCTTCGCACCGTAGTGCGAGGAATGTCTAAAATCGTCCAATCGACCAAACAACCATGCACCCCTGTTCCCCGTTCCATTGCCTACGCTTTACTCTAATGGATCGACTGCGGTCGTCGTGCTGGTTTTCGAAAAAATCGCGAAAAACACCATTCGCTCCGAAGCATTTCGCATTTCCGACAGATTTAAGATTCCTTCGCAACGTAGTGCGATGAATGTCTAAAATCGTGCAATCGACCAAACAACCATAGACCCCTGTTCCGCGTTCCATTTCCTCCGCTTTACTCTAATGGATCGACTGCGGTCGTCGTGCTGGTTTTCGAAAACATCGCGAAAAACACCATTTGCGCCGAAATATTCCGCAGTTCCGACAGATTTAAGATTCCTTCGCACCGAAGTACGACGAATCTCTAAAATCGTCCAATCGACCAAACAACAATAGATCCCTACTCCCCGTTCCATTGCCTACGCTTTACTCTAATGGATCGACTGCGGTCGTCGTGCTGGTTTTCGAAAAAATCGCGAAAAACACCATTCGCTCCGAAGCATTTCGCAGTTCCGACAGATTTAAGATTCCTTCGCGCCGTAGTGCGACGCGTGTCTAAAATCGTGCAATCGACCAAACAAACATAGCTCCCTGTTCCCCGTTCCATTGCCGACGTTTTACTCTAATGGTTCGACTGCGGTCGCCGTGCTGGTTTTGGAGAAAACCGCGAAAAACTCCAGTCGCGCCAAAATAATCCGCAGTTCCGACAGATTTAAGATTCCTTCGCACCGTAGTGCGATGAATGTCTAAAATCGTCCAGTCGACCAAACAACCATAGATCCCTGTTCCCCGTTCCATTGCCTACGCTTTACTCTGATGGATCGAATGCGGTCGTCGTACTCCTTTTCGAAAAAATCGCGAAAAACACCAATCGCTCCGAAGTATTTCGCAGTTCCGACAGATTTAAGATTCCTTCGCACCGTAGTGCGACGAATGTCTAAAATCGTCCAATCGACCAAACAACCATAGATCCCGGTTCCCCGTTCCATTGCCTACGCATTACGCTACTGGATGGACTGCGGTCATCGTGCTGGTTTTCGAATAAATCGCGAAAAACACCATTCGCTCCGAAGCATTTCGCATTTCCGACAGATTTAAGATTCCTTCGCACCGTAGTGCGATGAATGTCTAAAATCGTGCAATCGACCAAACAACCATAGACCCCTGTTCCCCGTTCCATTGCCTACGCTTTACTCTGATGGATCGAATGCGGTCGTCGTACTCCTTTTCGAAAAAATCGCGAAAAACACCAATCGCTCCGAATTATTTCGCAGTTCCGACAGATTTAAGATTCCTCCGCACCGTAGTCCGACGAAAGTCTAAAATCGTCCAATCGACCAAACAACCATTGATCCCTGTTCCCAGTTCCATTGCCTACGATTTACTCTAATGGTTCGACCGCGGTGGTCGTGCTGGTTTTCGAAGAAATCGCGAAAAATCCAATCGCTCCGAAATATTTCGTAGTTCCGAAATATTTAAGATTCCTTCGCACCGTAGTGCGACGAATGTCTAAAATCGTCCAATCGACCAAACAACAATAGATCCCTACTCCCCGTTCCATTGCCTACGCTTTACTATAATGGATCGACTGTGGTCGTCGTGCTGGTTTTCGAACAAATCGTGAAAAACACCATCCGCTCCGAAGCATTTCGCAATTCCGACAAATTTAAGATTCCTTCGCACCGTAGTGCGAGGAATGTCTAAAATCGTCCAATCGACCAAACAACCATGCACCTCTGTTCCCCGTTCCATTGCCTACGCTTTACTCTAATGGATCGACTGCGGTCGTCGTGCTGGTTTTCGAAAAAATCGCGAAAAACACCATTCGCTCCGAAGCATTTCGCATTTCCGACAGATTTAAGATTCCTTCGCAACGTAGTGCGACGAATGTCTAAAATCGTCCAATCGACCAAACAACAATAGATCCCCGTTCCCCGTTCCATTGCCTACGCTTTACTCTAAAGGATCGACTGCGGTCGTCGCGCTAGTTTTCAAAAAAATCGCGAAAAACACCATTCGCTCCGAAGCATTTCGCAGTTCCGACAGATTTAAGATTCCTTCGCGCCGTAGTGCGACGCGTGTCTAAAATCGTGCAATCGACCAAACAAATATAGATCCCTGTCCCCGTTCCATTGTCGACATTTTACCCTAATGGTTCGACCGCGTTCGTCGTTCTGGTTTTCGAATAAATTGCGAAAGATCCGATGGCTCCGAAATATATCTATGTCCCGACAGATTTCAGGGTCCTTACGCAGCGTAGTCCGACGAAAGTCTAAAATCGTCCAATCGACCAAACAAACATAGATCCCTCTTCCCCGTTCCATTGGCGACGTCTTACTCTAATGAATCGACTGCGGTCGTCGTGCTGGTTTTCGAAAAAATCGCGAAAAACACCATTCGCTCCGAAGCATTTCGCAGTTCCGACAGATTTAAGATTACTTCGCGCCGTAGTGCGACGCGTGTCTAAAATCGTGCAATCGACCAAACAAACATAGATCCCTGTTCCCCGTTCCATTGTCGACGTTTTACCCTAATGGTTCGACCGCGTTCGTCGTGCTGGTTTTCGAATAAATTGCGAAAGATCCGATGGCTCCGAAATATATCTATGTCCCGACAGATTTCAGGGTCCTTACGCAGCGTAGTCCGACGAAAGTCTAAAATCGTCCAATCGACCAAACAAACATAGATCCCTCTTCCCCGTTCCATTGGCGACGTCTTACTCTAATGGATCGACTGCGGTCGTCGTGCTGATTTTTCGAAAAAATCGCGGAAAACACCATTCGCTCCGAAGCATTTCGCATTTCCGACAGATTTAAGATTCCTTTGCACCGAAGTGCGATGAATGTCTAAAATCGGGCAATCGACCAAACAACCATAGACCCCTGTTCCACGTTGCATTGCCTCCGCTTTACTCTAATGGATCGACTGCGGTCGTCGTGCTGGTTTTCGTAAAAATCGCGAAAAATCCAATTGCTCCGAAATATTTCAAAGTCCCGACAGATTTCAGAGTCCGTACGCAGCGTAGTCCGACGAAAGTCTAAAAACGTCCAATCGACCAAACAACTATATATCCCCGTTCCCCGTTCCATTGCCTCCGCTTTTCTCTAATGGATCGACTGCCGTCGTCGTGCTGGTTTTCGAAAAAATCGCTAAGAACACCATCCGCTCCGAAGCATTTCGCACTTCCGACAGATATAAGATTCCTTCGCGCCGTAGTGCGACGAATGTCTAAAATCGTGCAATCGACAAAACAACCATAGATCCCTGTTCCCCGTTCCATTGACCACGCTCTACTCTAAAGGATCGACTGCGGTCGTCGTGCTGGTTTTCGAGAAAATCGCGAAAAACTCCAGTCGCGCCGAAATATTCCGCAGTTCCGACAGATTTAAGATTCCTTCGCACCGTAGTGCGACGAATGTCTAAAATCGTCCAATCGACCAAACAACAATAGATCCCTACTCCCTGTTCCATTGCCTACGCTTTACTCTAATGGATCGACTGTGGTCGTCGTGCTGGTTTTCGAAAAAATCGTGAAAAACACCATCCGCTCCGAAGCATTTCGCAATTCCGACAGATTTAAGATTCCTTCGCACCGTAGCGCGACGAATGTCTAAAATCGTCCAATCGACCAAACAACCATAGATCCCTGTTCCTCGTTCCATTGCCGATGTTTTACTTTAATGGTTCGACCGCGGTTGTCGTGCTGGTTTTCGAGAAAATCGCGAAAAACTCCAGTCGCGCCGAAATATTCCGCAGTTCCTACAGATTTAAGATTCCTTCGCACCGTAGTGCGATAAATGTCTAAAATCGTCCAGTCGACCAAACAACCATAGATCCCTGTTCCCCGTTCCATTGCCTACGCTTTACTCTGATGGATCGAATGCGGTCGTCGTACTCCTTTTCGAAAAAATCGCGAAAAACACCAATCGCTCCGAAGTATTTCGCAGTTCCGACAGATTTAAGATTCCTTCGCACCGTAGTGCGACGAATGTCTAAAATCGTCCAATCGACCAAACAACCATTGATCCCTGTTCCCAGTTCCATTGCCTACGATTTACTCTAATGGTTCGACCGCGTTGGTCGAGGTGGTTTTCGAAGAAATCGCGAAAAATGCAATCGTTCCCAAATATTTCAATGTCCCGACAGATTTAAGATTCCTTCGCACCGTACTGCGACGAATGTTTAAAATCGAGCAATCGACCAAACAACCATAGATCCCTTTTCCCCGTTCCATTGCCTACGGTCTACTCTAAAGGATCGACTGCGGTCGTCGTGCTGGTTTTCGAAAAAATCGCGAAAAATACCATTCGCTTCGAAATATTTCGCACTTTCGACAAATTTAAGATTCCTTCGCACCGTAGTGCGAGGAATGTCTAAAATCGTCCAATCGACCAAACAACCATGCACCCCTGTTCCCCGTTCCATTGCCTACGCTTTACTCTAATGGATCGACTGCGGTCGTCGTGCTGGTTTTCGAAAAAATCGCGAAAAACACCATTCGCTCCGAAGCATTTCGCATTTCCGACAGATTTAAGATTCCTTCGCAACGTAGTGCGACGCGTGTCTAAAATCGTGCAATCGACCAAACAAACATAGATCCCTGTTCCCCGTTCCATTGTCGACGTTTTACCCTAATGGTTCGACCGCGTTCGTCGTGCTGGTTTTCGAATAAATTGCGAAAGATCCGATGACTCCGAAATATATCTATGTCCCGACAGATTTCAGGGTCCTTACGCAGCGTAGTCCGACGAAAGTCTAAAATCGTCCAATCGACCAAGCAAACATAGATCCCTCTTCCCCGTTCCATTTCCTCCGCTTTACTCTAATGGATCGACTGCGGTCGTCGTGCTGGTTTTCGAAAACATCGCGAAAAACACTATTTGCGCCGAAATATTCCGCAGTTCCGACAGATTTAAGATTCCTTCGCACCGAAGTACGACGAATCTCTAAAATCGTCCAATCGACCAAACAACAATACATCCCTACTCCCCGTTCCATTGCCTACGCTTTACTCTAATGGATCGACTGCGGTCGTCGTGCTGGTTTTCTAAAAAATCGCGAAAAACACCATCCGCTCCGAAGTGTTTCGCAGTTCCGACAGATTTAAGATTCCTTCGCACCGTAGTGCGACGAATGTCTATAATCGTGCAATCGACCAAACAACCATATTTCCCTGTTCCCCATTCCATTGCCGACGTTTTACTCTAATGGTTCAACTGCGTTCGTCGTGCTGGTTTTCGAGAATATCGCGAAAAATTCCAACCGCTCCGAAATATTTCGCAATTCCGACAGATTTAAGATTCCTTCGCACCGTAGCGCGACGAATGTCTAAAATCGTCCAATCGACCAAACAACCATATATCCCTGTTCCCCGTTCCATTGCCGACGTTTTACCCTAATGGTTCGACCGCGTTCGTCGTGCTGGTTTTCGAATAAATTGCGAAAGATCCGATGGCTCCGAAATATATCTATGTCCCGACAGATTTCAGGGTCCTTACGCAGCGTAGTCCGACGAAAGTCTAAAATCGTCCAATCGACCAAACAAACATAGATGCCTCTTCCCCGTTCCATTGGCGACGTCTTACTCTAATGGATCGACTGCGGTCGTCGTGCTGGTTTTCGAAAAAATCGCGAAAAACACCATTCGCTCCGAAGCATTTCGCAGTTCCGACAGATTTAAGATTCCTTCGCGCCGTCGTGCGACGCGTGTCTAAAATCGTGCAATCGACCAAACAAACATAGATCCCTGTTCCCCGTTCCATTGTCGACGTTTTACCCTAATTGTTCGACCGCGTTCGTCGTGCTGGTTTTCGAATAAATTGCGAAAGATCCGATGGCTCCGAAATATATCTATGTCCCGACAGATTTCAGGGTCCTTACGCAGCGTAGTCCGACGAAAGTCTAAAATCGTCCAATCGACCAAACAGTCATAGATCCCTCTTCCACGTTCCATTGCCGACATTTTACTCTAATGGTTCGACCGCGGTCGTCGTGCTGGTTTTCGAAAAAATCGCGAAAAATACCATTCGCTTCGAAACATTTCGTAGTTCCGAAAGATTTAAGATTCCTTCGCACCGTAGTGCGACGAATGTCTAAAATCGTGCAATCGACCAAACAACCATAGACCTTTGTTCCCCGTTCCATTGCCTCCGCTATACTCTAATGGATCGACTGCGGTCGTCGTGCTGGTTTTCGAAAAAATCGCGAAAAACACCATCCGCTCCGAAGCATTTCGCAGTTCCGACAGATTTAAGATTCCTTCGCACCGTAGTGCGACGAATGTCTAAAATCGTGCAATCGACCAAACAACCATAGATCCCTGTTCCCAGTTCCATTGCCTACGATTTACTCTAATGGTTCGACCGCGTTGGTCGAGGTGGTTTTCGAAGAAATCGCGAAAAATGCAATCGTTCCCAAATATTTCAATGTCCCGACAGATTTAAGATTCCTTCGCACCGTAGTGCGACGAATGTTTAAAATCGAGCAATCGACCAAACAAACATAGATCCCTGTTCCCCGTTCCATTGCCTACGGTCTACTCTAAAGGATCGACTGCGGTCGTCGTGCTGGTTTTCGAAAAAATCGCGAAAAATACCATTCGCTTCGAAATATTTCGCACTTTCGACAAATTTAAGATTCCTTCGCACCGTAGTGCGAGGAATGTCTAAAATCGTCCAATCGACCAAACAACCATGCACCCCTGTTCCCCGTTCCATTGCCTACGCTTTACTCTAATGGATCGACTGCGGTCGTCGTGCTGGTTTTCGAAAAAATCGCGAAAAACACCATTCGCTCCGAAGCATTTCGCATTTCCGACAGATTTAAGATTCCTTCGCAACGTAGTGCGATGAATGTCTAAAATCGTGCAATCGACCAAACAACCATAGACCCCTGTTCCGCGTTCCATTTCCTCCGCTTTACTCTAATGGATCGACTGCGGTCGTCGTGCTGGTTTTCGAAAACATCGCGAAAAACACCATTTGCGCCGAAATATTCCGCAGTTCCGACAGATTTATGATTCCTTCGCACCGAAGTACGACGAATCTCTAAAATCGTCCAATCGACCAAACAACAATAGATCCCTACTCCCCGTTCCATTGCCTACGCTTTACTCTAATGGATCGACTGCGGTCGTCGTGCTGGTTTTCGAAAAAATCGCGAAAAACACCATTCGCTCCGAAGCATTTCGCAGTTCCGACAGATTTAAGATTCCTTCGCACCGTAGTGCGACGAATGTCTAAAATCGTGCAATCGACCAAACAACCATAGACCCCTGTTCCCCGTTCCATTGCCTACGCTTTACTCTGATGGATCGAATGCGGTCGTCGTACTCCTTTTCGAAAAAATCGCGAAAAACACCAATCGCTCCGAATTATTTCGCAGTTCCGACAGATTTAAGATTCCTCCGCACCGTAGTCCGACGAAAGTCTAAAATCATCCAATCGACCAAACAACCATTGATCCCTGTTCCCAGTTCCATTGCCTACGATTTACTCTAATGGTTCGACCGCGGTGGTCGTGCTGGTTTTCGAAGAAATCGCGAAAAATCCAATCGCGCCGAAATATTCCGCAGTTCCGACAGATTTAAGATTCCTTCGCACCGTAGTGCGACGAATGTCTAAAATCGTCCAATCGACCAAACAACAATAGATCCCTACTCCCCGTTCCATTGCCTACGCTTTACTCTAATGGATCGACTGTGGTCGTCGTGCTGGTTTTCGAAAAAATCGTGAAAAACACCATCCGCTCCGAAGCATTTCGCAATTCCGACAGATTTAAGATTCCTTCGCACCGTAGCGCGACGAATGTCTAAAATCGTCCAATCGACCAAACAACCACAGATCCCTGTTCCTCGTTCCATTGCCGATGTTTTACTTTAATGGTTCGACCGCGGTTGTCGTGCTGGTTTTCGAGAAAATCGCGAAAAACTCCAGTCGCGCCGAAATATTCCGCAGTTCCTACAGATTTAAGATTCCTTCGCACCGTAGTGCGAGGAATGTCTAAAATCGTCCAATCGACCAAACAACCATGCACCCCTGTTCCCCGTTCCATTGCCTACGCTTTACTCTAATGGATCGACTGCGGTCGTCGTGCTGGTTTTCGAAAAAATCGCGAAAAACACCATTCGCTCCGAAGCATTTCGCATTTCCGACAGATTTAAGATTCCTTCGCAACGTAGTGCGACGCGTGTCTAAAATCGTGCAATCGACCAAACAAACATAGATCCCTGTTCCCCGTTCCATTGTCGACGTTTTACCCTAATGGTTCGACCGCGTTCGTCGTGCTGGTTTTCGAATAAATTGCGAAAGATCCGATGACTCCGAAATATATCTATGTCCCGACAGATTTCAGGGTCCTTACGCAGCGTAGTCCGACGAAAGTCTAAAATCGTCCAATCGACCAGGCAAACATAGATCCCTCTTCCCCGTTCCATTTCCTCCGCTTTACTCTAATGGATCGACTGCGGTCGTCGTGCTGGTTTTCGAAAACATCGCGAAAAACACTATTTGCGCCGAAATATTCCGCAGTTCCGACAGATTTAAGATTCCTTCGCACCGAAGTACGACGAATCTCTAAAATCGTCCAATCGACCAAACAACAATACATCCCTACTCCCCGTTCCATTGCCTACGCTTTACTCTAATGGATCGACTGCGGTCGTCGTGCTGGTTTTCTAAAAAATCGCGAAAAACACCATCCGCTCCGAAGTATTTCGCAGTTCCGACAGATTTAAGATTCCTTCGCACCGTAGTGCGACGAATGTCTATAATCGTGCAATCGACCAAACAACCATATTTCCCTGTTCCCCATTCCATTGCCGACGTTTTACTCTAATGGTTCAACTGCGTTCGTCGTGCTGGTTTTCGAGAATATCGCGAAAAATTCCAACCGCTCCGAAATATTTCGCAATTCCGACAGATTTAAGATTCCTTCGCACCGTAGCGCGACGAATGTCTAAAATCGTCCAATCGACCAAACAACCATATATCCCTGTTCCCCGTTCCATTGCCGACGTTTTACCCTAATGGTTCGACCGCGTTCGTCGTGCTGGTTTTCGAATAAATTGCGAAAGATCCGATGGCTCCGAAATATATCTATGTCCCGACAGATTTCAGGGTGCTTACGCAGCGTAGTCCGACGAAAGTCTAAAATCGTCCAATCGACCAAACAAACATAGATGCCTCTTCCCCGTTCCATTGGCGACGTCTTACTCTAATGGATCGACTGCGGTCGTCGTGCTGGTTTTCGAAAAAATCGCGAAAAACACCATTCGCTCCGAAGCATTTCGCAGTTCCGACAGATTTAAGATTCCTTCGCGCCGTCGTGCGACGCGTGTCTAAAATCGTGCAATCGACCAAACAAACATAGATCCCTGTTCCCCGTTCCATTGTCGACGTTTTACCCTAATTGTTCGACCGCGTTCGTCGTGCTGGTTTTCGAATAAATTGCGAAAGATCCGATGGCTCCGAAATATATCTATGTCCCGACAGATTTCAGGGTCCTTACGCAGCGTAGTCCGACGAAAGTCTAAAATCGTCCAATCGACCAAACAGTCATAGATCCCTCTTCCACGTTCCATTGCCGACATTTTACTCTAATGGTTCGACCGCGGTCGTCGTGCTGGTTTTCGAAAAAATCGCGAAAAATACCATTCGCTTCGAAACATTTCGTAGTTCCGAAAGATTTAAGATTCCTTCGCACCGTAGTGCGACGAATGTCTAAAATCGTGCAATCGACCAAACAACCATAGACCTTTGTTCCCCGTTCCATTGCCTCCGCTATACTCTAATGGATCGACTGCGGTCGTCGTGCTGGTTTTCGAAAAAATCGCGAAAAACACCATCCGCTCCGAAGCATTTCGCAGTTCCGACAGATTTAAGATTCCTTCGCACCGTAGTGCGACGAATGTCTAAAATCGTGCAATCGACCAAACAACCATAGATCCCTGTTCCCAGTTCCATTGCCTACGATTTACTCTAATGGTTCGACCGCGTTGGTCGAGGTGGTTTTCGAAGAAATCGCGAAAAATGCAATCGTTCCCAAATATTTCAATGTCCCGACAGATTTAAGATTCCTTCGCACCGTAGTGCGACGAATGTTTAAAATCGAGCAATCGACCAAACAAACATAGATCCCTGTTCCCCGTTCCATTGCCTACGGTCTACTCTAAAGGATCGACTGCGGTCGTCGTGCTGGTTTTCGAAAAAATCGCGAAAAATACCATTCGCTTCGAAATATTTCGCACTTTCGACAAATTTAAGATTCCTTCGCACCGTAGTGCGAGGAATGTCTAAAATCGTCCAATCGACCAAACAACCATGCACCCCTGTTCCCCGTTCCATTGCCTACGCTTTACTCTAATGGATCGACTGCGGTCGTCGTGCTGGTTTTCGAAAAAATCGCGAAAAACACCATTCGCTCCGAAGCATTTCGCATTTCCGACAGATTTAAGATTCCTTCGCACCGTAGTGCGACGAATGTTTAAAATCGAGCAATCGACCAAACAACAATAGATCCCTACTCCCCGTTCCATTGCCTACGCTTTACTCTAATGGATCGACTGCGGTCGTCGTGCTGGTTTTCGAAAAAATCGCGAAAAACACCATTCGCTCCGAAGCATTTCGCAGTTCCGACAGATTTAAGATTCCTTCGCGCCGTAGTGCGACGCGTGTCTAAAATCGTGCAATCGACCAAACAAACATAGATCCCTGTTCCCCGTTCCATTGCCGACGTTTTACTCTAATGGTTCGACTGCGGTCGCCGTGCTGGTTTTGGAGAAAACCGCGAAAAACTCCAGTCGCGCCAAAATAATCCGCAGTTCCGACAGATTTAAGATTCCTTCGCACCGTAGTGCGATGAATGTCTAAAATCGTCCAGTCGACCAAACAACCATAGATCCCTGTTCCCCGTTCCATTGCCTACGCTTTACTCTGATGGATCGAATGCGGTCGTCGTACTCCTTTTCGAAAAAATCGCGAAAAACACCAATCGCTCCGAAGTATTTCGCAGTTCCGACAGATTTAAGATTCCTTCGCACCGTAGTGCGACGAATGTCTAAAATCGTCCAATCGACCAAACAACCATAGATCCCGGTTCCCCGTTCCATTGCCTACGCATTACGCTACTGGATGGACTGCGGTCATCGTGCTGGTTTTCGAATAAATCGCGAAAAACACCATTCGCTCCGAAGCATTTCGCATTTCCGACAGATTTAAGATTCCTTCGCACCGTAGTGCGATGAATGTCTAAAATCGTGCAATCGACCAAACAACCATAGACCCCTGTTCCCCGTTCCATTGCCTACGCTTTACTCTGATGGATCGAATGCGGTCGTCGTACTCCTTTTCGAAAAAATCGCGAAAAACACCAATCGCTCCGAATTATTTCGCAGTTCCGACAGATTTAAGATTCCTCCGCACCGTAGTCCGACGAAAGTCTAAAATCGTCCAATCGACCAAACAACCATTGATCCCTGTTCCCAGTTCCATTGCCTACGATTTACTCTAATGGTTCGACCGCGGTGGTCGTGCTGGTTTTCGAAGAAATCGCGAAAAATCCAATCGCTCCGAAATATTTCGTAGTTCCGAAATATTTAAGATTCCTTCGCACCGTAGTGCGACGAATGTCTAAAATCGTCCAATCGACCAAACAACAATAGATCCCTACTCCCCGTTCCATTGCCTACGCTTTACTATAATGGATCGACTGTGGTCGTCGTGCTGGTTTTCGAACAAATCGTGAAAAACACCATCCGCTCCGAAGCATTTCGCAATTCCGACAAATTTTAGATTCCTTCGCACCGTAGTGCGAGGAATGTCTAAAATCGTCCAATCGACCAAACAACCATGCACCTCTGTTCCCCGTTCCATTGCCTACGCTTTACTCTAATGGATCGACTGCGGTCGTCGTGCTGGTTTTCGAAAAAATCGCGAAAAACACCATTCGCTCCGAAGCATTTCGCATTTCCGACAGATTTAAGATTCCTTCGCAACGTAGTGCGACGAATGTCTAAAATCGTCCAATCGACCAAACAACAATAGATCCCCGTTCCCCGTTCCATTGCCTACGCTTTACTCTAAAGGATCGACTGCGGTCGTCGCGCTAGTTTTCAAAAAAATCGCGAAAAACACCATTCGCTCCGAAGCATTTCGCAGTTCCGACAGATTTAAGATTCCTTCGCGCCGTAGTGCGACGCGTGTCTAAAATCGTGCAATCGACCAAACAAATATAGATCCCTGTCCCCGTTCCATTGTCGACATTTTACCCTAATGGTTCGACCGCGTTCGTCGTTCTGGTTTTCGAATAAATTGCGAAAGATCCGATGGCTCCGAAATATATCTATGTCCCGACAGATTTCAGGGTCCTTACGCAGCGTAGTCCGACGAAAGTCTAAAATCGTCCAATCGACCAAACAAACATAGATCCCTCTTCCCCGTTCCATTGGCGACGTCTTACTCTAATGAATCGACTGCGGTCGTCGTGCTGGTTTTCGAAAAAATCGCGAAAAACACCATTCGCTCCGAAGCATTTCGCAGTTCCGACAGATTTAAGATTACTTCGCGCCGTAGTGCGACGCGTGTCTAAAATCGTGCAATCGACCAAACAAACATAGATCCCTGTTCCACGTTCCATTGTCGACGTTTTACCCTAATGGTTCGACCGCGTTCGTCGTGCTGGTTTTCGAATAAATTGCGAAAGATCCGATGGCTCCGAAATATATCTATGTCCCGACAGATTTCAGGGTCCTTACGCAGCGTAGTCCGACGAAAGTCTAAAATCGTCCAATCGACCAAACAAACATAGATCCCTCTTCCCCGTTCCATTGGCGACGTCTTACTCTAATGGATCGACTGCGGTCGTCGTGCTGATTTTTCGAAAAAATCGCGGAAAACACCATTCGCTCCGAAGCATTTCGCATTTCCGACAGATTTAAGATTCCTTTGCACCGAAGTGCGATGAATGTCTAAAATCGGGCAATCGACCAAACAACCATAGACCCCTGTTCCACGTTGCATTGCCTCCGCTTTACTCTAATGGATCGACTGCGGTCGTCGTGCTGGTTTTCGTAAAAATCGCGAAAAATCCAATTGCTCCGAAATATTTCAAAGTCCCGACAGATTTCAGAGTCCGTACGCAGCGTAGTCCGACGAAAGTCTAAAAACGTCCAATCGACCAAACAACTATATATCCCCGTTCCCCGTTCCATTGCCTCCGCTTTTCTCTAATGGATCGACTGCCGTCGTCGTGCTGGTTTTCGAAAAAATCGCTAAGAACACCATCCGCTCCGAAGCATTTCGCACTTCCGACAGATATAAGATTCCTTCGCGCCGTAGTGCGACGAATGTCTAAAATCGTGCAATCGACAAAACAACCATAGATCCCTGTTCCCCGTTCCATTGACCACGCTCTACTCTAAAGGATCGACTGCGGTCGTCGTGCTGGTTTTCGAGAAAATCGCGAAAAACTCCAGTCGTGCCGAAATATTCCGCAGTTCCGACAGATTTAAGATTCCTTCGCACCGTAGTGCGACGAATGTCTAAAATCGTCCAATCGACCAAACAACAATAGATCCCTACTCCCTGTTCCATTGCCTACGCTTTACTCTAATGGATCGACTGTGGTCGTCGTGCTGGTTTTCGAAAAAATCGTGAAAAACACCATCCGCTCCGAAGCATTTCGCAATTCCGACAGATTTAAGATTCCTTCGCACCGTAGCGCGACGAATGTCTAAAATCGTCCAATCGACCAAACAACCATAGATCCCTGTTCCTCGTTCCATTGCCGATGTTTTACTTTAATGGTTCGACCGCGGTTGTCGTGCTGGTTTTCGAGAAAATCGCGAAAAACTCCAGTCGCGCCGAAATATTCCGCAGTTCCTACAGATTTAAGATTCCTTCGCACCGTAGTGCGATAAATGTCTAAAATCGTCCAGTCGACCAAACAACCATAGATCCCTGTTCCCCGTTCCATTGCCTACGCTTTACTCTGATGGATCGAATGCGGTCGTCGTACTCCTTTTCGAAAAAATCGCGAAAAACACCAATCGCTCCGAAGTATTTCGCAGTTCCGACAGATTTAAGATTCCTTCGCACCGTAGTGCGACGAATGTCTAAAATCGTCCAATCGACCAAACAACCATTGATCCCTGTTCCCAGTTCCATTGCCTACGATTTACTCTAATGGTTCGACCGCGTTGGTCGAGGTGGTTTTCGAAGAAATCGCGAAAAATGCAATCGTTCCCAAATATTTCAATGTCCCGACAGATTTAAGATTCCTTCGCACCGTACTGCGACGAATGTTTAAAATCGAGCAATCGACCAAACAACCATAGATCCCTTTTCCCCGTTCCATTGCCTACGGTCTACTCTAAAGGATCGACTGCGGTCGTCGTGCTGGTTTTCGAAAAAATCGCGAAAAATACCATTCGCTTCGAAATATTTCGCACTTTCGACAAATTTAAGATTCCTTCGCACCGTAGTGCGAGGAATGTCTAAAATCGTCCAATCGACCAAACAACCATGCACCCCTGTTCCCCGTTCCATTGCCTACGCTTTACTCTAATGGATCGACTGCGGTCGTCGTGCTGGTTTTCGAAAAAATCGCGAAAAACACCATTCGCTCCGAAGCATTTCGCATTTCCGACAGATTTAAGATTCCTTCGCAACGTAGTGCGACGCGTGTCTAAAATCGTGCAATCGACCAAACAAACATAGATCCCTGTTCCCCGTTCCATTGTCGACGTTTTACCCTAATGGTTCGACCGCGTTCGTCGTGCTGGTTTTCGAATAAATTGCGAAAGATCCGATGGCTCCGAAATATATCTATGTCCCGACAGATTTCAGGGTCCTTACGCAGCGTAGTCCGACGAAAGTCTAAAATCGTCCAATCGACCAAGCAAACATAGATCCCTCTTCCCCGTTCCATTTCCTCCGCTTTACTCTAATGGATCGACTGCGGTCGTCGTGCTGGTTTTCGAAAACATCGCGAAAAACACTATTTGCGCCGAAATATTCCGCAGTTCCGACAGATTTAAGATTCCTTCGCACCGAAGTACGACGAATCTCTAAAATCGTCCAATCGACCAAACAACAATAGATCCCTACTCCCCGTTCCATTGCCTACGCTTTACTCTAATGGATCGACTGCGGTCGTCGTGCTGGTTTTCTAAAAAATCGCGAAAAACACCATCCGCTCCGAAGCATTTCGCAGTTCCGACAGATTTAAGATTCCTTCGCACCGTAGTGCGACGAATGTCTATAATCGTGCAATCGACCAAACAACCATATTTCCCTGTTCCCCATTCCATTGCCGACGTTTTATTCTAATGTTTCAACTGCGTTCGTCGTGCTGGTTTTCGAGAATATCGCGAAAAATTCCAACCGCTCCGAAATATTTCGCAATTCCGACAGATTTAAGATTCCTTCGCACCGTAGCGCGACGAATGTCTAAAATCGTCCAATCGACCAAACAACCATATATCCCTGTTCCCCGTTCCATTGCCGACGTTTTACCCTAATGGTCCGACCGCGTTCGTCGTGCTGGTTTTCGAATAAATTGCGAAAGATCCGATGGCTCCGAAATATATCTATGTCCCGACAGATTTCAGGGTCCTTACGCAGCGTAGTCCGACGAAAGTCTAAAATCGTCCAATCGACCAAACAAACATAGATGCCTCTTCCCCGTTCCATTGGCGACGTCTTACTCTAATGGATCGACTGCGGTCGTCGTGCTGGTTTTCGAAAAAATCGCGAAAAACACCATTCGCTCCGAAGCATTTCGCAGTTCCGACAGATTTAAGATTCCTTCGCGCCGTCGTGCGACGCGTGTCTAAAATCGTGCAATCGACCAAACAAACATAGATCCCTGTTCCCCGTTCCATTGTCGACGTTTTACCCTAATTGTTCGACCGCGTTCGTCGTGCTGGTTTTCGAATAAATTGCGAAAGATCCGATGGCTCCGAAATATATCTATGTCCCGACAGATTTCAGGGTCCTTACGCAGCGTAGTCCGACGAAAGTCTAAAATCGTCCAATCGACCAAACAGTCATAGATCCCTCTTCCACGTTCCATTGCCGACATTTTACTCTAATGGTTCGACCGCGGTCGTCGTGCTGGTTTTCGAAAAAATCGCGAAAAATACCGTTCGCTTCGAAACATTTCGTAGTTCCGAAAGATTTAAGATTCCTTCGCACCGTAGTGCGACGAATGTCTAAAATCGTGCAATCGACCAAACAACCATAGACCTTTGTTCCCCGTTCCATTGCCTCCGCTATACTCTAATGGATCGACTGCGGTCGTCGTGCTGGTTTTCGAAAAAATCGCGAAAAACACCATCCGCTCCGAAGCATTTCGCAGTTCCGACAGATTTAAGATTCCTTCGCACCGTAGTGCGACGAATGTCTAAAATCGTGCAATCGACCACACAACCATAGATCCCTGTTCCCAGTTCCATTGCCTACGATTTACTCTAATGGTTCGACCGCGTTGGTCGAGGTGGTTTTCGAAGAAATCGCGAAAAATGCAATCGTTCCCAAATATTTCAATGTCCCGACAGATTTAAGATTCCTTCGCACCGTAGTGCGACGAATGTTTAAAATCGAGCAATCGACCAAACAAACATAGATCCCTGTTCCCCGTTCCATTGCCTACGGTCTACTCTAAAGGATCGACTGCGGTCGTCGTGCTGGTTTTCGAAAAAATCGCGAAAAATACCAATCGCTTCGAAATATTTCGCACTTTCGACAAATTTAAGATTCCTTCGCACCGTAGTGCGAGGAATGTCTAAAATCGTCCAATCGACCAAACAACCATGCACCCCTGTTCCCCGTTCCATTGCCTACGCTTTACTCTAATGGATCGACTGCGGTCGTCGTGCTGGTTTTCGAAAAAATCGCGAAAAACACCATTCGCTCCGAAGCATTTCGCATTTCCGACAGATTTAAGATTCCTTCGCAACGTAGTGCGATGAATGTCTAAAATCGTGCAATCGACCAAACAACCATAGACAACTGTTCCGCGTTCCATTTCCTCCGCTTTACTCTAATGGATCGACTGCGGTCGTCGTGCTGGTTTTCGAAAACATCGCGAAAAACACCATTTGCGCCGAAATATTCCGCAGTTCCGACAGATTTAAGATTCCTTCGCACCGAAGTACGACGAATCTCTAAAATCGTCCAATCGACCAAACAACAATAGATCCCTACTCCCCGTTCCATTGCCTACGCTTTACTCTGATGGATCGAATGCGGTCGTCGTACTCCTTTTCGAAAAAATCGCGAAAAACACCAATCGCTCCGAAGTATTTCGCAGTTCCGACAGATTTAAGATTCCTTCGCACCGTAGTGCGACGAATGTCTAAAATCGTCCAATCGACCAAACAACCATAGATCCCGGTTCCCCGTTCCATTGCCTACGCATTACGCTACTGGATGGACTGCGGTCATCGTGCTGGTTTTCGAATAAATCGCGAAAAACACCATTCGCTCCGAAGCATTTCGCATTTCCGACAGATTTAAGATTCCTTCGCACCGTAGTGCGATGAATGTCTAAAATCGTGCAATCGACCAAACAACCATAGACCCCTGTTCCCCGTTCCATTGCCTACGCTTTACTCTGATGGATCGAATGCGGTCGTCGTACTCCTTTTCGTAAAAATCGCGAAAAACACCAATCGCTCCGAATTATTTCGCAGTTCCGACAGATTTAAGATTCCTCCGCACCGTAGTCCGACGAAAGTCTAAAATCGTCCAATCGACCAAACAACCAGTGATCCCTGTTCCCAGTTCCATTGCCTACGATTTACTCTAATGGATCGACTGCGGTCGTCGTGCTGGTTTTCGAAAAAATCGCGAAAAAACCAATCGCTCCGAAATATTTCGTAGTTCCGAAATATTTAAGATTCCTTCGCACCGTAGTGCGACGAATGTCTAAAATCGTCCAATCGACCAAACAACAATAGATCCCTACTCCCCGTTCCATTGCCTACGCTTTACTATAATGGATCGACTGTGGTCGTCGTGCTGGTTTTCGAACAAATCGTGAAAAACACCATCCGCTCCGAAGCATTTCGCAATTCCGACAGATTTAAGATTCCTTCGCACCGTAGTGTGACGAATGTCTAAAATCGTCCAATCGACCAAACAACAATAGATCCCTACTCCCCGTTCCATTGCCTACGCTTTACTCTAATGGATCGACTGTGGTCGTCGTGCTGGTTTTCGAACAAATCGTGAAAAACACCATCCGCTCCGAAGCATTTCGCAATTCCGACAGATTTAAGATTCCTTCGCACCGTAGCGCGACGAATGTCTAAAATCGTCCAATCGACCAAACAACCATAGATCCCTGTTCCTCGTTCCATTGCCGACGTTTTACTCTAATGGTTCGACCGCGGTTGTCGTGCTGGTTTTCGAGAAAATCGCGAAAAACTCCAGTCGCGCCGAAATATTCCGCAGTTCCGACAGATTTAAGATTCCTTCGCACCGTAGTGCGATGAATGTCTAAAATCGTCCAGTCGACCAAACAACCATAGATCCCTGTTCCCCGTTCCATTGCCTACGCTTTACTCTGATGGATCGAATGCGGTCGTCGTACTCCTTTTCGAAAAAATCGCGAAAAACACCAATCGCTCCGAAGTATTTCGCAGTTCCGACAGATTTAAGATTCCTTCGCACCGTAGTGCGACGAATGTCTAAAATCGTCCAATCGACCAAACAACCATAGACCCCTGTTCCCCGTTCCATTGCCTACGCTTTACTCTGATGGATCGAATGCGGTCGTCGTACTCCTTTTCGTAAAAATCGCGAAAAACACCAATCGCTCCGAATTATTTCGCAATTCCGACAGATTTAAGATTCCTTCGCACCGTAGTGTGACGAATGTCTAAAATCGTCCAATCGACCAAACAACAATAGATCCCTACTCCCCGTTCCATTGCCTACGCTTTACTCTAATGGATCGACTGCGGTCGTCGTGCTGGTTTTCGAAAAAATCGCGAAAAACACCATTCGCTCCGAAGCATTTCGCAGTTCCGACAGATTTAAGATTCCTTCGCGCCGTAGTGCGACGCGTGTCTAAAATCGTGCAATCGACCAAACAAACATAGATCCCTGTTCCCCGTTCCATTGTCGACGTTTTACCCTAATGGTTCGACCGCGTTCGTCGTGCTGGTTTTCGAATAAATTGCGAAAGACCCGATGGCTCCGAAATATATCTATGTCCCGACAGATTTCAGGGTCCTTACGCAGCGTAGTCCGACGAAAGTCTGAAATCGTCCAATCGACCAAACAACCATTGATGCCTGTTCCCAGTTCCATTGCCTACGATTTACTCTAATGGTTCGACCGCGGTGGTCGTGCTGGTTTTCGAAGAAATCGCGAAAAATTCCAACCGCTCCGAAATATTTCGCCGTTCCGACAGATTTAAGATTCCTCCGCACCGTAGTGCGACGAATGTCTAAAATCTTCCAATCGACCAAACAGCAATAGATCTCTGTTCCCCGTTCCATTGCCTACGCTTTACTCTAACGGATCGACTGCGGTCGTCGTGCTGGTTTTCGAAAAAATCGCGAAAAATTCCAACCGCTCCGAAATATTTCGCAATACCGACAGATTTAAGATTCCTTCGCACCGTAGCGCGACGAATACTAAAATCGTCCAATCGACCAAACAACCATAGATCCCTGTTCCCCGTTCCATTGCCTACGGTCTACTCTAAAGGATCGACTGCGGTCGTCGTGCTGGTTTTCGAAAAAAATGCGAAAAATACCATTCGCTTCGAAATATTCCGCAGTTCCGACAGATTTAAAATTACTTCGCACAGTAGCGCGGCGAATGTCTAAAATCGTCCCATCGTACAAACAAACATAGATCCCCGTTCCTCGTTCCATTGCCGACGTTTTACTCTAATGGTTCGACCGCGGTTTTCGTGCTGGTTATCGAGAAAACCGCGAAAAACCCCAGTCGCGCCGAAATATTTCGCAGTACCGACAGATTTAAGATTCCTTCGCACCGTAGTGCGAAGAATGTCTAAAATCGTCCAATCGACCAAACAGCAATAGATCTCTGTTCCCTGTTCCCTTGCCTACGCTTTACTCTAATGGATCGACTGCGGTCGTCGTGCTGGTTTTCGATAAAATCGCGAAGAACACCATCCGCTCCGAAGCATTTCGCAGTTCCGACAGATTTAAGATTCTTTCGCGCCCTAGTGCGACGAATGTCTAAAATCGTGCAATCGACCAAACAACCATAGATCCCTGTTCCCCATTCCATTGCCGACGTTTTACTCTAATGTTTCGACCGCGGTTGTCGTGCTATTTTTCGAGAATATCGCGAAAAACTCGAGTCGCTTCGAAATATTTCAAAGTCCCGACATATTTAAGATTCCTTCGCAGCGTAGTCCGACAAAAGTCTAATATTGTCCAATCGACCAAACAACCATTGATCCCTGTTCCCAGTTCCATTGATTACGATTTACTCTAATGGTTCGACCGCGGTGGTCGTGCTGGTTTTCGAAGAAATCGCGAAAAATCCAATCGCTCCGAAATATTTCGCAGTTCCGACAGATTTAAGATTCCTCCGCACCGTAGTGCGACGAATGTCTAAAATCGTCCAATCGACCAAACAGCAATAGATCTCTGTTCTCCGTTCCATTGCCTACGCTTTACTCTAAAGGATTGACTGCGGTTGTCGTGCTGGTTTTCGGAAAAATCGCGAAAAACTCCAGTCGCTTCGAAATATTTCGCAGTTCCGACAGATTTAAGATTCTTTCGCGCCCTAGTGCGACGAATGTCTAAAATCGTGCAATCGACCAAACAACCATAGATCCCTGTTCCGCATTCCATTGCCGACGTTTTACTCTAATGGTTCGACCGCGGTTGTCGTATTCGTTTTCGAAAAAATCGCGAAAAATCCAATCGCTCCGAAATATTTCGCAGTTCCGACAGATTTAAGATTCCACCGCACCGTAGTGCGACGAATGTTTAAAATCGAGCAATCGACCAAACAATAATAGATCCCTGTTCCCCGTTCCATTGCCTACGCTTTACTCTAATGGATCGACTGCGGTCGTCGCGCTAGTTTTCAAAAAAATCGCGAAAAACACCATTCGCTCCGAAGCATTTCGCAGTTCCGACAGATTTAAGATTCCTTCGCGCCGTAGTGCGACGCGTGTCTAAAATCGTGCAATCGACCAAACAAATATAGATCCCTGTCCCCGTTCCATTGTCGACGTTTTACCCTAATGGTTCGACCGCGTTCGTCGTTCTGGTTTTCGAATAAATTGCGAAAGATCCGATGGTTCCGAAATATATCTATGTCCCGACAGATTTCAGGGTCCTTACGCAGCGTAGTCCGACGAAAGTCTAAAATCGTCCAATCGACCAAACAGTCATAGATCCCTCTTCCACGTTCCATTGCCGACATTTTACTCTAATGGATCGACCGCGGTCGTCGTGCTGATTTTCGAAAAAATCGCGGAAAACACCATTCGCTCCGAAGCATTTCGCATTTCCGACAGATTTAAGATTCCTTTGCACCGTAGTGCGATGAATGTCTAAAATCGGGCAATCGACCAAACAACCATAGACCCCTGTTCCACGTTCCATTGCCTCCGCTTTACTCTAATGGATCGACTGCGGTCGTCGTGCTGGTTTTCGAAAAAATCGCGAAAAACACCATCCGCTCCGAAGCATTTCGCAGTTCCGACAGATTTAAGATTCCTTCGCACCGTAGTGCGACGACTGTCTAAAATCGTGCAATCGACCAAACAACCATAGATCCCTGTTCCCAGTTCCATTGCCTACGATTTACTCTAATGGTTCGACCGTGTTGGTCGAGGTGGTTTTCGAAGAAATCGCGAAAAATGCAATCGTTCCCAAATATTTCAATGTCCCGACAGATTTAAGATTCCTTCGCACCGTAGTGCGACGAATGTTTAAAATCGAGCAATCGACCAAACAAACATAGATCCCTGTTCCCCGTTCCATTGCCTACGGTCTACTCTAAAGGATCGACTGCGGTCGTCGTGCTGGTTTTCGAAAAAATCGCGAAAAATACCATTCGCTTCGAAATATTTCGCACTTTCGACAAATTTAAGATTCCTTCGCACCGTAGTGCGAGGAATGTCTAAAATCGTCCAATCGACCAAACAACCATGCACCCCTGTTCCCCGTTCCATTGCCTACGCTTTACTCTAATGGATCGACTGCGGTCGTCGTGCTGGTTTTCGAAAAAATCGCGAAAAACACCATTCGCTCCGAAGCATTTCGCATTTCCGACAGATTTAAGATTCCTTCGCAACGTAGTGCGATGAATGTCTAAAATCGTGCAATCGACCAAACAACCATAGACCCCTGTTCCGCGTTCCATTTCCTCCGCTTTACTCTAATGGATCGACTGCGGTCGTCGTGCTGGTTTTCGAAAACATCGCGAAAAACACCATTTGCGCCGAAATATTCCGCAGTTCCGACAGATTTAAGATTCCTTCGCACCGAAGTACGACGAATCTCTAAAATCGTCCAATCGACCAAACAGCAATAGATCCCTACTCCCCGTTCCATTGCCTACGCTTTACTCTAATGGATCGACTGCGGTCGTCGTGCTGGTTTTCGAAAAAATCGCGAAAAACACCATTCGCTCCGAAGCATTTCGCAGTTCCGACAGATTTAAGATTCCTTCGCGCCGTAGTGCGACGCGTGTCTAAAATCGTGCAATCGACCAAACAATAATAGATCCCTGTTCCCCGTTCCATTGCCTACGCTTTACTCTAATGGATCGACTGCGGTCGTCGCGCTAGTTTTCAAAAAAATCGCGAAAAACACCATTCGCTCCGAAGCATTTCGCAGTTCCGACAGATTTAAGATTCCTTCGCGCCGTAGTGCGACGCGTGTCTAAAATCGTGCAATCGACCAAACAAATATAGATCCCTGTCCCCGTTCCATTGTCGACGTTTTACCCTAATGGTTCGACCGCGTTCGTCGTTCTGGTTTTCGAATAAATTGCGAAAGATCCGATGGCTCCGAAATATATCTATGTCCCGACAGATTTCAGGGTCCTTACGCAGCGTAGTCCGACGAAAGTCTAAAATCGTCCAATCGACCAAACAGTCATAGATCCCTCTTCCACGTTCCATTGCCGACATTTTACTCTAATGGATCGACCGCGGTCGTCGTGCTGATTTTCGAAAAAATCGCGGAAAACACCATTCGCTCCGAAGCATTTCGCATTTCCGACAGATTTAAGATTCCTTTGCACCGTAGTGCGATGAATGTCTAAAATCGGGCAATCGACCAAACAACCATAGACCCCTGTTCCACGTTCCATTGCCTCCGCTTTACTCTAATGGATCGACTGCGGTCGTCGTGCTGGTTTTCGAAAAAATCGCGAAAAACACCATCCGCTCCGAAGCATTTCGCAGTTCCGACAGATTTAAGATTCCTTCGCACCGTAGTGCGACGACTGTCTAAAATCGTGCAATCGACCAAACAACCATAGATCCCTGTTCCCAGTTCCATTGCCTACGATTTACTCTAATGGTTCGACCGTGTTGGTCGAGGTGGTTTTCGAAGAAATCGCGAAAAATGCAATCGTTCCCAAATATTTCAATGTCCCGACAGATTTAAGATTCCTTCGCACCGTAGTGCGACGAATGTTTAAAATCGAGCAATCGACCAAACAATAATAGATCCCTGTTCCCCGTTCCATTGCCTACGCTTTACTCTAATGGATCGACTGCGGTCGTCGCGCTAGTTTTCAAAAAAATCGCGAAAAACACCATTCGCTCCGAAGCATTTCGCAGTTCCGACAGATTTAAGATTCCTTCGCGCCGTAGTGCGACGCGTGTCTAAAATCGTGCAATCGACCAAACAAATATAGATCCCTGTCCCCGTTCCATTGTCGACGTTTTACCCTAATGGTTCGACCGCGTTCGTCGTTCTGGTTTTCGAATAAATTGCGAAAGATCCGATGGCTCCGAAATATATCTATGTCCCGACAGATTTCAGGGTCCTTACGCAGCGTAGTCCGACGAAAGTCTAAAATCGTCCAATCGACCAAACAGTCATAGATCCCTCTTCCACGTTCCATTGCCGACATTTTACTCTAATGGATCGACCGCGGTCGTCGTGCTGATTTTCGAAAAAATCGCGGAAAACACCATTCGCTCCGAAGCATTTCGCATTTCCGACAGATTTAAGATTCCTTTGCACCGTAGTGCGATGAATGTCTAAAATCGGGCAATCGACCAAACAACCATAGACCCCTGTTCCACGTTCCATTGCCTCCGCTTTACTCTAATGGATCGACTGCGGTCGTCGTGCTGGTTTTCGAAAAAATCGCGAAAAACACCATCCGCTCCGAAGCATTTCGCAGTTCCGACAGATTTAAGATTCCTTCGCACCGTAGTGCGACGACTGTCTAAAATCGTGCAATCGACCAAACAACCATAGATCCCTGTTCCCAGTTCCATTGCCTACGATTTACTCTAATGGTTCGACCGTGTTGGTCGAGGTGGTTTTCGAAGAAATCGCGAAAAATGCAATCGTTCCCAAATATTTCAATGTCCCGACAGATTTAAGATTCCTTCGCACCGTAGTGCGACGAATGTTTAAAATCGAGCAATCGACCAAACAAACATAGATCCCTGTTCCCCGTTCCATTGCCTACGGTCTACTCTAAAGGATCGACTGCGGTCGTCGTGCTGGTTTTCGAAAAAATCGCGAAAAATACCATTCGCTTCGAAATATTTCGCACTTTCGACAAATTTAAGATTCCTTCGCACCGTAGTGCGAGGAATGTCTAAAATCGTCCAATCGACCAAACAACCATTGATCCCTGTTCCCAGTTCCATTGCCTACGATTTACTCTAATGGATCGACCGCGGTGGTCGTGCTGGTTTTCGAAGAAATCGCGAAAAATCCAATCGCTCCGAAATATTTCGTAGTTCCGAAATATTTAAGATTCCTTCGCACCGTAGTGCGACGAATGTCTAAAATCGTCCAATCGACCAAACAACAATAGATCCCTACTCCCCGTTCCATTGCCTACGCTTTACTATAATGGATCGACTGTGGTCGTCGTGCTGGTTTTCGAACAAATCGTGAAAAACACCATCCGCTCCGAAGCATTTCGCAATTCCGACAGATTTAAGATTCCTTCGCACCGTAGTGTGACGAATGTCTAAAATCGTCCAATCGACCAAACAACAATAGATCCCTACTCCCCGTTCCACTGCCTACGCTTTACTCTAATGGATCGACTGTGGTCGTCGTGCTGGTTTTCGAACAAATCGTGAAAAACACCATCCGCTCCGAAGCATTTCGCAATTCCGACAGATTTAAGATTCCTTCGCACCGTAGCGCGACGAATGTCTAAAATCGTCCAATCGACCAAACAACCATAGATCCCTGTTCCTCGTTCCATTGCCGACGTTTTACTCTAATGGTTCGACCGCGGTTGTCGTGCTGGTTTTCGAGAAAATCGCGAAAAACTCCAGTCGCGCCGAAATATTCCGCAGTTCCGACAGATTTAAGATTCCTTCGCACCGTAGTGCGATGAATGTCTAAAATCGTCCAGTCGACCAAACAACCATAGATCCCTGTTCCCCGTTCCATTGCCTACGCTTTACTCTGATGGATCGAATGCGGTCGTCGTACTCCTTTTCGAAAAAATCGCGAAAAACACCAATCGCTCCGAAGTATTTCGCAGTTCCGACAGATTTAAGATTCCTTCGCACCGTAGTGCGACGAATGTCTAAAATCGTCCAATCGACCAAACAACCATTGATCCCTGTTCCCAGTTCCATTGCCTACGATTTACTCTAATGGTTCGACCGCGGTGGTCGAGGTGGTTTTCGAAGAAATCGCGAAAAATGCAATCGTTCCCAAATATTTCAATGTCCCGACAGATTTAAGATTCCTTCGCACCGTAGTGCGACGAATGTTTAAAATCGAGCAATCGACCAAACAACCATAGATCCCTGTTCCCCGTTCCATTGCCTACGGTCTACTCTAAAGGATCGACTGCGGTCGTCGTGCTGGTTTTCGAAAAAATCGTGAAAAATACCATTCGCTTCGAAATATTTCGCACTTTCGACAAATTTAAGATTCCTTCGCACCGTAGTGCGAGGAATGTCTAAAATCGTCCAATCGACCAAACAACCATGCACCCCTGTTCCCCGTTCCATTGCCTACGCTTTACTCTAATGGATCGACTGTGGTCGTCGTGCTGGTTTTCGAACAAATCGTGAAAAACACCATCCGCTCCGAAGCATTTCGCATTTCCGGCAGATATAAGATTCCTTCGCAACGTAGTGCGACGAATGTCTAAAATCGTCCAATCGACCAAACAACAATAGATCCCTGTTCCGCGTTCCATTGCCTACGCTTTACTCTAAAGGATCGACTGCGGTCGTCGCGCTAGTTTTCAAAAAAATCGCGAAAAACACCATTCGCTCCGAAGCATTTCGCATTTCCGACAGATTTAAGATTCCTTTGCACCGTAGTGCGATGAATGTCTAAAATCGTGCAATCGACAAAACAACCATAGATCCCTGTTCCCCGTTCCATTGACCACGCTCTACTCTAAAGGATCGACTGCGGTCGTCGTGCTGGTTTTCGAAAAAATCGCGAAAAATACCATTCGCTTCAAAATATTTCGCACTTTCGACAAATTTAAGATTCCTTCGCACCGTAGTGCGAGGAATGTCTAAAATCGTCCAATCGACCAAACAACCATGCACCCGTTCCCCGTTCCATTGCCTACGCTTTACTCTAATGGATCGACTGCGGTCGTCGTGCTGGTTTTCGAAAAAATCGCGAAAAACACCATTCGCTCCGAAGCATTTCGCAGTTCCGACAGATTTAAGATTCCTTCGCGCCGTAGTGCGACGCGTGTCTAAAATCGTGCAATCGACCAAACAAACATAGATCCCTGTTCCCCGTTCCATTGTCGACGTTTTACCCTAATGGTTCGACCGCGTTCGTCGTGCTGGTTTTCGAATAAATTGCGAAAGACCCGATGGCTCCGAAATATATCTATGTCCCGACAGATTTCAGGGTCCTTACGCAGCGTAGTCCGACGAAAGTCTGAAATCGTCCAATCGACCAAACAACCATATTTCCCTGTTCCCCATTCCATTGCCGACGTTTTACTCTAATGGTTCAACTGCGTTCGTCGTGCTGGTTTTCGAGAATATCGCGAAAAATTCCAACCGCTCCGAAATATTTCGCCGTTCCGACAGATTTAAGATTCCTCCGCACCGTAGTGCGACGAATGTCTAAAATCTTCCAATCGACCAAACAGCAATAGATCTCTGTTCCCCGTTCCATTGCCTACGCTTTACTCTAATGGATCGACTGCGGTCGTCGTGCTGGTTTTCGAAAAAATCGCGAAAAATTCCAACCGCTCCGAAATATTTCGCAATACCGACAGATTTAAGATTCCTTCGCACCGTAGCGCGACGAATACTAAAATCGTCCAATCGACCAAACAACCATAGATCCCGGTTCCCCGTTCCATTGCCTACGGTCTACTCTAAAGGATCGACTGCGGTCGTCGTGCTGGTTTTCGAAAAAAATGCGAAAAATACCATTCGCTTCGAAATATTCCGCAGTTCCGACAGATTTAAAATTACTTCGCACAGTAGCGCGGCGAATGTCTAAAATCGTCCCATCGTACAAACAAACATAGATCCCCGTTCCTCGTTCCATTGCCGACGTTTTACTCTAATGGTTCGACCGCGGTTTTCGTGCTGGTTATCGAGAAAACCGCGAAAAACCCCAGTCGCGCCGAAATATTTCGCAGTACCGACAGATTTAAGATTCCTTCGCACCGTAGTGCGAAGAATGTCTAAAATCGTCCAATCAACCAAACAACCATAGATCCCTGTTCCCAGTTCCATTGCCTACGATTTACTCTAATGGTTCGACCGCGGTGGTCGAGGTGGTTTTCGAAGAAATCGCGAAAAATGCAATCGTTCCCAAATATTTCAATGTCCCGACAGATTTAAGATTCCTTCGCGCCCTAGTGCGACGAATGTCTAAAATCGTGCAATCGACCAAACAACCATAGATCCCTGTTCCGCATTCCATTGCCGACGTTTTACTCTAATGGTTCGACCGCGGTTGTCGTATTCGTTTTCGAAAAAATCGCGAAAAATCCAATCGCTCCGAAATATTTCGCAGTTCCGACAGATTTAAGATTCCTCCTCACCGTAGTGCGACGAATGTCTAAAATCGTCCACTCGACCAAACAACCATAGATACCTGTTCCCCGTTCCATTGCCGACGTTTTACTCTAATGGTTCGACTGCGTTCGTCGTGCTGGTTTTCGAGAAGATCGCGAAAAATTCCAACCGCTCCGAAATATTTCGCAATTCCGACAGATTTAAGATTCCTTCGCACCGTAGTGCGACGAATGTCTAAAATCGTCCACTCGACCGAACAACCATATATCCCTGTTCCCCGTTCCATTGCCTACGCTTAACTCTAATGGATCGACTGCGGTCGTCGTGCTGGTTTTCGAAAAAATCGCCAAAAACACCATTCCCTCCGAAGCGTTTCGCACCGTAGTGCGATGAATGTCTAAAATCGTCCAGCCGACCAAACAACCATAGGTCCCTGTTCTCCGTTCCATTGCCTACGCTTTACTCTAAAGGATTGACTGCGGTCGTCGTGCTGGTTTTCGAAAAAATCGCGAAAAACTCCAGTCGCTTCGAAATATTTCGCAGTTCCGACAGATTTAAGATTCGTTCGCGCCCTAGTGCGACGAATGTCTAAAATCGTGCAATCCACCAAACAACCATAGACACCCTCTTCCCCGTTCCATTGCCGACGTTTTACTCTAATGGTTCGACCGCGGTCGCCGTGCTGGTTTTCGAAAAAATCACGAAAAACACCATTTGCTTCGAAATATTGCGTACTTCCGACAGATTTAAGATTCCTTCGCACCGTAGTGCGACGAATGTCTAAAATCGTCCACTCGACCGAACAACCATAGATCCCTGTTCCCCGTTCCATTGCCTACGCTTAACTCTAATGGATCGACTGCGGTCGTCGTGCTGGTTTTCGAAAAAATCGCCAAAAACACCATTCGCTCCGAAGCATTTCGCACCGTAGTGCGACGAATGTCTAAAATCGTGCAATCGACCAAACAACCATAGATCCCTCTTCCCCGTTCCATTGCCGACGTTTTACTCTAATGGTTCGACCGCGGTCGCCGTGCTGGTTTTCGAAAAAATCACGAAAAACACCATTTGCTTCGAAATAACTCGTACTTCCGAAAGATTTAAGATTCCTTCGCACCGTAGCGCGACGAATGTCTAAAATCGTCCAATCGACCAAACAACCATAGATCCCAGTTCCCCGTTCCATTGCCTACGCTTTACGCTAATGGATGGACTGCGGTCGTCGTGCCGGTTTTCGAAAAAATCGCGAAAAACACCATTCGCTCCGAAGCATTTCGCATTTCCGACATATTTAAGATTCCTTCGCACCGTAGTGCGATGAATGTCTAAAATCGTGCAATCGACCAAACAACCATAGACCCCTGTTCCCCGTTCCATTGCCTCCGCTTTGCTCTATTGGATCGACTGCGGTCGTCGTGCTGGTTTTCGAAAAAATCGCGAAGAACACCATCCGCTCCGAAGCATTTCGCAGTTCCGACAGATTTAAGATTCGTTCGCGCCCTAGTGCGACGAATGTCTAAAATCGTGCAATCGACCAAACAACCATAGATCCCTGTTCCCCATTCCATTGCCGACGTTTTACTCTAATGGTTCGACCGCGGTTGTCGTATTTGTTTTCGAAAAAATCGCGAAAAATCCAATCGCTCCGAAATATTTCGCAGTTCCGACAGATTTAAGATTCCTCCGCACCGTAGTGCGACGAATGTCTAAAATCGTCCACTCGATCAAACAACCATAGATACCTGTTCCCCGTTCCTTTGCCGTCGTTTTACTCTAATGGTTCGACTGCGTTCGTCGTGCTGGTTTTCGAGAATATCGCGAAAAACTCCAACCGCTCCGAAATATTTCGCAATGCCGACAAATTTAAGATTCCTTCGCACCGTATTGCGACGAATGTCTAAAATCTTCCAATCGACCAAACAGCAATAGATCTCTGTTCCCCGTTCCATTGCCTACGCTTTACTCTAATGGATCGACTGCGGTCGTCGTGCTGGTTTTCGAAAAAATCGCGAAAAATTCCAACCGCTCCGAAATATTTCGCAATACCGACAGATTTAAGATTCCTTCGCACCGTAGCGCGACGAATACTAAAATCGTCCAATCGACCAAACAACCATAGATCCCTGTTCTTCGTTCCATTGCGACGTTTTTCTCTAATGGATCGAATGCGGTCGTTGTACTCGTTTTCGAAAAAATCGCGAAAAATCCAATCTGTCCGAAATATTTCAAATTCCCGACAGATTTAAGATTCCTCCGCACCGTAGTGCGACGAATGTCTAAAATCGTCCAGTCGACCAAACAACCATAGATCCCTGTTCCCCGTTCCATTGCCTACGCTTTACTCTGATGGATCGAATGCGGTCGTCGTACTCCTTTTCGAAAAAATCGCGAAAAACACCAATCGCTCCGAAGTATTTCGCAGTTCCGACAGATTTAAGATTCCTTCGCACCGTAGTGCGACGAATGTCTAAAATCGTCCAATCGACCAAACAACCATTGATCCCTGTTCCCAGTTCCATTGCCTACGATTTACTCTAATGGTTCGACCGCGGTGGTCGAGGTGGTTTTCGAAGAAATCGCGAAAAATGCAATCGTTCCCAAATATTTCAATGTCCCGACAGATTTAAGATTCCTTCGCACCGTAGTGCGACGAATATTTAAAATCGAGCAATCGACCAAACAACCATAGATCCCTGTTCCCCGTTCCATTGCCTACGCTTTACTCTAATAGATCGACTGCGGTCGTCGTGCTGGTTTTCGAAAAAATCGCGAAAAATTCCAACCGCTCCGAAATATTGCGCGGTTCCGACAGATTTAAGATTCATTCGCACCGTAGTGCGACGAATGTCTAAAATCGTCCAATCGACCAAACAATAATAGATCCCTGTTCCCCGTTCCATTGCCTACGCTTTACTCTAATGGATCGACTGCGGTCGTCGCGCTAGTTTTCAAAAAAATCGCGAAAAACACCATTCGCTCCGAAGCATTTCGCAGTTCCGACAGATTTAAGATTCCTTCGCGCCGTAGTGCGACGCGTGTCTAAAATCGTGCAATCGACCAAACAAATATAGATCCCTGTCCCCGTTCCATTGTCGACGTTTTACCCTAATGGTTCGACCGCGTTCGTCGTTCTGGTTTTCGAATAAATTGCGAAAGATCCGATGGCTCCGAAATATATCTATGTCCCGACAGATTTCAGGGTCCTTAGGCAGCGTAGTCCGACGAAAGTCTAAAATCGTCCAATCGACCAAACAAACATAGATCCCTCTTCCCCGTTCCATTGCCGACGTTTTACTCTAATGTTTCGACCGCGGTTGTCGTGCTATTTTTCGAGAATATCGCGAAAAACTCGAGTCGCTTCGAAATATTTCAAAGTCCCGACATATTTAAGATTCCTTCGCAGCGTAGTCCGACAAAAGTCTAATATTGTCCAATCGACCAAACAACCATTGATCTCTGTTCCCAGTTCCATTGATTACAATTTACTCTAATGGTTCGACCGCGGTGGTCGTGCTGGTTTTCGAAGAAATCGCGAAAAATCCAATCGCTCCGAAATATTTCGCAGTTCCGACAGATTTAAGATTCCTCCGCACCGTAGTGCGACGAATGTCTAAAATCGTCCAATCGACCAAACAGCAATAGATCTCTGTTCTCCGTTCCATTGCCTACGCTTTACTCTAAAGGATTGACTGCGGTCGTCGTGCTGGTTTTCGGAAAAATCGCGAAAAACTCCAGTCGCTTCGAAATATTTCGCAGTTCCGACAGATTTAAGATTCTTTCGCGCCCTAGTGCGACGAATGTCTAAAATCGTGCAATCGACCAAACAACCATAGATCCCTGTTCCGCATTCCATTGCCGACGTTTTACTCTAATGGTTCGACCGCGGTTGTCGTATTCGTTTTCGAAAAAATCGCGAAAAATCCAATCGCCCCGAAATATTTCGCAGTTCCGACAGATTTAAGATTCCTCCTCACCGTAGTGCGACGAATGTCTAAAATCGTCCACTCGACCAAACAACCATAGATACCTGTTCCCCGTTCCATTGCCGACGTTTTACTCTAATGGTTCGACTGCGTTCGTCGTGCTGGTTTTCGAGAAGATCGCGAAAAATTCCAACCGCTCCGAAATATTTCGCAATTCCGACAGATTTAAGATTCCTTCGCACCGTAGTGCGACGAATGTCTAAAATCGTCCAATCAACCAAATAGCAATAGATCTCTGTTCCCTGTTCCATTGCCTACGCTTTACTCTAATGGATCGACTGCGGTCGTCGTGCTGGTTTTCGAAAAAATCGCGAAAAACACCATCCGCTCCGAAGCATTTCGCAGTTCCGACAGATTTAAGATTCCTTCGCACCGTAGTGCGACGAATGTCTATAATCGTCCAATCGACCAAACAGTCATGGATCCCTCTTCCCCGTTCCATTGCCGACGTTTTACTCTAATGGTTTGACCGCGGTTGTCGTGCTGGTTTTCGAGAAAATCGCGAGAAACTCCAGTCGCGCCGAAATATTTCGCGGTTCCGACAGATTTAAGATTCCTTCGCACCGTAGTGCGACGAATGTCTAAAATCGTGCAATCGACCAAACAACCATAGATCCCTCTTCCCCGTTTCATTGCCGACGTTTTACTCTAATGGTTCGACCGCGGTCGTCGTGCTGGTTTTCGAAAAAATCGCGAAAAACACCATTTGCTTCGAAATATTTCGTAGTTCCGAAAGATTTAAGATTACTTCGCACCGTAGCGCGACGAATGTCTAAAATCGTCCAATCGACCAAACAACCATAGATCCCTGTTCCCCGGTCCATTGCTTACGCTTTACGCTAATGGATGGACTGCGGTCGTCGTGCCGGTTTTCGAAAAAATCGCGAAAAACACCATTCGCTCCGAAGCATTTCGCAGTTCCGACAGATTTAAGATTCCTTCGCACCGTAGTGCGACGAATGTCTAAAATCGTGCAATCCACCAAACAACCATAGATCCCTCTTCCCCGTTCCATTGCCGACGTTTTACTCTAATGGTTCGACCGCGGTCGCCGTGCTGGTTTTCGAAAAAATCACGAAAAACACCATTTGCTTCGAAATAACTCGTACTTCCGAAAGATTTAAGATTCCTTCGCACCGTAGCGCGACGAATGTCTAAAATCGTCCAATCGACCAAACAACCATAGATCCCAGTTCCCCGTTCCATTGCCGTCGTTTTACTCTAATGGTTCGACTGCGTTCGTCGTGCTGGTTTTCGAGAATATCGCGAAAAACTCCAACCGCTCCGAAATATTTCGCAATGCCGACAAATTTAAGATTCCTTCGCACCGTAGTGCGACGAATGTCTAAAATCGTGCAATCGACCAAACAACCATAGACCCCTGTTCCCCGTTCCATTGCCTCCGCTTTGCTCTATTGGATCGACTGCGGTCGTCGTGCTGGTTTTCGAAAAAATCGCGAAGAACACCATCCGCTCCGAAGCATTTCGCAGTTCCGACAGATTTAAGATTCGTTCGCGCCCTAGTGCGACGAATGTCTAAAATCGTGCAATCGACCAAACAACCATAGATCCCTGTTCCCCATTCCATTGCCGACGTTTTACTCTAATGGTTCGACCGCGGTTGTCGTATTTGTTTTCGAAAAAATCGCGAAAAATCCAATCGCTCCGAAATATTTCGCAGTTCCGACAGATTTAAGATTCCTCCGCACCGTAGTGCGACGAATGTCTAAAATCGTCCACTCGACCAAACAACCATAGATACCTGTTCCCCGTTCCATTGCCGACGTTTTACTCTAATGGTTCGACTGCGTTCGTCGTGCTGGTTTTCGAGAATATCGCGAAAAACTCCAACTGCTCCGAAATATTTCGCAATGCCGACAAATTTAAGATTCCTTCGCACCGTAGTGCGACGAATGTCTAAAATCGTGCAATCCACCAAACAACCATAGATCCCTCTTCCCCGTTCCATTGCCGACGTTTTACTCTAATGGTTCGACCGCGGTCGCCGTGCTGGTTTTCGAAAAAATCACGAAAAACACCATTTGCTTCGAAATATTTCGTACTTCCGAAAGATTTAAGATTCCTTCGCACCGTAGCGCGACGAATGTCTAAAATCGTCCAATCGACCAAACAACCATAGATCGCAGTTCCCCGTTCCATTGCCTACGCTTTACGCTAATGGATGGACTGCGGTCGTCGTGCCGGTTTTCGGAAAAATCGCGAAAAACACCATTCGCTCCGAAGCATTTCGCATTTCCGACATATTTAAGATTCCTTCGCACCGTAGTGCGATGAATGTCTAAAATCGTGCAATCGACCAAACAACCATAGACCCCTGTTCCCCGTTCCATTGCCTCCGCTTTGCTTTAATGGATCGACTGCGGTCGTCGTGCTGGTTTTCGAAAAAATCGCGAAGAACACCATCCGCTCCGAAGCATTTCGCAGTTCCGACAGATTTAAGATTCGTTCGCGCCCTAGTGTGACGAATGTCTAAAATCGTGCAATCCACCAAACAACCATAGACACCCTCTTCCCCGTTCCATTGCCGACGTTTTACTCTAATGGTTCGACCGCGGTCGCCGTGCTGGTTTTCGAAAAAATCACGAAAAACACCATTTGCTTCGAAATATTTCGTACTTCCGACAGATTTCAGATTCCTTCGCACCGTAGTGCGACGAATGTCTAAAATCGTCCACTCGACCGAACAACCATAGATCCCTGTTCCCCGTTCCATTGCCTACGCTTAACTCTAATGGATCGACTGCAGTCGTCGTGCTGGTTTTCGAAAAAATCGCCAAAAACACCATTCGCTCCGAAGCATTTCGCACCGTAGTGCGACGAATGTCTAAAATCGTGCAATCGACCAAACAACCATAGATCCCTCTTCCCCGTTTCATTGCCGACGTTTTACTCTAATGGTTCGACCGCGGTCGTCGTGCTGGTTTTCGAAAAAATCGCGAAAAACACCATTTGCTTCGAAATATTTCGTAGTTCCGAAAGATTTAAGATTACTTCGCACCGTAGTGCGACGAATGTCTAAAATCGTCCAATCGACCAAACAACCATAGATCCCTGTTCCCCGGTCCATTGCCTACGCTTTACGCTAATGGATGGACTGCGGTCGTCGTGCCGGTTTTCGAAAAAATCGCGAAAAACACCATTCGCTCCGAAGCATTTCGCAGTTCCGACAGATTTAAGATTCCTTCGCACCGTAGTGCGACGAATGTCTAAAATCGTGCAATCCACCAAACAACCATAGATCCCTCTTCCCCGTTCCATTGCCGACGTTTTACTCTAATGGTTCGACTGCGTTCGTCGTGCTGGTTTTCGAGAATATCGCGAAAAACTCCAACCGCTCCGAAATATTTCGCAATGCCGACAAATTTAAGATTCCTTCGCACCGTAGTGCGACGAATGTCTAAAATCGTCCAAGCGACCAAACAACCATACACCCCTGTTCCCCGTTCCATTGCCTCCGCTTTACTCTAATGGATCGACTGCGGTGGTCGTGCTGGTTTTCGAAGAAATCGCGAAAAATTCCAACCGCTCCGAAATATTTCGCCGTTCCGACAGATTTAAGATTCCTCCGCACCGTAGTGCGACGAATGTCTAAAATCTTCCAATCGACCAAACAGCAATAGATCTCTGTTCCCCGTTCCATTGCCTACGCTTTACTCTAATGGATCGACTGCGGTCGTCGTGCTGGTTTTCGAAAAAATCGCGAAAAATTCCAACCGCTCCGAAATATTTCGCAATACCGACAGATTTAAGATTCCTTCGCACCGTAGCGCGACGAATACTAAAATCGTCCAATCGACCAAACAACCATAGATCCCCGTTCTTCGTTCCATTGCCGACGTGTTACTCTAATGGATCGAATGCGGTCGTCGTACTCGTTTTTGAAAAAATCGCGAAAAACACCATTCGCTCTGAAATGTTTCGCAGTTCCGACAGATTTAAGATTCCTTCGCACCGTAGTGCGACGAATGTCTAAAATCGTCCAATCGACCAAACAGCAATAGATCTCTGTTCCCTGTTCCCTTGCCTACGATTTACTCTAATGGTTCGACTGCGGTCGTCGTGCTGGTTTTCGAAAAGATGGCAAAAAATACCATTCGCTTCGAAATATTTCGCGGTTCCGACAGATTTAAGATTCCTTCGCACCGTAGTGCGACGAATGTCTAAAATCGTCCAATCGACCAAACAACCATTGATCCCTGTTCCCAGTTCCATTGCCTACGATTTACTCTAATGGTTCGACTGCGGTCGTCGTGCTGGTTTTCGAAAAGATGGCAAAAAATACCATTCGCTTCGAAATATTTCGCGGTTCCGACAAATTTAAGATTCCTTCGCACCGTAGTGCGACGAATGTCTAAAATCGTCCAATCGACCAAACAATAATAGATCCCTGTTCCCCGTTCCATTGCCTACGCTTTACTCTAATGGATCGACTGCGGTCGTCGTGCTGGTTTTCGAAAAAATCGCGAAAAATTCCAACCGCTCCGAAATATTTCGCAATACCGACAGATTTAAGATTCCTCCGCACCGTAGTGCGACGAATGTCTAAAATCTTCCAATCGACCAAACAGCAATAGATCTCTGTTCCCCGTTCCATTGCCTACGCTTTACTCTAATGGATCGACTGCGGTCGTCGTGCTGGTTTTCGAAAAAATCGCGAAAAATTCCAACCGCTCCGAAATATTTCGCAATACCGACAGATTTAAGATTCCTTCGCACCGTAGCGCGACGAATACTAAAATCGTCCAATCGACCAAACAACCATAGATCCCTGTTCTTCGTTCCATTGCCGACGTTTTACTCTAATGGATCGAATGCGGTCGTCGTACTCGTTTTTGAAAAAATCGCGAAAAACACCATTCGCTCTGAAATGTTTCGCAGTTCCGACAGATTTAAGATTCCTTCGCACCGTAGTGCGACGAATCTATAATCGTCCAATCGATCAAACAGTCATAGATCCCTCTTCCCCGTTCCATTGCGACGTTTTTCTCTAATGGATCGAATGCGGTCGTTGTACTCGTTTTCGAAAAAATCGCGAAAAATCCAATCTGTCCGAAATATTTCAAATTCCCGACAGATTTAAGATTCCTCCGCACCGTAGTGCGACGAATGTCTAAAATCGTCCAGTCGACCAAACAACCATAGATCCCTGTTCCCCGTTCCATTGCCTACGCTTTACTCTGATGGATCGAATGCGGTCGTCGTACTCCTTTTCGAAAAAATCGCGAAAAACACCAATCGCTCCGAAGTATTTCGCAGTTCCGACAGATTTAAGATTCCTTCGCACCGTAGTGCGACGAATGTCTAAAATCGTCCAATCGACCAAACAACCATTGATCCCTGTTCCCAGTTCCATTGCCTACGATTTACTCTAATGGTTCGACCGCGGTGGTCGAGGTGGTTTTCGAAGAAATCGCGAAAAATGCAATCGTTCCCAAATATTTCAATGTCCCGACAGATTTAAGATTCCTTCGCACCGTAGTGCGACGAATATTTAAAATCGAGCAATCGACCAAACAACCATAGATCCCTGATCCCCGTTCCATTGCCTACGCTTTACTCTAATAGATCGACTGCGGTCGTCGTGCTGGTTTTCGAAAAGATGGCAAAAAATACCATTCGCTTCGAAATATTGCGCGGTTCCGACAGATTTAAGATTCATTCGCACCGTAGTGCGACGAATGTCTAAAATCGTCCAATCGACCAAACAATAATAGATCCCTGTTCCCCGTTCCATTGCCTACGCTTTACTCTAATGGATCGACTGCGGTCGTCGCGCTAGTTTTCAAAAAAATCGCGAAAAACACCATTCGCTCCGAAGCATTTCGCAGTTCCGACAGATTTAAGATTCCTTCGCGCCGTAGTGCGACGCGTGTCTAAAATCGTGCAATCGACCAAACAAATATAGATCCCTGTCCCCGTTCCATTGTCGACGTTTTACCCTAATGGTTCGACCGCGTTCGTCGTTCTGGTTTTCGAATAAATTGCGAAAGATCCGATGGCTCCGAAATATATCTATGTCCCGACAGATTTCAGGGTCCTTAGGCAGCGTAGTCCGACGAAAGTCTAAAATCGTCCAATCGACCAAACAAACATAGATCCCTCTTCCCCGTTCCATTGCCGACGTTTTACTCTAATGTTTCGACCGCGGTTGTCGTGCTATTTTTCGAGAATATCGCGAAAAACTCGAGTCGCTTCGAAATATTTCAAAGTCCCGACATATTTAAGATTCCTTCGCAGCGTAGTCCGACAAAAGTCTAATATTGTCCAATCGACCAAACAACCATTGATCTCTGTTCCCAGTTCCATTGATTACAATTTACTCTAATGGTTCGACCGCGGTGGTCGTGCTGGTTTTCGAAGAAATCGCGAAAAATCCAATCGCTCCGAAATATTTCGCAGTTCCGACAGATTTAAGATTCCTCCGCACCGTAGTGCGACGAATGTCTAAAATCGTCCAATCGACCAAACAGCAATAGATCTCTGTTCTCCGTTCCATTGCCTACGCTTTACTCTAAAGGATTGACTGCGGTCGTCGTGCTGGTTTTCGGAAAAATCGCGAAAAACTCCAGTCGCTTCGAAATATTTCGCAGTTCCGACAGATTTAAGATTCTTTCGCGCCCTAGTGCGACGAATGTCTAAAATCGTGCAATCGACCAAACAACCATAGATCCCTGTTCCGCATTCCATTGCCGACGTTTTACTCTAATGGTTCGACCGCGGTTGTCGTATTCGTTTTCGAAAAAATCGCGAAAAATCCAATCGCCCCGAAATATTTCGCAGTTCCGACAGATTTAAGATTCCTCCTCACCGTAGTGCGACGAATGTCTAAAATCGTCCACTCGACCAAACAACCATAGATACCTGTTCCCCGTTCCATTGCCGACGTTTTACTCTAATGGTTCGACTGCGTTCGTCGTGCTGGTTTTCGAGAAGATCGCGAAAAATTCCAACCGCTCCGAAATATTTCGCAATTCCGACAGATTTAAGATTCCTTCGCACCGTAGTGCGACGAATGTCTAAAATCGTCCAATCAACCAAATAGCAATAGATCTCTGTTCCCTGTTCCATTGCCTACGCTTTACTCTAATGGATCGACTGCGGTCGTCGTGCTGGTTTTCGAAAAAATCGCGAAAAACACCATCCGCTCCGAAGCATTTCGCAGTTCCGACAGATTTAAGATTCCTTCGCACCGTAGTGCGACGAATGTCTATAATCGTCCAATCGACCAAACAGTCATGGATCCCTCTTCCCCGTTCCATTGCCGACGTTTTACTCTAATGGTTTGACCGCGGTTGTCGTGCTGGTTTTCGAGAAAATCGCGAGAAACTCCAGTCGCGCCGAAATATTTCGCGGTTCCGACAGATTTAAGATTCCTTCGCACCGTAGTGCGACGAATGTCTAAAATCGTCCACTCGACCGAACAACCATAGATCCCTGTTCCCCGTTCCATTGCCTACGCTTAACTCTAATGGATCGACTGCGGTCGTCGTGCTGGTTTTCGAAAAAATCGCCAAAAACACCATTCCCTCCGAAGCGTTTCGCACCGTAGTGCGATGAATGTCTAAAATCGTCCAGCCGACCAAACAACCATAGGTCCCTGTTCTCCGTTCCATTGCCTACGCTTTACTCTAAAGGATTGACTGCGGTCGTCGTGCTGGTTTTCGAAAAAATCGCGAAAAACTCCAGTCGCTTCGAAATATTTCGCAGTTCCGACAGATTTAAGATTCTTTCGCGCCCTAGTGCGACGAATGTCTAAAATCGTGCAATCGACCAAACAACCATAGATCCCTGTTCCCCATTCCATTGCCGACGTTTTACTCTAATGGTTCGACCGCGGTTGTCGTATTCGTTTTCGAAAAAATCGCGAAAAATCCAATCGCTCCGAAATATTTCGCAGTTCCGACAGATTTAAGATTCCTCCGCACCGTAGTGCGACGAATGTCTAAAATCGTGCAATCCACCAAACAACCATAGATCCCTCTTCCCCGTTCCATTGCCGACGTTTTACTCTAATGGTTCGACCGCGGTCGCCGTGCTGGTTTTCGAAAAAATCACGAAAAACACCATTTGCTTCGAAATATTTCGTACTTCCGAAAGATTTAAGATTCCTTCGCACCGTAGCGCGACGAATGTCTAAAATCGTCCAATCGACCAAACAACCATAGATCCCAGTTCCCCGTTCCATTGCCTACGCTTTACGCTAATGGATGGACTGCGGTCGTCGTGCTGGTTTTCGAAAAAATCGCGAAGAACACCATCCGCTCCGATGCATTTCGCAGTTCCGACAGATTTAAGATTCGTTCGCGCCCTAGTGCGACGAATGTCTAAAATCGTGCAATCCACCAAACAACCATAGACACCCTCTTCCCCGTTCCATTGCCGACGTTTTACTCTAATGGTTCGACCGCGGTCGCCGTGCTGGTTTTCGAAAAAATCACGAAAAACACCATTTGCTTCGAAATATTTCGTACTTCCGACAGATTTAAGATTCCTTCGCACCGTAGTGCGACGAATGTCTAAAATCGTCCACTCGACCGAACAACCATAGATCCCTGTTCCCCGTTCCATTGCCTACGCTTAACTCTAATGGATCGACTGCGGTCGTCGTGCTGGTTTTCGAAAAAATCGCCAAAAACACCATTCGCTCCGAAGCATTTCGCACCGTAGTGCGACGAATGTCTAAAATCGTGCAATCGACCAAACAACCATAGATCCCTCTTCCCCGTTTCATTGCCGACGTTTTACTCTAATGGTTCGACCGCGGTCGTCGTGCTGGTTTTCGAAAAAATCGCGAAAAACACCATTTGCTTCGAAATATTTCGTAGTTCCGAAAGATTTAAGATTACTTCGCACCGTAGCGCGACGAATGTCTAAAATCGTCCAATCGACCAAACAACCATAGATCCCTGTTCCCCGGTCCATTGCTTACGCTTTACGCTAATGGATGGACTGCGGTCGTCGTGCCGGTTTTCGAAAAAATCGCGAAAAACACCATTCGCTCCGAAGCATTTCGCAGTTCCGACAGATTTAAGATTCCTTCGCACCGTAGTGCGACGAATGTCTAAAATCGTGCAATCCACCAAACAACCATAGATCCCTCTTCCCCGTTCCATTGCCGACGTTTTACTCTAATGGTTCGACCGCGGTCGCCGTGCTGGTTTTCGAAAAAATCACGAAAAACACCATTTGCTTCGAAATAACTCGTACTTCCGAAAGATTTAAGATTCCTTCGCACCGTAGCGCGACGAATGTCTAAAATCGTCCAATCGACCAAACAACCATAGATCCCAGTTCCCCGTTCCATTGCCGTCGTTTTACTCTAATGGTTCGACTGCGTTCGTCGTGCTGGTTTTCGAGAATATCGCGAAAAACTCCAACCGCTCCGAAATATTTCGCAATGCCGACAAATTTAAGATTCCTTCGCACCGTAGTGCGACGAATGTCTAAAATCGTGCAATCGACCAAACAACCATAGACCCCTGTTCCCCGTTCCATTGCCTCCGCTTTGCTCTATTGGATCGACTGCGGTCGTCGTGCTGGTTTTCGAAAAAATCGCGAAGAACACCATCCGCTCCGAAGCATTTCGCAGTTCCGACAGATTTAAGATTCGTTCGCGCCCTAGTGCGACGAATGTCTAAAATCGTGCAATCGACCAAACAACCATAGATCCCTGTTCCCCATTCCATTGCCGACGTTTTACTCTAATGGTTCGACCGCGGTTGTCGTATTTGTTTTCGAAAAAATCGCGAAAAATCCAATCGCTCCGAAATATTTCGCAGTTCCGACAGATTTAAGATTCCTCCGCACCGTAGTGCGACGAATGTCTAAAATCGTCCACTCGACCAAACAACCATAGATACCTGTTCCCCGTTCCATTGCCGACGTTTTACTCTAATGGTTCGACTGCGTTCGTCGTGCTGGTTTTCGAGAATATCGCGAAAAACTCCAACTGCTCCGAAATATTTCGCAATGCCGACAAATTTAAGATTCCTTCGCACCGTAGTGCGACGAATGTCTAAAATCGTGCAATCCACCAAACAACCATAGATCCCTCTTCCCCGTTCCATTGCCGACGTTTTACTCTAATGGTTCGACCGCGGTCGCCGTGCTGGTTTTCGAAAAAATCACGAAAAACACCATTTGCTTCGAAATATTTCGTACTTCCGAAAGATTTAAGATTCCTTCGCACCGTAGCGCGACGAATGTCTAAAATCGTCCAATCGACCAAACAACCATAGATCGCAGTTCCCCGTTCCATTGCCTACGCTTTACGCTAATGGATGGACTGCGGTCGTCGTGCCGGTTTTCGGAAAAATCGCGAAAAACACCATTCGCTCCGAAGCATTTCGCATTTCCGACATATTTAAGATTCCTTCGCACCGTAGTGCGATGAATGTCTAAAATCGTGCAATCGACCAAACAACCATAGACCCCTGTTCCCCGTTCCATTGCCTCCGCTTTGCTTTAATGGATCGACTGCGGTCGTCGTGCTGGTTTTCGAAAAAATCGCGAAGAACACCATCCGCTCCGAAGCATTTCGCAGTTCCGACAGATTTAAGATTCGTTCGCGCCCTAGTGCGACGAATGTCTAAAATCGTGCAATCGACCAAACAACCATAGATCCCTCTTCCCCGTTTCATTGCCGACGTTTTACTCTAATGGTTCGACCGCGGTCGTCGTGCTGGTTTTCGAAAAAATCGCGAAAAACACCATTTGCTTCGAAATATTTCGTAGTTCCGAAAGATTTAAGATTACTTCGCACCGTAGTGCGACGAATGTCTAAAATCGTCCAATCGACCAAACAACCATAGATCCCTGTTCCCCGGTCCATTGCCTACGCTTTACGCTAATGGATGGACTGCGGTCGTCGTGCCGGTTTTCGAAAAAATCGCGAAAAACACCATTCGCTCCGAAGCATTTCGCAGTTCCGACAGATTTAAGATTCCTTCGCACCGTAGTGCGACGAATGTCTAAAATCGTGCAATCCACCAAACAACCATAGATCCCTCTTCCCCGTTCCATTGCCGACGTTTTACTCTAATGGTTCGACTGCGTTCGTCGTGCTGGTTTTCGAGAATATCGCGAAAAACTCCAACCGCTCCGAAATATTTCGCAATGCCGACAAATTTAAGATTCCTTCGCACCGTAGTGCGACGAATGTCTAAAATCGTCCAAGCGACCAAACAACCATACACCCCTGTTCCCCGTTCCATTGCCTCCGCTTTACTCTAATGGATCGACTGCGGTGGTCGTGCTGGTTTTCGAAGAAATCGCGAAAAATTCCAACCGCTCCGAAATATTTCGCCGTTCCGACAGATTTAAGATTCCTCCGCACCGTAGTGCGACGAATGTCTAAAATCTTCCAATCGACCAAACAGCAATAGATCTCTGTTCCCCGTTCCATTGCCTACGCTTTACTCTAATGGATCGACTGCGGTCGTCGTGCTGGTTTTCGAAAAAATCGCGAAAAATTCCAACCGCTCCGAAATATTTCGCAATACCGACAGATTTAAGATTCCTTCGCACCGTAGCGCGACGAATACTAAAATCGTCCAATCGACCAAACAACCATAGATCCCCGTTCTTCGTTCCATTGCCGACGTGTTACTCTAATGGATCGAATGCGGTCGTCGTACTCGTTTTTGAAAAAATCGCGAAAAACACCATTCGCTCTGAAATGTTTCGCAGTTCCGACAGATTTAAGATTCCTTCGCACCGTAGTGCGACGAATGTCTAAAATCGTCCAATCGACCAAACAGCAATAGATCTCTGTTCCCTGTTCCCTTGCCTACGATTTACTCTAATGGTTCGACTGCGGTCGTCGTGCTGGTTTTCGAAAAGATGGCAAAAAATACCATTCGCTTCGAAATATTTCGCGGTTCCGACAGATTTAAGATTCCTTCGCACCGTAGTGCGACGAATGTCTAAAATCGTCCAATCGACCAAACAACCATTGATCCCTGTTCCCAGTTCCATTGCCTACGATTTACTCTAATGGTTCGACTGCGGTCGTCGTGCTGGTTTTCGAAAAGATGGCAAAAAATACCATTCGCTTCGAAATATTTCGCGGTTCCGACAAATTTAAGATTCCTTCGCACCGTAGTGCGACGAATGTCTAAAATCGTCCAATCGACCAAACAATAATAGATCCCTGTTCCCCGTTCCATTGCCTACGCTTTACTCTAATGGATCGACTGCGGTCGTCGTGCTGGTTTTCGAAAAAATCGCGAAAAATTCCAACCGCTCCGAAATATTTCGCAATACCGACAGATTTAAGATTCCTTCGCACCGTAGCGCGACGAATACTAAAATCGTCCAATCGATCAAACAGTCATAGATCCCTCTTCCCCGTTCCATTGCAACGTTTTTCTCTAATGGATCGAATGCGGTCGTTGTACTCGTTTTCGAAAAAATCGCGAAAAATCCAATCTGTCCGAAATATTTCAAATTCCCGACAGATTTAAGATTCCTCCGCCCCGTAGTGCGACGAATGTCTAAAATCGTCCAGTCGACCAAACAACCATAGATCCCTGTTCCCCGTTCCATTGCCTACGCTTTACTCTGATGGATCGAATGCGGTCGTCGTACTCCTTTTCGAAAAAATCGCGAAAAACACCAATCGCTCCGAAGTATTTCGCAGTTCCGACAGATTTAAGATTCCTTCGCACCGTAGTGCGACGAATGTCTAAAATCGTCCAATCGACCAAACAACCATTGATCCCTGTTCCCAGTTCCATTGCCTACGATTTACTCTAATGGTTCGACTGCGGTCGTCGTGCTGGTTTTCGAAAAGATGGCAAAAAATACCATTCGCTTCGAAATATTTCGCGGTTCCGACAGATTTAAGATTCCTTCGCACCGTAGTGCGACGAATGTCTAAAATCGTCCAATCGACCAAACAATAATAGATCCCTGTTCCCCGTTCCATTGCCTACGCTTTACTCTAATGGATCGACTGCGGTCGTCGCGCTAGTTTTCAAAAAAATCGCGAAAAACACCATTCGCTCCGAAGCATTTCGCAGTTCCGACAGATTTAAGATTCCTTCGCGCCGTAGTGCGACGCGTGTCTAAAATCGTGCAATCGACCAAACAAATATAGATCCCTGTCCCCGTTCCATTGTCGACGTTTTACCCTAATGGTTCGACCGCGTTCGTCGTTCTGGTTTTCGAATAAATTGCGAAAGATCCGATGGCTCCGAAATATATCTATGTCCCGACAGATTTCAGGGTCCTTACGCAGCGTAGTCCGACGAAAGTCTAAAATCGTCCAATCGACCAAACAAACATAGATCCCTCTTCCCCGTTCCATTGCCGACGTTTTACTCTAATGGTTCGACCGCGGTCGCCGTGCTGGTTTTCGAAAAAATCACGAAAAACACCATTTGCTTCGAAATATTTCGTACTTCCGAAAGATTTAAGATTCCTTCGCACCGTAGCGCGACGAATGTCTAAAATCGTCCAATCGACCAAACAACCATAGATCGCAGTTCCCCGTTCCATTGCCTACGCTTTACGCTAATGGATGGACTGCGGTCGTCGTGCCGGTTTTCGGAAAAATCGCGAAAAACACCATTCGCTCCGAAGCATTTCGCATTTCCGACATATTTAAGATTCCTTCGCACCGTAGTGCGATGAATGTCTAAAATCGTGCAATCGACCAAACAACCATAGACCCCTGTTCCCCGTTCCATTGCCTCCGCTTTGCTTTAATGGATCGACTGCGGTCGTCGTGCTGGTTTTCGAAAAAATCGCGAAGAACACCATCCGCTCCGAAGCATTTCGCAGTTCCGACAGATTTAAGATTCGTTCGCGCCCTAGTGCGACGAATGTCTAAAATCGTGCAATCCACCAAACAACCATAGACACCCTCTTCCCCGTTCCATTGCCGACGTTTTACTCTAATGGTTCGACCGCGGTCGCCGTGCTGGTTTTCGAAAAAATCACGAAAAACACCATTTGCTTCGAAATATTTCGTACTTCCGACAGATTTCAGATTCCTTCGCACCGTAGTGCGACGAATGTCTAAAATCGTCCACTCGACCGAACAACCATAGATCCCTGTTCCCCGTTCCATTGCCTACGCTTAACTCTAATGGATCGACTGCGGTCGTCGTGCTGGTTTTCGAAAAAATCGCCAAAAACACCATTCGCTCCGAAGCATTTCGCACCGTAGTGCGACGAATGTCTAAAATCGTGCAATCGACCAAACAACCATAGATCCCTCTTCCCCGTTTCATTGCCGACGTTTTACTCTAATGGTTCGACCGCGGTCGTCGTGCTGGTTTTCGAAAAAATCGCGAAAAACACCATTTGCTTCGAAATATTTCGTAGTTCCGAAAGATTTAAGATTACTTCGCACCGTAGTGCGACGAATGTCTAAAATCGTCCAATCGACCAAACAACCATAGATCCCTGTTCCCCGGTCCATTGCCTACGCTTTACGCTAATGGATGGACTGCGGTCGTCGTGCCGGTTTTCGAAAAAATCGCGAAAAACACCATTCGCTCCGAAGCATTTCGCAGTTCCGACAGATTTAAGATTCCTTCGCACCGTAGTGCGACGAATGTCTAAAATCGTGCAATCCACCAAACAACCATAGATCCCTCTTCCCCGTTCCATTGCCGACGTTTTACTCTAATGGTTCGACTGCGTTCGTCGTGCTGGTTTTCGAGAATATCGCGAAAAACTCCAACCGCTCCGAAATATTTCGCAATGCCGACAAATTTAAGATTCCTTCGCACCGTAGTGCGACGAATGTCTAAAATCGTCCAAGCGACCAAACAACCATACACCCCTGTTCCCCGTTCCATTGCCTCCGCTTTACTCTAATGGATCGACTGCGGTGGTCGTGCTGGTTTTCGAAGAAATCGCGAAAAATTCCAACCGCTCCGAAATATTTCGCCGTTCCGACAGATTTAAGATTCCTCCGCACCGTAGTGCGACGAATGTCTAAAATCTTCCAATCGACCAAACAGCAATAGATCTCTGTTCCCCGTTCCATTGCCTACGCTTTACTCTAATGGATCGACTGCGGTCGTCGTGCTGGTTTTCGAAAAAATCGCGAAAAATTCCAACCGCTCCGAAATATTTCGCAATACCGACAGATTTAAGATTCCTTCGCACCGTAGCGCGACGAATACTAAAATCGTCCAATCGACCAAACAACCATAGATCCCCGTTCTTCGTTCCATTGCCGACGTTTTACTCTAATGGATCGAATGCGGTCGTCGTACTCGTTTTTGAAAAAATCGCGAAAAACACCATTCGCTCTGAAATGTTTCGCAGTTCCGACAGATTTAAGATTCCTTCGCACCGTAGTGCGACGAATGTCTAAAATCGTCCAATCGACCAAACAGCAATAGATCTCTGTTCCCTGTTCCATTGCCTACGCTTTACTCTAATGGATCGACTGCGGTCGTCGTGCTGGTTTTCGAAAAAATCGCGAAAAATTCCAACCGCTCCGAAATATTTCGCAATACCGACAGATTTAAGATTCCTTCGCACCGTAGCGCGACGAATACTAAAATCGTCCAATCGATCAAACAGTCATAGATCCCTCTTCCCCGTTCCATTGCGACGTTTTTCTCTAATGGATCGAATGCGGTCGTTGTACTCGTTTTCAAAAAAATCGCGAAAAATCCAATCTGTCCGAAATATTTCAAATTCCCGACAGATTTAAGATTCCTCCGCACCGTAGTGCGACGAATGTCTAAAATCGTCCAGTCGACCAAACAACCATAGATCCCTGTTCCCCGTTCCATTGCCTACGCTTTACTCTGATGGATCGAATGCGGTCGTCGTACTCCTTTTCGAAAAAATCGCGAAAAACACCAATCGCTCCGAAGTATTTCGCAGTTCCGACAGATTTAAGATTCCTTCGCACCGTAGTGCGACGAATGTCTAAAATCGTCCAATCGACCAAACAACCATTGATCCCTGTTCCCAGTTCCATTGCCTACGATTTACTCTAATGGTTCGACTGCGGTCGTCGTGCTGGTTTTCGAAAAGATGGCAAAAAATACCATTCGCTTCGAAATATTTCGCGGTTCCGACAGATTTAAGATTCCTTCGCACCGTAGTGCGACGAATGTCTAAAATCGTCCAATCGACCAAACAATAATAGATCCCTGTTCCCCGTTCCATTGCCTACGCTTTACTCTAATGGATCGACTGCGGTCGTCGCGCTAGTTTTCAAAAAAATCGCGAAAAACACCATTCGCTCCGAAGCATTTCGCAGTTCCGACAGATTTAAGATTCCTTCGCGCCGTAGTGCGACGCGTGTCTAAAATCGTGCAATCGACCAAACAAATATAGATCCCTGTCCCCGTTCCATTGTCGACGTTTTACCCTAATGGTTCGACCGCGTTCGTCGTTCTGGTTTTCGAATAAATTGCGAAAGATCCGATGGCTCCGAAATATATCTATGTCCCGACAGATTTCAGGGTCCTTACGCAGCGTAGTCCGACGAAAGTCTAAAATCGTCCAATCGACCAAACAAACATAGATCCCTCTTCCCCGTTCCATTGGCGACGTCTTACTCTAATGGATCGACTGCGGTCGTCGTGCTGGTTTTCGAAAAAATCGCGAAAAACACCATTCGCTCCGAAGCATTTCGCAGTTCCGACAGATTTAAGATTCCTTCGCGCCGTAGTGCGACGCGTGTCTAAAATCGTGCAATCGACCAAACAAACATAGATCCCTGTTCCCCGTTCCATTGTCGACGTTTTACCCTAATGGTTCGACCGCGTTCGTCGTGCTGGTTTTCGAATAAATTGCGAAAGATCCGATGGCTCCGAAATATATCTATGTCCCGACAGATTTCAGGGTCCTTAGGCAGCGTAGTCCGACGAAAGTCTAAAATCGTCCAATCGACCAAACAAACATAGATCCCTCTTCCCCGTTCCATTGGCGACGTCTTACTCTAATGGATCGACTGCGGTCGTCGTGCTGGTTTTCGAAAAAATCGCGAAAAATTCCAACCGCTCCGAAATATTTCGCAGTTCCGACAGATTTAAGATTCCTCCGCACCGTAGTGCGACGAATGTCTAAAATCGTCCAATCGACCAAACAGCAATAGATCTCTGTTCCCTGTTCCATTGCCTACGCTTTACTCTAATGGATCGACTGCGGTCGTCATGCTGGTTTTCGAAAAAATCGCGAAAAACACCATCCGCCCTGAAGCATTTCGCAGTTCCAACAGATTTAAGATTCCTTCGCACCGTAGTGCGACGAATGTCTATAATCGTCCAATCGACCAAACAACAATAGATCCCTGTTCCCCATTCCATTGCCGACGTTTTACTCTAATGGTTCGACTGCGTTCGTCGTGCTGGTTTTCGAGAATATCGCGAAAAATTCCATCCGCTCCGAAATATTTCGCAATTCCGACAGATTTAAGATTCCTTCGCACCGTAGTGCGACGAATGTCTAAAATCGTCCAATCGACCAAACAGCAATAGATCTCTGTTCCCTGTTCCCTTGCCTACGCTTTACTCTAATGGATCGACTGCGGTCGTCGTGCTGGATTTCGATAAAATCGCGAAGAACACCATCCGCTCCGAAGCATTTCGCAGTTCCGACAGATTTAAGATTCTTTCGCGCCCTAGTGCGACGAATGTCTAAAATCGTGCAATCGACCAAACAACCATAGATCCCTGTTCCCCATTCCATTGCCGACGTTTTACTCTAATGTTTCGACCGCGGTTGTCGTGCTATTTTTCGAGAATATCGCGAAAAACTCGAGTCGCTTCGAAATATTTCAAAGTCCCGACATATTTAAGATTCCTTCGCAGCGTAGTCCGACAAAAGTCTAATATTGTCCAATCGACCAAACAACCATTGATCCCTGTTCCCAGTTCCATTGATTACGATTTACTCTAATGGTTCGACCGCGGTGGTCGTGCTGGTTTTCGAAGAAATCGCGAAAAATCCAATCGCTCCGAAATATTTCGCAGTTCCGACAGATTTAAGATTCCTCCGCACCGTAGTGCGACGAATGTCTAAAATCGTCCAATCGACCAAACAGCAATAGATCTCTGTTCTCCGTTCCATTGCCTACGCTTTACTCTAAAGGATTGACTGCGGTCGTCGTGCTGGTTTTCGGAAAAATCGCGAAAAACTCCAGTCGCTTCGAAATATTTCGCAGTTCCGACAGATTTAAGATTCTTTCGCGCCCTAGTGCGACGAATGTCTAAAATCGTGCAATCGACCAAACAACCATAGATCCCTGTTCCGCATTCCATTGCCGACGTTTTACTCTAATGGTTCGACCGCGGTTGTCGTATTCGTTTTCGAAAAAATCGCGAAAAATCCAATCGCTCCGAAATATTTCGCAGTTCCGACAGATTTAAGATTCCTCCTCACCGTAGTGCGACGAATGTCTAAAATCGTCCACTCGACCAAACAACCATAGATACCTGTTCCCCGTTCCATTGCCGACGTTTTACTCTAATGGTTCGACTGCGTTCGTCGTGCTGGTTTTCGAGAAGATCGCGAAAAATTCCAACCGCTCCGAAATATTTCGCAATTCCGACAGATTTAAGATTCCTTCGCACCGTAGTGCGACGAATGTCTAAAATCGTCCAATCAACCAAATAGCAATAGATCTATGTTCCCTGTTCCATTGCCTCCGCTTTGCTCTATTGGATCGACTGCGGTCGTCGTGCTGGTTTTCGAAAAAATCGCGAAGAACACCATCCGCTCCGAAGCATTTCGCAGTTCCGACAGATTTAAGATTCGTTCGCGCCCTAGTGCGACGAATGTCTAAAATCGTGCAATCGACCAAACAACCATAGATCCCTGTTCCCCATTCCATTGCCGACGTTTTACTCTAATGGTTCGACCGCGGTTGTCGTATTCGTTTTCGAAAAAATCGCGAAAAATCCAATCGCTCCGAAATATTTCGCAGTTCCGACAGATTTAAGATTCCTCCGCACCGTAGTGCGACGAATGTCTAAAATCGTCCACTCGACCAAACAACCATAGATACCTGTTCCCCGTTCCATTGCCGACGTTTTACTCTAATGGTTCGACTGCGTTCGTCGTGCTGGTTTTCGAGAATATCGCGAAAAACTCCAACCGCTCCGAAATATTTCGCAATGCCGACAAATTTAAGATTCGTTCGCACCGTAGTGCGACGAATGTCTAAAATCGTCCAAGCGACCAAACAACCATACACCCCTGTTCCCCGTTCCATTGCCTCCGCTTTACTCTAATGGATCGACTGCGGTCGTCGTGCTGGTTTTCGAAAAAATCGCGAAAAATTCCAACCGCTCCGAAATATTTCTCAATTCCGACAGATTTAAGATTCCTTCGCACCGTAGCGCGACGAATGTCTAAAATCGTGCAATCCACCAAACAACCATAGACACCCTCTTCCCCGTTCCATTGCCGACGTTTTACTCTAATGGTTCGACCGCGGTCGCCGTGCTGGTTTTCGAAAAAATCACGAAAAACACCATTTGCTTCGAAATATTTCGTACTTCCGACAGATTTAAGATTCCTTCGCACCGTAGTGCGACGAATGTCTAAAATCGTCCACTCGACCGAACAACCATAGATCCCTGTTCCCCGTTCCATTGCCTACGCTTAACTCTAATGGATCGACTGCGGTCGTCGTGCTGGTTTTCGAAAAAATCGCCAAAAACACCATTCGCTCCGAAGCATTTCGCACCGTAGCGCGACGAATGTCTAAAATCGTCCAATCGACCAAACAACCATAGATCCCTGTTCCCCGGTCCATTGCCTACGCTTTACGCTAATGGATGGACTGCGGTCGTCGTGCCGGTTTTCGAAAAAATCGCGAAAAACACCATTCGCTCCGAAGCATTTCGCAGTTCCGACAGATTTAAGATTCCTTCGCACCGTAGTGCGACGAATGTCTAAAATCGTGCAATCCACCAAACAACCATAGATCCCTCTTCCCCGTTCCATTGCCGACGTTTTACTCTAATGGTTCGACCGCGGTTGTCGTGCTGGTTTTCGAGAAAATCGCGAAAAACTCCAGTCGCGCCGAAATATTCCGCAGTTCCAACAGATTTAAGATTCCTTCGCACCGTAGTGCGATGAATGTCTAAAATCGTCCAGTCGACCAAACAACCATAGATCCCTGTTCCCCGTTCCATTGCCTACGCTTTACTCTGATGGATCGAATGCGGTCGTCGTGCTGGTTTTCGAAGAAATCGCGAAAAATCCAATCGCTCCGAAATATTTCGTAGTTCCGAAATATTTAAGATTCCTTCGCACCGTAGTGCGACGAATGTCTAAAATCGTCCAATAGACCAAACAACCATAGATCCCCGTTCCCCGTTCCATTGCCTACGCATTACGCTACTGGATGGACTGCGGTCGTCGTGCTGGTTTTCGAATAGATCGCGAAAAACACCATTCGCTCCGAAGCATTTCGCATTTCCGACAGATTTAAGATTCCTTCGCACCGTAGTGCGATGAATGTCTAAAATCGTCCAATCGACCAAACAACCATAGATCCCTGTTCCTCGTTCCATTGCCGACGTTTTACTCTAATGGTTCGACCGCGGTTGTCGTGCTGGTTTTCGAGAAAATCGCGAAAAACTCCAGTCGCGCCGAAATATTCCGCAGTTCCAACAGATTTAAGATTCCTTCGCACCGTAGTGCGATGAATGTCTAAAATCGTCCAGTCGACCAAACAACCATAGATCCCTGTTCCCCGTTCCATTGCCTACGCTTTACTCTGATGGATCGAATGCGGTCGTCGTACTCCTTTTCGAAAAAATCGCGAAAAACACCAATCGCTCCGAAGTATTTCGCAGTTCCGACAGATTTAAGATTCCTTCGCACCGTAGTGCGACGAATGTCTAAAATCGTCCAATCGACCAAACAACCATTGATCCCTGTTCCCAGTTCCATTGCCTACGATTTACTCTAATGGTTCGACCGCGGTGGTCGAGGTGGTTTTCGAAGAAATCGCGAAAAATGCAATCGTTCCCAAATATTTCAATGTCCCGACAGATTTAAGATTCCTTCGCACCGTAGTGCGACGAATGTTTAAAATCGAGCAATCGACCAAACAACCATAGATCCCTGTTCCCCGTTCCATTGCCTACGGTCTACTCTAAAGGATCGACTGCGGTCGTCGTGCTGGTTTTCGAAAAAATCGCGAAAAATACCATTCGCTTCGAAATATTTCGCACTTTCGACAAATTTAAGATTCCTTCGCACCGTAGTGCGAGGAATGTCTAAAATCGTCCAATCGACCAAACAACCATGCACCCCTGTTCCCCGTTCCATTGCCTACGCTTTACTCTAATGGATCGACTGCGGTCGTCGTGCTGGTTTTCGAAAAAATCGCGAAAAACACCATTCGCTCCGAAGCATTTCGCATTTCCGACAGATTTAAGATTCCTTCGCAACGTAGTGCGACGAATGTCTAAAATCGTCCAATCGACCAAACAACAATAGATCCCTGTTCCCCGTTCCATTGCCTACGCTTTACTCTAAAGGATCGACTGCGGTCGTCGCGCTAGTTTTCAAAAAAATCGCGAAAAACACCATTCGCTCCGAAGCATTTCGCAGTTCCGACAGATTTAAGATTCCTTCGCGCCGTAGTGCGACGCGTGTCTAAAATCGTGCAATCGACCAAACAAATATAGATCCCTTTCCCCGTTCCATTGTCGACATTTTACCCTAATGGTTCGACCGCGTTCGTCGTTCTGGTTTTCGAATAAATTGCGAAAGATCCGATGGCTCCGAAATATATCTATGTCCCGACAGATTTCAGGGTCCTTACGCAGCGTAGTCCGACGAAAGTCTAAAATCGTCCAATCGACCAAACAAACATAGATCCCTCTTCCCCGTTCCATTGGCGACGTCTTACTCTAATGAATCGACTGCGGTCGTCGTGCTGGTTTTCGAAAAAATCGCGAAAAACACCATTCGCTCCGAAGCATTTCGCATTTCCGACAGATTTAAGATTCCTTTGCACCGTAGTGCGATGAATGTCTAAAATCGGGCAATCGACCAAACAACCATAGACCCCTGTTCCACGTTCCATTGCCTCCGCTTTTCTCTAATGGATCGACTGCGGTCGTCGTGCTGGTTTTCGTAAAAATCGCGAAAAATCCAATTGCTCCGAAATATTTCAAAGTCCCGACAGATTTCAGAGTCCGTACGCAGCGTAGTCCGACGAAAGTCTAAAAACATCCAATCGACCAAACAACTATATATCCCCGTTCCCCGTTCCATTGCCTACGCTTTACTCTAATGGATCGACTGCGGTCGTCGTGCTGGTTTTCGAAAAAATCGCGAAAAACACCATTCGCTCCGAAGCATTTCGCATTTCCGACAGATTTAAGATTCCTTCGCAACGTAGTGCGACGCGTGTCTAAAATCGTGCAATCGACCAAACAAACATAGATCCCTGTTCCCCGTTCCATTGTCGACGTTTTACCCTAATGGTTCGACCGCGTTCGTCGTGCTGGTTTTCGAATAAATTGCGAAAGATCCGATGGCTCCGAAATATATCTATGTCCCGACAGATTTCAGGGTCCTTACGCAGCGTAGTCCGACGAAAGTCTAAAATCGTCCAATCGACCAAACAAACATAGATCCCTCTTCCCCGTTCCATTTCCTCCGCTTTACTCTAATGGATCGACTGCGGTCGTCGTGCTGGTTTTCGAAAACATCGCGAAAAACACCATTTGCGCCGAAATATTCCGCAGTTCCGACAGATTTAAGATTCCTTCGCACCGAAGTACGACGAATCTCTAAAATCGTCCAATCGACCAAACAACAATAGATCCCTACTCCCCGTTCCATTGCCTACGCTTTACTCTAATGGATCGCCTGCGGTCGTCGTGCTGGTTTTCTAAAAAATCGCGAAAAACACCATCCGCTCCGAAGCATTTCGCAGTTCCGACAGATTTAAGATTCCTTCGCACCGTAGTGCGACGAATGTCTATAATCGTGCAATCGACCAAACAACCATATTTCCCTGTTCCCCATTCCATTGCCGACGTTTTACTCTAATGGTTCAACTGCGTTCGTCGTGCTGGTTTTCGAGAATATCGCGAAAAATTCCAACCGCTGCGAAATATTTCGCAATTCCGACAGATTTAAGATTCCTTCGCACCGTAGCGCGACGAATGTCTAAAATCGTCCAATCGACCAAACAACCATATATCCCTGTTCCCCGTTCCATTGCCGACGTTTTACCTTAATGGTTCGACCGCGTTCGTCGTGCTGGTTTTCGAATAAATTGCGAATGATCCGATGGCTCCGAAATATATCTATGTCCCGACAGATTTAAGATTCCTTCGCACCGTAGTGCGACGAATGTTTAAAATCGAGCAATCGACCAAACAACCATAGATCCCTGTTCCCCGTTCCATTGCCTACGGTCTACTCTAAAGGATCGACTGCGGTCGTCGTGCTGGTTTTCGAAAAAATCGCGAAAAATACCATTCGCTTCGAAATATTTCGCACTTTCGACAAATTTAAGATTCCTTCGCACCGTAGTGCGAGGAATGTCTAAAATCGTCCAATCGACCAAACAACCATGCACCCCTGTTCCCCGTTCCATTGCCTACGCTTTACTCTAATGGATCGACTGCGGTCGTCGTGCTGGTTTTCGAAAAAATCACGAAAAACACCATTCGCTCCGAAGCATTTCGCATTTCCGACAGATTTAAGATTCCTTCGCAACGTAGTGCGACGAATGTCTAAAATCGTCCAATCGACCAAACAACAATAGATCCCTGTTCCCCGTTCCATTGCCTACGCTTTACTCTAAAGGATCGACTGCGGTCGTCGCGCTAGTTTTCAAAAAAATCGCGAAAAACACCATTCGCTCCGAAGCATTTCGCAGTTCCGACAGATTTAAGATTCCTTCGCGCCGTAGTGCGACGCGTGTCTAAAATCGTGCAATCGACCAAACAAATATAGATCCCTGTCCCCGTTCCATTGTCGACATTTTACCCTAATGGTTCGACCGCATTCGTCGTTCTGGTTTTCGAATAAATTGCGAAAGATCCGATGGCTCCGAAATATATCTATGTCCCGACAGATTTCAGGGTCCTTACGCAGCGTAGTCCGACGAAAGTCTAAAATCGTCCAATCGACCAAACAAACATAGATCCCTCTTCCCCTTTCCATTGGCGACGTCTTACTCTAATGAATCGACTGCGGTCGTCGTGCTGGTTTTCGAAAAAATCGCGAAAAACACCATTCGCTCCGAAGCATTTCGCAGTTCCGACAGATTTAAGATTACTTCGCGCCGTAGTGAGACGCGTGTCTAAAATCGTCCAATCGACCAAACAACAATAGATCCCTACTCCCCGTTCCATTGCCTACGCTTTACTCTAATGGATCGACTGCGGTCGTCGTGCTGGTTTTCTAAAAAATCGCGAAAAACACCATCCGCTCCGAAGCATTTCGCAGTTCCGACAGATTTAAGATTCCTTCGCACCGTAGTGCGACGAATGTCTATAATCGTGCAATCGACCAAACAACCATATTTCCCTGTTCCCCATTCCATTGCCGACGTTTTACTCTAATGGTTCAACTGCGTTCGTCGTGCTGGTTTTCGAGAATATCGCGAAAAATTCCAACCGCTCCGAAATATTTCGCAATTCCGACAGATTTAAGATTCCTTCGCACCGTAGCGCGACGAATGTCTAAAATCGTCCAATCGACCAAACAACCATATATCCCTGTTCCCCGTTCCATTGCCGACGTTTTACCCTAATGGTTCGACCGCGTTCGTCGTGCTGGTTTTCGAATAAATTGCGAAAGATCCGATGGCTCCGAAATATATCTATGTCCCGACAGATTTCAGGGTCCTTACGCAGCGTAGTCCGACGAAAGTCTAAAATCGTCCAATCGACGAAACAACAATAGATCCCTACTCCCCGTTCCATTGCCTACGCTTTACTCTAATGGATCGACTGCGGTCGTCGTGCTGGTTTTCTAAAAAATCGCGAAAAACACCATCCGCTCCGAAGCATTTCGCAGTTCCGACAGATTTAAGATTCCTTCGCACCGTAGTGCGACGAATGTCTATAATCGTGCAATCGACCAAACAACCATATTTCCCTGTTCCCCATTCCATTCCCGACGTTTTACTCTAATGGTTCAACTGCGTTCGTCGTGCTGGTTTTCGAACAAATCGTGAAAAACACCATCCGCTCCGAAGCATTTCGCAATTCCGACAGATTTAAGATTCCTTCGCACCGTAGCGCGACGAATGTCTAAAATCGTCCAATCGACCAAACAACCATTGATCCCTGTTCCCAGTTCCATTGCCTACGATTTACTCTAATGGTTCGACCGCGGTGGTCGAGGTGGTTTTCGAAGAAATCGCGAAAAATGCAATCGTTCCCAAATATTTCAATGTCCCGACAGATTTAAGATTCCTTCGAACCGTAGTGCGACGAATGTTTAAAATCGAGCAATCGACCAAACAACCATAGATCCCTGTTCCCCGTTCCATTGCCTACGGTCTACTCTAAAGGATCGACTGCGGTCGTCGTGCTGGTTTTCGAAAAAATCGCGAAAAATACCATTCGCTTCGAAATATTTCGCACTTTCGACAAATTTAAGATTCCTTCGCACCGTAGTGCGAGGAATGTCTAAAATCGTCCAATCGACCAAACAACCATGCACCCCTGTTCCCCGTTCCATTGCCTACGCTTTACTCTAATGGATCGACTGCGGTCGTCGTGCTGGTTTTCGAAAAAATCGCGAAAAACACCATTCGCTCCGAAGCATTTCGCATTTCCGACAGATTTAAGATTCCTTCGCAACGTAGTGCGACGAATGTCTAAAATCGTCCAATCGACCAAACAACAATAGATCCCTGTTCCCCGTTCCATTGCCTACGCTTTACTCTAAAGGATCGACTGCGGTCGTCGCGCTAGTTTTCAAAAAAATCGCGAAAAACACCATTCGCTCCGAAGCATTTCGCAGTTCCGACAGATTTAAGATTCCTTCGCGCCGTAGTGCGACGCGTGTCTAAAATCGTGCAATCGACCAAACAACCATAGATCCCTGTTCCCCGTTCCATTGCCTACGGTCTACTCTAAAGGATCGACTGCGGTCGTCGTGCTGGTTTTCGAAAAAATCGCGAAAAACTCCAGTCGCGCCGAAATATTCCGCAGTTCCGACAGATTTAAGATTCCTTCGCACCGTAGTGCGATGAATGTCTAAAATCGTCCAGTCGACCAAACAACCATAGATCCCTGTTCCCCGTTCCATTGCCTACGCTTTACTCTGATGGATCGAATGCGGTCGTCGTACTCCTTTTCGAAAAAATCGCGAAAAACACCAATCGCTCCGAAGTATTTCGCAGTTCCGACAGATTTAAGATTCCTTCGCACCGTAGTGCGACGAATGTCTAAAATCGTCCAATCGACCAAACAACCATTGATCCCTGTTCCCAGTTCCATTGCCTACGATTTACTCTAATGGTTCGACCGCGGTGGTCGAGGTGGTTTTCGAAGAAATCGCGAAAAATGCAATCGTTCCCAAATATTTCAATGTCCCGACAGATTTAAGATTCCTTCGCACCGTAGTGCGACGAATGTTTAAAATCGAGCAATCGACCAAACAACCATAGATCCCTGTTCCCCGTTCCATTGCCTACGGTCTACTCTAAAGGATCGACTGCGGTCGTCGTGCTGGTTTTCGAAAAAATCGCGAAAAATACCATTCGCTTCGAAATATTTCGCACTTTCGACAAATTTAAGATTCCTTCGCAGCGTAGTGCGAGGAATGTCTAAAATCGTCCAATCGACCAAACAACCATGCACCCCTGTTCCCCGTTCCATTGCCTACGCTTTACTCTAATGGATCGACTGCGGTCGTCGTGCTGGTTTTCGAAAAAATCGCGAAAAACACCATTCGCTCCGTAGCATTTCGCATTTCCGACAGATTTAAGATTCCTTCGCAACGTAGTGCGACGCGTGTCTAAAATCGTGCAATCGACCAAACAAACATAGATCCCTGTTCCCCGTTCCATTGTCGACGTTTTACCCTAATGGTTCGACCGCGTTCGTCGTGCTGGTTTTCGAATAAATTGCGAAAGATCCGATGGCTCCGAAATATATCTATGTCCCGACAGATTTCAGGGTCCTTACGCAGCGTAGTCCGACGAAAGTCTAAAATCGTCCAATCGACCAAACAAACATAGATCCCTCTTCCCCGTTCCATTGGCGACGTCTTACTCTAATGGATCGACTGCGGTCGTCGTGCTGATTTGTCGAAAAAATCGCGGAAAACACCATTCGCTCCGAAGCATTTCGCATTTCCGACAGATTTAAGATTCCTTCGCAACGTAGTGCGACGAATGTCTAAAATCGTCCAATCGACCAAACAACAATAGATCCCTGTTCCCCGTTCCATTGCCTACGCTTTACTCTAAAGGATCGACTGCGGTCGTCGCGCTAGTTTTCAAAAAAAATCGCGAAAAACACCATTCGCTCCGAAGCATTTCGCAGTTCCGACAGATTTAAGATTCCTTCGCGCCGTAGTGCGACGCGTGTCTAAAATCGTGCAATCGACCAAACAAATATAGATCCCTGTCCCCGTTCCATTGTCGACATTTTACCCTAATGGTTCGACCGCATTCGTCGTTCTGGTTTTCGAATAAATTGCGAAAGATCCGATGGCTCCGAAATATATCTATGTCCCGACAGATTTCAGGGTCCTTACGCAGCGTAGTCCGACGAAAGTCTAAAATCGTCCAATCGACCAAACAAACATAGATCCCTCTTCCCCGTTCCATTGGCGACGTCTTACTCTAATGGATCGACTGCGGTCGTCGTGCTGATTTTTCGAAAAAATCGCGGAAAACACCATTCGCTCCGAAGCATTTCGCATTTCCGACAGATTTAAGATTCCTTTGCACCGTAGTGCGATGAATGTCTAAAATCGGGCAATCGACCAAACAACCATAGACCCCTGTTCCACGTTCCATTGCCTCCGCTTTTCTCTAATGGATCGACTGCGGTCGTCGTGCTGATTTTCGTAAAAATCGCGAAAAATCCAATTGCTCCGAAATATTTCAAAGTCCCGACAGATTTCAGAGTCCGTACGCAGCGTAGTCCGACGAAAGTCTAAAAACGTCCAATCGACCAAACAACTATATATCCCCGTTCCCCGTTCCATTGCCTCCGCTTTTCTCTAATGGATCGACTGCCGTCGTCGTGCTGGTTTTCGAAAAAAATCGCTAAGAACACCATCCGCTCCGAAGCATTTCGCAGTTCCGACAGATTTAAGATTCCTTCGCGCCGTAGTGCGACGAATGTTTAAAATCGAGCAATCGACCAAACAACCATAGATCCCTGTTCCCCGTTCCATTGCCTACGGTCTACTCTAAAGGATCGACTGCGGTCGTCGTGCTGGTTTTCGAAAAAATCGCGAAAAATACCATTCGCTTCGAAATATTTCGCACTTTCGACAAATTTAAGATTCCTTCGCACCGTAGTGCGAGGAATGTCTAAAATCGTCCAATCGACCAAACAACCATGCACCCCTGTTCCCCGTTCCATTGCCTACGCTTTACTCTAATGGATCGACTGCGGTCGTCGTGCTGGTTTTCGAAAAAATCGCGAAAAACACCATTCGCTCCGAAGCATTTCGCATTTCCGACAGATTTAAGATTCCTTCGCAACGTAGTGCGACGAATGTCTAAAATCGTCCAATCGACCAAACAACAATAGATCCCTGTTCCCCGTTCCATTGCCTACGCTTTACTCTAAAGGATCGACTGCGGTCGTCGCGCTAGTTTTCAAAAAAATCGCGAAAAACACCATTCGCTCCGAAGCATTTCGCAGTTCCGACAGATTTAAGATTCCTTCGCGCCGTAGTGCGACGCGTGTCTAAAATCGTGCAATCGACAAAACAACCATAGATCCCTCTTCCCCGTTCCATTGACCACGCTCTACTCTAAAGGATCGACTGCGGTCGTCGTGCTGGTTTTCGAAAAAATCGCGAAAAATACCATTCGCTTCGAAATATTTCGCACTTTCGACAAATTTAAGATTCCTTCGCACCGTAGTGCGAGGAATGTCTAAAATCGACCAATCGACCAAACAACCATGCACCCCTGTTCCCCGTTCCATTGCCTACGCTTTACTCTAATGGATCGACTGCGGTCGTCGTGCTGGTTTTCGAAAAAATCGCGAAAAACACCATTCGCTCCGAAGCATTTCGCATCTCCGACAGATTTAAGATTCCTTCGCAACGTAGTGCGACGCGTGTCTAAAATCGTGCAATCGACCAAACAAACATAGATCCCTGTTCCCCGTTCCATTGTCGACGTTTTACCCTAATGGTTCGACCGCGTTCGTCGTGCTGGTTTTCGAATAAATTGCGAAAGATCCGATGGCTCCGAAATATATCTATGTCCCGACAGATTTCAGGGTCCTTACGCAGCGTAGTCCGACGAAAGTCTAAAATCGTCCAATCGACCAAACAAACATAGATCCCTCTTCCCCGTTCCATTGGCGACGTCTTACTCTAATGGATCGAGTGCGGTCGTCGTGCTGATTTTTCGAAAAAATCGCGGAAAACACCATTCGCTCCGAAGCATTTCGCATTTCCGACAGATTTAAGATTCCTTCGCAACGTAGTGCGACGAATATCTAAAATCGTCCAATCGACCAAACAACAATAGATCCCTGTTCCCCGTTCCATTGCCTACGCTTTACTCTAAAGGATCGACTGCGGTCGTCGCGCTAGTTTTCAAAAAAATCGCGAAAAACACCATTCGCTCCGAAGCATTTCGCAGTTCCGACAGATTTAAGATTCCTTCGCGCCGTAGTGCGACGCGTGTCTAAAATCGTGCAATCGACCAAACAAATATAGATCCCTGTCCCCGTTCCATTGTCGACATTTTACCCTAATGGTTCGACCGCATTCGTCGTTCTGGTTTTCGAATAAATTGCGAAAGATCCGATGGCTCCGAAATATATCTATGTCCCGACAGATTTCAGGGTCCTTACGCAGCGTAGTCCGACGAAAGTCTAAAATCGTCCAATCGACCAAACAAACATAGATCCCTCTTCCCCGTTCCATTGGCGACGTCTTACTCTAATGAATCGACTGCGGTCGTCGTGCTGGTTTTCGAAAAAATCGCGAAAAACACCATTCGCTCCGAAGCATTTCGCAGTTCCGACAGATTTAAGATTACTTCGCGCCGTAGTGAGACGCGTGTCTAAAATCGTGCAATCGACCAAACAAACATAGATCCCTGTTCCCCGTTCCATTGTCGACGTTTTACCCTAATGGTTCGACCGCGTTCGTCGTGCTGGTTTTCGAATAAATTGCGAAAGATCCGATGGCTCCGAAATATATCTATGTCCCGACAGATTTCAGGGTCCTTACGCAGCGTAGTCCGACGAAAGTCTAAAATCGTCCAATCGACCAAACAAACATAGATCCCTCTTCCCCGTTCCATTGGCGACGTCTTATTCTAATGGATCGACTGCGGTCGTCGTGCTGATTTTTCGAAAAAATCGCGGAAAACACCATTCGCTCCGAAGCATTTCGCATTTCCGACAGATTTAAGATTCCTTTGCACCGTAGTGCGATGAATGTCTAAAATCGGGCAATCGACCAAACAACCATAGACCCCTGTTCCACGTTCCATTGCCTCCGCTTTTCTCTAATGGATCGACTGCGGTCGTCGTGCTGATTTTCGTAAAAATCGCGAAAAATCCAATTGCTCCGAAATATTTCAAAGTCCCGACAGATTTCAGAGTCCGTACGCAGCGTAGTCCGACGAAAGTCTAAAAACGTCCAATCGACCAAACAACTATATATCCCCGTTCCCCGTTCCATTGCCTCCGCTTTTCTCTAATGGATCGACTGCCGTCGTCGTGCTGGTTTTCGAAAAAATCGCTAAGAACACCATCCGCTCCGAAGCATTTCGCAGTTCCGACAGATTTAAGATTCCTTCGCGCCGTAGTGCGACGAATGTCTAAAATCGTGCAATCGACAAAACAACCATAGATCCCTCTTCCCCGTTCCATTGACCACGCTCTACTCTAAAGGATCGACTGCGGTCGTCGTGCTGGTTTTCGAAAAAATCGCGAAAAATACCATTCGCTTCGAAATATTTCGCACTTTCGACAAATTTAAGATTCCTTCGCACCGTAGTGCGAGGAATGTCTAAAATCGACCAATCGACCAAACAACCATGCACCCCTGTTCCCCGTTCCATTGCCTACGCTTTACTCTAATGGATCGACTGCGGTCGTCGTGCTGGTTTTCGAAAAAATCGCGAAAAACACCATTCGCTCCGAAGCATTTCGCATTTCCGACAGATTTAAGATTCCTTCGCAACGTAGTGCGACGCGTGTCTAAAATCGTGCAATCGACCAAACAAACATATTTCCCTGTTCCCCATTCCATTGCCGACGTTTTACTCTAATGGTTCAACTGCGTTCGTCGTGCTGGTTTTCGAGAATATCGCGAAAAATTCCAACCGCTCCGAAATATTTCGCAATTCCGACAGATTTAAGATTCCTTCGCACCGTAGCGCGACGAATGTCTAAAATCGTCCAATCGACCAAACAACCATATATCCCTGTTCCCCGTTCCATTGCCGACGTTTTACCCTAATGTTTCGACCGCGTTCGTCGTGCTGGTTTTCGAATAAATTGCGAAAGATCCGATGGCTCCGAAATATATCTATGTCCCAACAGATTTCAGGGTCCTTACGCAGCGTAGTCCGACGAAAGTCTAAAATCGTCCAATCGACCAAACAAACATAGATCCCTCTTCCCCGTTCCATTGGCGACGTCTTACTCTAATGGATCGACTGCGGTCGTCGTGCTGGTTTTCGATAAAATCGCGAAGAACACCATCCGCTCCGAAGCATTTCGCAGTTCCGACAGATTTAAGATTCTTTCGCGCCCTAGTGCGACGAATGTCTAAAATCGTGCAATCGACCAAACAACCATAGATCCCTGTTCCCCATTCCATTGCCGACGTTTTACTCTAATGTTTCGACCGCGGTTGTCGTGCTATTTTTCGAGAATATCGCGAAAAACTCGAGTCGCTTCGAAATATTTCAAAGTCCCGACATATTTAAGATTCCTTCGCAGCGTAGTCCGACAAAAGTCTAATATTGTCCAATCGACCAAACAACCATTGATCCCTGTTCCCAGTTCCATTGATTACGATTTACTCTAATGGTTCGACCGCGGTGGTCGTGCTGGTTTTCGAAGAAATCGCGAAAAATCCAATCGCTCCGAAATATTTCGCAGTTCCGACAGATTTAAGATTCCTCCGCACCGTAGTGCGACGAATGTCTAAAATCGTCCAATCGCCCAAACAGCAATAGATCTCTGTTCTCCGTTCCATTGCCTACGCTTTACTCTAAAGGATTGACTGCGGTCGTCGTGCTGGTTTTCGGAAAAATCGCGAAAAACTCCAGTCGCTTCGAAATATTTCGCAGTTCCGACAGATTTAAGATTCTTTCGCGCCCTAGTGCGACGAATGTCTAAAATCGTGCAATCGACCAAACAACCATAGATCCCTGTTCCGCATTCCATTGCCGACGTTTTACTCTAATGGTTCGACCGCGGTTGTCGTATTCGTTTTCGAAAAAATCGCGAAAAATCCAATCGCTCCGAAATATTTCGCAGTTCCGACAGATTTAAGATTCTACCGCACCGTAGTGCGACGAATGTCTAAAATCGTCCACTCGACCAAACAACCATAGATACCTGTTCCCCGTTCCATTGCCGACGTTTTACTCTAATGGTTCGACTGCGTTCGTCGTGCTGGTTTTCGAGAAGATCGCGAAAAATTCCAACCGCTCCGAAATACTTCGCAGTTCCGACAGATTTAAGATTCCTTCGCGCCGTAGTGCGACGCGTGTCTAAAATCGTGCAATCGACCAAACAAACATAGATCCCTGTTCCCCGTTCCATTGTCGACGTTTTACCCTAATGGTTCGACCGCGTTCGTCGTGCTGGTTTTCGAATAAATTGCGAAAGATCCGATGGCTCCGAAATATATCTATGTCCCGACAGATTTCAGGGTCCTTACGCAGCGTAGTCCGACGAAAGTCTAAAATCGTCCAATCGACCAAACAGTCATAGATCCCTCTTCCACGTTCCATTGCGGACATTTTACTCTAATGGTTCGACCGCGGTCGTCGTGGTGGTTTTCGAAAAAATCGCGAAAAATACCATTCGCTTCGAAACATTTCGTAGTTCCGAAAGATTTAAGATTCCTTCGCACCGTAGTGCGACGAATGTCTAAAATCGTGCAATCGACCAAACAACCATAGACCTTTGTTCCCCGTTCCATTGCCTCCGCTATACTCTAATGGATCGACTGCGGTCGTCGTGCTGGTTTTCGAAAAAATCGCGAAAAACACCATCCGCTCCGAAGCATTTCGCAGTTCCGACAGATTTAAGATTCCTTCGCACCGTAGTGCGACGAATGTCTAAAATCGTGCAATCGACCAAACAACCATAGATCCCTGTTCCCAGTTCCATTGCCTACGATTTACTCTAATGGTTCGACCGATTTGGTCGAGGTGGTTTTCGAAGAAATCGCGAAAAATGCAATCGTTCCCAAATATTTCAATGTCCCGACAGATTTAAGATTCCTTCGCACCGTAGTGCGACGAATGTTTAAAATCGAGCAATCGACCAAACAAACATAGATCCCTGTTCCCCGTTCCATTGCCTACGGTCTACTCTAAAGGATCGACTGCGGTCGTCGCGCTAGTTTTCAAAAAAATCGCGAAAAACACCATTCGCTCCGAAGCATTTCGCAGTTCCGACAGATTTAAGATTCCTTCGCGCCGTAGTGCGATGAATGTCTAAAATCGGGCAATCGACCAAACAACCATAGACCCCTGTTCCACGTTCCATTGCCTCCGCTTTTCTCTAATGGATCGACTGCGGTCGTTGTGCTGGTTTTCGTAAAAATCGCGAAAAATCCAATTGCTCCGAAATATTTCAAAGTCCCGACAGATTTCAGAGTCCGTACGCAGCGTAGTCCGACGAAAGTCTAAAAACGTCCAATCGACCAAACAACTATATATCCCCGTTCCCCGTTCCATTGCCTCCGCTTTTCTCTAATGGATCGACTGCCGTCGTCGTGCTGGTTTTCGAAAAAATCGCTAAGAACACCATCCGCTCCGAAGCATTTCGCAGTTCCGACAGATTTAAGATTCCTTCGCGCCGTAGTGCGACGAATGTCTAAAATCGTGCAATCGACAAAACAACCATAGATCCCTCTTCCCCGTTCCATTGACCACGCTCTACTCTAAAGGATCGACTGCGGTCGTCGTGCTGGTTGTCGAAAAAATCGCGAAAAATACCATTCGCTTCGAAATATTTCGCAGTTTCGACAAATTGAAGATTCCTTCGCACCGTAGTGCGAGGAATGTCTAAATTCGTCCAATCGACCAAACAACCATACACCCCTGTTCCCCGTTCCATTGCCTACGCTTTACTCTAATGGATCGACTGCGGTCGTCGTGCTGGTTTTCGAAAAAATCGCGAAAAACACCATTCGCTCCGAAGCATTTCGCATTTCCGACAGATTTAAGATTCCTTCGCAACGTAGTGCGATGAATATCTAAAATCGTGCAATCGACCAAGCAACCATAGATCCCTGTTCCCCGTTCCATTGCCTCCGCTTTACTCTAATGGATCGACTGCGGTCGTCGTGCTGTTTTTCGAAAAAATCGCGAAAAACACCATTCGCGCCGAAATATTCCGCAGTTCCGACAGATTTAAGATTCCTTCGCACCGAAGTACGACGAATGTCTAAAATCGTCCAATCGACCAAACAACCATAGATCCCTGCTCCCCGTTCTATTGCCTCCGCTTTACTCTAATGGATCGACTGCGGTCGTCGTGCTGGTTTTCGAAAAAATCGCGAAAAACACCATCCGCTCCGAAATATTCCGCAGTTCCGACAGATTTAAGATTCCTTCGCACCGTAGTGCGACGAATGTCTAAAATCGTCCAATCGACCAAACAGCAATAGATCTCTGTTCTCCGTTCCATTGCCTACGCTTTACTCTATAGGATTGACTGCGGTCGTCGTGCTGGTTTTCGGAAAAATCGCGAAAAACTCCAGTCGCTTCGAAATATTTCGCAGTTCCGACAGATTTAAGATTCCTTCGCGCCGTAGTGCGACGAATGTCTAAAATCGAGCAATCGACCAAACAACCATAGATCCCTGTTCCCCGTTCGATTGCCTACGCTTTACTCTAATGGATCGACTGCGGACGTTGTGCTGGTTTTCAAAAAAATGGCGAAAAAATACCATTCGCTTCGAAATATTTCGCGGTTCCGACAGATTTAAGATTCCTTCGCACCGTAGTGCGACGAATGTCTAAAATCGTCCAATCGACCAAACAACAATAGATCCCTGTTCCCCGTTCCATTGCCTACGCTTTACTCTAATGGATCGACTGCGGTCGTCGTGCTGGTTTTCGAAAAAATGGCGAAAAAATACCATTCGCTTCGAAATATTTCGCGGTTCCGACAGATTTAAGATTCCTCCGCACCGTAGTGCGACGAATGTCTAAAATCGTCCAATCGACCAAACAGCAATAGATCTCTGTTCTCCGTTCCATTGCCTACGCTTTACTCTATAGGATTGACTGCGGTCGTCGTGCTGGTTTTCGGAAAAATCGCGAAAAACTCCAGTCGCTTCGAAATATTTCGCAGTTCCGACAGATTTAAGATTCTTTCGCGCCCTGGTGCGACGAATGTCTAAAATCGTGCAATCGACCAAACAACCATAGATCCCTGTTCCGCATTCCATTGCCGACGTTTTACTCTAATGGTTCGACCGCGGTTGTCGTATTCGTTTCCGAAAAAAATCGCGAAAAATCCAATCGCTCCGAAATATTTCGCAGTTCCGACAGATTTAAGATTCCACCGCACCGTAGTGCGACGAATGTCTAAAATCGTCCACACGACCAAACAACCATAGATCCCTGTTCCCCGTTCCATTGTCGACGTTTTACCCTAATGGTTCGACCGCGTTCGTCGTGCTGGTTTTCGAATAAATTGCGAAAGATCCGATGGCTCCGAAATATATCTATGTCCCGACAGATTTCAGGGTCCTTACGCAGCGTAGTCCGACGAAAGTCTAAAATCGTCCAATCGACCAAACAGTCATAGATCCCTCTTCCACGTTCCATTGCCGACATTTTACTCTAATGGTTCGACCGCGGTCGTCGTGCTGGTTTTCGAAAAAATCGCGAAAAATACCATTCGCTTCGAAACATTTCGTAGTTCCGAAAGATTTAAGATTCCTTCGCACCGTAGTGCGACGGATGTCTAAAATCGTGCAATCGACCAAACAACCATAGACCTTTGTTCCCCGTTCCATTGCCTCCGCTATACTCTAATGGATCGACTGCGGTCGTCGTGCTGGTTTTCGAAAAAATCGCGAAAAACACCATCCGCTCCGAAGCATTTCGCAGTTCCGACAGATTTAAGATTCCTTCGCACCGTAGTGCGACGAATGTCTAAAATCGTGCAATCGACCAAACAACCATAGACCCATGTTCCGCGTTCCATTTCCTCCGCTTTACTCTAATGGATCGACTGCGGTCGTCGTGCTGGTTTTCGAAAACATCGCGAAAAACACCATTTGCGCCGAAATATTCCGCAGTTCCGACAGATTTAAGATTCCTTCGCACCGAAGTACGACGAATCTCTAAAATCGTCCAATCGACCAAACAACAATAGATCCCTACTCCCCGTTCCATTGCCTACGCTTTACTCTAATGGATCGACTGCGGTCGTCGTGCTGGTTTTCTAAAAAATCGCGAAAAACAACATCCGCTCCGAAGCATTTCGCAGTTCCGATAGATTTAAGATTCCTTCGCACCGTAGTGCGACGAATGTCTATAATCGTGCAATCGACCAAACAACCATATTTCCCTGTTCCCCATTCCATTGCCGACGTTTTACTCTAATGGTTCAACTGCGTTCGTCGTGCTGGTTTTCGAATAAATTGCGAAAGATCCGATGGCTCCGAAATATATCTATGTCCCGACAGATTTCAGGGTCCTTACGCAGCGTAGTCCGACGAAAGTCTAAAATCGTCCAATCGACCAAACAAACATAGATCCCTCTTCCCCGTTCCATTGGCGACGTCTTACTCTAATGGATCGAGTGCGGTCGTCGTGCTGATTTTTCGAAAAAATCGCGGAAAACACCATTCGCTCCGAAGCATTTCGCATTTCCGACAGATTTAAGATTCCTTCGCAACGTAGTGCGACGAATGTCTAAAATCGTCCAATCGACCAAACAACAATAGATCCCTGTTCCCCGTTCCATTGCCTACGCTTTACTCTAAAGGATCGACTGCGGTCGTCGCGCTAGTTTTCAAAAAAATCGCGAAAAACACCATTCGCTCCGAAGCATTTCGCAGTTCCGACAGATTTAAGATTCCTTCGCGCCGTAGTGCGACGCGTGTCTAAAATCGTGCAATCGACCAAACAAATATAGATCCCTGTCCCCGTTCCATTGTCGACATTTTACCCTAATGGTTCGACCGCATTCGTCGTTCTGGTTTTCGAATAAATTGCGAAAGATCCGATGGCTCCGAAATATATCTATGTCCCGACAGATTTCAGGGTCCTTACGCAGCGTAGTCCGACGAAAGTCTAAAATCGTCCAATCGACCAAACAAACATAGATCCCTCTTCCCCGTTCCATTGGCGACGTCTTACTCTAATGAATCGACTGCGGTCGTCGTGCTGGTTTTCGAAAAAATCGCGAAAAACACCATTCGCTCCGAAGCATTTCGCAGTTCCGACAGATTTAAGATTACTTCGCGCCGTAGTGAGACGCGTGTCTAAAATCGTGCAATCGACCAAACAAACATAGATCCCTGTTCCCCGTTCCATTGTCGACGTTTTACCCTAATGGTTCGACCGCGTTCGTCGTGCTGGTTTTCGAATAAATTGCGAAAGATCCGATGGCTCCGAAATATATCTATGTCCCGACAGATTTCAGGGTCCTTACGCAGCGTAGTCCGACGAAAGTCTAAAATCGTCCAATCGACCAAACAAACATAGATCCCTCTTCCCCGTTCCATTGGCGACGTCTTACTCTAATGGATCGACTGCGGTCGTCGTGCTGGTTTTCGGAAAAATCGCGAAAAACTCCAGTCGCTTCGAAATATTTCGCAGTTCCGACAGATTTAAGATTCTTTCGCGCCCTGGTGCGACGAATGTCTAAAATCGTGCAATCGACAAAACAACCATAGATCCCTCTTCCCCGTTCCATTGACCACGCTCTACTCTAAAGGATCGACTGCGGTCGTCGTGCTGGTTTTCGAAAAAATCGCGAAAAATACCATTCGCTTCGAAATATTTCGCACTTTCGACAAATTTAAGATTCCTTCGCACCGTAGGGCGAGGAATGTCTAAAATCGACCAATCGACCAAACAACCATGCACCCCTGTTCCCCGTTCCATTGCCTACGCTTTACTCTAATGGATCGACTGCGGTCGTCGTGCTGGTTTTCGAAAAAATCGCGAAAAACACCATTCGCTCCGAAGCATTTCGCATTTCCGACAGATTTAAGATTCCTTCGCAACGTAGTGCGACGCGTGTCTAAAATCGTGCAATCGACCAAACAAACATATTTCCCTGTTCCCCATTCCATTGCCGACGTTTTACTCTAATGGTTCAACTGCGTTCGTCGTGCTGGTTTTCGAGAATATCGCGAAAAATTCCAACCGCTCCGAAATATTTCGCAATTCCGACAGATTTAAGATTCCTTCGCACCGTAGCGCGACGAATGTCTAAAATCGTCCAATCGACCAAACAACCATATATCCCTGTTCCCCGTTCCATTGCCGACGTTTTACCCTAATGTTTCGACCGCGATCGTCGTGCTGGTTTTCGAATAAATTGCGAAAGATCCGATGGCTCCGAAATATATCTATGTCCCAACAGATTTCAGGGTCCTTACGCAGCGTAGTCCGACGAAAGTCTAAAATCGTCCAATCGACCAAACAAACATAGATCCCTCTTCCCCGTTCCATTGGCGACGTCTTACTCTAATGGATCGACTGCGGTCGTCGTGCTGGTTTTCGATAAAATCGCGAAGAACACCATCCGCTCCGAAGCATTTCGCAGTTCCGACAGATTTAAGATTCTTTCGCGCCCTAGTGCGACGAATGTCTAAAATCGTGCAATCGACCAAACAACCATAGATCCCTGTTCCCCATTCCATTGCCGACGTTTTACTCTAATGTTTCGACCGCGGTTGTCGTGCTATTTTTCGAGAATATCGCGAAAAACTCGAGTCGCTTCGAAATATTTCAAAGTCCCGACATATTTAAGATTCCTTCGCAGCGTAGTCCGACAAAAGTCTAATATTGTCCAATCGACCAAACAACCATTGATCCCTGTTCCCAGTTCCATTGATTACGATTTACTCTAATGGTTCGACCGCGGTGGTCGTGCTGGTTTTCGAAGAAATCGCGAAAAATCCAATCGCTCCGAAATATTTCGCAGTTCCGACAGATTTAAGATTCCTCCGCACCGTAGTGCGACGAATGTCTAAAATCGTCCAATCGCCCAAACAGCAATAGATCTCTGTTCTCCGTTCCATTGCCTACGCTTTACTCTAAAGGATTGACTGCGGTCGTCGTGCTGGTTTTCGGAAAAATCGCGAAAAACTCCAGTCGCTTCGAAATATTTCGCAGTTCCGACAGATTTAAGATTCTTTCGCGCCCTAGTGCGACGAATGTCTAAAATCGTGCAATCGACCAAACAACCATAGATCCCTGTTCCGCATTCCATTGCCGACGTTTTACTCTAATGGTTCGACCGCGGTTGTCGTATTCGTTTTCGAAAAAATCGCGAAAAATCCAATCGCTCCGAAATATTTCGCAGTTCCGACAGATTTAAGATTCCACCGCACCGTAGTGCGACGAATGTCTAAAATCGTCCACTCGACCAAACAACCATAGATACCTGTTCCCCGTTCCATTGCCGACGTTTTACTCTAATGGTTCGACTGCGTTCGTCGTGCTGGTTTTCGAGAAGATCGCGAAAAATTCCAACCGCTCCGAAATACTTCGCAGTTCCGACAGATTTAAGATTCCTTCGCGCCGTAGTGCGACGCGTGTCTAAAATCGTGCAATCGACCAAACAAACATAGATCCCTGTTCCCCGTTCCATTGTCGACGTTTTACCCTAATGGTTCGACCGCGTTCGTCGTGCTGGTTTTCGAATAAATTGCGAAAGATCCGATGGCTCCGAAATATATCTATGTCCCGACAGATTTCAGGGTCCTTACGCAGCGTAGTCCGACGAAAGTCTAAAATCGTCCAATCGACCAAACAGTCATAGATCCCTCTTCCACGTTCCATTGCGGACATTTTACTCTAATGGTTCGACCGCGGTCGTCGTGGTGGTTTTCGAAAAAATCGCGAAAAATACCATTCGCTTCGAAACATTTCGTAGTTCCGAAAGATTTAAGATTCCTTCGCACCGTAGTGCGACGAATGTCTAAAATCGTGCAATCGACCAAACAACAATAGACCTTTGTTCCCCGTTCCATTGCCTCCGCTATACTCTAATGGATCGACTGCGGTCGTCGTGCTGGTTTTCGAAAAAATCGCGAAAAACACCATCCGCTCCGAAGCATTTCGCAGTTCCGACAGATTTAAGATTCCTTCGCACCGTAGTGCGACGAATGTCTAAAATCGTGCAATCGACCAAACAACCATAGATCCCTGTTCCCAGTTCCATTGCCTACGATTTACTCTAATGGTTCGACCGATTTGGTCGAGGTGGTTTTCGAAGAAATCGCGAAAAATGCAATCGTTCCCAAATATTTCAATGTCCCGACAGATTTAAGATTCCTTCGCACCGTAGTGCGACGAATGTTTAAAATCGAGCAATCGACCAAACAAACATAGATCCCTGTTCCCCGTTCCATTGCCTACGGTGTACTCTAAAGGATCGACTGCGGTCGTCGCGCTAGTTTTCAAAAAAATCGCGAAAAACACCATTCGCTCCGAAGCATTTCGCAGTTCCGACAGATTTAAGATTCCTTCGCGCCGTAGTGCGATGAATGTCTAAAATCGGGCAATCGACCAAACAACCATAGACCCCTGTTCCACGTTCCATTGCCTCCGCTTTTCTCTAATGGATCGACTGCGGTCGTTGTGCTGGTTTTCGTAAAAATCGCGAAAAATCCAATTGCTCCGAAATATTTCAAAGTCCCGACAGATTTCAGAGTCCGTACGCAGCGTAGTCCGACGAAAGTCTAAAAACGTCCAATCGACCAAACAACTATATATCCCCGTTCCCCGTTCCATTGCCTCCGCTTTTCTCTAATGGATCGACTGCCGTCGTCGTGCTGGTTTTCGAAAAAATCGCTAAGAACACCATCCGCTCCGAAGCATTTCGCAGTTCCGACAGATTTAAGATTCCTTCGCGCCGTAGTGCGACGAATGTCTAAAATCGTGCAATCGACAAAACAACCATAGATCCCTCTTCCCCGTTCCATTGACCACGCTCTACTCTAAAGGATCGACTGCGGTCGTCGTGCTGGTTTTCGAAAAAATCGCGAAAAATACCATTCGCTTCGAAATATTTCGCAGTTTCGACAAATTGAAGATTCCTTCGCACCGTAGTGCGAGGAATGTCTAAATTCGTCCAATCGACCAAACAACCATACACCCCTGTTCCCCGTTCCATTGCCTACGCTTTACTCTAATGGATCGACTGCGGTCGTCGTGCTGGTTTTCGAAAAAATCGCGAAAAACACCATTCGCTCCGAAGCATTTCGCATTTCCGACAGATTTAAGATTCCTTCGCAACGTAGTGCGATGAATATCTAAAATCGTGCAATCGACCAAGCAACCATAGATCCCTGTTCCCCGTTCCATTGCCTCCGCTTTACTCTAATGGATCGACTGCGGTCGTCGTGCTGTTTTTCGAAAAAATCGCGAAAAACACCATTCGCGCCGAAATATTCCGCAGTTCCGACAGATTTAAGATTCCTTCGCACCGAAGTACGACGAATGTCTAAAATCGTCCAATCGACCAAACAACCATAGATCCCTGCTCCCCGTTCTATTGCCTCCGCTTTACTCTAATGGATCGACTGCGGTCGTCGTGCTGGTTTTCGAAAAAATCGCGAAAAACACCATCCGCTCCGAAATATTCCGCAGTTCCGACAGATTTAAGATTCCTTCGCACCGTAGTGCGACGAATGTCTAAAATCGTCCAATCGACCAAACAGCAATAGATCTCTGTTCTCCGTTCCATTGCCTACGCTTTACTCTATAGGATTGACTGCGGTCGTCGTGCTGGTTTTCGGAAAAATCGCGAAAAACTCCAGTCGCTTCGAAATATTTCGCAGTTCCGACAGATTTAAGATTCCTTCGCGCCGTAGTGCGACGAATGTCTAAAATCGAGCAATCGACCAAACAACCATAGATACCTGTTCCCCGTTCCATTGCCGACGTTTTACTCTAATGGTTCGACTGCGTTCGTCGTGCTGGTTTTCGAGAAGATCGCGAAAAATTCCAACCGCTCCGAAATACTTCGCAGTTCCGACAGATTTAAGATTCCTTCGCGCCGTAGTGCGACGCGTGTCTAAAATCGTGCAATCGACCAAACAAACATAGATCCCTGTTCCCCGTTCCATTGTCGACGTTTTACCCTAATGGTTCGACCGCGTTCGTCGTGCTGGTTTTCGAATAAATTGCGAAAGATCCGATGGCTCCGAAATATATCTATGTCCCGACAGATTTCAGGGTCCTTACGCAGCGTAGTCCGACGAAAGTCTAAAATCGTCCAATCGACCAAACAGTCATAGATCCCTCTTCCACGTTCCATTGCGGACATTTTACTCTAATGGTTCGACCGCGGTCGTCGTGGTGGTTTTCGAAAAAATCGCGAAAAATACCATTCGCTTCGAAACATTTCGTAGTTCCGAAAGATTTAAGATTCCTTCGCACCGTAGTGCGACGAATGTCTAAAATCGTGCAATCGACCAAACAACAATAGACCTTTGTTCCCCGTTCCATTGCCTCCGCTATACTCTAATGGATCGACTGCGGTCGTCGTGCTGGTTTTCGAAAAAATCGCGAAAAACACCATCCGCTCCGAAGCATTTCGCAGTTCCGACAGATTTAAGATTCCTTCGCACCGTAGTGCGACGAATGTCTAAAATCGTGCAATCGACCAAACAACCATAGATCCCTGTTCCCAGTTCCATTGCCTACGATTTACTCTAATGGTTCGACCGATTTGGTCGAGGTGGTTTTCGAAGAAATCGCGAAAAATGCAATCGTTCCCAAATATTTCAATGTCCCGACAGATTTAAGATTCCTTCGCACCGTAGTGCGACGAATGTTTAAAATCGAGCAATCGACCAAACAAACATAGATCCCTGTTCCCCGTTCCATTGCCTACGGTGTACTCTAAAGGATCGACTGCGGTCGTCGCGCTAGTTTTCAAAAAAATCGCGAAAAACACCATTCGCTCCGAAGCATTTCGCAGTTCCGACAGATTTAAGATTCCTTCGCGCCGTAGTGCGATGAATGTCTAAAATCGGGCAATCGACCAAACAACCATAGACCCCTGTTCCACGTTCCATTGCCTCCGCTTTTCTCTAATGGATCGACTGCGGTCGTTGTGCTGGTTTTCGTAAAAATCGCGAAAAATCCAATTGCTCCGAAATATTTCAAAGTCCCGACAGATTTCAGAGTCCGTACGCAGCGTAGTCCGACGAAAGTCTAAAAACGTCCAATCGACCAAACAACTATATATCCCCGTTCCCCGTTCCATTGCCTCCGCTTTTCTCTAATGGATCGACTGCCGTCGTCGTGCTGGTTTTCGAAAAAATCGCTAAGAACACCATCCGCTCCGAAGCATTTCGCAGTTCCGACAGATTTAAGATTCCTTCGCGCCGTAGTGCGACGAATGTCTAAAATCGTGCAATCGACAAAACAACCATAGATCCCTCTTCCCCGTTCCATTGACCACGCTCTACTCTAAAGGATCGACTGCGGTCGTCGTGCTGGTTTTCGAAAAAATCGCGAAAAATACCATTCGCTTCGAAATATTTCGCAGTTTCGACAAATTGAAGATTCCTTCGCACCGTAGTGCGAGGAATGTCTAAATTCGTCCAATCGACCAAACAACCATACACCCCTGTTCCCCGTTCCATTGCCTACGCTTTACTCTAATGGATCGACTGCGGTCGTCGTGCTGGTTTTCGAAAAAATCGCGAAAAACACCATTCGCTCCGAAGCATTTCGCATTTCCGACAGATTTAAGATTCCTTCGCAACGTAGTGCGATGAATATCTAAAATCGTGCAATCGACCAAGCAACCATAGATCCCTGTTCCCCGTTCCATTGCCTCCGCTTTACTCTAATGGATCGACTGCGGTCGTCGTGCTGTTTTTCGAAAAAATCGCGAAAAACACCATTCGCGCCGAAATATTCCGCAGTTCCGACAGATTTAAGATTCCTTCGCACCGAAGTACGACGAATGTCTAAAATCGTCCAATCGACCAAACAACCATAGATCCCTGCTCCCCGTTCTATTGCCTCCGCTTTACTCTAATGGATCGACTGCGGTCGTCGTGCTGGTTTTCGAAAAAATCGCGAAAAACACCATCCGCTCCGAAATATTCCGCAGTTCCGACAGATTTAAGATTCCTTCGCACCGTAGTGCGACGAATGTCTAAAATCGTCCAATCGACCAAACAGCAATAGATCTCTGTTCTCCGTTCCATTGCCTACGCTTTACTCTATAGGATTGACTGCGGTCGTCGTGCTGGTTTTCGGAAAAATCGCGAAAAACTCCAGTCGCTTCGAAATATTTCGCAGTTCCGACAGATTTAAGATTCCTTCGCGCCGTAGTGCGACGAATGTCTAAAATCGAGCAATCGACCAAACAACCATAGATCCCTGTTCCCCGTTCGATTGCCTACGCTTTACTCTAATGGATCGACTGCGGACGTTGTGCTGGTTTTCAAAAAAATGGCGAAAAAATACCATTCGCTTCGAAATATTTCGCGGTTCCGACAGATTTAAGATTCCTCCGCACCGTAGTGCGACGAATGTCTAAAATCGTCCAATCGACCAAACAGCAATAGATCTCTGTTCTCCGTTCCATTGCCTACGCTTTACTCTATAGGATTGACTGCGGTCGTCGTGCTGGTTTTCGGAAAAATCGCGAAAAACTCCAGTCGCTTCGAAATATTTCGCAGTTCCGACAGATTTAAGATTCTTTCGCGCCCTGGTGCGACGAATGTCTAAAATCGTGCAATCGACCAAACAACCATAGATCCCTGTTCCGCATTCCATTGCCGACGTTTTACTCTAATGGTTCGACCGCGGTTGTCGTATTCGTTTCCGAAAAAAATCGCGAAAAATCCAATCGCTCCGAAATATTTCGCAGTTCCGACAGATTTAAGATTCCACCGCACCGTAGTGCGACGAATGTCTAAAATCGTCCACACGACCAAACAACCATAGATCCCTGTTCCCCGTTCCATTGTCGACGTTTTACCCTAATGGTTCGACCGCGTTCGTCGTGCTGGTTTTCGAATAAATTGCGAAAGATCCGATGGCTCCGAAATATATCTATGTCCCGACAGATTTCAGTGTCCTTACGCAGCGTAGTCCGACGAAAGTCTAAAATCGTCCAATCGACCAAACAGTCATAGATCCCTCTTCCACGTTCCATTGCCGACATTTTACTCTAATGGTTCGACCGCGGTCGTCGTGCTGGTTTTCGAAAAAATCGCGAAAAATACCATTCGCTTCGAAACATTTCGTAGTTCCGAAAGATTTAAGATTCCTTCGCACCGTAGTGCGACGGATGTCTAAAATCGTGCAATCGACCAAACAACCATAGACCTTTGTTCCCCGTTCCATTGCCTCCGCTATACTCTAATGGATCGACTGCGGTCGTCGTGCTGGTTTTCGAAAAAATCGCGAAAAACACCATCCGCTCCGAAGCATTTCGCAGTTCCGACAGATTTAAGATTCCTTCGCACCGTAGTGCGACGAATGTCTAAAATCGTGCAATCGACCAAACAACCATAGACCCATGTTCCGCGTTCCATTTCCTCCGCTTTACTCTAATGGATCGACTGCGGTCGTCGTGCTGGTTTTCGAAAACATCGCGAAAAACACCATTTGCGCCGAAATATTCCGCAGTTCCGACAGATTTAAGATTCCTTCGCACCGAAGTACGACGAATCTCTAAAATCGTCCAATCGACCAAACAACAATAGATCCCTACTCCCCGTTCCATTGCCTACGCTTTACTCTAATGGATCGACTGCGGTCGTCGTGCTGGTTTTCTAAAAAATCGCGAAAAACAACATCCGCTCCGAAGCATTTCGCAGTTCCGATAGATTTAAGATTCCTTCGCACCGTAGTGCGACGAATGTCTATAATCGTGCAATCGACCAAACAACCATATTTCCCTGTTCCCCATTCCATTGCCGACGTTTTACTCTAATGGTTCAACTGCGTTCGTCGTGCTGGTTTTCGAGAATATCGCGAAAAATTCCAACCGCTCCGAAATATTTCGCAATTCCGACAGATTTAAGATTCCTTCGCACCATAGCGCGACGAATGTCTAAAATCGTCCAATCGACCAAACAACCATATATCCCTGTTCCCCTTTCCATTGCCGACGTTTTACCCTAATGGTTCGACCGCGTTCGTCGTGCTGGTTTTCGAATAAATTGCGAAAGATCCGATGGCTCCGAAATATATCTATGTCCCGACAGATTTCAGGGTCCTTACGCAGCGTAGTCCGACGAAAGTCTAAAATCGTCCAATCGACCAAACAAACATAGATCCCTCTTCCCCGTTCCATTTCCTCCGCTTTACTCTAATGGATCGACTGCGGTCGTCGTGCTGGTTTTCGAAAAAATCGCGAAAAACACCATTCGCTCCGAAGCATTTCGCAGTTCCGACAGATTTAAGATTCCTTCGCGCCGTAGTGCGACGCGTGTCTAAAATCGTGCAATCGACCAAACAAACATAGATCCCTGTTCCCCGTTCCATTGCCGACGTTTTACCCTAATGGTTCGACCGCGTTCGTCGTGCTGGTTTTCGAATAAATTGCGAAAGATCCGATGGCTCCGAAATATATCTATGTCCCGACAGATTTCAGGGTCCTTACGCAGCGTAGTCCGACGAAAGTCTAAAATCGTCCAATCGACCAAACAAACATAGATCCCTCTTCCCCGTTCCATTTCCTCCGCTTTACTCTAATGGATCGACTGCGGTCGTCGTGCTGGTTTTCGAAAAAATCGCGAAAAACACCATTCGCTCCGAAGCATTTCGCATTTCCGACAGATTTAAGATTCCTTCGCAACGTAGTGCGACGAATGTCTAAAATCGTCCAATCGACCAAACAACAATAGATCCCTGTTCCCCGTTCCATTGCCTACGCTTTACTCTAAAGGATCGACTGCGGTCGTCGCGCTAGTTTTCAAAAAAATCGCGAAAAACACCATTCGCTCCGAAGCATTTCGCAGTTCCGACAGATTTAAGATTCCTTCGCGCCGTAGTGCGATGAATGTCTAAAATCGGGCAATCGACCAAACAACCATAGACCCCTGTTCCACGTTCCATTGCCTCCGCTTTTCACTAATGGATCGACTGCGGTCGTCGTGCTGGTTTTCGTAAAAATCGCGAAAAATCCAATTGCTCCGAAATATTTCAAAGTCCCGACAGATTTCAGAGTCCGTACGCAGCGTAGTCCGACGAAAGTCTAAAAACGTCCAATCGACCAAACAACTATATATCCCCGTTCCCCGTTCCATTGCCTCCGCTTTTCTCTAATGGATCGACTGCCGTCGTCGTGCTGGTTTTCGAAAAAATCGCTAAGAACACCATCCGCTCCGAAGCATTTCGCAGTTCCGACAGATTTAAGATTCCTTCGCGCCGTAGTGCGACGAATGTCTAAAATCGTGCAATCGACAAAACAACCATAGATCCCTCTTCCCCGTTCCATTGACCACGCTCTACTCTAAAGGATCGACTGCGGTCGTCGTGCTGGTTTTCGAAAAAATCGCGAAAAATACCATTCGCTTCGAAATATTTCGCAGTTTCGACAAATTGAAGATTCCTTCGCACCGTAGTGCGAGGAATGTCTAAATTCGTCCAATCGACCAAACAACCATACACCCCTGTTCCCCGTTCCATTGCCTACGCTTTACTCTAATGGATCGACCGCGGTCGTCGTGCTGGTTTTCGAAAAAATCGCGAAAAACACCATTCGCTCCGAAGCATTTCGCAGTTCCGACAGATTTAAGATTCCTTCGCACCGTAGTGCGACGAATGTCTATAATCGTGCAATCGACCAAACAACCATAGATCCCTGTTCCCCATTCCATTGCCGACGTTTTACTCTAATGGTTCGACTGCGTTCGTCGTGCCGGTTTTCGAGAATATCGCGAAAAATTCCAACCGCTCCGAAATATTTCGCAATTCCGACAGATTTAAGATTCCTTCGGACCGTAGCGCGACGAATGTCTAAAATCGTCCACTCGACCAAACAACCATAGATCCCTGTTCCCCGTTCCATTGCCTACGCTTTACTCTAATGGATCGACTGCGGTCGTCGTGCTGGTTTTCGAAAAAATCGCGAAAAACACCATTCGCTCCGAAGCATTTCGCATTTCCGACAGATTTAAGATTCCTTCGCAACGTAGTGCGAGGAATATCTAAAATCGTGCAATCGACCAAGCAACCATAGATCCCAGTTCCCCGTTCCATTGCCTCCGCTTTACTCTAATGGATCGACTGCGGTCGTCGTGCTGTTTTTCGAAAAAATCGCGAAAAACACCATTCGCGCCGAAATATTCCGCAGTTCCGACAGATTTAAGATTCCTTCGCACCGAAGTACGACGAATGTCTAAAATCGTCCAATCGACCAAACAACCATAGATCCCTGCTCCCCGTTCTATTGCCTCCGCTTTACTCTAATGGATCGACTGCGGTCGTCGTGCTGGTTTTCGAAAAAATCGCGAAAAACACCATCCGCTCCGAAATATTCCGCAGTTCCGACAGATTTAAGATTCCTTCGCACCGAAGTACGACGAATGTCTAAAATCGTCCAATCGACCAAACAACCATAGATCCCTGCTCCCCGTTCTATTGCCTCCGCTTTACTCTAATGGATCGACTGCGGTCGTCGTGCTGGTTTTCGAAAAAATCGCGAAAAACACCATTCGCTCCGAAGCATTTCGCAGTTCCGACAGATTTAAGATTCGTTCGCACCGTAGTGCGACGAATGTCTAAAATCGTCCAATCGACCAAACAGCAATATATCCTTACTCCCCGTTCCATTGCCTACGCTTTACTCTAATGGATCGACTGCGGTCGTCGTGCTGGTTTTCGAAAAAATCGCGAAAAACACCATCCGCTCCGAAGCATTTCGCAGTTCCGACAGATTTAAGATTCCTTCGCGCCGTAGTGCGACGAATGTCTAAAATCGAGCAATCGACCAAACAACCATAGATCCCTGTTCCCCGTTCGATTGCCTACGCTTTACTCTAATGGATCGACTGCGGTCGTCGTGCTGGATTTCGAAAAAATCGCGAAAAACACCATCCGCTCCGATATATTTCGCAGTTCCGACAGATTTAAGATTCCTTTGCACCGTAGTGCGACGAATGTCTAAAATCGTCCACTCGAACGAACAACATTGATTCCTGTTCCCCGTTCCATTGCCTACGCTTTACTCTAATGGATCGACTGCGGTCGTCGTGCTGGTTTTCGAAAAAATGGTGAAAAAATACCATTCGCTTCGAAATATTTCGCGGTTCCGACAGATTTAAGATTCCTTCGCACCGTAGTGCGACGAATGTCTAAAATCGTCCAATCGAACAAACAACAATAGATCCCTGTTCCCCGTTCCATTGCCTACGCTTTACTCTAATGGATCGACTGCGTTCGTCGTGCTGGTTTTCGAGAATATCGCGAAAAATTCCAACCGCTCCGAAATATTTCGCAATTCCGACAGATTTAAGATTCCTTCGCACCGTAGCGCAACGAATGTCTAAAATCGTCCAATCGACCAAACAACCATATATCCCTGTTCCTCGTTCCATTGCCGACGTTTTACTCTGATGGTTCGACTGCGGTCGTCGTGCTGGTTTTCGAAAAAATCGCGAAAAACACCATCCGCTCCGAAGCATTTCGCAGTTCCGACAGATTTAAGATTCCTTCGCAACGTAGTCCGATGAATGTCTAAAATCGTGCAATCGGCCAAGCAACCATAGATCCCTGTTCCCCGTTCGATTGCCTACGCTTTACTCTAATGGATCGACTGCGGTCGTCGTGCTGGTTTTCGAAAAAATCGCGAAAAACACCATCCGCTCCGAAGCATTTCGCAGTTCCGACAGATTTAAGATTCCTTCGCGCCGTAGTGCGACGAATGTCTAAAATCGAGCAATCGACCAAACAACCATAGATCCCTGCTCCCCGTTCTATTGCCTCCGCTTTACTCTAATGGATCGACTGCGGTCGTCGTGCTGGTTTTCGAAAAAATCGCGAAAAACACCATCCGCTCCGAAATATTCCGCAGTTCCGACAGATTTAAGATTCCTTCGCACCGTAGTGCGAGGAATGTCTAAAATCGTCCAATCGACCAAACAACCATACACCCCTGTTCCCCGTTCCATTGCCTACGCTTTACTCTAATGGATCGACTGCGGTCGTCGTGCTAGTTTTCGAAAAAATCGCGAAAAACACCATTCGCGCCGAAATATTCCGCAGTTCCGACAGATTTAAGATTCGTTCGCACCGTAGTGCGACGAATGTCTAAAATCGTCCAATCGACCAAACAGCAATATATCCTTACTCCCCGTTCCATTGCCTACGCTTTACTCTAATGGATCGACTGCGGTCGTCGTGCTGGTTTTCGAAAAAATCGCGAAAAACACCATCCGCTCCGAAGCATTTCGCAGTTCCGACAGATTTAAGATTCCTTCGCGCCGTAGTGCGACGAATGTCTAAAATCGAGCAATCGACCAAACAACCATAGATCCCTGTTCCCCGTTCGATTGCCTACGCTTTACTCTAATGGATCGACTGCGGTCGTCGTGCTGGTTTTCGAAAAAATCGCGAAAAACACCATCCGCTCCGAAGCATTTCGCAGTTCCGACAGATTTAAGATTCCTTCGCAACGTAGTCCGATGAATGTCTAAAATCGTGCAATCGGCCAAGCAACCATAGATCCCTGTTCCCCGTTCGATTGCCTACGCTTTACTCTAATGGATCGACTGCGGTCGTCGTGCTGGTTTTCGAAAAAATGGCGAAAAAATACCATTCGCTTCGAAATATTTCGCGGTTCCGACAGATTTAAGATTCCTTCGCACCGTAGTGCGACGAATGTCTAAAATCGTCCAATCGACCAAACAACAATAGATCCCTGTTCCCCGTTCCATTGCCTACGCTTTACTCTAATGGATCGACTGCGGTCGTCGTGCTGGTTTTCGAAAAATTCGCGAAAAACACCATTCGCTCCGAAGCATTTCGCAGTTCCGACAGATTTAAGATTCCTTTCGCGCCGTAGTGCGACGCGTGTCTAAAATCGTGCAATCGACCAAACAAATATAGATCCAGGTTCCCCGTTGCATTGCCGACGTTTTACTCTAATGGTTCGACTGCGTTCGTCGTGCTGGTTTTCGAAGAAATCGCGAAAAATGCAATCGTTCCCAAATATTTCAATGTCCCGACAGATTTAAGATTCCTTCGCACCGTAGTGCGACGAATGTCTATAATCGCGCAATCGACCAAACAACCATAGATCCCTGTTCCCCATTCCATTGCCGACGTTTTACTCTAATGGTTCGACTGCGTTCGTCGTGCTGGTTTTCGAGAATATCGCGAAAAATTCCAACCGCTCCGAAATATATCGCAATTCCGACAAATTTAAGATTCCTTCGCACCGTAGTGCGACGAATGTCTAAAATCGTCCACTCGACCAAACAACCATAGATCCCTGTTCCCCGTTCCATTGCCTACGTTTTACTCTAATGGATCGACTGCGGTCGTCGTGCTGCTTTTCGAAAAAATCGCGAAAAAATACCATTCGCTTCGAAATATTTCGCGGTTCCGACAGATTTAAGATTCCTTCGCACCGTAGTGCGACGAATGTCTAAAATCGTCCAATCGACCAAACAACAATAGATCCCGGTTCCCCGTTGCATTGCCGACGTTTTACTCTAATGGATCGACTGCGGTCGTCGTGCTGGTTTTCGAAAAAATGGCGAAAAAATACCATTCGCTTCGAAATATTTCGCGGTTCCGACAGATTTAAGATTCCTTCGCACCGTAGTGCGACGAATGTCTAAAATCGTCCAATCGACCAAACAACAATAGATCCCTGTTCCCCGTTCCATTGCCTACGCTTTACTCTAATGGATCGACTGCGGTCGTCGTGCTGGTTTTCGAAAAAATCGCGAAAAACACCATTCGCTCCGAAGCATTTCGCAGTTCCGACAGATTTAAGATTCCTTCGCAACGTAGTCCGATGAATGTCTAAAATCGTGCAATCGGCCAAGCAACCATAGATCCCTGTTCCCCGTTCGATTGCCTACGCTTTACTCTAATGGATCGACTGCGGTCGTCGTGCTGGTTTTCGAAAAAATGGCGAAAAAATACCATTCGCTTCGAAATATTTCGCGGTTCCGACAGATTTAAGATTCCTTCGCACCGTAGTGCGACGAATGTCTAAAATCGTCCAATCGACCAAACAACAATAGATCCCTGTTCCCCGTTCCATTGCCTACGCTTTACTCTAATGGATCGACTGCGGTCGTCGTGCTGGTTTTCGAAAAATTCGCGAAAAACACCATTCGCTCCGAAGCATTTCGCAGTTCCGACAGATTTAAGATTCCTTTCGCGCCGTAGTGCGACGCGTGTCTAAAATCGTCCAATCGACCAAACAACAATAGATCCCGGTTCCCCGTTGCATTGCCGACGTTTTACTCTAATGGTTCGACTGCGTTCGTCGTGCTGGTTTTCGAAGAAATCGCGAAAAATGCAATCGTTCCCAAATATTTCAATGTCCCGACAGATTTAAGATTCCTTCGCACCGTAGCGCGACGAATGTCTAAAATCGTCCAATCGACCAAACAACCATATATCCCTGTTCATCGTTCCATTGCCGACGTTTTACTCTAATGGTTCGAATGCGTTCGTCGTGCTCGTTTTCGAGAATATCGCGAAAAATTCCAACCGCTCCGAAATATTTCGCAATTCCGACAAATTTAAGATTCCTTCGCACCGTAGTGCGACGAATGTCTAAAATCGTCCACTCGACCAAACAACCATAGATCCCTGTTCCCCGTTCCATTGCCGACGTTTTACTCTAATGATTCGACCGCGGTTTTCGTGCTGGTTTTCGAGAAAACTGCGAAAAACTCCAGTCGCGCCGAAATATTTCGCAATTCCGACAGATTTAAGATTCCTTCGCACCGTAGTGCGACGAATGTCTAAAATCGTCCAATCGCCCAAGCAACCATTGATCCCTGTTCCCAGTTCTATTGCCTACGATTTACTCTAATGGATCGACTGCGGTCGTCGTGCTGGTTTTCGAAAAAATCGCGAAAAACACCATCCGCCCCGAAATATTTCGCAGTTCCGACAGATTTAAGATTCCTTTGCACCGTAGTGTGAAGAATGTCTAAAATCGTCCACACGACCGAACATCCATAGATCCCTGTTCCCCGTTCCATTGCCGACGTTTTACTCTAATGGTTCGACAGTGGTCGTCGTGCTGGTTTTCGAAAAAATCGCAAAAAACACCATTCGCGCCGAAATATTCCGCAGTTCCGACAGATTTAAGATTCCTTCGCACCGTAGTGCGACGAATGTCTAAAATCGTCCAATCGACCAAACAACCAGACACCCCTTTTGCCCGTTCCATTGCCACCGCTTTACTCTAATGGATCGACTGCGGTCGTCGTGCTGGTTTTCGAAAAAATCGCGAAAAACACCATCCGCTCCGAAGCATTTCGCAGTTTTGACAGATTTAAGATTCCTTCGCACCGTAGTGCGACGAATGTCTAAAATCGTGCAATCGACCAAACAACCATAGATCCCTACTCCCCGTTCCATTGCCTACGCTTTACTCTAATGGATCGACTGCGGTCGTCGTGCTGGTTTTCGAAAAAATCGCGAAAAACACCATTCGCTCCGAAGCATTTCGCATTTCCGACAGATTTAAGATTCCTTCGCACCGAAGTACGACGAATGTCTAAAATCGTCCAATCGACCAAACAACCATAGATCCCTGTTCCCCGTTCCATTGCCTACGCTTTACTCTAATGGATCGACTGCGGTCGTCGTGCTGGTTTTCGAAAAAATCGCGAAAAACACCATCCGCTCCGAAGCATTTCGCAGTTCCGACAGATTTAAGATTCCTTCGCACCGTAGTGCGACGAATGTCTAAAATCGTGCAATCGACCAAACAACCATAGATCCCTACTCCCCGTTCCATTGCCTGCGCTTTACTCTAATGGATCGACTGCGGTCGTCGTGCTGGTTTTCGAAAAAATCGCGAAAAACACCATTCGCTCCGAAGCATTTCGCAGTTTTAACAGATTTAAGATTCCTTCGCAACGTAGTGCGATGAATGTCTAAAATCGTGCAATCGACCAAGCAACCATAGATCCCTGTTCCCCGTTCCATTGCCTCCGCTTTACTCTAATGGATCGACTGCGTTCGTCGTGCTGGTTTTCGAGAATATCGCGAAAAATTCCAACCGCTCCGAAATATTTCGCAATTCCGACAGATTTAAGATTCCTTCGCACAGTAGTACGACGAATGTCTAAAATCGTCCACTCAACCAAACAACCATAGATCCCTGTTCCCCGTTCCATTGCCTACGCTTTACTCTAATGGATCAACTGCGGTCGTCGTGCTGGTTTTCGGAAAAATCGCGAAAAACACCATCCGCACCGAAGCATTTCGCAGTTCCGACAGATTTAAGATTCCTTCGCAACTTAGTGCGACGAATGTCTAAAATCGTGCAATCGACCAAACAACCATAGATCCCTGTTCCACGTTCCATTGCCTACGCTTTACTCTAATGGATCGACTGCGGTAGTCGTGCTGGTTTTCGAAAAAATCGCGAAAAACACCATTCGCGCCGAAATATTCCGCAGTTCCGACAGATTTAAGATTCCTTCGCACCGTAGTGCGACGAATGTCTAAAATCGTCCAATCGACCAAACAACCATTGATCCCTGTTCCCAGTTCCATTGCCTACGATTTACTCTAATGGTTCGACCGCGGTGGTCGTGGTGGTTTTCGAAGAAATCGCGAAAAATGCAATCGTTCCCAAATATTTCAATGTCCCGACAGATTTAAGATTCCTTCGCACCGTAGTGCGACGAATGTTTAAAATCGAGCAATCGACCAAACAACCATAGATCCCTGTTCCCCGTTCCATTGCCTACGGTCTACTCTAAAGGATCGACTGCGGTCGTCGTGCTGGTTTTCGAAAAAATCGCGAAAAATACCATTCGCTTCGAAATATTTCGCTGTTTCGACAAATTGAAGATTCCTTCGCACCGTAGTGCGAGGAATGTATAAATTCGTCCAATCGACCAAACAACCATACACCCCTGTTCCCCGTTCCATTGCCTACGCTTTACTCTAATGGATCGACTGCGGTCGTCGTGCTGGTTTTCGAAAAAATCGCGAAAAACACCATTCGCTCCGAAGCATTTCGCATTTCCGACAGACTTAAGATTCCTTCGCAACGTATTGCGATGAATGTCTAAAATCGTGCAATCGACCAAACAACCATAGACCCCTGTTCCCCGTTCCATTGCCTACGCTTTACTCTAATGGATCGACTGCGGTCGTCGTGCTGGTTTACGAAAAAATGGCGAAAAAATACCATTCGCTTCGAAATATTTCGCGGTTCCGACAGATTTAAGATTCCTTCGCACCGTAGTGCGACGAATGTCTAAAATCATCCAATCGACCAAACAACAATAGATCCCTGTTCCCCGTCCCATTGCCTACGCTTTACTCTAATGGATCGACTGCGGTCGTCGTGCTGGTTTTCGAAAAAATCGCGAAAAACACCATTCGCTTCGAAATATTTCGCAGTTTCGACAAATTTAATATTCCTTCGCACCGTAGTGCGAGGAATGTCTAAAATCGTCCAATCGACCAAACAACCATACACCCCTGTTCCCCGTTCCATTGCCTACGCTTTACTCTAATGGATCGACTGCGGTCGTCGTGCTGGTTTTCGAAAAAATCGCGAAAAACACCATTCGCGCCGAAATATTCCGCAGTTCCGACAGATTTAAGATTCCTTCGCACCGTAGTGCGACGAATGTCTAAAATCGTCCAATCGACCAAACAACAATATATCCTTACTCCCCGTTCCATTGCCTACGCTTTACTCTAATGGATCGACTGCGGTCGTCGTGCTGGTTTTCGAAAAAATCGCGAAAAACACCATCCGCTCCGAAGCATTTCGCAGTTCCGACAGATTTAAGATTACTTCGCGCCGTAGTGCGACGCGTGTCTAAAATCGTGCAATCGACCAAACAAAGATAGATCCCGGTTCCCCGTTGCATTGCCGACGTTTTACTCTAATGGTTCGACTGCGTTCGTCGTGCTGGTTTTCGAGAATATCGCGAAAAACTCCAACCGCTCCGAAATATTTCGCAGATCCGACAGATTTAAGATTCCTTCGCACCGTAGTGCGACGAATGTCTAAAATCGTCCAATCGACCAAACAACCATTGATCCCTGTTCCCAGTTCCATTGCCTACGATTTACTCTAATGGTTCGACCGCGGTGGTCGTGGTGGTTTTCGAAGAAATCGCGAAAAATGCAATCGTTCCCAAATATTTCAATGTCCTGACAGATTTAAGATTCCTTCGCACCGTAGTGCGACGAATGTTTAAAATCGAGCAATCGACCAAACAACCATAGATCCCTGTTCCCCGTTCCATTACCTACGGTCTACTCTAAAGGATCGACTGCGGTCGTCGTGCTGGTTTTCGAAAAAATCGCGAAAAATACCATTCGCTTCGAAATATTTCGCAGTTTCGACAAATTGAAGATTCCTTCGCACCGTAGTGCGAGGAATGTCTAAAATCGTCCAATCGACCAAACAACCATACACCCCTGTTCCCCGTTCCATTGCCTACGCCTTACTCTAATGGATCGACTGCGGTCGTCGTGCTGGTTTTCGAAAAAATCGCGAAAAACACCATTCGCACCGAAGCATTTCGCAGTTCCGACAGATTTAAGATTCCTTCGCACCGTAGTGCGACGAATGTCTATAATCGTGCAATCGACCAAGCAACCATAGATCCCTGTTCCCCGTTCCATTGCCTCCGCTTTACTCTAATGGATCGACTGCGGTCGTCGTGCTGTTTTTCGAAAAAATCGCGAAAAACACCATTCGCGCCGAAATATTCCGCAGTTCCGACAGATTTAAGATTCCTTCGCACCGTAGTGCGACGAATGTCTATAATAGTGCAATCGACCTAACAACCATAGATCCCTGTTCCCCATTCCATTGCCGACGTTTTACTCTAATGGTTCGACTGCGTTCGTCGTGCTGGTTTTCGAGAATATCGCGAAAAATTCCAACCGCTCCGAAATATATCGCAATTCCGACAAATTTAAGATTCCTTCGCACCGTAGTGCGACGAATGTCTATAATCGTGCAATCGACCAAACAACCATAGATCCCTGTTCCCCATTCCATTGCCGACGTTTTACTCTAATGGTTCGACTGCGTTCGTCGTGCTGGTTTTCGAGAATATCGCGAAAAATTCCAACCGCTCCGAAATATATCGCAATTCCGACAAATTTAAGATTCCTTTGCACCGTAGTGCGACGAATGTCTAAAATCGTCCACTCGACCGAACAAGATTGATTCCTGTTCCCCGTTCCATTGCCTACGCTTTACTCTAATGGATCGACTGCGGACGTTGTGCTGGTTTTCGAAAAAATGGCGAAAAAATACCATTCGCTTCGAAATATTTCGCGGTTCCGACAGATTTAAGATTCCTTCGCACCGTAGTGCGACGAATGTCTAAAATCGTCCAATCGACCAAACAACAATAGATCCCGGTTCCCCGTTGCATTGCCGACGTTTTACTCTAATGGTTCGACTGCGTTCGTCGTGCTGGTTTTCGAAGAAATCGCGAAAAATGCAATCGTTCCCAAATATTTCAATGTCCCGACAGATTTAAGATTCCTTCGCACCGTAGCGCGACGAATGTCTAAAATCGTCCAATCGACCAAACAACCATATATCCCTGTTCATCGTTCCATTGCCGACGTTTTACTCTAATGGTTCGAATGCGTTCGTCGTGCTGGTTTTCGAGAATATCGCGAAAAATTCCAACCGCTCCGAAATATATCGCAATTCCGACAAATTTAAGATTCCTTCGCACCGTAGTGCGACGAATGTCTAAAATCGTCCACTCGACCAAACAACCATAGATCCCTGTTCCCCGTTCCATTGCCACCGCTTTACTCTAATGGATCGCCTGCGGTCGTCGTGCTGGTTTTCGAAAAAATCGCGAAAAACACCATCCGCTCCGAAGCATTTCGCAGTTCCGACAGATTTAAGATTCCTTCGCACCGTACTGCTACGATTATCTAAAATCGTGCAATCGACCAAGCAACCATAGATCCCTGTTCCCCGTTCCATTGCCTCCGCTTTACTCTAATGGATCGACTGCGGTCGTCGTGCTGTTTTTCGAAAAAATCGCGAAAAACACCATTCGCGCCGAAATATTCCGCAGTTCCGACAGATTTAAGATTCCTTCGCACCGAAGTACGACGAATGTCTAAAATCGTCCAATCGACCAAACAACCATAGATCCCTGCTCCCCGTTCTATTGCCTCCGCTTTACTCCAATGGATCGACTGCGGTCGTCCTGCTTGTTTTCGAAAAAATAGCGAAAAACACCATCCGCTCCGAAATATTCCGCAGTTCCGACAGATTTAAGATTCCTTCGCACCGTAGTGCGAGGAATGTCTAAAATCGTCCAATCGACCAAACAACCATACACCCCTGTTCCCCGTTCCATTGCCTACGCTTTACTCTAATGGATCGACTGCGGTCGTCGTGCTAGTTTTCGAAAAAATCGCGAAAAACACCATTCGCGCCGAAATATTCCGCAGTTCCGACAGATTTAAGATTCGTTCGCACCGTAGTGCGACGAATGTCTAAAATCGTCCAATCGACCAAACAACAATATATCCTTACTCCCCGTTCCATTGCCTACGCTTTACTCTAATGGATCGACTGCGGTCGTCGTGCTGGTTTTCGAAAAAATCGCGAAAAACACCATCCGCTCCGAAGCATTTCGCAGTTCCGACAGATTTAAGATCCCTTCGCGCCGTAGTGCGACGAATGCCTTAAGTCGAGCAATCGACCAAACAACCATAGATCCCTGTTCCCCGTTCGATTGCCTACGCTTTACTCTAATGGATCGACTGCGGTCGTCGTGCTGGATTTCGAAAAAATCGCGAAAAACACCATCCGCTCCGAAATATTTCGCAGTTCCGACAGATTTAAGATTCCTTTGCACCGTAGTGCGACGAATGTCTAAAATCGTCCACTCGACCGAACAACATTGATTCCTGTTCCCCGTTCCATTGCCTACGCTTTACTCTAATGGATCGACTGCGGACGTTGTGCTGGTTTTCGAAAAAATGGCGAAAAAATACCATTCGCTTCGAAATATTTCGCGGTTCCGACAGATTTAAGATTCCTTCGCACCGTAGTGCGACGAATGTCTAAAATCGTCCAATCGACCAAACAACAATAGATCCCTGTTCGCCGTTCCATTGCCTACGCTTTACTCTAATGGATCGACTGCGGTCGTCGTGCTGGTTTTCGAAAAAATGGCGAAAAAATACCATTCGCTTCGAAATATTTCGCGGTTCCGACAGATTTAAGATTCCTTCGCACCGTAGTGCGACGAATGTCTAAAATCGTCCAATCGAACAAACAACAATAGATCCCTGTTCCCCGTTCCATTGCCTACGCTTTACTCTAATGGATCGACTGCGGTCGTCGTGCTGGTTTTCGAAAAATTCGCGAAAAACACCATTCGCTCCGAAGCATTTCGCAGTTCCGACAGATTTAAGATTCCTTCGCGCCGTAGTGCGACGCGTGTCTAAAATCGTGCAATCGACCAAACAAATATAGATCCCGGTTCCCCGTTGCATTGCCGACGTTTTACTCTAATGGTTCGACTGCGTTCGTCGTGCTGGTTTTCGAAGAAATCGCGAAAAATGCAATCGTTCCCAAATATTTCAATGTCCCGACAGATTTAAGATTCCTTCGCACCGTAGTGCGACGAATGTCTATAATCGTGCAATCGACCAAACAACCATAGATCCCTGTTCCCCATTCCATTGCCGACGTTTTACTCTAATGGTTCGACTGCGTTCGTCGTGCTGGTTTTCGAGAATATCGCGAAGAATTCCAACCGCTCCGAAATATATCGCAATTCCGACAAATTTAAGATTCCTTCGCACCGTAGTGCGACGAATGTCTAAAATCGTCCACTCGACCAAACAACCATAGATCCCTGTTCCCCGTTCCATTGCCTCCGCTTTACTCTAATGGATCGACTGCCGTCGTCGTGCTGGTTTTCGAAAAAATCGCGAAAAACACCATTCGCGCCGAAATATTCCGCAGTTCCGACAGATTTAAGATTCGTTCGCACCGTAGTGCGACGAATGTCTAAAATCGTCCAATCGACCAAACAACAATATATCCTTACTCCCCGTTCCATTGCCTACGCTTTACTCTAATGGATCGACTGCGGTCGTCGTGCTGGTTTTCGAAAAAATCGCGAAAAACACCATCCGCTCCGAAGCATTTCGCAGTTCCGACAGATTTAAGATTCCTTCGCGCCGTAGTGCGACGAATGTCTTAAGTCGAGCAATCGACCAAACAACCATAGATCCCTGTTCCCCGTTCGATTGCCTACGCTTTACTCTAATGGATCGACTGCGGTCGTCGTGCTGGATTTCGAAAAAATCGCGAAAAACACCATCCGCTCCGAAATATTTCGCAGTTCCGACAGATTTAAGATTCCTTTGCACCGTAGTGCGACGAATGTCTAAAATCGTCCACTCGACCGAACAACATTGATTCCTGTTCCCCGTTCCATTGCCTACGCTTTACTCTAATGGATCGACTGCGGACGTTGTGCTGGTTTTCGAAAAAATGGCGAAAAAATACCATTCGCTTCGAAATATTTCGCGGTTCCGACAGATTTAAGATTCCTTCGCACCGTAGTGCGACGAATGTCTAAAATCGTCCAATCGACCAAACAACAATAGATCCCTGTTCGCCGTTCCATTGCCTACGCTTTACTCTAATGGATCGACTGCGGTCGTCGTGCTGGTTTTCGAAAAAATGGCGAAAAAATACCATTCGCTTCAAAATATTTCGCGGTTCCGACAGATTTAAGATTCCTTCGCACCGTAGTGCGACGAATGTCTAAAATCGTCCAATCGAACAAACAACAATAGATCCCTGTTCCCCGTTCCATTGCCTACGCTTTACTCTAATGGATCGACTGCGGTCGTCGTGCTGCTTTTCGAAAAAATCGCGAAAAACACCATTCGCTCCGAAGCATTTCGCATTTCCGACAGATTTAAGATTCCTTCGCACCGAAGTACGACGAATGTCTAAAATCGTCCAATCGACCAAACAACCATAGATCCCTGTTCCCCGTTCCATTACCTACGGTCTACTCTAAAGGATCGACTGCGGTCGTCGTGCTGGTTTTCGAAAAAATCGCGAAAAATACCATTCGCATCGAAATATTTCGCAGTTTCGACAAATTGAAGATTCCTTCGCATCGTAGTGCGAGGAATGTCTAAATTCGTCCAATCGACCAAACAACCATACACCCCTGTTCCCCGTTCCATTGCCTACGCTTTACTCTAATGGATCGACTGCGGTCGTCGTGCTGGTTTTCGAAAAAATCGCGAAAAACACCATTCGCTCCGAAGCATTTCGCAGTTCCGACAGATTTAAGATTCCTTCGCACCGTAGTGCGACGAATGTCTATAATCGTGCAATCGACCAAACAACCATAGATCCCTGTTCCCCATTCCATTGCCGACGTTTTACTCTAATGGTTCGACTGCGTTCGTCGTGCCGGTTTTCGAGAATATCGCGAAAAATTCCAACCGCTCCGAAATATTTCGCAATTCCGACAGATTTAAGATTCCTTCGGACCGTAGCGCGACGAATGTCTAAAATCGTCCACTCGACCAAACAACCATAGAACCCTGTTCCCCGTTCCATTGCCTACGCTTTACTCTAATGGATCGACTGCGGTCGTCGTGCTGGTTTTCGAAAAAATCGCGAAAAACACCATTCGCTCCGAAGCATTTCGCATTTCCGACAGATTTAAGATTCCTTCGCAACGTAGTGCGATGAATATCTAAAATCGTGCAATCGACCAAGCAACCATAGATCCCTGTTCCCCGTTCCATTGCCTCCGCTTTACTCTAATGGATCGACTGCGGTCGTCGTGCTGTTTTTCGAAAAAATCGCGAAAAACACCATTCGCGCCGAAATATTCCGCAGTTCCGACAGATTTAAGATTCCTTCGCACCGAAGTACAACGAATGTCTAAAATCGTCCAATCGACCAAACAACCATAGATCCCTGCTCCCCGTTCTATTGCCTCCGCTTTACTCTAATGGATCGACTGCGGTCGTCGTGCTGGTTTTCGAAAAAATCGCGAAAAACACCATCCGCTCCGAAATATTCCGCAGTTCCGACAGATTTAAGATTCCTTCGCACCGTAGTGCGACGAATGTCTAAAATCGTCCAATCGACCAAACAACCATAGATCCCTGTTCCTCGTTCCATTGCCGACGTTTTACTCTAATGGTTCGACCGCGGTTGTCGTGCTGGTTTTCGAAAAAATGGCGAAAAAATACCATTCGCTTCGAAATATTTCGCGGTTCCGACAGATTTAAGATTCCTTCGCACCGTAGTGCGACGAATGTCTAAAATCGTCCAATCGACCAAACAACAATAGATCCCTGTTCCCCGTTCCATTGCCTACGCTTTACTCTAATGGATCGACTGCGGTCGTCGTGCTGGTTTTCGAAAAAATGGCGAAAAAATACCATTCGCTTCGAAATATTTCGCGGTTCCGACAGATTTATGATTCCTTCGCACCGTAGTGCGACGAATGTCTAAAATCGTCCAATCGACCAAACAACCATAGATCCCTGTTCCCCGTTCCATTGCCTACGCTTTACTCTAATGGATCGACTGCGGTCGTCGTGCTGGTTTTCGAAAAAATCGCGAAAAACACCATTCGCTCCGAAGCATTTCGCATTTCCGACAGATTTAAGATTCCTTCGCACCGAAGTACGACGAATGTCTAAAATCGTCCAATCGACCAAACAACCATAGATCCCTGTTCCCCGTTCCATTGCCTACGCTTTACTCTAATGGATCGACTGCGGTCGTCGTGCTGGTTTTCGAAAAAATCGCGAAAAACACCATCCGCTCCGAAGCATTTCGCAGTTTTGACAGATTTAAGATTCCTTCGCACCGTAGTGCGACGAATGTCTAAAATCGTGCAATCGACCAAACAACCATAGATCCCTACTCCGCGTTCCATTGCCTACGCTTTACTCTAATGGATCGACTGCGGTCGTCGTGCTGGTTTTCGAAAAAATCGCGAAAAACACCATTCGCTCCGAAGCATTTCGCATTTCCGACAGATTTAAGATTCCTTCGCAACGTAGTGCGATGAATATCTAAAATCGTGCAATCGACCAAACAACCATAGACCCCTGTTCCCCGTTCCATTGCCTCCGCTTTTTTCTAATGGATCGACTGCCGTCGTCGTGCTGGTTTTCGAAAAAATCGCGAAAAACACCATCCGCTCCGAAGCATTTCGCAGTTTTGACAGATTTAAGATTCCTTCGCAACGTAGTGCGATGAATGTCTAAAATCGTGCAATCGACCAAGCAACCATAGATCCCTGTTCCCCGTTCCATTGCCTCCGCTTTACTCTAATGGATCGACTGCGTTCGTCGTGCTGGTTTTCGAGAATATCGCGAAAAATTCCAACCGCTCCGAAATATTTCGCAATTCCGACAGATTTAAGATTCCTTCGCACCGTAGCGCAACGAATGTCTAAAATCGTCCAATCGACCAAACAACCATATATCCCTGTTCCTCGTTCCATTGCCGACGTTTTACTCTAATGGTTCGAATGCGTTCGTCGTGCTGGTTTTCGAGAATATCGCGAAAAATTCCAACCGCTCCGAAATATTTCGCAATTCCGACAGATTTAAGATTCCTTCGCACCGTATTACGACGAATGTCTAAAATCGTCCACTCAACCAAACAACCATAGATCCCTGTTCCCCGTTCCATTGCCTACGCTTTACTCTAATGGATCAACTGCGGTCGTCGTGCTGGTTTTCGGAAAAATCGCGAAAAACACCATCCGCACCGAAGCATTTCGCAGTTCCGACAGATTTAAGATTCCTTCGCAACGTAGTGCGACGAATGTCTAAAATCGTGCAATCGACCAAACAACCATAGATCCCTGTTCCACGTTCCATTGCCTACGCTTTACTCTAATGGATCGACTGCGGTCGTCGTGCTGGTTTTCGAAAAAATCGTGAAAAACACCATTCGCGCCGAAATATTCCGCAGTTCCGACAGATTTAAGATTCCTTCGCACCGTAGTGCGACGAATGTCTAAAATCGTCCAATCGACCAAACAACCATAGATCCCTGTTCCCAGTTCCATTGCCTACGATTTACTCTAATGGTTCGACCGCGGTGGTCGTGGTGGTTTTCGAAGAAATCGCGGAAAATGCAATCGTTCCCAAATATTTCAATGTCCCGACAGATTTAAGATTCCTTCGCACCGTAGTGCGACGAATGTTTAAAATCGAGCAATCGACCAAACAACCATAGATCCCTGTTCCCCGTTCCATTGCCCACGGTCTACTCTAAAGGATCGACTGCGGTCGTCGTGCTGGTTTTCGAAAAAATCGCGAAAAATACCATTCGCTTCGAAATATTTCGCAGTTTCGACAAATTGAAGATTCCTTCGCACCGTAGTGCGAGGAATGTATAAATTCGTCCAATCGACCAAACAACCATACACCCCTGTTCCCCGTTCCATTGCCTACGCTTTACTCTAATGGATCGACTGCGGTCGTCGTGCTGGTTTTCGAAAAAATCGCGAAAAACACCATTCGCTCCGAAGCATTTCGCATTTCCGACAGATTTAAGATTCCTTCGCAACGTAGTGCGATGAATATCTAAAATCGTGCAATCGACCAAACAACCATAGACCCCTGTTCCCCGTTCCATTGCCTCCGTTTTATTCTAATGGATCGACTGCCGTCGTCGTGCTGGTTTTCGAAAAAATCGCGAAAAACACCATCCGCTCCGAAGCATTTCGCAGTTTCGACAGATTTAAGATTCCTTCGCACCGTAGTGCGACGAATGTCTAAAATCGTGCAATCGACCAAACAACCATAGATCCCTACTCCCCGTTCCATTGCCTACGCTTTATTCTAATGGATCGACTGCGGTCGTCGTGCTGGTTTTCGAAAAAATCGCGAAAAACACCATCCGCTCCGAAGCATTTCGCAGTTCCGACAGATTTAAGATTCCTTCGCACCGTAGTGCGACGAATGTCTAAAATCGTCCAATCGAACAAACAACAATAGATCCCTGTTCCCCGTTCCATTGCCTACGCTTTACTCTAATGGATCGCCTGCGTTCGTCGTGCTGGTTTTCGATAATATCGCGAAAAATTCCAACCGCTCCGAAATATATCGCAATTCCGACAAATTTAAGATTCCTTTGCACCGTAGTGCGACGAATGTCTAAAATCGTCCACTCGACCGAACAACATTGATTCCTGTTCCCCGTTCCATTGCCTACGCTTTACTCTAATGGATCGACTGCGGACGTTGTGTTGGTTTTCGAAAAAATGGCGAAAAAATACCATTCGCTTCGAAATATTTCGCGGTTCCGACAGATTTAAGATTCCTTCGCACCGTAGTGCGACGAATGTCTAAAATCGTCCAATCGAACAAACAACAATAGATCCCTGTTCCCCGTTCCATTGCCTACGCTTTACTCTAATGGATCGACTGCGGTCGTCGTGCTGCTTTTCGAAAAAATCGCGAAAAACACCATTCGCTCCGAAGCATTTCGCATTTCCGACAGATTTAAGATTCCTTCGCACCGAAGTACGACGAATGTCTAAAATCGTCCAATCGACCAAACAACCATAGATCCCTGTTCCCCATTCCATTGCCTACGCTTTACTCTAATGGATCGTCTGCGGTCGTCGTGCTGGTTTTCGAAAAAATCGCGAAAAACACCATCCGCTCCGAAGCATTTCGCAGTTCCGACAGATTTAAGATTCCTTCGCACCGTACTGCTACGAATGTCTAAAATCGTCCACTCGACCAAACAACCATAGATCCCTGTTCCCCGTTCCATTGCCTACGCTTTACTCTAATGGATCGACTGCGGTCGTCGTGCTGGTTTTCGAAAAAAATCGCGAAAAACACCATTCGCTCCGAAGCATTTCGCATTTCCGACAGATTTAAGATTCCTTCGCACCGTAGCGCGACGAATGTCTAAAATCGTCCAATCGACCAAACAACCATATATCCCTGTTCATCGTTCCATTGCCGACGTTTTACTCTAATGGTTCGAATGCGTTCGTCGTGCTCGTTTTCGAGAATATCGCGAAAAATTCCAACCGCTCCGAAATATTTCGCAATTCCGACAAATTTAAGATTCCTTCGCATCGTAGTGCGACGAATGTCTAAAATCGTCCACTCGACCAAACAACCATAGATCCCTGTTCCCCGTTCCATTGCCGACGTTTTACTCTAATGATTCGACCGCGGTTTTCGTGCTGGTTTTCGAGAAAACTGCGAAAAACTCCAGTCGCGCCGAAATATTTCGCAATTCCGACAGATTTAAGATTCCTTCGCACCGTAGTGCGACGAATGTCTAAAATCGTCCAATCGCCCAAGCAACCATTGATCCCTGTTCCCAGTTCTATTGCCTACGATTTACTCTAATGATTCGACCGCGGTTTTCGTACTGGTTTTCGAGAAAACTGCGAAAAACTCCAGTCGCGCCGAAATATTTCGCAGTTCCGACAGATTTAAGGTTCCTTTGCACCGTAGTGCGACGAATGTCTAAAATCGTCCAATCGACCAAACAACCATAGATCCCTGTTCCCCGTTCCATTGCCTACGCTTTACTCTAATGGATCGACTGCGGTCGTCGTGCTGGTTTTCGAAAAAATGGCGAAAAAATACCATTCGCTTCGAAATATTTCGCGGTTCCGACAGATTTATGATTCCTTCGCACCGTAGTGCGACGAATGTCTAAAATCGTCCAATCGACCAAACAACCATAGATCCCTGTTCCCCGTTCCATTGCCTACGCTTTACTCTAATGGATCGACTGCGGTCGTCGTGCTGGTTTTCGAAAAAATGGCGAAAAAATACCATTCGCTTCGAAATATTTCGCAGTTCCGACAGATTTAAGATTCCTTTGCACCGTAGTGTGAAGAATGTCTAAAATCGTCCACTCGACCGAACATCCATAGATCCCTGTTCCCCGTTCCATTGCCGACGTTTTACTCTAATGGTTCGACAGTGGTCGTCGTGCTGGTTTTCGAAAAAATCGCAAAAAACACCATTCGCGCCGAAATATTCCGCAGTTCCGACAGATTTAAGATTCCTTCGCACCGTAGTGCGACGAATGTCTAAAATCGTCCAATCGACCAAACAACCATAGATCCCTGTTCCTCGTTCCATTGCCGACGTTTTACTCTAATGGTTCGACCGCGGTTGTCGTGCTGGTTTTCGAAAAAATGGCGAAAAAATACCATTCGCTTCGAAATATTTCGCGGTTCCGACAGATTTAAGATTCCTTCGCACCGTAGTGCGACGAATGTCTAAAATCGTCCAATCGACCAAACAACAATAGATCCCTGTTCCCCGTTCCATTGCCTACGCTTTACTCTAATGGATCGACTGCGGTCGTCGTGCTGGTTTTCGAAAAAATGGCGAAAAAATACCATTCGCTTCGAAATATTTCGCGGTTCCGACAGATTTAAGATTCCTTCGCACCGAAGTACGACGAATGTCTAAAATCGTCCAATCGACCAAACAACCATAGATCCCTGTTCCCCATTCCATTGCCTACGCTTTACTCTAATGGATCGTCTGCGGTCGTCGTGCTGGTTTTCGAAAAAATCGCGAAAAACACCATCCGCTCCGAAGCATTTCGCAGTTCCGACAGATTTAAGATTCCTTCGCACCGTACTGCTACGAATGTCTAAAATCGTCCACTCGACCAAACAACCATAGATCCCTGTTCCCCGTTCCATTGCCTACGCTTTACTCTAATGGATCGACTGCGGTCGTCGTGCTGGTTTTCGAAAAAAATCGCGAAAAACACCATTCGCTCCGAAGCATTTCGCATTTCCGACAGATTTAAGATTCCTTCGCACCGTAGCGCGACGAATGTCTAAAATCGTCCAATCGACCAAACAACCATATATCCCTGTTCATCGTTCCATTGCCGACGTTTTACTCTAATGGTTCGAATGCGTTCGTCGTGCTCGTTTTCGAGAATATCGCGAAAAATTCCAACCGCTCCGAAATATTTCGCAATTCCGACAAATTTAAGATTCCTTCGCATCGTAGTGCGACGAATGTCTAAAATCGTCCACTCGACCAAACAACCATAGATCCCTGTTGCCCGTTCCATTGCCGACGTTTTACTCTAATGATTCGACCGCGGTTTTCGTGCTGGTTTTCGAGAAAACTGCGAAAAACTCCAGTCGCGCCGAAATATTTCGCAATTCCGACAGATTTAAGATTCCTTCGCACCGTAGTGCGACGAATGTCTAAAATCGTCCAATCGCCCAAGCAACCATTGATCCCTGTTCCCAGTTCTATTGCCTACGATTTACTCTAATGATTCGACCGCGGTTTTCGTACTGGTTTTCGAGAAAACTGCGAAAAACTCCAGTCGCGCCGAAATATTTCGCAGTTCCGACAGATTTAAGGTTCCTTTGCACCGTAGTGCGACGAATGTCTAAAATCGTCCAATCGACCAAACAACCATAGATCCCTGTTCCCCGTTCCATTGCCTACGCTTTACTCTAATGGATCGACTGCGGTCGTCGTGCTGGTTTTCGAAAAAATGGCGAAAAAATACCATTCGCTTCGAAATATTTCGCGGTTCCGACAGATTTATGATTCCTTCGCACCGTAGTGCGACGAATGTCTAAAATCGTCCAATCGACCAAACAACCATAGATCCCTGTTCCCCGTTCCATTGCCTACGCTTTACTCTAATGGATCGACTGCGGTCGTCGTGCTGGTTTTCGAAAAAATGGCGAAAAAATACCATTCGCTTCGAAATATTTCGCAGTTCCGACAGATTTAAGATTCCTTTGCACCGTAGTGTGAAGAATGTCTAAAATCGTCCACTCGACCGAACATCCATAGATCCCTGTTCCCCGTTCCATTGCCGACGTTTTACTCTAATGGTTCGACAGTGGTCGTCGTGCTGGTTTTCGAAAAAATCGCAAAAAACACCATTCGCGCCGAAATATTCCGCAGTTCCGACAGATTTAAGATTCCTTCGCACCGTAGTGCGACGAATGTCTAAAATCGTCCAATCGACCAAACAACCATAGATCCCTGTTCCTCGTTCCATTGCCTCCGCTTTACTCTAATGGATCGACTGCGGTCGTCGTGCTGGTTTTCGAAAAAATCGCGAAAAACACCATTCGCGCCGAAATATTCCGCAGTTCCGACAGATTTAAGATTCCTTCGCACCGTAGTGCGACGAATGTCTAAAATCGTCCAATCGACCAAACAACCAGACACCCCTTTTCCCCGTTCCATTGCCACCGCTTTACTCTAATGGATCGACTGCGGTCGTCGTGCTGGTTTTCGAAAAAATCGCGAAAAACACCATTCGCTTCGAAATATTTCGCAGTTTCGACAAATTTAATATTCCTCCGCACCGTAGTGCGAGGAATGTCTAAAATCGTCCAATCGACCAAACAACCATACACCCCTGTTCCCCGTTCCATTGCCTACGCTTTACTCTAATGGATCGACTGCGGTCGTCGTGCTGGTTTTCGAAAAAATCGCGAAAAACACCATTCGCTCCGAAGCATTTCGCAGTTCCGACAGATTTAAGATTCCTTCGCACCGTAGTGCGACGATTGTCTATAATCGTGCAATCGACCAAACAACCATAGATCCCTGTTCCCCATTCCATTGCCGACGTTTTACTCTAATGGTTCGACTGCGTTCGTCGTGCCGGTTTTCGAGAATATCGCGAAAAATTCCAACCGCTCCGAAATATTTCGCAATTCCGACAGATTTAAGATTCCTTCGGACCGTAGCGCGACGAATGTATAAAATCGTCCACTCGACCAAACAACCATAGATCCCTGTTCCCCGTTCCATTGCCTACGCTTTACTCTAATGGATCGAATGCGGTCGTCGTGCTGGTTTTTGAAAAAATCGCGAAAAACACCATTCGCTCCGAAGCATTTCGCATTTCCGACAGATTTAAGATTCCTTCGCAACGTAGTGCGATGAATGTCTAAAATCGTGCAATCGACCAAGCAACCATAGATCCCTGTTCCCCGTTCCATTGCCTCCGCTTTACTCTAATGGATCGACTGCCGTCGTCGTGCTGGTTTTCGAAAAAATTGCGAAAAACACCATTCGCGCCGAAATATTCCGCAGTTCCGACAGATTTAAGATTCGTTCGCACCGTAGTGCGACGAATGTCTAAAATCGTCCAATCGACCAAACAACCATAGATCCCTGTTCCCCGTTCCATTGCCTACGCTTTACTCTAATGGATCGACTGCGGTCGTCGTGCTGGTTTTCGAAAAAATCGCGAAAAACACCATCCGCTCCGTAGCATTTCGCAGTTTTGACAGATTTAAGATTCCTTCGCACCGTAGTGCGACGAATGTCTAAAATCGTCCAATCGACCAAACAACAATATATCCTTACTCCCCGTTCCATTGCCTACGCTTTACTCTAATGGATCGACTGCGGTCGTCGTGCTGGTTTTCGAAAAAATCGCGAAAAACACCATCCGCTCCGAAGCATTTCGCAGTTCCGACAGATTTAAGATTACTTCGCACCGTAGTGCGACGGATGTCTAAAATCGTCCAATCGACCAAACAACCATTGATCCCTGTTCCCAGTTCCATTGCCTACGCTTTACTCTAATGGATCGACTGCGGTCGTCGTGCTGGTTTTCGAAAAAATCGCGAAAAACACCATTCGCTCCGAAGCATTTCGCATTTCCGACAGATTTAAGATTCCTTCGCAACGTAGTGCGATGAATGTCTAAAATCGTGCAATCGACCAAACAACCATAGACCCCTGTTCCCCGTTCCATTGCCTCCGTTTTATTCTAATGGATCGACTGCCGTCGTCGTGCTGGTTTTCGAAAAAATCGCGAAAAACACCATCCGCTCCGAAGCATTTCGCAGTTTCGACAGATTTAAGATTCCTTCGCACCGTAGTGCGACGAATGTCTAAAATCGTGCAATCGACCAAACAACCATAGATCCCTACTCCCCGTTCCATTGCCTACGCTTTATTCTAATGGATCGACTGCGGTCGTCGTGCTGGTTTTCGAAAAAATCGCGAAAAACACCATCCGCTCCGAAGCATTTCGCAGTTCCGACAGATTTAAGATTCCTTCGCACCGTAGTGCGACGAATGTCTATAATCGTGCAATCGACCAAACAACCATAGATCCCTGTTCCCCATTCCATTGCCGACGTTTTACTCTAATGGATCGACTGCGGTCGTCGTGCTGGTTTTCGAAAAAATCGCGAAAAACACCATTCGCTCCGAAGCATTTCGCATTTCCGACAGATTTAAGATTCCTTCGCACCGTACTGCTACGAATATCTAAAATCGTGCAATCGACCAAGCAACCATACATCCCGGCTCCCCGTTCCATTGCCTCCGCTTTACTCTAATGGATCGACTGCGGTCGTCGTGCTGGTTTTCGAAAAAATCGCGAAAAACACCATTCGCGCCGAAATATTCCGCAGTTCCGACAGATTTAAGATTCCTTCGCACCGTAGTGCGACGAATGTCTAAAATCGTCCAATCGACCAAACAACCAGACACCCCTTTTCCCCGTTCCATTGCCACCGCTTTACTCTAATGGATCGACTGCGGTCGTCGTGCTGGATTTCGAAAAAATCGCGAAAAACACCATCCGCTCCGAAATATTTCGCAGTTCCGACAGATTTATGATTCCTTTGCACCGTAGTGCGACGAATGTCTAAAATCGACCACTCGACCGAACAACCATAGATTCCTGTTCCCCGTTCCATTGCCTACGCTTTACTCTAATGGATCGACTGCGGTCGTCGTGCTGGTTTACGAAAAAATGGCGAAAAAATACCATTCGCTTCGAAATATTTCGCGGTTCCGACAGATTTAAGATTCCTTCGCACCGTAGTGCGACGAATGTCTAAAATCATCCAATCGACCAAACAACAATAGATCCCTGTTCCCCGTCCCATTGCCTACGCTTTACTCTAATGGATCGACTGCGGTCGTCGTGCTGGTTTTCGAAAAAATCGCGAAAAACACCATTCGCTTCGAAATATTTCGCAGTTTCGACAAATTTAATATTCCTCCGCACCGTAGTGCGAGGAATGTCTAAAATCGTCCAATCGACCAAACAACCATACACCCCTGTTCCCCGTTCCATTGCCTACGCTTTACTCTAATGGATCGACTGCGGTCGTCGTGCTGGTTTTCGAAAAAATCGCGAAAAACACCATTCGCGCCGAAATATTCCGCAGTTCCGACAGATTTAAGATTCCTTCGCACCGTAGTGCGACGAATGTCTAAAATCGTCCAATCGACCAAACAACAATATATCCTTACTCCCCGTTCCATTGCCTACGCTTTACTCTAATGGATCGACTGCGGTCGTCGTGCTGGTTTTCGAAAAAATCGCGAAAAACACCATCCGCTCCGAAGCATTTCGCAGTTCCGACAGATTTAAGATTACTTCGCGCCGTAGTGCGACGCGTGTCTAAAATCGTGCAATCGACCAAACAAATATAGATCCCGGTTCCCCGTTGCATTGCCGACGTTTTACTCTAATGGTTCGACTGCGTTCGTCGTGCTGGTTTTCGAGAATATCGCGAAAAACTCCAACCGCTCCGAAATATTTCGCAGATCCGACAGATTTAAGATTCCTTCGCACCGTAGTGCGACGAATGTCTAAAATCGTCCAATCGACCAAACAACCATTGATCCCTGTTCCCAGTTCCATTGCCTACGATTTACTCTAATGGTTCGACCGCGGTGGTCGTGGTGGTTTTCGAAGAAATCGCGAAAAATGCAATCGTTCCCAAATATTTCAATGTCCTGACAGATTTAAGATTCCTTCGCACCGTAGTGCGACGAATGTTTAAAATCGAGCAATCGACCAAACAACCATAGATCCCTGTTCCCCGTTCCATTGCCTACGGTCTACTCTAAAGGATCGACTGCGGTCGTCGTGCTGGTTTTCGAAAAAATCGCGAAAAATACCATTCGCTTCGAAATATTTCGCAGTTTCGACAAATTGAAGATTCCTTCGCACCGTAGTGCGAGGAATGTCTAAATTCGTCCAATCGACCAAACAACCATACACCCCTGTTCCCCGTTCCATTGCCTCCGCTTTACTCTAATGGATCGACTGCGGTCGTCGTGCTGTTTTTCGAAAAAATCGCGAAAAACACCATTCGCGCCGAAATATTCCGCAGTTCCGACAGATTTAAGATTCCTTCGCACCGAAGTACGACGAATGTCTAAAATCGTCCTATCGACCAAACAACCATATATCCCTGCTCCCCGTTCTATTGCCTCCGCTTTACTCTAATGGATCGACTGCGGTTGTCGTGCTGGTTTTCGAAAAAATCGCGAAAAACACCATCCGCTCCGAAATATTCCGCAGTTCCGACAGATTTAAGATTCCTTCGCACCGTAGTGCGAGGAATGTCTAAAATCGTCCAATCGACCAAACAACCATACACCCCTATTCCCCGTTCCATTGCCTACGCTTTAATCTAATGGATCGACTGCGGTCGTCGTGCTAGTTTTCGAAAAAATCGCGAAAAACACCATTCGCGCCGAAATATTCCGCAGTTCCGACAGATTTAAGATTCGTTCGCACCGTAGTGCGACGAATGTCTAAAATCGTCCAATCGACCAAACAACCATAGATCCCTGTTCCCCGTTCCATTGCCTACGGTGTACTCTAAAGGATCGACTGCGGTCGTCGTTCTGGTTTTCGAAAAAATGGCGAAAAAATACCATTCGCTTCGAAATATTTCGCGGTTCCGACAGATTTATGATTCCTTCGCACCGTAGTGCGACGAATGTCTAAAATCGTCCAATCGACCAAACAACCATAGATCCTTGTTCCCCGTTCCATTGCCTACGCTTTACTCTAATGGATCGACTGCGGTCGTCGTGCTGGTTTTCGAAAAAATCGCGAAAAACACCATTCGCTCCGAAGCATTTCGCATTTCCGACAGATTTAAGATTCCTTCGCACCGAAGTACGACGAATGTCTAAAATCGTCCAATCGACCAAACAACCATAGATCCCTTTTCCCCGTTCCATTGCCTACGCTTTACTCTAATGGATCGACTGCGGTCGTCGTGCTGGTTTTCGAAAAAATCGCGAAAAACACCATTCGCTCCGAAGCATTTCGCATTTCCGACAGATTTAAGATTCCTTCGCACCGAAGTACGAAGAATGTCTAAAATCGTCCAATCGACCAAACAACCATAGATCCCTGTTCCCCGTTCCATTGCCTACGCTTTACTCTAATGGATCGACTGCGGTCGGCGTGCTGGTTTTCGAAAAAATCGCGAAAAACACCATCCGCTCCGAAGCATTTCGCAGTTCCGACAGATTTAAGATTCCTTCGCACCGTACTGCTACAAATGTCTAAAATCGTGCAATCGACCAAGCAACCATAGATCCCTTTTCCCCGCTCCATTGCCTCCGCTTTACTCTAATGGATCGACTGCGGTCGTCGTGCTGGTTTTCGAAAAAATCGCGAAAAACACCATTCGCGCCGAAATATTCCGCAGTTCCGACAGATTTAAGATTCCTTCGCACCGAAGTACGACGAATGTCTAAAATCGTCCAATCGACCAAACAACCATAGATCCCTGTTCCCCGTTCCATTGCCTCCGCTTTTTTCTAATGGATCGACTGCCGTCGTCGTGCTGGTTTTCGAAAAAATCGCGAAAAACACCATCCGCTCCGAAGCATTTCGCAGTTTTGACAGATTTAAGATTCCTTCGCAACGTAGTGCGTTGAATGTCTAAAATCGTCCACTCAACCAAACAACCATAGATCCCTGTTCCCCGTTCCATTGCCTACGCTTTACTCTAATGGATCAACTGCGGTCGTCATGCTGGTTTTCGGAAAAATCGCGAAAAACACCATCCGCACCGAAGCATTTCGAAGTTCCGACAGATTTAAGATTCCTTCGCAACGTAGTGCGACGAATGTCTAAAATCGTGCAATCGACCAAACAACCATAGATCCCTGTTCCACGTTCCATTGCCTACGCTTTACTCTAATGGATCGACTGCGGTCGTCGTGCTGGTTTTCGAAAAAATCGCGAAAAACACCATTCGCGCCGAAATATTCCGCAGTTCCAACAGATTTAAGATTCCTTCGCACCGTAGTGCGACGAATGTCTAAAATCGTCCAATCGACCAAACAACCATTGATCCCTGTTCCCCGTTCCATTGCCTACGCTTTACTCTAATGCATCGACTGCGGTCGTCGTGCTGGTTTTCGAAAAAATCGCGAAAAACACCATTCGCGCCGAAATATTCCGCAGTTCCGACAGATTTAAGATTCCTTCGCACCGTAGTGCGACGAATGTCTAAAATCGTCCAATCGACCAAACAACAATATATCCTTACTCCCCGTTCCATTGCCTACGCTTTACTCTAATGGATCGACTGCGGTCGTCGTGCTGGTTTTCGAAAAAATCGCGAAAAACACCATTCGCTCCGAAGCATTTCGCATTTCCGACAGATTTAAGATTCCTTCGCAACGTAGTGCGATGAATGTCTAAAATCGTGCAATCGACCAAACAACCATAGACCCCTGTTCCCCGTTCCATTGCCTCCGCTTTACTCTAATGGATCGACTGCCGTCGTCGTGCTGGTTTTCGAAAAAATTGCGAAAAACACCATCCGCTCCGAAGCATTTCGCAGTTCCGACAGATTTAAGATTCCTTCGCACCGTACTGCTACGAATATCTAAAATCGTGCAAACGACCAAGCAACCATACATCCCGGCTCCCCGTTCCATTGCCTCCGCTTTACTCTAATGGATCGACTGCGGTCGTCGTGCTGGTTTTCGAAAAAATCGCGAAAAACACCATTCGCGCCGAAATATTCCGCAGTTCCGACAGATTTAAGATTCCTTCGCACCGTAGTGCGACGAATGTCTAAAATCGTCCAATCGACCAAACAACCAGACACCCCTTTTCCCCGTTCCATTGCCACCGCTTTACTCTAATGGATCGACTGCGGTCGTCGTGCTGGATTTCGAAAAAATCGCGAAAAACACCATCCGCTCCGAAATATTTCGCAGTTCCGACAGATTTATGATTCCTTTGCACCGTAGTGCGACGAATGTCTAAAATCGTCCACTCGACCGAACAACCATAGATTCCTGTTCCCCGTTCCATTGCCTACGCTTTACTCTAATGGATCGACTGCGGTCGTCGTGCTGGTTTACGAAAAAATGGCGAAAAAATACCATTCGCTTCGAAATATTTCGCGGTTCCGACAGATTTAAGATTCCTTCGCACCGTAGTGCGACGAATGTCTAAAATCATCCAATCGACCAAACAACAATAGATCCCTGTTCCCCGTCCCATTGCCTACGCTTTACTCTAATGGATCGACTGCGGTCGTCGTGCTGGTTTTCGAAAAAATCGCGAAAAACACCATTCGCTTCGAAATATTTCGCAGTTTCGACAAATTTAATATTCCTCCGCACCGTAGTGCGAGGAATGTCTAAAATCGTCCAATCGACCAAACAACCATACACCCCTGTTCCCCGTTCCATTGCCTACGCTTTACTCTAATGGATCGACTGCGGTCGTCGTGCTGGTTTTCGAAAAAATCGCGAAAAACACCATTCGCGCCGAAATATTCCGCAGTTCCGACAGATTTAAGATTCCTTCGCACCGTAGTGCGACGAATGTCTAAAATCGTCCAATCGACCAAACAACAATATATCCTTACTCCCCGTTCCATTGCCTACGCTTTACTCTAATGGATCGACTGCGGTCGTCGTGCTGGTTTTCGAAAAAATCGCGAAAAACACCATCCGCTCCGAAGCATTTCGCAGTTCCGACAGATTTAAGATTACTTCGCGCCGTAGTGCGACGCGTGTCTAAAATCGTGCAATCGACCAAACAAATATAGATCCCGGTTCCCCGTTGCATTGCCGACGTTTTACTCTAATGGTTCGACTGCGTTCGTCGTGCTGGTTTTCGAGAATATCGCGAAAAACTCCAACCGCTCCGAAATATTTCGCAGATCCGACAGATTTAAGATTCCTTCGCACCGTAGTGCGACGAATGTCTAAAATCGTCCAATCGACCAAACAACCATTGATCCCTGTTCCCAGTTCCATTGCCTACGATTTACTCTAATGGTTCGACCGCGGTGGTCGTGGTGGTTTTCGAAGAAATCGCGAAAAATGCAATCGTTCCCAAATATTTCAATGTCCTGACAGATTTAAGATTCCTTCGCACCGTAGTGCGACGAATGTTTAAAATCGAGCAATCGACCAAACAACCATAGATCCCTGTTCCCCGTTCCATTGCCTACGGTCTACTCTAAAGGATCGACTGCGGTCGTCGTGCTGGTTTTCGAAAAAATCGCGAAAAATACCATTCGCTTCGAAATATTTCGCAGTTTCGACAAATTGAAGATTCCTTCGCACCGTAGTGCGAGGAATGTCTAAATTCGTCCAATCGACCAAACAACCATACACCCCTGTTCCCCGTTCCATTGCCTCCGCTTTACTCTAATGGATCGACTGCGGTCGTCGTGCTGTTTTTCGAAAAAATCGCGAAAAACACCATTCGCGCCGAAATATTCCGCAGTTCCGACAGATTTAAGATTCCTTCGCACCGAAGTACGACGAATGTCTAAAATCGTCCTATCGACCAAACAACCATAGATCCCTTTTCCCCGCTCCATTGCCTCCGCTTTACTCTAATGGATCGACTGCGGTCGTCGTGCTGGTTTTCGAAAAAATCGCGAAAAACACCATTCGCGCCGAAATATTCCGCAGTTCCGACAGATTTAAGATTCCTTCGCACCGAAGTACGACGAATGTCTAAAATCGTCCAATCGACCAAACAACCATAGATCCCTGTTCCCCGTTCCATTGCCTCCGCTTTTTTCTAATGGATCGACTGCCGTCGTCGTGCTGGTTTTCGAAAAAATCGCGAAAAACACCATCCGCTCCGAAGCATTTCGCAGTTTTGACAGATTTAAGATTCCTTCGCAACGTAGTGCGTTGAATGTCTAAAATCGTCCACTCAACCAAACAACCATAGATCCCTGTTCCCCGTTCCATTGCCTACGCTTTACTCTAATGGATCAACTGCGGTCGTCATGCTGGTTTTCGGAAAAATCGCGAAAAACACCATCCGCACCGAAGCATTTCGAAGTTCCGACAGATTTAAGATTCCTTCGCAACGTAGTGCGACGAATGTCTAAAATCGTGCAATCGACCAAACAACCATAGATCCCTGTTCCACGTTCCATTGCCTACGCTTTACTCTAATGGATCGACTGCGGTCGTCGTGCTGGTTTTCGAAAAAATCGCGAAAAACACCATTCGCGCCGAAATATTCCGCAATTCCGACAGATTTAAGATTCCTTCGCACCGTAGTGCGACGAATGTCTAAAATCATCCAATCGACCAAACAACAATAGATCCCTGTTCCCCGTTCCATTGCCTACGCTTTACTCTAATGGATCGACTGCTGTCGTCGTGCTGGTTTTCGAAAAAATCGCGAAAAACACCATCCGCTCCGAAGCATTTCGCAGTTCCGACAGATTTAAGATTCCTTCGCGCCGTAGTGCGACGAATGTCTAAAATCGAGCAATCGACCAAACAACCATAGATCCCTGTTCCCCGTTCCATTGCCTACGGTCTACTCTAAAGGATCGACTGCGGTCGTCGTGCTGGTTTTCGAAAAAATCGCGAAAAACACCATTCGCTCCGAAGCATTTCGCAGTTCCGACAGATTTAAGATACCTTCGCACCGTAGTGCGACGAATATCTAAAATCGTCCAATCGACCAAACAACAATAGATCCCTGTTCCCCGTTCCATTGCCAACGCTTTACTCTAATGGATCGATTGCGGTCGTCGTGCTGGTTTTCGAAAAAATCGCGAAAAACAACATTCGCGCCGAAATATTCCGCAGTTCCGACAGATTTAAGATTCCTTCGCACCGAAGTACGACGAATGTCTAAAATCGTCCAATCGACCAAACAACCATAGATCCCTGCTCCCCGTTCCATTGCCTCCGCTTCACTCTAATGGATCGACTGCGGTCGTCGTGCTGGTTTTCGAAAAAATCGCGAAAAACACCATCCGCTCCGAAGCATTTCGCAGTTCCGACAGATTTAAGATTCCTTCGCACCGTAGTGCGACGAATGTCTAAAATCGTCCACTCGACCGAACAACCATAGATTCCTGTTCCCCGTTCCATTGCCTACGCTTTACTCTAATGGATCGACTGCGGTCGTCGTGCTGGTTTTCGAAAAAATGGCGAAAAAATACCATTCGCTTCGAAATATTTCGCGGTTCCGACAGATTTAAGATTCCTTCGCACCGTAGTGCGACGAATGTCTAAAATCATCCAATCGACCAAACAACAATAGATCCCTGTTCCCCGTCCCATTGCCTACGCTTTACTCTAATGGATCGACTGCGGTCGTCGTGCTGGTTTTCGAAAAAATCGCGAAAAACACCATTCGCTTCGAAATATTTCGCAGTTCCGACAGATTTAAGATTCCTTCGCACCGTAGTGCGACGAATGTCTAAAATCGTCCAATCGACCAAACAACAATATATCCTTACTCCCCGTTCCATTGCCTACGCTTTACTCTAATGGATCGACTGCGGTCGTCGTGCTGGGTTTCGAAAAAATCGCGAAAAACACCATCCGCTCCGAAGCATTTCGCAGTTCCGACAGATTTAAGATTCCTTCGCGCCGTAGTGCGACGCGTGTCTAAAATCGTGCAATCGACCAAACAAATATAGATCCCGGTTCCCCGTTGCATTGCCGACGTTTTACTCTAATGGTTCGACTGCGTTCGTCGTGCTGGTTTTCGAGAATATCGCGAAAAACTCCAACCGCTCCGAAATATTTCGCAGATCCGACAGATTTAAGATTCCTTCGCACCGTAGTGCGACGAATGTCTAAAATCGTCCAATCGACCAAACAACCATTGATCCCTGTTCCCAGTTCCATTGCCTACGATTTACTCTAATGGTTCGACCGCGGTGGTTGTGGTGGTTTTCGAAGAAATCGCGAAAAATGCAATCGTTCCCAAATATTTCAATGTCCCGACAGATTTAAGATTCCTTCGCACCGTAGTGCGACGAATGTTTAAAATCGAGCAATCGACCAAACAACCATAGATCCCTGCTCCCCGTTCCATTGCCTCCGCTTCACTCTAATGGATCGACTGCGGTCGTCGTGCTGGTTTTCGAAAAAATCGCGAAAAATACCATTCGCTTCGAAATATTTCGCAGTTTCGACAAATTGAAGATTCCTTCGCACCGTAGTGCGAGGAATGTCTAAATTCGTCCAATCGACCAAACAACCATACACCCCTGTTCCCCGTTCCATTGCCTACGCTTTACTCTAATGGATCGACTGCGGTCGTCGTGCTGGTTTTCGAAAAAATCGCGAAAAACACCATTCGCTCCGAAGCATTTCGCAGTTCCGACAGATTTAAGATTCCTTCGCACCGTAGTGCGACGAATGTCTATAATCGTGCAATCGACCAAACAACCATAGATCCCTGTTCCCCATTCCATTGCCGACGTTTTACTCTAATGGTTCGACTGCGTTCGTCGTGCCGGTTTTCGAGAATATCGCGAAAAATTCCAACCGCTCCGAAATATTTCGCAATTCCGACAGATTTAAGATTCCTTCGGACCGTAGCGCGACGAATGTCTAAAATCGTCCACTCGACCAAACAACCATAGATCCCTGTTCCCCGTTCCATTGCCTACGCTTTACTCTAATGGATCGACTGCGGTCGTCGTGCTGGTTTTCGAAAAAATCGCGAAAAATACCATTCGCTACGAAGCATTTCGCATTTCCAACAGATTTAAGATTCCTTCGCAACGTAGTGCGATGAATGTCTAAAATCGTGCAATCGACCAAGCAACCATAGATCCCTGTTCCCCGTTCCATTGCCTCCGCTTTACTCTAATGGATCGACTGCCGTCGTCGTGCTGGTTTTCGAAAAAATTGCGAAAAACACCATCCGCTCCGAAGCATTTCGCAGTTCCGACAGATTTAAGATTCCTTCGCACCGTACTGCTACGAATATCTAAAATCGTGCAATCGACCAAACAACCATACACCCCTGTTCCCCGTTCCATTGCCTACGCTTTACTCTAATGGATCGACTGCGGTCGTCGTGCTGGTTTTCGAAAAAATCGCGAAAAACACCATTCGCGCCGAAATATTCCGCAGTTCCGACAGATTTAAGATTCCTTCGCACCGTAGTGCGACGAATGTCTAAAATCGTCCAATCGACCAAACAACAATATATCCTTACTCCCCGTTCCATTGCCTACGCTTTACTCTAATGGATCGACTGCGGTCGTCGTGCTGGTTTTCGAAAAAATCGCGAAAAACACCATCCGCTCCGAAGCATTTCGCAGTTCCGACAGATTTAAGATTACTTCGCGCCGTAGTGCGACGCGTGTCTAAAATCGTGCAATCGACCAAACAAATATAGATCCCGGTTCCCCGTTGCATTGCCGACGTTTTACTCTAATGGTTCGACTGCGTTCGTCGTGCTGGTTTTCGAGAATATCGCGAAAAACTCCAACCGCTCCGAAATATTTCGCAGATCCGACAGATTTAAGATTCCTTCGCACCGTAGTGCGACGAATGTCTAAAATCGTCCAATCGACCAAACAACCATTGATCCCTGTTCCCAGTTCCATTGCCTACGATTTACTCTAATGGTTCGACCGCGGTGGTCGTGGTGGTTTTCGAAGAAATCGCGAAAAATGCAATCGTTCCCAAATATTTCAATGTCCTGACAGATTTAAGATTCCTTCGCACCGTAGTGCGACGAATGTTTAAAATCGAGCAATCGACCAAACAACCATAGATCCCTGTTCCCCGTTCCATTGCCTACGGTCTACTCTAAAGGATCGACTGCGGTCGTCGTGCTGGTTTTCGAAAAAATCGCGAAAAATACCATTCGCTTCGAAATATTTCGCAGTTTCGACAAATTGAAGATTCCTTCGCACCGTAGTGCGAGGAATGTCTAAATTCGTCCAATCGACCAAACAACCATACACCCCTGTTCCCCGTTCCATTGCCTCCGCTTTACTCTAATGGATCGACTGCGGTCGTCGTGCTGTTTTTCGAAAAAATCGCGAAAAACACCATTCGCGCCGAAATATTCCGCAGTTCCGACAGATTTAAGATTCCTTCGCACCGAAGTACGACGAATGTCTAAAATCGTCCTATCGACCAAACAACCATAGATCCCTTTTCCCCGCTCCATTGCCTCCGCTTTACTCTAATGGATCGACTGCGGTCGTCGTGCTGGTTTTCGAAAAAATCGCGAAAAACACCATTCGCGCCGAAATATTCCGCAGTTCCGACAGATTTAAGATTCCTTCGCACCGAAGTACGACGAATGTCTAAAATCGTCCAATCGACCAAACAACCATAGATCCCTGTTCCCCGTTCCATTGCCTCCGCTTTTTTCTAATGGATCGACTGCCGTCGTCGTGCTGGTTTTCGAAAAAATCGCGAAAAACACCATCCGCTCCGAAGCATTTCGCAGTTTTGACAGATTTAAGATTCCTTCGCAACGTAGTGCGTTGAATGTCTAAAATCGTCCACTCAACCAAACAACCATAGATCCCTGTTCCCCGTTCCATTGCCTACGCTTTACTCTAATGGATCAACTGCGGTCGTCATGCTGGTTTTCGGAAAAATCGCGAAAAACACCATCCGCACCGAAGCATTTCGAAGTTCCGACAGATTTAAGATTCCTTCGCAACGTAGTGCGACGAATGTCTAAAATCGTGCAATCGACCAAACAACCATAGATCCCTGTTCCACGTTCCATTGCCTACGCTTTACTCTAATGGATCGACTGCGGTCGTCGTGCTGGTTTTCGAAAAAATCGCGAAAAACACCATTCGCGCCGAAATATTCCGCAATTCCGACAGATTTAAGATTCCTTCGCACCGTAGTGCGACGAATGTCTAAAATCATCCAATCGACCAAACAACAATAGATCCCTGTTCCCCGTTCCATTGCCTACGCTTTACTCTAATGGATCGACTGCTGTCGTCGTGCTGGTTTTCGAAAAAATCGCGAAAAACACCATCCGCTCCGAAGCATTTCGCAGTTCCGACAGATTTAAGATTCCTTCGCGCCGTAGTGCGACGAATGTCTAAAATCGAGCAATCGACCAAACAACCATAGATCCCTGTTCCCCGTTCCATTGCCTACGGTCTACTCTAAAGGATCGACTGCGGTCGTCGTGCTGGTTTTCGAAAAAATCGCGAAAAACACCATTCGCTCCGAAGCATTTCGCAGTTCCGACAGATTTAAGATACCTTCGCACCGTAGTGCGACGAATATCTAAAATCGTCCAATCGACCAAACAACAATAGATCCCTGTTCCCCGTTCCATTGCCAACGCTTTACTCTAATGGATCGATTGCGGTCGTCGTGCTGGTTTTCGAAAAAATCGCGAAAAACAACATTCGCGCCGAAATATTCCGCAGTTCCGACAGATTTAAGATTCCTTCGCACCGAAGTACGACGAATGTCTAAAATCGTCCAATCGACCAAACAACCATAGATCCCTGCTCCCCGTTCCATTGCCTCCGCTTCACTCTAATGGATCGACTGCGGTCGTCGTGCTGGTTTTCGAAAAAATCGCGAAAAACACCATCCGCTCCGAAGCATTTCGCAGTTCCGACAGATTTAAGATTCCTTCGCACCGTAGTGCGACGAATGTCTAAAATCGTCCACTCGACCGAACAACCATAGATTCCTGTTCCCCGTTCCATTGCCTACGCTTTACTCTAATGGATCGACTGCGGTCGTCGTGCTGGTTTTCGAAAAAATGGCGAAAAAATACCATTCGCTTCGAAATATTTCGCGGTTCCGACAGATTTAAGATTCCTTCGCACCGTAGTGCGACGAATGTCTAAAATCATCCAATCGACCAAACAACAATAGATCCCTGTTCCCCGTCCCATTGCCTACGCTTTACTCTAATGGATCGACTGCGGTCGTCGTGCTGGTTTTCGAAAAAATCGCGAAAAACACCATTCGCTTCGAAATATTTCGCAGTTCCGACAGATTTAAGATTCCTTCGCACCGTAGTGCGACGAATGTCTAAAATCGTCCAATCGACCAAACAACAATATATCCTTACTCCCCGTTCCATTGCCTACGCTTTACTCTAATGGATCGACTGCGGTCGTCGTGCTGGGTTTCGAAAAAATCGCGAAAAACACCATCCGCTCCGAAGCATTTCGCAGTTCCGACAGATTTAAGATTCCTTCGCGCCGTAGTGCGACGCGTGTCTAAAATCGTGCAATCGACCAAACAAATATAGATCCCGGTTCCCCGTTGCATTGCCGACGTTTTACTCTAATGGTTCGACTGCGTTCGTCGTGCTGGTTTTCGAGAATATCGCGAAAAACTCCAACCGCTCCGAAATATTTCGCAGATCCGACAGATTTAAGATTCCTTCGCACCGTAGTGCGACGAATGTCTAAAATCGTCCAATCGACCAAACAACCATTGATCCCTGTTCCCAGTTCCATTGCCTACGATTTACTCTAATGGTTCGACCGCGGTGGTTGTGGTGGTTTTCGAAGAAATCGCGAAAAATGCAATCGTTCCCAAATATTTCAATGTCCCGACAGATTTAAGATTCCTTCGCACCGTAGTGCGACGAATGTTTAAAATCGAGCAATCGACCAAACAACCATAGATCCCTGCTCCCCGTTCCATTGCCTCCGCTTCACTCTAATGGATCGACTGCGGTCGTCGTGCTGGTTTTCGAAAAAATCGCGAAAAATACCATTCGCTTCGAAATATTTCGCAGTTTCGACAAATTGAAGATTCCTTCGCACCGTAGTGCGAGGAATGTCTAAATTCGTCCAATCGACCAAACAACCATACACCCCTGTTCCCCGTTCCATTGCCTACGCTTTACTCTAATGGATCGACTGCGGTCGTCGTGCTGGTTTTCGAAAAAATCGCGAAAAACACCATTCGCTCCGAAGCATTTCGCAGTTCCGACAGATTTAAGATTCCTTCGCACCGTAGTGCGACGAATGTCTATAATCGTGCAATCGACCAAACAACCATAGATCCCTGTTCCCCATTCCATTGCCGACGTTTTACTCTAATGGTTCGACTGCGTTCGTCGTGCCGGTTTTCGAGAATATCGCGAAAAATTCCAACCGCTCCGAAATATTTCGCAATTCCGACAGATTTAAGATTCCTTCGGACCGTAGCGCGACGAATGTCTAAAATCGTCCACTCGACCAAACAACCATAGATCCCTGTTCCCCGTTCCATTGCCTACGCTTTACTCTAATGGATCGACTGCGGTCGTCGTGCTGGTTTTCGAAAAAATCGCGAAAAATACCATTCGCTACGAAGCATTTCGCATTTCCAACAGATTTAAGATTCCTTCGCAACGTAGTGCGATGAATGTCTAAAATCGTGCAATCGACCAAGCAACCATAGATCCCTGTTCCCCGTTCCATTGCCTCCGCTTTACTCTAATGGATCGACTGCCGTCGTCGTGCTGGTTTTCGAAAAAATTGCGAAAAACACCATCCGCTCCGAAGCATTTCGCAGTTCCGACAGATTTAAGATTCCTTCGCACCGTACTGCTACGAATATCTAAAATCGTGCAATCGACCAAGCAACCATAGATCCCTGTTCCCCGTTCCATTGCCAACGCTTTACTCTAATGGATCGACTGCGGTCGTCGTGCTGTTTTTCGAAAAAATCGCGAAAAACACCATTCGCGGCGAAATATTCCGCAGTTCCGACAGATTTAAGATTCCTTCGCACCGAAGTACGACGAATGTCTAAAATCGTCCAATCGACCAAACAACCATAGATCCCTGTTCCCCGTTCCATTGCCTACGGTCTACTCTAAAGGATCGACTGCGGTCGTCGTGCTGGTTTTCGAAAAAATCGCAAAAAATACCATTCGCTTCGAAATATTTCGCGGTTCTGACAGATTTAAGATTCCTTCGCACCGTAGTGCGACGAATGTCTAAAATCATCCAATCGACCAAACAACCATAGATCCCTGTTCCCCGTTCCATTGCCTACCGTCTACTCTAAAGGATCGACTGCGGTCGTCGTGCTGGTTTTCGAAAAAATCGCGAAAAACACCATTCGCTCCGAAGCATTTCGCAGTTCCGACAGATTTAAGATACCTTCGCACCGTAGTGCGACGAATGTCTAAAATCGTCCAATCGACCAAACAACAATAGATCCCTGTTCCCCGTTCCATTGCCAACGCTTTACTCTAATGGATCGATTGCGGTCGTCGTGCTGGTTTTCGAAAAAATCGCGAAAAACAACATTCGCTCCGAAATATTCCGCAGTTCCGACAGATTTAAGATTCCTTCGCACCGAAGTACGACGAATGTCTAAAATCGTCCAATCGACCAAACAACCATAGATCCCTGCTCCCCGTTCCATTGCCTCCGCTTCACTCTAATGGATCGACTGCGGTCGTCGTGCTGGTTTTCGAAAAAATCGCGAAAAACACCATCCGCTCCGAAGCATTTCGCAGTTCCGACAGATTTAAGATTCCTTCGCACCGTAGTGCGACGAATGTCTAAAATCGTCCAATCGACCAAACAACCAGACACCCCTTTTCCACGTTCCATTGCCTCCGCTTTACTCTAATGGATCGACTTCGGTCGTCGTGCTGGATTTCGAAAAAATCCCGAAAAACACCATCCGCTCCGAAATATTTCGCAGTTCCGACAGATTTAAGATTCCTCTGCACCGTAGTGCGACGAATGTCTAAAATCGTCCACTCGATCGAACAACCATAGATTCCTGTTCCCCGTTCCATTGCCTACGCTTTACTCTAATGGATCGACTGCGGTCGTCGTGCTGGTTTTCGAAAAAATCGCGAAAAACACCATCCGCTCCGAAGCATTTCGCAGTTCCGACAGATTTAAGATTCCTTCGCACCGTAGTGCGACGAATGTCTAAAATCATCCAATCGACCAAACAACAATAGATCCCTGTTCCCCGTCCCATTGCCTACGCTTTACTCTAATGGATCGACTGCGGTCGTCGTGCTGGTTTTCGAAAAAATCGCGAAAAACACCATTCGCTTCGAAATATTTCGCAGTTTCGACAAATTTAATATTCCTTCGCACCGTAGTGCGAGGAATGTCTAAAATCGTCCAATCGACCAAACAACCATACACCCCTGTTCCCCGTTCCATTGCCTACGCTTTACTCTAATGGATCGACTGCGGTCGTCGTGCTGGTTTTCGAAAAAATCGCGAAAAACACCATTCGCGCCGAAATATTCCGCAGTTCCGACAGATTTAAGATTCCTTCGCACCGTAGTGTGACGAATGTCTAAAATCGTCCAATCGACCAAACAACAATATATCCTTACTCCCCGTTCCATTGCCTACGCTTTACTCTAATGGATCGACTGCGGTCGTCGTGCTGGTTTTCGAAAAAATCGCGAAAAACACCATCCGCTCCGAAGCATTTCGCAGTTCCGACAGATTTAAGATTCCTTCGCGCCGTAGTGCGACGCGTGTCTAAAATCGTGCAATCGACCAAACAAATATAGATCCCGGTTCCCCGTTGCATTGCAGACGTTTTACTCTAATGGTTCGACTGCGTTCGTCGTGCTGGTTTTCGAGAATATCGCGAAAAACTCCAACCGCTCCGAAATATTTCGCAGTTCCGACAGATTTAAGATTCCTTCGGACCGTAGATCGTCGAATGTCTAAAATCGTCCACTCGACCAAACAACCATACACCCCTGTTCCCCGTTCCATTGCCTACGCTTTACTCTAATGGATCGACTGCGGTCGTCGTGCTGGTTTTCGAAAAAATCGCGAAAAACACCATTCGCTCCGAAGCATTTCGCAGTTCCGACAGATTTAAGATTCCTTCGCACCGTAGTGCGACGAATGTCTATAATCGTGCAATCGACCAAACAACCATAGATCCCTGTTCCCCATTCCATTGCCGACGTTTTACTCTAATGGTTCGACTGCGTTCGTCGTGCCGGTTTTCGAGAATATCGCGAAAAATTCCAACCGCTCCGAAATATTTCGCAATTCCGACAGATTTAAGATTCCTTCGGACCGTAGCGCGACGAATGTCTAAAATCGTCCACTCGACCAAACAACCATAGATCCCTGTTCCCCGTTCCATTGCCTACGCTTTACTCTAATGGATCGACTGCGGTCGTCGTGCTGGTTTTCGAAAAAATCGCGAAAAACACCATTCGCTCCGAAGCATTTCGCATTTCCGACAGATTTAAGATTCCTTCGCAACGTAGTGCGATGAATGTCTAAAATCGTGCAATCGACCAAGCAACCATAGATCCCTGTTCCCCGTTCCATTGCCTCCGCTTTACTCTAATGGATCGACTGCCGTCGTCGTGCTGGTTTTCGAAAAAATTGCGAAAAACACCATCCGCTCCGAAGCATTTCGCAATTCCGACAGATTTAAGATTCCTTCGCACCGTACTGCTACGAATATCTAAAATCGTGCAATCGACCAAGCAACCATAGATCCCTGTTCCCCGTTCTATTGCCTCCGCTTTACTCTAATGGATCGACTGCGGTCGTCGTGCTGTTTTTCGAAAAAATCGCGAAAAACACCATTCGCGCCGAAATATTCCGCAGTTCCGACAGATTTAAGATTCCTTCGCACCGAAGTACGACGAATATCTAAAATCGTCCAATCGACCAAACAACCATAGATCACTGCTCCCCGTTCTATTGCCTCCGCTTTACTCTAATGGATCGACTGCGGTCGTCGTGCTGGTTTTCGAAAAAATCGCGAAAAACACCATCCGCTCCTAAATATTCCGCAGTTCCGACAGATTTAAGATTCCTTCGCACCGTACTGCTACGAATATCTAAAATCGTGCAATCGACCAAGCAACCATAGATCCCTGTTCCCCGTTCGATTGCCTCCGCTTTACTCTAATGGATCGACTGCGGTCGTCGTGCTGTTTTTCGAAAAAATCGCGAAAAACACCATCCGCTCCGAAGCATTTCGCAGTTCCGACAGATTTAAGATTCCTTCGCACCGTAGTGCGACGAATGTCTAAAATCGTCCAATCGACCAAACAACCAGACACCCCTTTTCCCCGTTCCATTGCCTCCGCTTTACTCTAATGGATCGACTTCGGTCGTCGTGCTGGATTTCGAAAAAATCACGAAAAACACCATCCGCTCCGAAATATTTCGCTGTTCCGACAGATTTAAGATTCCTTTGCACCGTAGTGCGACGAATGTCTAAAATCGTCCACTCGACCGAACAACCATAGATTCCTGTTCCCCGTTCCATTGCCTACGCTTTACTCTAATGGATCGACTGCGGTCGTCGTGCTGGTTTTCGAAAAAAATCGCGAAAGACACCATTCGCGCCGAAATATTCCGCAGTTCCGACAGATTTAAGATTCCTTCGCACCGTAGTGCGACGAATGTCTAAAATCGTCCAATCGACCAAACGACAATATATCCTTACTCCCCGTTCCATTGCCTACGCTTTACTCTAATGGATCGACTGCGGTCGTCGTGCTGGTTTTCGAAAAAATCGCGAAAAACACCATCCGCTCCGAAGCATTTCGCAGTTCCGACAGATTTAAGATTCCTTCGCGCCGTAGTGCGACGCGTGTCTAAAATCGTGCAATCGACCAAACAAATATAGATCCCGGTTCCCCGTTGCATTGCAGACGTTTTACTCTAATGGTTCGACTGCGTTCGTCGTGCTGGTTTTCGAGAATATCGCGAAAAATTCCAACCGCTCCGAAATATTTCGCAATTCCGACAGATTTAAGATTCCTTCGCACCGTAGTGCGACGAATGTCTAAAATCGTCCAATCGACCAAATAACAATATATCCTTACTCCCCGTTCCATTGCCTACGCTTTACTCTAATGGATCGACTGCGGTCGTCGTGCTGGTTTTCGAAAAAATCGCGAAAAACACCATCCGCTCCGAAGCATTTCGCAGTTCCGACAGATTTAAGATTCCTTCGCGCCGTAGTGCGACGCGTGTCTAAAATCGTGCAATCGACCAAACAAATATAGGTCCCGGTTCCCCGTTGCATTGCAGACGTTTTACTCTAATGGTTCGACTGCGTTCGTCGTGCTGGTTTTCGAGAATATCGCGAAAAACTCCAACCGCTCCGAAATATTTCGCAGTTCCGACAGATTTAAGATTCCTTCGCACCGTAGTGCGACGAATGTCTAAAATCGTCCAATCGATCGAACAACCATTGATCCCTGTTCCCAGTTCCATTGCCTACGATTTACTCTAATGGTTCGACCGCGGTGGTTGTGGTGGTTTTCGAAGAAATCGCGAAAAATGCAATCGTTCCCAAATATTTCAATGTCCCGACAGATTCAAGATTCCTTCGCACCGTAGTGCGACGAATGTTTAAAATCGAGCAATCGACCAAATAACCATAGATCCCTGTTCCCCGTTCCATTGCCTACGGTCTACTCTAAAGGATCGACTGCGGTCGTCGTGCTGGTTTTCGAAAAAATCGCGAAAAATACCATTCGCTTCGAAATATTTCGCAGTTTCGACAAATTTAAGATTCCTTCGCACCGTAGTGCGAGGAATGTCTAAAATCGTCCAATCGACCAAACAACCATACACCCCTGTTCCCCGTTCCATTGCCTACGCTTTACTCTAATGGTTCGACTGCGTTCGTCGTGCTGGTTTTCGAGAATATCGCGAAAAATTCCAACCGCTCCGAAATATTTCGCAATTCCGACAGATTTAAGATTCCTTCGCACCGTAGCACGACGAATGTCTAAAATCGTCCAATCGACCAAACAACCATATATCGCTGTTCCTCGTTCCATTGCCGACGTTTTACTCTAATGGTTCGAATGCGTTCGTCGTGCTGGTTTTCGAGAATATCGCGAAAAATTCCAACCGCTCCGAAATATTTCGCAATTCCGACAGATTTAAGATTCCTTCGCACCGAAGTACGACGAATGTCTAAAATCGTCCAATCGACCAAACAACCATAGATACCTATTCCCCGTTCCATTGCCTCCGCTTTACTCTAATGGATCGACTGCGGTCGTCGTGCTGGTTTTCGAAAAAATCGCGAAAAACACCATCCGCCCCGAAGCATTTCGCAGTTCCGACAGATTTAAGATTCCTTCGCACCGTAGTGCGACGAATGTCTAAAATCGTCCAATCGACCAAACAACCAGACACCCCTTTTCCCGTTCCATTGCCACCGCTTTACTCTAATGGATCGTCTGCGGTCGTCGTGCTGGTTTTCGAAAAAATCGCGAAAAACACCATCCGCTCCGAAGCATTTCGCAGTTCCGACAGATTTAAGATTCCTTCGCGCCGTAGTGCGACGAATGTCTAAAATCGAGCAATCGACCAAACAACCATAGATCCCTGTTCCCCGTTCCATTGCCTACGGTCTACTCTAATGGATCGACTGCGGTCGTCGTGCTGGTTTTCGAAAAAATCGCGAAAAACACCATTCGCTCCGAAGCATTTCGCATTTCTGAAAGATTTAAGATTCCTTCGCAACGTAGTGCGACGAATGTCTAAAATCATCCAATCGACCAAACAACCATAGATCTCTGTTCCTCGTTCCATTGCCGACGTTTTATTCTAATGGATCGACTGCGTTCGTCGTGCTGGTTTTCGAGAATATCGCGAAATATTCCAACCGCTCCGAAATATTTCGCAATTCCGACAGATTTAAGATTCCTTCGCACCGTAGCGCGACGAATGTCTAAAATCGTCCAATCGACCAAACAACCATACACCCCTGTTCCCCGTTCCATTGCCGCCGCTTTACTCTAATGGATCGACTGCGGTCGTCGTGCTGGTTTTCGAAAAAATCGCGAAAAACACCATCCGCCCCGAAGCATTTCGCAGTTCCGACAGATTTAAGATTCCTTCGCACCGTAGTGCGACGAATGTCTAAAATCGTCCAATCGATCAAACAACCATTGATCCCTGTTCCCAGTTCCATTGCCTACGATTTACTCTAATGGTTCGACCGCGGTGGTTGTGGTGGTTTTCGAAGAAATCGCGAAAAATGCAATCGTTCCCAAATATTTCAATGTCCCGACAGATTTAAGATTCCTTCGCACCGTAGTGCGACGAATGTTTAAAATCGAGCAATCGACCAAACAACCATAGATCCCTGTTCCCCGTTCCATTGCCTACGCTTTACTCTAATGGATCGACTGCGGTCGTCGTGCTGGTTTTCGAAAATATCGCGAAAAACACCATCCGCTCCGAAGCATTTCGCAGTTCCGACAGATTTAAGATTCCTTCGCGCCGTAGTGCGACGCGTGTCTAAAATCGCGCAATCGACCAAACAAATATAGATCTCGGTTCCCCGTTGCATTGCCGACGTTTTACTCTAATGGTTCGACTGCGTTCGTCGTGCTGGTTTTCGAGAATATCGCGAAAAACTCCAACCGCTCCGAAATATTTCGCAGTTCCGACAGATTTAAGATTCCTTCGCACTGTAGTGCAACGAATGTCTAAAATCGTCCAATCGACCAAACAACCATTGATCCCTGTTCCCCGTTCCATTGCCTCCGATTTTTTCTAATGGATCGACTGCCGTCGTCGTGCTGGTTTTCGAAAAAATCGCGAAAAACACCATCCGCTCCGAAGCATTTCGCAGTTCCGACAGATTTAAGATTCCTTCGCAACGTAGTGCGATGAATGTCTAAAATCGTGCAATCGACCAAGCAACCATAGATCCCTGTTCCCCGTTGCATTGCCTACGCTTTACTCTAATGGATCGACTGCGGTCGTCGTGCTGGATTTCGAAAAAATCGCGAAAAACACCATCCGCTCCGAAATATTTCGCAGTTCCGACAGATTTAAGATTCCTTTGCACCGTAGTGCGACGAATGTCTAAAATCGTCCACTCGACCGAACAACATTGATTCCTGCTCCCCGTTCCATTGCCTACGATTTACTCTAATGGATCGACTGCGGACGTCGTGCTGGTTTTCGAAAAAATGGCGAAAAAATACCATTCGCTTCGAAATATTTCGCGGTTCCGACAGATTTAAGATTCCTTCGCACCGTAGTGCGACGAATGTCTAAAATCGTCCAATCGACCAAACAACAATATATCCCTACTCCCCGTTACATTGCCTACGCTTTACTCTAATGGATCGACTGCGGTCGTCGTGCTGGTTTTCGAAAAAATCGCGAAAAACACCATTCGCGCCGAAATATTCCGCAGTTCCGACAGATTTAAGATTCCTTCGCACCGTAGTGCGACGAATGTCTAAAATCGTCCAATCGACCAAACAACAATATATCCTTACTCCCCGTTCCATTGCCTACGCTTTACTGTAATGGATCGACTGCGGTCGTCGTGCTGGTTTTCGAAAAAATCGCGAAAAACACCATCCGCTCCGAAGCATTTCGCAGTTCCGACAGATTTAAGATTCCTTCGCGCCGTAGTGCGACGCGTGTCTAAAATCGTGCAATCGACCAAACAAATATAGATCCCGGTTCCCCGTTGCATTGCAGACGTTTTACTCTAATGGTTCGACTGCGTTCGTCGTGCTGGTTTTCGAGAATATCGCGAAAAACTCCAACCGCTCCGAAATATTTCGCAGTTCCGACAGATTTAAGATTCCTTCGCACCGTAGTGCGACGAATGTCTAAAATCGTCCAATCGATCAAACAACCATTGATCCCTGTTCCCAGTTCCATTGCCTACGATTTACTCTAATGGTTCGACCGCGGTGGTTGTGGTGGTTTTCGAAGAAATCGCGAAAAATGCAATCGTTCCCAAATATTTCAATGTCCCGACAGATTCAAGATTCCTTCGCACCGTAGTGCGACGAATGTTTAAAATCGAGCAATCGACCAAATAACCATAGATCCCTGTTCCCCGTTCCATTGCCTACGGTCTACTCTAAAGGATCGACTGCGGTCGTCGTGCTGGTTTTCGAAAAAATCGCGAAAAATACCATTCGCTTCGAAATATTTCGCAGTTTCGACAAATTTAAGATTCCTTCGCACCGTAGTGCGAGGAATGTCTAAAATCGTCCAATCGACCAAACAACCATACACCCCTGTTCCCCGTTCCATTGCCTACGCTTTACTCTAATGGTTCGACTGCGTTCGTCGTGCTGGTTTTCGAGAATATCGCGAAAAATTCCAACCGCTCCGAAATATTTCGCAATTCCGACAGATTTAAGATTCCTTCGCACCGTAGCACGACGAATGTCTAAAATCGTCCAATCGACCAAACAACCATATATCGCTGTTCCTCGTTCCATTGCCGACGTTTTACTCTAATGGTTCGAATGCGTTCGTCGTGCTGGTTTTCGAGAATATCGCGAAAAATTCCAACCGCTCCGAAATATTTCGCAATTCCGACAGATTTAAGATTCCTTCGCACCGAAGTACGACGAATGTCTAAAATCGTCCAATCGACCAAACAACCATAGATCCCTATTCCCCGTTCCATTGCCTCCGCTTTACTCTAATGGATCGACTGCGGTCGTCGTGCTGGTTTTCGAAAAAATCGCGAAAAACACCATCCGCCCCGAAGCATTTCGCAGTTCCGACAGATTTAAGATTCCTTCGCACCGTAGTGCGACGAATGTCTAAAATCGTCCAATCGACCAAACAACCAGACACCCCTTTTCCCGTTCCATTGCCACCGCTTTACTCTAATGGATCGTCTGCGGTCGTCGTGCTGGTTTTCGAAAAAATCGCGAAAAACACCATCCGCTCCGAAGCATTTCGCAGTTCCGACAGATTTAAGATTCCTTCGCACCGTAGTGCGACGAATGTCTAAAATCGTCCAATCGACCAAACAACCATTGATCCCTGTTCCCAGTTCCATTGCCTACGATTTACTATAATGGTTCGACCGCGGTGGTTGTGGTGGTTTTCGAAGAAATCGCGAAAAATGCAATCGTTCCCAAATATTTCAATGTCCCGACAGATTTAAGATTCCTTCGCACCGTAGTGCGACGAATGTTTAAAATCGAGCAATCGACCAAACAACCATAGATCCCTGTTCCCCGTTCCATTGCCTACGCTTTACTCTAATGGATCGACTGCGGTCGTCGTGCTGGTTTTCGAAAATATCGCGAAAAACACCATCCGCTCCGAAGCATTTCGCAGTTCCGACAGATTTAAGATTCCTTCGCGCCGTAGTGCGACGCGTGTCTAAAATCGCGCAATCGACCAAACAAATATAGATCTCGGTTCCCCGTTGCATTGCCGACGTTTTACTCTAATGGTTCGACTGCGTTCGTCGTGCTGGTTTTCGAGAATATCGCGAAAAACTCCAACCGCTCCGAAATATTTCGCAGTTCCGACAGATTTAAGATTCCTTCGCACTGTAGTGCGACGAATGTCTAAAATCGTCCAATCGACCAAACAACCATTGATCCCTGTTCCCAGTTCCATTGCCTACGATTTACTCTAATGGTGCGACCGCGGTGGTTGTGGTGGTTTTCGAAGAAATCGCGAAAAATGCAATCGTTCCCAAATATTTCAATGTCCCGAGAGATTTAAGATTCCTTCGCACCGTAGTGCGACGAATGTTTAAAATCGAGCAATCGACCAAACAACCATAGATCCCTGTTCCCCGTTCCATTGCCTACGGTCTACTCTAAAGGATCGACTGCGGTCGTCGTGCTGGTTTTTGAAAAAATCGCGAAAAATACCATTCGCTTCGAAATATTTCGCAGTTTCGACAAATTTAAGATTCCTTCGCACCGTAGTGCGAGGAATGTCTAAAATCGTCCAATCGACCAAACAACCATACACCCCTGTTCCCCGTTCCATTGCCTACGCTTTACTCTAATGGTTCGACTGCGTTCGTCGTGCTGGTTTTCGAGAATATCGCGAAAAATTCCAACCGCTACGAAATATTTCGCAATTCCGACAGATTTAAGATTCCTTCGCACCGTAGCGCGACGAATGTCTAAAATCGTCCAATCGACCAAACAACCATACACCCCTGTTCCCCGTTCCATTGCCGCCGCTTTACTCTAATGGATCGACTGCGGTCGTCGTGCTGGTTTTCGAAAAAATCGCGAAAAACACCATCCGCCCCGAAGCATTTCGCAGTTCCGACAGATTTAAGATTCCTTCGCACCGTAGTGCGACGAATGTCTAAAATCGTCCACTCGACCAAACAACCATAGATCCCTGTTCCCCGTTCCATTGCCTCCGATTTTTTCTAATGGATCGACTGCCGTCGTCGTGCTGGTTTTCGAAAAAATCGCGAAAAACACCATCCGCTCCGAAGCATTTCGCAGTTCCGACAGATTTAAGATTCCTTCGCAACGTAGTGCGATGAATGTCTAAAATCGTGCAATCGACCAAGCAACCATAGATCCCTGTTCCCCGTTGCATTGCCTACGCTTTACTCTAATGGATCGACTGCGGTCGTCGTGCTGGATTTCGAAAAAATCGCGAAAAACACCATCCGCTCCGAAATATTTCGCAGTTCCGACAGATTTAAGATTCCTTTGCACCGTAGTGCGACGAATGTCTAAAATCGTCCACTCGACCGAACAACATTGATTCCTGCTCCCCGTTCCATTGCCTACGCTTTACTCTAATGGATCGACTGCGGACGTCGTGCTGGTTTTCGAAAAAATGGCGAAAAAATACCATTCGCTTCGAAATATTTCGCGGTTCCGACAGATTTAAGATTCCTTCGCACCGTAGTGCGACGAATGTCTAAAATCGTCCAATCGACCAAACAACAATATATCCCTACTCCCCGTTACATTGCCTACGCTTTACTCTAATGGATCGACTGCGGTCGTCGTGCTGGTTTTCGAAAAAATCGCGAAAAACACCATTCGCGCCGAAATATTCCGCAGTTCCGACAGATTTAAGATTCCTTCGCACCGTAGTGCGACGAATGTCTAAAATCGTCCAATCGACCAAACAACAATATATCCTTACTCCCCGTTCCATTGCCTACGCTTTACTCTAATGGATCGACTGCGGTCGTCGTGCTGGTTTTCGAAAAAATCGCGAAAAACACCATCCGCTCCGAAGCATTTCGCAGTTCCGACAGATTTAAGATTCCTTCGCGCCGTAGTGCGACGCGTGTCTAAAATCGTGCAATCGACCAAACAAATATAGATCCCGGTTCCCCGTTGCATTGCAGACGTTTTACTCTAATGGTTCGACTGCGTTCGTCGTGCTGGTTTTCGAGAATATCGCGAAAAACTCCAACCGCTCCGAAATATTTCGCAGTTCCGACAGATTTAAGATTCCTTCGGACCGTAGCGCGACGAATGTCTAAAATCGTCCACTCGACCAAACAACCATACACCCCTGTTCCCCGTTCCATTGCCTACGCTTTACTCTAATGGATCGACTGCGGTCGTCGTGCTGGTTTTCGAAAAAATCGCGAAAAACACCATTCGCTCCGAAGCATTTCGCAGTTCCGACAGATTTAAGATTCCTTCGCACCGTAGTGCGACGAATGTCTATAATCGTGCAATCGACCAAACAACCAGAGATCCCTGTTCCCCATTCCATTGCCGACGTTTTACTCTAATGGTTCGACTGCGTTCGTCGTGCCGGTTTTCGAGAATATCGCGAAAAATTCCAACCGCTCCGAAATATTTCGCAATTCCGACAGATTTAAGATTCCTTCGGACCGTAGCGCGACGAATGTCTAAAATCGTCCACTCGACCAAACAACCATAGATCCCTGTTCCCCGTTCCATTGCCTACGCTTTACTCTAATGGATCGACTGCGGTCGTCGTGCTGGTTTTCGAAAAAATCGCGAAAAACACCATTCGCTCCGAAGCATTTCGCATTTCCGACAGATTTAAGATTCCTTCGCAACGTAGTGCGATGAATGTCTAAAATCGTGCAATCGACCAAGCAACCATAGATCCCTGTTCCCCGTTCCATTGCCTCCGCTTTACTCTAATGGATCGACTGCCGTCGTCGTGCTGGTTTTCGAAAAAATTGCGAAAAACACCATCCGCTCCGAAGCATTTCGCAGTTCCGACAGATTTAAGATTCCTTCGCACCGTACTGCTACGAATATCTAAAATCGTGCAATCGACCAAGCAACCATAGATCCCTGTTCCCCGTTCCATTGCCTCCGCTTTACTCTAATGGATCGACTGCGGTCGTCGTGCTGTTTTTCGAAAAAATCGCGAAAAACACCATTCGCGCCGAAATATTCCGCAGTTCCGACAGATTTAAGATTCCTTCGCACCGAAGTACGACGAATGTCTAAAATCGTCCAATCGACCAAACAACCATAGGTCACTGCTCCCCGTTCTATTGCCTCCGCTTTACTCTAATGGATCGACTGCGGTCGTCGTGCTGGTTTTCGAAAAAATCGCGAAAAACACCATCCGCTCCGAAATATTCCGCAGTTCCGACAGATTTAAGATTCCTTCGCACCGTACTGCTACGAATATCTAAAATCGTGCAATCGACCAAGCAACCATAGATCCCTGTTCCCCGTTCCATTGCCTCCGCTTTACTCTAATGGATCGACTGCGGTCGTCGTGCTGTTTTTCGAAAAAATCGCGAAAAACACCATCCGCTCCGAAGCATTTCGCAGTTCCGACAGATTTAAGATTCCTTCGCGCCGTAGTGCGACGAATGTCTAAAATCGAGCAATCGACCAAACAACCATAGATCCCTGTTCCCCGTTCCATTGCCTACGGTCTACTCTAAAGGATCGACTGCGGTCGTCGTGCTGGTTTTCGAAAAAATCGCGAAAAACACCATTCGCTCCGAAGCATTTCGCAGTTCCGACAAATTTAAGATTCCTTCGCACCGTAGTGCGAGGAATGTCTAAAATCGTCCAATCGACCAAACAACCATACACCCCTGTTCCCCGTTCCATTGCCTACGCTTTACTCTAATGGTTCGACTGCGTTCGTCGTGCTGGTTTTCGAGAATATCGCGAAAAATTCCAACCGCTCCGAAATATTTCGCAATTCCGACAGATTTAAGATTCCTTCGCACCGTAGCGCGACGAATGTCTAAAATCGTCCAATCGACCAAACAACCATATATCGCTGTTCCTCGTTCCATTGCCGACGTTTTACTCTAATGGTTCGAATGCGTTCGTCGTGCTGGTTTTCGAGAATATCGCGAAAAATTCCAACCGCTCCGAAATATTTCGCAATTCCGACAGATTTAAGATTCCTTCGCACCGAAGTACGACGAATGTCTAAAATCGTCCAATCGACCAAACAACCATAGATCCCTATTCCCCGTTCCATTGCCTCCGCTTTACTCTAATGGATCGACTGCGGTCGTCGTGCTGGTTTTCGAAAAAATCGCGAAAAACACCATCCGCCCCGAAGCATTTCGCAGTTCCGACAGATTTAAGATTCCTTCGCACCGTAGTGCGACGAATGTCTAAAATCGTCCAATCGACCAAACAACCAGACACCCCTTTTCCCGTTCCATTGCCACCGCTTTACTCTAATGGATCGTCTGCGGTCGTCGTGCTGGTTTTCGAAAAAATCGCGAAAAACACCATCCGCTCCGAAGCATTTCGCAGTTCCGACAGATTTAAGATTCCTTCGCGCCGTAGTGCGACGAATGTCTAAAATCGAGCAATCGACCAAACAACCATAGATCCCTGTTCCCCGTTCCATTGCCTACGGTCTACTCTAATGGATCGACTGCGGTCGTCGTGCTGGTTTTCGAAAAAATCGCGAAAAACACCATTCGCTCCGAAGCATTTCGCATTTCTGACAGATTTAAGATTCCTTCGCAACGTAGTGCGACGAATGTCTAAAATCATCCAATCGACCAAACAACCATAGATCTCTGTTCCTCGTTCCATTGCCGACGTTTTATTCTAATGGATCGACTGCGTTCGTCGTGCTGGTTTTCGAGAATATCGCGAAATATTCCAACCGCTCCGAAATATTTCGCAATTCCGACAGATTTAAGATTCCTTCGCACCGTAGTGCGACGAATGTCTAAAATCGTCCAATCGACCAAACAACCATTGATCCCTGTTCCCAGTTCCATTGCCTACGATTTACTATAATGGTTCGACCGCGGTGGTTGTGGTGGTTTTCGAAGAAATCGCGAAAAATGCAATCGTTCCCAAATATTTCAATGTCCCGACAGATTTAAGATTCCTTTGCACCGTAGTGCGACGAATGTTTAAAATCGAGCAATCGACCAAACAACCATAGATCCCTGTTCCCCGTTCCATTGCCTACGCTTTACTCTAATGGATCGACTGCGGTCGTCGTGCTGGTTTTCGAAAATATCGCGAAAAACACCATCCGCTCCGAAGCATTTCGCAGTTCCGACAGATTTAAGATTCCTTCGCGCCGTAGTGCGACGCGTGTCTAAAATCGCGCAATCGACCAAACAAATATAGATCCCGGTTCCCCGTTGCATTGCCGACGTTTCACTCTAATGGTTCGACTGCGTTCGTCGTGCTGGTTTTCGAGAATATCGCGAAAAACTCCAACCGCTCCGAAATATTTCGCAGTTCCGACAGATTTAAGATTCCTTCGCACTGTAGTGCGACGAATGTCTAAAATCGTCCAATCGACCAAACAACCATTGATCCCTGTTCCCAGTTCCATTGCTGTTAAGACTGTTTGGAAGGGTGCAAGGGATTGGCAGTCGCGAGGGTTTTAGCACAGTTTCAAGATGATTTTGAGTTGATTGTTTAGCGAATGCTTTAATTGTTCTTAACGATAACTTCTTGAACTCAATACAACGATTTAATGGTTTAGAATACGGCACATCGTTTATTAAAGTATTTAGGAAGGTACGATTACTATTATAATTACTGTAGAAACGAGAACAATATATTTTAGACGAAACGAGTCAGTCAAAAGTCGTTAAAGGTTTGAATATTTGTACAAGATCGAACGAATAAAGGTACACAAAACTCCACGCACTTAATTACTAAATATCTATTTCCTATTCCTTAACTAATTCCTTTTAAGCAAGCAAGCGAGAACATTAATAAAGGATTAAGTAAGCCGAGCAAGCGATTTTAGCGTTAAGCGTTTAGCAAGCGTTTAGTATTAAGCGTTTAAGCAAGCGATTAGTAGCAAGTTGTTACCGTGAAAACCTTTTCGAGAGTGATCCTTCCCAGAAATCGCGATCGATATCTAGGAAGGAAGACTCTCCCCCTTCCATCGATCGCAGTTCGATGAGAGGTGACGTGTTCAGCTCTCCACATGAGTGAGTAGGCCGTTGCCACCTGCCTAATTAGCCCGAAAGTTAGATGGCGGGGCTATGCTGATTTTCGTGTACATTTCCTCCCCGGCATTCATCACTCGATGAATAATTGAAGCTAGCGTTGGATCAATCGGTTAATCGATAGGAGAGGTCGATAGTTAAGGCAGTGGCGCCACTCAACTCATGTGGAGGCGTCAGTTAACTTAATATAGGCTAGTGGAAGTGATTTAGTGGTCAGTGTCTATTGCGAGAAAAACTAATTTGGTGATGGGTCTCACGAATGTGGAACGAGCAGTGCGGACCGAAACTACGCGAGTGAACCCGTCCGATCCGGGGTGTAGTTTGGTGATCCGAGCGAGTGGCCAGCGGGCTGGTGAAGTCAGCTCAGATTTGACGAGACAGAGGTCGCCGACCTTGGGTGATCGTCGTGGGTACAGCCATTTATTCCGGGCCTGAAGCGACTGTAAGTATTCGCTGGACCATCTTCTCCAGAACTGCAACCGCATGTGTTGCAGCAGGTGCCATCGTGAGAGACGAGATGAAGGGACGTCCTTGGTGGTGGGATCGGGCAAGCTTAGCAGCGCTTCCCCGATCAGAAAATGGCCAGGCGTCAGCGTAGTGAGGTCCCCAGGGTCATCAGTCAGCGCCTGGAGTGGCCGAGAGTTTAGGCAGGCCTCGATCTGGTGCAGCAGAGTCGTCATTTCCTCGAAGGTAAGATGTTGTTCGCCTATCACCCTCCGGAGGTGATACTTTGTCGATTTGACGGCGGCCTCCCATAGTCCGCCGAAGTGTGGGGCAGCAGGGGGGTTGAAACGCCACTCAATTCCCTGCTTCAACAGTGTGGAGTGGACGACGTCTTGCCCGGAGCTAAGATGCTCCAGCATCCCCTTCAGCTCCCTGGCGGCTCCGACGAAGTTCGTCCCCTGGTCGCTCTGGATCACCGTGCAGAGACCTCGACGTGAAGTGAATCGCCGAAGAGCGGCGAGGAAGGCTTCTGTACTACAATCGGAGACAAGTTCTAAGTGGACAGCGCGAGTACTGAGGCAGACAAATAAAGCAATGTAGCCCTTATGCGTGCGTTGTCCTCTGCCTCGGGCCATTAGCAGTGATAAAGGGCCAGCGTAGTCAACTCCGACGTGTAGGAATGGGCGGGTCAGCGTGACTCTTGTAGCAGGTAAGTCACCCATCAGTTGTTGTCCGGTCGAGGATCGCCAGCGAATGCATGTGACGCAGCGATGCAAAATAGCTTTGACCCTTTGGCGCCCTTGTGGAATCCAATAATTTTGTCGTAAAGTAGCTAAAGTAAGTTGAGTACCTCCATGTAGTGTGCGTTCGTGAGCTTCGTTAACTAACAGCTCGGTTAACCGGCTGTTCCTTGGTACCAGGACTTGGTGTTTGGCATCCAAGGGAAGAGCGGCATGTCGGAGGCGGCCTCCGACTCGTAGTAGGCCCTGGTCATCAAGATATGGGTTGAGTCGCAGCAGAGCGCTGCGGTTGGATAGCGGTCGCCCTCTGGTCAGCTGCTGAATCTCGAGGGCGAATTCCTTACGCTGCTCGAGTCGGAGCCAATGCGTTAGGGCTGCGTTGACTTCAGCAGGTAGCAGGTGTGTCCTTTGAGTGGCCGTTGGCCTTTTATTTAGCCACCGCAGACACCAAGCGGTGATTCTAAGGAGGAAATTAAGAGATGAGTAACGCATTAATAGACTTTCTTCCGTCGCAGGATCACCCAATGACTGGTGGCATGTCGTCCGAGCTTCCAATTCAGTGTTGGCTAGAGGCAGTCGTTCCTGGGAGAGCCAGTCAGTGGGGGTGGTCAACCAGGCAGGTCCCTGCCACCACAAGGCGAATTCAGGTAGTTGACTAGGCGGGAGTCCTCGGGAAGCACAGTCAGCTGGGTTGTCTCTGCTGGAGACGTGGTGCCATTGAGCTTCCGGTAGCGTCCTTTGAATTTCGGAAACTCGGTTGGCTACGTAAGTCTTCCATCTAGTGGGAGGTCCTTGGATCCAGGCAAGAGTGATGGTGGAGTCGCTCCACAAGTGAATAGTGGTGTCAGTCAGTCCCAGACTCTCGCAGGTGAGGGCCATTAATTTCGTAAGCAAGGCCGCGGCACACAGCTCAAGGCGAGGTAGCGATACACGTTTCAAGGGTGCCACCTTAGTTTTAGCGGTAAGCAGCTGTGTCCTAACGCCGCCATCATTGTCCTCTACTCGAAGGTAAATTACTGCAGCATATGCTCGTTCCGATGCGTCTGCGAAGCCATGGAGTTCTCGGTTTTGTGAAGCAGGTTGAACTCCGAGCCAGCGAGGGACAGCGATGCGGTTGAGATCCGGTAACTCTTTTAGAAATAGTCTCCAGTATCCAGCTTCAGCCGGTGGCAGTGGTGAGTCCCAATCTAAGTGTTTTAACCAGAGAGATTGCAGGAATATTTTTGCGTTTACTGTGACTGGGGAAACCAATCCCAGTGGGTCGAAAATTTTTGCAATGGTCGATAAAACCAAACGTCTTGTCAGAGAGCTGTCCGTGGAAGGAGGTTGGACTCGAACTCGGAAGCAGTCATCCGCCAGGCTCCAATGGACCCCTAAAGCAGTATGGGTCTCCCCGGCCTGCCACTTGCACTCCGGAATTGCCTCACCGGTAGGCAGTTGTTCCATCAGCGCAGCTTCGTTGGAGGCCCATTTACGGAGGTTGAATCCTCCAGCTTGGCAGAGTTGTCGCAGCTCAGCTTGTAATTCCGCTGCTTCTTGTAGCGTGTCAGCTCCCGTTACGACGTCATCCATATAAACGTCGCGATGCAGTATGGCAGCCGCTCGTGGAAACCGAGCTTCTTCGTCAGAAGCGAGTTGTCGCAAGGTCCGAATAGCGAGGTAAGGAGCACAGGCAAGTCCGTAGGTGACTGTATTCAGCTCGAAGTCCTGAATGTCACTATCTGCATTTTCCCTCCATAGGACTCGTTGATAGCGGCGGTCGTCAGGGTGTAGTAGAATCTGGCGGTACATCTTCTCGATGTCTGCAGTGAGACAGACTCGGTGGACGCGCCAGCGGAGAAGTGAGTTAAGCTCGGCAGCAGGTTCGGTCCGATCATTACTCCGTTGTTTAGTGACTGGCCTGAGGAGCTTGGAGACGACCCGTTGAAGACCACTCGCAGTCGGGTGGTCGCGCTGCTTTCCCTCAGAACCCCGTGATGTGGTAAGTAATAAGAAGGGCCTAGAAGATCACCCTGAACTTTAGTCATATGAGTGAGTTGACTGTACTCACGCATGAATTTTTGGTAGGCTTCAGCAAAAGCAGGCTCCCTTTTGAATTTGGCTTCCATCCTGAGTAACATTCGCCTTGCGCCTTGACGAGAGTCGCCGAGTTCCGGTGTCCCACGAAGCGGTAGGCGAACCATATAACGCCCGGTAGGTAGACGTTGGTGAGTTTTCTTGAAGTGTTCCTCGCAGTTCAGTTCCTCGATGGTGTAAGCAGGTGACACCACCACTTCTTCCTGTTCCCAGAAACGACGGATCAAGGGAAGTAGCTCCTCCTCGGGGGAACTTTGCACTGTTGCGACTCTTTGGCTGGTGACAGTATCGTTAGCGATGTCCGGTGTAGCAGGTCCTGACACTATCCAGCCGAGAGTGGTCCTTTGAGCAACGGGCTCTCCTGTATGACCCTTTACTATGCCTTCCTGTAGCACGAGAGCAAAAGCATCGGCACCTAACAGCAGTTCTATAGGTCCCTCAGCATCGAAGTTCGGATCAGCGAGGTCAAGGTTTGTCAAGTGCGCCCAAGTGGTGGTTCGACGATCAATCCGTGGCTGGTACGAGGTGATGCGTGGCAACACGAGAGCGGTTATGACGTGTGGTGCCGTGGTTCCGAAGCGGGCGGTAAATGCCAACTGGACTTGACCACGGACTCTTTCTGTTCGCTGATTCCCGACTCCGACGATTCTAATATTGGCAGGTTTCCTTGGAAGGCATAATTGTTGAGCTAGCTGCTCGGTGAGAATCGAAACCTCACTGCCTTGATCTACGAGTGCACGCACCACCTTGGATCCACCGTCACGGCACTGCACTTTCACTCTGGCAGTAGCGAGTAGAACGGCCGGCAACGATTTGGACGAGCAATTGGAAGTGTTGGCCGAAACTCGGTTGTCGACGTTGGAGTCAGAACGGTTCTCATGTATTGAGGTATGGTGCTTACCATTGCATTTCTGACACCGTTTGTCTGAACCGCACGCACTAACTTGATGTCTGCCCAGACAGTTGTAGCACAGATTGGAAGATTGCAGCACGGTTTTTCGCTCGGCAGGTGACTTCGACTTGTAGAGGCTGCAGTAGAGGATAAAGTGCGAGTCCTTGCATAGACTGCACGGATCTGAAGATCGCTTCGCTTGAGTGACTTGGTGTACCTTCGTTGACTTTTGAGAAGTTGTTGGTTTCGGAGCTTTGCTATCCGATCCTTTTCGTTGTTCTTCTAATGCTTCAAGAGTATTGACTCTTCCTTCTAGGAATTTCTGCAACTCTGGGAAGGTAGGAGGCGTTTTAGTTTGTCCTATTTGAGTTTCCCATTCGCGTCTTGATTGAGGATCCATCCTTTCCACGATTAGATGGATGAGCCAATCGCCGCTGGCATCGAACGGTCTTTTCATGGCAGCAAGGGCCTTTACAGAGTCGCAGATGGTGTAGAAGAACCGCTTCAGCTCTGATCCCGACTCCCGATGTATGTGCGGTAGGTTAAAAATAGTATTTAGTTGTGCTTTAACCATCAGTCGCGGGTTGTCGTACCGTTCCTGTAATAATTCCCACGCCGCTTCAAAGTTCTCTTCCCTTTCAGGCATGTTGCGAAGTAGAAGCTCGGCATCGCCTGTGAGAGCGCCACGCAGATAGTGAAGCCGTTCTGCATCGGTCAGGGTTGCGTCGCGTACAACTAACGAACGGAAGAGGCCTTGAAATGAGGGCCAGTCCTTATGCTTGCCATCGAAGGTAGGTAGAGGAATTCGTGGAAGAGACGCCTTCGAACGGACGGTCGCAGCAGGAGAGTCGGTCGAACGTTCGTCGGTCGCCAGGCGTTCCAAGGTGCGTGCAGCAATACGCTCCATTTTTGTGATCTCCTCTAGTTTATCCATGAGCAAGGCTTCCTGGGTGCTGAATACCTCTTCCATAGCGGCTGGTGTTAAGTGCCTATCCTTGAAGTAATCGTTGGTTGTAAAGGCTAAGTCTGATGCAGCTAAAGCTAACAGCTGCTCATGCTGTAGCTCGTATTTTGCCCAATTCTTTCGCAAAGCCTCTAATCTAGAAGTTACGTTGCCTTTGGACATATTATTCGCTCCTAGTTTCTTCAAATTCTCGAAGCATCGAGAAATTCGGCCGTGAAGGTCGCGTTGAATTGTAATGATGTGACTCATTGTTTTCAGGTGGAGGTCACGCGCGACGGTTGGACGACACTACCGAACTTCGAACACTAACGTACTTTCGCGAACTGTTTCACAGGCACCGATCCGGCTCGAAGGACCAAAATGTTAAGACTGTTTGGAAGGGTGCAAGGGATTGGCAGTCGCGAGGGTTTTAGCACAGTTTCAAGATGATTTTGAGTTGATTGTTTAGCGAATGCTTTAATTGTTCTTAACGATAACTTCTTGAACTCAATACAACGATTTAATGGTTTAGAATACGGCACATCGTTTATTAAAGTATTTAGGAAGGTACGATTACTATTATAATTACTGTAGAAACGAGAACAATATATTTTAGACGAAACGAGTCAGTCAAAAGTCGTTAAAGGTTTGAATATTTGTACAAGATCGAACGAATAAAGGTACACAAAACTCCACGCACTTAATTACTAAATATCTATTTCCTATTCCTTAACTAATTCCTTTTAAGCAAGCAAGCGAGAACATTAATAAAGGATTAAGTAAGCCGAGCAAGCGATTTTAGCGTTAAGCGTTTAGCAAGCGTTTAGTATTAAGCGTTTAAGCAAGCGATTAGTAGCAAGTTGTTACCGTGAAAACCTTTTCGAGAGTGATCCTTCCCAGAAATCGCGATCGATATCTAGGAAGGAAGACTCTCCCCCTTCCATCGATCGCAGTTCGATGAGAGGTGACGTGTTCAGCTCTCCACATGAGTGAGTAGGCCGTTGCCACCTGCCTAATTAGCCCGGCCGAAAGTTAGATGGCGGGGCTATGCTGATTTTCGTGTACAATTGCCTACGATTTACTCTAATGGTGCGACCGCGGTGGTTGTGGTGGTTTTCGAAGAAATCGCGAAAAATGCAATCGTTCCCAAATATTTCAATGTCCCGACAGATTTAAGATTCCTTCGCACCGTAGTGCGACGAATGTTTAAAATCGAGCAATCGACCAAACAACCATAGATCCCTGTTCCCCGTTCCATTGCCTACGGTCTACTCTAAAGGATCGACTGCGGTCGTCGTGCTGGTTTTTGAAAAAATCGCGAAAAATACCATTCGCTTCGAAATATTTCGCAGTTTCGACAAATTTAAGATTCCTTCGCACCGTAGTGCGAGGAATGTCTAAAATCGTCCAATCGACCAAACAACCATACACCCCTGTTCCCCGTTCCATTGCCTACGCTTTACTCTAATGGTTCGACTGCGTTCGTCGTGCTGGTTTTCGAGAATATCGCGAAAAATTCCAACCGCTCCGAAATATTTCGCAATTCCGACAGATTTAAGATTCCTTCGCACCGTAGCGCGACGAATGTCTAAAATCGTCCAATCGACCAAACAACCATACAGCCCTGTTCCCCGTTCCATTGCCGCCGCTTTACTCTAATGGATCGACTGCGGTCGTCGTGCTGGTTTTCGAAAAAATCGCGAAAAACACCATCCGCCCCGAAGCATTTCGCAGTTCCGACAGATTTAAGATTCCTTCGCACCGTAGTGCGACGAATGTCTAAAATCGTCCACTCGACCAAACAACCATAGATCCCTGTTCCCCGTTCCATTGCCTCCGATTTTTTCTAATGGATCGACTGCCGTCGTCGTGCTGGTTTTCGAAAAAATCGCGAAAAACACCATCCGCTCCGAAGCATTTCGCAGTTCCGACAGATTTAAGATTCCTTCGCAACGTAGTGCGATGAATGTCTAAAATCGTGCAATCGACCAAGCAACCATAGATCCCTGTTCCCCGTTGCATTGCCTACGCTTTACTCTAATGGATCGACTGCGGTCGTCGTGCTGGATTTCGAAAAAATCGCGAAAAACACCATCCGCTCCGAAATATTTCGCAGTTCCGACAGATTTAAGATTCCTTTGCACCGTAGTGCGACGAATGTCTAAAATCGTCCACTCGACCGAACAACATTGATTCCTGCTCCCCGTTCCATTGCCTACGCTTTACTCTAATGGATCGACTGCGGACGTCGTGCTGGTTTTCGAAAAAATGGCGAAAAAATACCATTCGCTTCGAAATATTTCGCGGTTCCGACAGATTTAAGATTCCTTCGCACCGTAGTGCGACGAATGTCTAAAATCGTCCAATCGACCAAACAACAATATATCCCTACTCCCCGTTACATTGCCTACGCTTTACTCTAATGGATCGACTGCGGTCGTCGTGCTGGTTTTCGAAAAAATCGCGAAAAACACCATCCGCTCCGAAGCATTTCGCAGTTCCGACAGATTTAAGATTCCTTCGCACCGTAGTGCGACGAATGTCTATAATCGTGCAATCGACCAAACAACCATAGACCCCTGTTCCCCGTTCCATTGCCTCCGCTTTATTCTAATTAGTCGACTGCCGTCGTCGTGCTGGTTTTCGAAAAAATCGCGAAAAACACCATTCGCTTCGAAATATTTCGCGATTCCGACAGATTTAAGATTCCTTCGCAGCGTAGTGCGACGAATGTCTAAAATCATCCAATCGACCAAACAACAATAGATCCCTGTTCCCCGTTCCACTGCCTACGCTTTACTCTAATGGATCGACTGCGGTCGTCGTGCTGGTTTTCGAAAAAATCGCGAAAAACACCATTCGCTCCGAAGCATTTCGCAGTTCCGACAGATTTAAGATTCCTTCGCACCGTAGTGCGACGAATGTCTATAATCGTGCAATCGACCAAACAACCATAGATCCCTGTTCCCCATTCCATTGCCGACGTTTTACTCTAATGGTTCGACTGCGTTCGTCGTGCCGGTTTTCGAGAATATCGCAAAAAATTCCAACCGCTCCGAAATATTTCGCAATTCCGACAGATTTAAGATTCCTTCGGACCGTAGCGCGACGAATGTCTAAAATCGTCCACTCGACCAAACAACCATAGATCCCTGTTCCCCGTTCCATTGCCTACGCTTTACTCTAATGGATCGACTGCGGTCGTCGTGCTGGTTTTCGAAAAAATGGCGAAAAAATACGATTCGCTTCGAAATATTTCGCGGTTCCGACAGTTTTAAGATTCCTTCGCACCGTAGTGCGACGAATGTTTAAAATCGAGCAATCGACCAAACAACCATAGATCCCTGTTCCGCGTTCCATTGCCTACGGTCTACTCTAAAGGATCGACTGCGGTCGTCGTGCTGGTTTTCGAAAAAATCGCGAAAAATACCATTCGCTCCGAAGCATTTCGCAGTTCCGACAGATTTAAGATTCCTTCGCGCCGTAGTGTGACGAATGTCTAAAATCGAGAAATCGACCAAACAACCATAGATCCCTGTTCCCCGTTCCATTGCCGACGTTTTACTTTAATGGTTCGACTGCGTTCGTGGGGCTGGTTTTCGTGAATATCGCGAAAAATTCCAACCGCTCCGAAATATTTCGCAATTCCGACAGATTTAAGATTCCTTTGCACCGTAGTGCGACGAATGTCTAAAATCGTCCACTCGACCAAACAACCATAGATCCCTGTTCCCCGTTCCATTGCCTACGCTTTACTCTAATGGATCGACTGCGGTCGTCGTGCTGGTTTTCGAAAAAATGGCGAAAAAATACGATTCGCTTCGAAATATTTCGCGGTTCCGACAGTTTTAAGATTCCTTCGCACCGTAGTGCGACGAATGTTTAAAATCGAGCAATCGACCAAACAACCATAGATCCCTGTTCCCCGTTCCATTGCCTACGGTCTACTCTAAAGGATCGACTGCGGTCGTCGTGCTGGTTTTCGAAAAAATCGCGAAAAATACCATTCGCTCCGAAGCATTTCGCAGTTCCGACAGATTTAAGATTCCTTCGCGCCGTAGTGCGACGAATGTCTAAAATCGAGAAATCGACCAAACAACCATAGATCCCTGTTCCCCGTTCCATTGCCGACGTTTTACTTTAATGGTTCGACTGCGTTCGTGGGGCTGGTTTTCGTGAATATCGCGAAAAATTCCAACCGCTCCGAAATATTTCGCAATTCCGACAGATTTAAGATTCCTTCGCATCGTAGTGCGACGAATGTCTAAAATCGTCCAACCGACCAAACAACGATAGGTCCCAGTTCCTCGTTCCATTGCCGACGTTTTACTCTAATGGTTCGTCCGCGGTTGTCGTGCTGGTTTTCGAGAAAATCGCGAAAAACTCCAGTCGCACCGAAATATTCCGCAGTTCCGACAGATTTAAGATTCCTTCACACCGTAGTGCGACGAATGTTTAAAATCGAGCAGTCGACCAAACAACCATAGATCCCGGTTCCCCGTTCCATTGCCTACGGTCTACTCTAAAGGATCGACTGCTGTCGTCGTGCTGGTTTTCGAAAAAATCGCGAAAAATACCATTCGCTTCGAAATATTTCGCACTTCCGACAAATTTAAGATTCCTCCGCACCGTAGTGCGAGGAATGTCTAAAATCGTCCAATCGACCAAACAACCATACACCCCTGTTCCCCATTCCATTGCCTCCGCTTTACTCTAATGCATCGACTGCGGTCGTCGTGCTGGTTTTCGAAAAAGTCGCAAAAAACTCCATCCGCTCCGAAGCATTTCGCAGTTCCGAGAGATTTAAGATTTCTTCGCGCCGTAGTGCGACGAATGTTTAAAATCGTGAAATCGACCAAACAACCATAGATCCCTGCTCCCCGTTCCATTGCCGACGCTTTACTCTAATGGTTCGAATGCGTTCGTCGTGCTGGTTTTCGAGAATATCGCGAAAAATTCCAACCGCTCCGAAATATTTCGCAATTCCGACAGATTTAAGATTCCTTCGCACCGAAGTACGACGAATGTCTAAAATCGTCCAATCGATCAAACAACCATAGATCCCTATTCCCCGTTCCATTGCCTCCGCTTTACTCTAATGGATCGACTGCGGTCGTCGTGCTGGTTTTCCAAAAAATCGCGAAAAACACCATCCGCCCCGAAGCATTTCGCAGTTCCGACAGATTTAAGATTCCTTCGCACCGTAGTGCGACGAATGTCTAAAATCGTCCAATCGACCAAACAACCAGACACCCCTTTTCCCCGTTCCATTGCCACCGCTTTACTCTAATGGATCGTCTGCGGTCGTCGTGCTGGTTTTCGAAAAAATCGCGAAAAACACCATCCGCTCCGAAGCATTTCGCAGTTCCGACAGATTTAAGATTCCTTCGCGCCGTAGTGCGACGAATGTTTAAAATCGTCCAATCCATCAAACAGGCATAGATCCCTCTTCCGCGTTCCATTGCCGACGTTTTACTCTAATGGATCGACTGCGGTCGTCGTGCTGGTTTTCGAAAAAATCGCGAAAAACTCCATCCGCTCCGAAGCATTTCGCCGTTCCGACAGGTTTAAGATTCCTTCGCGCCGTAGTGCGACGAATGTCTAAAATCGAGAAATCGACCAAACAACCATAGATCCCTGTTCCCCGTTCCATTACCGACGTTTTACTCTAATGGTTCGACTGCGTTCGTGGGTCTGGTTTTCGAGAATATCGCGAAAAACTCCAACCGCTCCGAAATATTTCGCAATTCCGACAGATTTAAGATTCCTTCGCATCGTAGTGCGACGAATGTCTAAAATTGTCCAACCGACCAAACAACCATGGATCCCTGTTCCTCGTTCCATTGCCGACTTTTACTCTAATGGTTCGACCGCGGTTGTCGTGCTGGTTTTCGAGAAAATCGCGAAAAACTCCAGTCGCGCCGAAATATTCCGCAGTTCCGACAGATTATAGATTCCTTCGCATCGTAGTGCGACGAATGTCTAAAATCGTCCACTCGACCAAACAACAATAGATCCCTACTCCCCGTTCCATTGCCGACGTTTTACTCTAATGGTTCGACTGCGTTCGTCGTGCTGGTTTTCGAGAATATCGCGAAAAACTCCAACCGCTTCGAAATATTTCGCAGTTCCGACAGATTTAAGATTCCTTCGCACCGTAGTGCGACGAATGTCCAAAATCGTCCAATCGACCAAACAACCATACACCCCTGTTCCCCGTTCCATTCCCTACGCTTTACTCTAATGGATCGACTGCGGTCGTCGTGCTGGTTTTCGAAAAAATCGCGAAATACACCATTCGCTCCGAAGCATTTCTCAGTTTCGACAGATTTAAGATTCCTTCGCGCCGTGGTGCGACGCGTGTCTAAAATCGTGCAATCGACCAAACAAATATAGATCCCGGTTCCCCGTTCCATTGCCGACGTTTTACTCTAATGGTTCGACTGCGTTCGTCGTGCTGGTTTTCGAGAATATCGCGAAAAACTCCAACCGCTTCGAAATATTTCGCAGTTCCGACAGATTTAAGATTCCTTCGCACCGTAGTGCGACGAATGTCTAAAATCGTCCAATCGACCAAACAACAATAGATCCCTACTCCCCGTTCCATTGCCGACGTTTTACTCTAATGGTTCGACTGCGTTCGTCGTGCTGGTTTTCGAGAATATCGCGAAAAACTCCAACCGCTTCGAAATATTTCGCAGTTCCGACAGATTTAAGATTCCTTCGCACCGTAGTGCGACGAATGTCTAAAATCGTCCAATCGACCAAACAACCATTGATCCCTGTTCCCAGTTCCATTGCCTACGATTTACTCTAATGGTTTGACCGCGGTGGTCGTGGTGGTTTTCGAAGAAATCGCGAAAAATGCAATCCTTCCCAAATATTTCAATGTCCCGAAAGATTTAAGATTCCTTCGCACCGTAGTGCGACGAATGTCTAAGATCATCCAATCGACCAAACAACCAGACACCCCTGTTCCCCGTTCCATTGCCTCCGCTTTACTCTAATGGATCGACTGCGGTCGTCGTGCTGGTTTTCGAAAAAATCGCAAAAAACACCATCCGCTCCGAAGCATTTCGCAGTTCCGACAGATTTAAGATTCCTCCGCGCCGAGGTGCGACGAATGTCTAAAATCGTGAAATCGACCAAACAACCATAGATCCCTGTTCCCCGTTCCATTGCCGACGCTTTACTCTAATGGTTCGAATGCGTGCGTCGTGCTGGTTTTCGAGAATATCGTGAAAAATTCCAACCGCTCCGAAATATTTCGCAATTCCGACAGATTTAAGATTCCATCGCACCGTAGTGCGACGAATGTCTAAAATCCTCCAATCGACCAAACAACCATAGATCTCTGTTCCCCGTTCCATTGCCTACGCTTTACTCTAATGGATCGACTGCGGTCGTCGTGCTGGTTTTCGAAAAAATCGCGAAAAACACCATCCGCTCCGAAGCATTTCGCAGTTCCGACAGATTTGAGATTCCTTCGCGCCGTAGTGCGACGAATGTCTAAAATCGAGAAATCGACCAAACAACCATAGATCCCTGTTCCCCGTTCCATTGCCGACGTTTTACTTTAATGGTTCGACTGCGTTCGTGGGGCTGGTTTTCGTGAATATCGCGAAAAATTCCAACCGCTCCGAAATATTTCGCAATTCCGACAGATTTAAGATTCCTTCGCATCGTAGTGCGACGAATGTCTAAAATCGTCCAACCGACCAAACAACGATAGATCCCTGTTCCTCGTTCCATTGCCGACGTTTTACTCTAATGGTTCGACCGCGGTTGTCGTGCTGGTTTTCGAGAAAATCGCGAAAAACTCCAGTCGCACCGAAATATTCCGCAGTTCCGACAGATTATAGATTCCTTCGCATCGTAGTGCGACGAATGTCTAAAATCGTCCACTCGACCAAACAACCATAGATCCCTGTTCCCCGTTCCATTGCCTACGCTTTACTCTAATGGATCCGCTGCGGTCGTCGTGCTGGTTTTCGAAAAAATGGCGAAAAAATTCCATTCGCTTCGAAATATTTCGCGGTTCCGACAGATTTAAGATTCCTTCGCACCGTAGTGCGACGAATGTCTAAAATCGTCCAATCGACCAAACAACAATAGATCCCTGTTCCCCGTTCCATTGCCTACGCTTTACTCTAATGGATCGACTGCGGTCGTCGTGCTGGTTTTCGAAAAAATCGCGAAAAACACCATTCGCTCCGAAGCATTTCGCAGTTCCGACAGATTTAAGATTCCTTAGCACCGTAGTGCGACGAATGTCTAAAATCGTCCAATCGACCAAACAACAAATCCCTGTTCCCCGTTCCATTGCCTACGCTTTACTCTAATGGATCGACTGCGGTCGTCGTGCTGGTTTTCGAAAAAAATCGCGAAAAACACCATTCACTCCGAAGCATTTCGCAGTTCCGACAGATTTAAGATTCCTTCGCGCCGTAGTGCGACGAATGTCTAAAATCGAGAAATCGACCAAACAACCATAGATCCCTGTTCCCCGTTCCATTGCCGATGTTTTACTTTAATGGTTCGACTGCGTTCGTGGGGCTGGTTTTCGTGAATATCGCGAAAAATTCCAACCGCTCCGAAATATTTCGCAATTCCGACAGATTTAAGATTCCTTTGCACCGTAGTGCGACGAATGTCTAAAATCGTCCACTCGACCAAACAACCATAGATCCCTGTTCCCCGTTCCATTGCCTACGCTTTACTCTAATGGATCGACTGCGGTCGTCGTGCTGGTTTTCGAAAAAATGGCGAAAAAATACGATTCGCTTCGAAATATTTCGCGGTTCCGACAGTTTTAAGATTCCTTCGCACCGTAGTGCGACGAATGTTTAAAATCGAGCAATCGACCAAACAACCATAGATCCCTGTTCCGCGTTCCATTGCCTACGGTCTACTCTAAAGGATCGACTGCGGTCGTCGTGCTGGTTTTCGAAAAAATCGCGAAAAATACCATTCGCTCCGAAGCATTTCGCAGTTCCGACAGATTTAAGATTCCTTCGCGCCGTAGTGTGACGAATGTCTAAAATCGAGAAATCGACCAAACAACCATAGATCCCTGTTCCCCGTTCCATTGCCGACGTTTTACTTTAATGGTTCGACTGCGTTCGTGGGGCTGGTTTTCGTGAATATCGCGAAAAATTCCAACCGCTCCGAAATATTTCGCAATTCCGACAGATTTAAGATTCCTTTGCACCGTAGTGCGACGAATGTCTAAAATCGTCCACTCGACCAAACAACCATAGATCCCTGTTCCCCGTTCCATTGCCTACGCTTTACTCTATTGGATCGACTGCGGTCGTCGTGCTGGTTTTCGAAAAAATGGCGAAAAAATACGATTCGCTTCGAAATATTTCGCGGTTCCGACAGTTTTAAGATTCCTTCGCACCGTAGTGCGACGAATGTTTAAAATCGAGCAATCGACCAAACAACCATAGATCCCTGTTCCCCGTTCCATTGCCTACGGTCTACTCTAAAGGATCGACTGCGGTCGTCGTGCTGGTTTTCGAAAAAATCGCGAAAAATACCATTCGCTCCGAAGCATTTCGCAGTTCCGACAGATTTAAGATTCCTTCGCGCCGTAGTGCGACGAATGTCTAAAATCGAGAAATCGACCAAACAACCATAGATCCCTGTTCCCCGTTCCATTGCCGACGTTTTACTTTAATGGTTCGACTGCGTTCGTGGGGCTGGTTTTCGTGAATATCGCGAAAAATTCCAACCGCTCCGAAATATTTGGCAATTCCGACAGATTTAAGATTCCTTCGCATCGTAGTGCGACGAATGTCTAAAATCGTCCAACCGACCAAACAACGATAGATCCCAGTTCCTCGTTCCATTGCCGACGTTTTACTCTAATGGTTCGTCCGCGGTTGTCGTGCTGGTTTTCGAGAAAATCGCGAAAAACTCCAGTCGCACCGAAATATTCCGCAGTTCCGACAGATTTAAGATTCCTTCGCACCGTAGTGCGACGAATGTTTAAAATCGAGCAGTCGACCAAACAACCATAGATCCCGGTTCCCCGTTCCATTGCCTACGGTCTACTCTAAAGGATCGACTGCGGTCGTCGTGCTGGTTTTCGAAAAAATCGCGAAAAATACCATTCGCTTCGAAATATTTCGCACTTCCGACAAATTTAAGATTCCTCCGCACCGTAGTGCGAGGAATGTCTAAAATCGTCCAATCGACCAAACAACCATACACCCCTGTTCCCCATTCCATGCCTCCGCTTTACTCTAATGCATCGACTGCGGTCGTCGTGCTGGTTTTCGAAAAAGTCGCAAAAAACTCCATCCGCTCCGAAGCATTTCGCAGTTCCGAGAGATTTAAGATTTCTTCGCGCCGTAGTGCGACGAATGTCTAAAATCGTGAAATCGACCAAACAACCATAGATCCCTGCTCCCCGTTCCATTGCCGACGCTTTACTCTAATGGTTCGAATGCGTTCGTCGTGCTGGTTTTCGAGAATATCGCGAAAAATTCCAACCGCTCCGAAATATTTCGCAATTCCGACAGATTTAAGATTCCTTCGCACCGAAGTACGACGAATGTCTAAAATCGTCCAATCGATCAAACAACCATAGATCCCTATTCCCCGTTCCATTGCCTCCGCTTTACTCTAATGGATCGACTGCGGTCGTCGTGCTGGTTTTCCAAAAAATCGCGAAAAACACCATCCGCCCCGAAGCATTTCGCAGTTCCGACAGATTTAAGATTCCTTCGCACCGTAGTGCGACGAATGTCTAAAATCGTCCAATCGACCAAACAACCAGACACCCCTTTTCCCCGTTCCATTGCCACCGCTTTACTCTAATGGATCGTCTGCGGTCGTCGTGCTGGTTTTCGAAAAAATCGCGAAAAACACCATCCGCTCCGAAGCATTTCGCAGTTCCGACAGATTTAAGATTCCTTCGCGCCGTAGTGCGACGAATGTTTAAAATCGTCCAATCGATCAAACAGGCATAGATCCCTCTTCCGCGTTCCATTGCCGACGTTTTACTCTAATGGATCGACTGCGGTCGTCGTGCTGGTTTTCGAAAAAATCGCGAAAAACTCCATCCGCTCCGAAGCATTTCGCCGTTCCGACAGGTTTAAGATTCCTTCGCGCCGTAGTGCGACGAATGTCTAAAATCGAGAAATCGACCAAACAACCATAGATCCCTGTTCCCCGTTCCATTGCCGACGTTTTACTCTAATGGTTCGACTGCGTTCGTGGGTCTGGTTTTCGAGAATATCGCGAAAAATTCCAACCGCTCCGAAATATTTCGCAATTCCGACAGATTTAAGATTCCTTTGCACCGTAGTGCGACGAATGTTTAAAATCGTCCAATCGACCAAACAACAATAGATCCCTGTTCCCCGTTCCATTGCCTACGCTTTACTCTAATGGATCGAATGCGGTCGTCGTGCTGGTTTTCGAAAAAATCGCGAAAAACACCATTCGCTCCGAAGCATTTCGCAGTTCCGACAGATTTAAGATTCCTTCGCACCGTAGTGCGACGAATGTCTAAAATCGTCCAATCGACCAAACCACAAATCCCTGTTCCCCGTTCCATTGCCTACGCTTTACTCTAATGGATCGACTGCGGTCGTCGTGCTGGTTTTCGAAAAAAATCGCGAAAAACACCATTCGCGCCGAAATATTCCGCAGTTCCGACAGATTTAAGATTCCTTCGCACCGTAGTGCGACGAATGTTTAAAATCGAGCAATCGACCAAACAACCATAGATCCCTGTTCCCCGTTCCATTGCCTACGGTCTACTCTAAAGGATCGACTGCGGTCGTCGTGCTGGTTTTCGAAAAAATGGCGAAAAAATACCATTCACTTCGAAATATTTTGCGGTTCCGACAGATTTAAGATTCCTTCGCACCGTAGTGCGAAGAATGTCTAAAATCGTCCAATCGACCAAACAACAATAGATCCCTGTTCCCCGTTCCATTGCCTACGCTTTACTCTAATGGATCGACTGCGGTCGTCGTGCTGGTTTTCGAAAAAATGGCGAAAAAATACCATTCGCTTCGAAATATTTCGCGGTTCCGACAGATTTAAGATTCCTTCGCACCGTAGTGCGACGAATGTCTAAAATCGTCCAATCGACCAAACAACAATAGATCCCTACTCCCCGTTCCATTGCCGACGTTTTACTCTAATGGTTCGACTGCGTTCGTCGTGCTGGTTTTCGAGAATATCGCGAAAAACTCCAACCGTTTCGAAATATTTCGCAGTTCCGACAGATTTAAGATTCCTTCGCACCGTAGTGCGACGAATGTCCAAAATCGTCCAATCGACCAAACAACCATACACCCCTGTTCCCCGTTCCATTCCCTACGCTTTACTCTAATGGATCGACTGCGGTCGTCGTGCTGGTTTTCGAAAAAATCGCGAAATACACCATTCGCTCCGAAGCATTTCGCAGTTCCGACAGGTTTAAGATTCCTTCGCGCCGTAGTGCGACGAATGTCTAAAATCGAGAAATCGACCGAACAACAATAGATCCCTGTTCCCCGTTCCATTGCCTACGCTTTACTCTAATGGATCGACTGCGGTCGTCGTGCTGGTTTTCGAAAAAATCGCGAAAAACACCATTCGCTCCGAAGCATTTCGCAGTTCCGACAGATTTAAGATTCCTTCGCACCGTAGTGCGACGAATGTCTAAAATCGTCCAATCGACCAAACCACAAATCCCTGTTCCCCGTTCCATTGCCTACGCTTTACTCTAATGGATCGACTGCGGTCGTCGTGCTGGTTTTCGAAAAAAATCGCGAAAAACACCATTCGCGCCGAAATATTCCGCAGTTCCGACAGATTTAAGATTCCTTCGCACCGTAGTGCGACGAATGTTTAAAATCGAGCAATCGACCAAACAACCATAGATCCCTGTTCCCCGTTCCATTGCCTACGGTCTACTCTAAAGGATCGACTGCGGTCGTCGTGCTGGTTTTCGAAAAAATGGCGAAAAAATACCATTCACTTCGAAATATTTTGCGGTTCCGACAGATTTAAGATTCCTTCGCACCGTAGTGCGAAGAATGTCTAAAATCGTCCAATCGACCAAACAACAATAGATCCCTGTTCCCCGTTCCATTGCCTACGCTTTACTCTAATGGATCGACTACGGTCGTCGTGCTGGTGTTCGAAAAAATCGCAAAAAACACCATTCGCGCCGAAATATTCCGCAGTTCCGACAGCTTTAAGATTCCTTCGCACCGAAGTACGACGAAAGTCTAAAATCGTCCAATCGACCAAACAACAATAGATCCCTACTCCCCGTTCCATAGCCTACGCTTTACTCTAATGGATCGACTGCGGTCGTCGTGCTGGTTTTCGAAAAAATCGCGAAAAACACCATCCGCTCCGAAGCATTTCGCAGTTCCGACAGATTTAAGATTCCTTCGCGCCGTAGTGCGACGAATGTCTAAAATCGAGAAATCGACCAAACAACCATAGATCCCTGTTCCCCGTTCCATTGCCGACGTTTTACTCTAATGGTTCGACTGCGTTCGTGGGGCTGGTTTTCGAGAATATCGCGAAAAACTCCAACCGCTCCGAAATATTTCGCAATTCCGACAGATTTAAGATTCCTTCGCATCGTAGTGCGACGAATGTCTAAAATTGTCCAACCGACCAAACAACCATGGATCCCTGTTCCTCGTTCCATTGCCGACTTTTACTCTAATGGTTCGACCGCGGTTGTCGTGCTGGTTTTCGAGAAAATCGCGAAAAACTCCAGTCGCGGCGAAATATTCCGCAGTTCCGTGAGATTTAAGATTCCTTTGCACCGTAGTGCGACGCATGTATAAGATCGTCCACTCGACCGAACAACCGTAGATCCCTGTTCCCCGTTCCATTGCCTACGCTTTACTCTAATGGATCGACTGCGGTCGTCGTGCTGGTTTTCGAAAAAATTGCGAAAAAATACCATTCGCTTCGAAATATTTCGCGGTTCCGACAGATTTAAGATTCCTTCGCACCGTAGTGCGACGAATGTCTAAAATCGTCCAATCGACCAAACAACAATAGATCCCTACTCCCCGTTCCATTGCCGACGTTTTACTCTAATGGTTCGACTGCGTTCGTCGTGCTGGTTTTCGAGAATATCGCGAAAAACTCCAACCGCTTCGAAATATTTCGCAGTTCCGACAGATTTAAGATTCCTTCGCACCGTAGTGCGACGAATGTCCAAAATCGTCCAACCGACCAAACAACCATACACCCCTGTTCCCCGTTCCATTCCCTACGCTTTACTCTAATGGATCGACTGCGGTCGTCGTGCTGGTTTTCGAAAAAATCGCGAAATACACCATTCGCTCCGAAGCATTTCTCAGTTTCGACAGATTTAAGATTCCTTCGCGCCGTAGTGCGACGCGTGTCTAAAATCGTGCAATCGACCAAACAAATATAGATCCCGGTTCCCCGTTCCATTGCCGACGTTTTACTCTAATGGTTCGACTGCGTTCGTCGTGCTGGTTTTCGAGAATATCGCGAAAAACTCCAACCGCTTCGAAATATTTCGCAGTTCCGACAGATTTAAGATTCCCTCGCACCGTAGTGCGACGAATGTCTAAAATCGTCCAATCGACCAAACAACCATTGATCCCTGTTCCCCGTTCCATTGCCGACGTTTTACTCTAATGGTTCGAATGCGTTCGTCGTGCTGGTTTTCGAGAATATCGCGAAAAACTCCAACCGCTTCGAAATATTTCGCAGTTCCGACAGATTTAAGATTCCTTCGCACCGTAGTGCGACGAATGTCCAAAATCGTCCAACCGACCAAACAACCATACACCCCTGTTCCCCGTTCCATTCCCTACGCTTTACTCTAATGGATCGACTGCGGTCGTCGTGCTGGTTTTCGAAAAAATCGCGAAAAACACAATCCGCTCCGAAGCATTTCGCAGTTCCGACAGATTTGAGATTCCTTCGCGCCGTAGTGCGACGAATGTCTAAAATCGTGAAATCGACCAAACAACCATAGATCCCTGTTCCCCGTTCCATTGCCGACGCTTTACTCTAATGGTTCGACTGCGTTCGTCGTGATGGTTTTCGAGAATATCGCGAAAAACTCCAACCGCTTCGAAATATTTCGCAGTTCCGACAGATTTAAGATTCCTTCGCACCGTAGTGCGACGAATGTCTAAAATCGTCCAATCGACCAAACAACCATTGATCCCTGTTCCCAGTTCCATTGCCTACGATTTACTCTAATGGTTTGACCGCGGTGGTCGTGGTGGTTTTCGAAGAAATCGCGAAAAATGCAATCCTTCCCAAATATTTCAATGTCCCGAAAGATTTAAGATTCCTTTGCACCGTAGTGCGACGAATGTCTAAGATCATCCAATCGACCAAACAAATAGACACCCCTGTTCCCCGTTCCATTGCCTCCGCTTTACTCTAATGGATCGACTGCGGTCGTCGTGCTGGTTTTCGAAAAAATCGCAAAAAACACCATCCGCTCCGATGCATTTCGCAGTTCCGACAGATTTAAGATTCCTTCGCGCCGTAGTGCGACGAATGTCTAAAATCGTGAAATCGACCAAACAACCATAGATCCCTGTTCCCCGTTCCATTGCCGACGCTTTACTCTAATGGTTCGAATGCGTGCGTCGTGCTGGTTTTCGAGAATATCGTGAAAAATTCCAACCGCTCCGAAATATTTCGCAATTCCGACAGATTTAAGATTCCATCGCACCGTAGTGCGACGAATGTCTAAAATCCTCCAATCGACCAAACAACCATAGATCTCTGTTCCCCGTTCCATTGCCTACGCTTTACTCTAATGGATCGACTGCGGTCGTCGTGCTGGTTTTCGAAAAAATCGCGAAAAACACAATCCGCTCCGAAGCATTTCGCAGTTCCGACAGATTTGAGATTCCTTCGCGCCGTAGTGCGACGAATGTCTAAAATCGAGAAATCGACCAAACAACCATAGATCCCTGTTCCCCGTTCCATTGCCGACGTTTTACTTTAATGGTTCGACTGCGTTCGTGGGGCTGGTTTTCGTGAATATCGCGAAAAATTCCAACCGCTCCGAAATATTTCGCAATTCCGACAGATTTAAGATTCCTTCGCATCGTAGTGCGACGAATGTCTAAAATCGTCCAACCGACCAAACAACCATAGATCCCTGTTCCTCGTTCCATTGCCGACGTTTTACTCTAATGGTTCGACCGCGGTTATCGTGCTGGTTTTCGAGAAAATCACGAAAAACTCCATCCGCTCCGAAATATTTCGCAATTCCGACAGATTTAAGATTCCTTCGCACCGAAGTACGACGAATGTCTAAAATCGTCCAATCGACCAAACAACCATAGATCCTTATTCCCCGTTCCATTGCCTCCGCTTTACTCTAATGGATCGACTGCGGTCGTCGTGCTGGTTTTCCAAAAAATTGCGAAAAACACCATCCGCCCCGAAGCATTTCGCAGTTCCGACAGATTTAAGATTCCTTCGCACCGTAGTGCGACGAATGTCTAAAATCGTCCAATCGACCAAACAACCATTGATCCCTGTTCCCAGTTCCATTGCCTACGATTTACTCTAATGGTTTGACCGCGGTGGTCGTGGTGGTTTTCGAAGAAATCGCGAAAAATGCAATCCTTCCCAAATATTTCAATGTCCCGAAAGATTTAAGATTCCTTTGCACCGTAGTGCGACGAATGTCTAAGATCATCCAATCGACCAAACAAATAGACACCCCTGTTCCCCGTTCCATTGCCTCCGCTTTACTCTAATGGATCGACTGCGGTCGTCGTGCTGGTTTTCGAAAAAATTGCAAAAAACACCATCCGCTCCGATGCATTTCGCAGTTCCGACAGATTTAAGATTCCTTCGCGCCGTAGTGCGACGAATGTCTAAAATCGTGAAATCGACCAAACAACCATAGATCCCTGTTCCCCGTTCCATTGCCGACGCTTTACTCTAATGGTTCGAATGCGTGCGTCGTGCTGGTTTTCGAGAATATCGTGAAAAATTCCAACCGCTCCGAAATATTTCGCAATTCCGACAGATTTAAGATTCCATCGCACCGTAGTGCGACGAATGTCTAAAATCCTCCAATCGACCAAACAACCATAGATCTCTGTTCCCCGTTCCATTGCCTACGCTTTACTCTAATGGATCGACTGCGGTCGTCGTGCTGGTTTTCGAAAAAATCGCGAAAAACACAATCCGCTCCGAAGCATTTCGCAGTTCCGACAGATTTGAGATTCCTTCGCGCCGTAGTGCGACGAATGTCTAAAATCGAGAAATCGACCAAACAACCATAGATCCCTGTTCCCCGTTCCATTGCCGACGTTTTACTTTAATGGTTCGACTGCGTTCGTGGGGCTGGTTTTCGTGAATATCGCGAAAAATTCCAACCGCTCCGAAATATTTCGCAATTCCGACAGATTTAAGATTCCTTCGCATCGTAGTGCGACGAATGTCTAAAATCGTCCAACCGACCAAACAACCATAGATCCCTGTTCCTCGTTCCATTGCCGACGTTTTACTCTAATGGTTCGACCGCGGTTATCGTGCTGGTTTTCGAGAAAATCACGAAAAACTCCATCCGCTCCGAAATATTTCGCAATTCCGACAGATTTAAGATTCCTTCGCACCGAAGTACGACGAATGTCTAAAATCGTCCAATCGACCAAACAACCATAGATCCTTATTCCCCGTTCCATTGCCTCCGCTTTACTCTAATGGATCGACTGCGGTCGTCGTGCTGGTTTTCCAAAAAATTGCGAAAAACACCATCCGCCCCGAAGCATTTCGCAGTTCCGACAGATTTAAGATTCCTTCGCACCGTAGTGCGACGAATGTCTAAAATCGTCCAAACGACCAAACAACCAGACACCCCTTTTCCCCGTTCCATTGCCACCGCTTTACTCTAATGGATCGTCTGCGGTCGTCGTGCTGGTTTTCGAAAAAATCGCGAAAAACACCATCCGCTCCGAAGCATTTCGCAGTTCCGACAGATTTAAGATTCCTTCGCGCCGTAGTGCGACGAATGTCTAAAATCGTCCAATCGATCAAACAGGCATAGATCCCTCTTCCCCGTTCCATTGCCGACGTTTTACTCTAATGGATCGACTGCGGTCGTCGTGCTGGTTTTCGAAAAAATCGCGAAAAACTCCATCCGCTCCGAAGCATTTCGCAGTTCCGACAGATTTAAGATTCCTTCGCGCCGTAGTGCGACGAATGTCTAAAATCGAGAAATCGACCAAACAACCATAGACCCCTGTTCCCCGTTCCATTGCCGACGTTTTACTCTAATGGTTCGACTGCGTTCGTGGGTCTGGTTTTCGAGAATATCGCGAAAAATTCCAACCGCTCCGAAATATTTCGCAATTCCGACAGATTTAAGATTCCTTCGCATCGTAGTGCGACAAATATCTAAAATTGTCCAACCGACCAAACAACCATAGATCCCTGTTCCTCGTTCCATTGCCGACGTTTTACTCTAATGTTTCGACTGCGGTTGTCGTGCTGGTTTTCGAGAAAATCGCGAAAAACTCCAGTCGCTCCGAAATATTCCGCAGTTCCGACAGATTTAAGATTCCTTTGCACCGTAGTGCGACGAATGTTTAAAATCGTCCACTCGACCAAACAACCATAGATTCCTGTTCCCCGTGCCATTGCCTACACTTTACTCTAATGGATCGACTGCGGTCGTCGTGCTTGTTTTCAAAAAAATGGCGAAAAAATACCATTCGCTTCGAAATATTTCGCAGTTCCGACAGATTTAAGATTCCTTCGCGCTGTAGTGCGACGAATGTCTAAAATCGTGAAATCGACCAAAGAACCAGACACCCCTTTTCCCCGTTCCATTGCCACCGCTTTACTCTAATGGATCGTCTGCGGTCGTCGTGCTGGTTTTCGAAAAAATCGCGAAAAACACCATCCGCTCCGAAGCATTTCGCAGTTCCGACAGATTTAAGATTCCTTCGCGCCGTAGTGCGACGAATGTCTAAAATCGTCCAATCGATCAAACAGGCATAGATCCCTCTTCCCCGTTCCATTGCCGACGTTTTACTCTAATGGATCGACTGCGGTCGTCGTGCTGGTTTTCGAAAAAATCGCGAAAAACTCCATCCGCTCCGAAGCATTTCGCAGTTCCGACAGATTTAAGATTCCTTCGCACCGAAGTACGACGAATGTCTGAAATCGTCCAATCGACCAAACAACCATAGATCCCTATTCCCCGTTCCATTGCCTCCGCTTTACTCTAATGGATCGACTGCGGTCGTCGTGCTGGTTTTCCAAAAAATCGCGAAAAACACCATCCGCCCCGAAGCATTTCGCAGTTCCGACAGATTTAAGATTCCTTCGCACTGTAGTGCGACGAATGTCTAAAATCGTCCAATCGACCAAACAACCAGACACCCCTTTTCCCCGTTCCATTGCCACCGCTTTACTCTAATGGATCGTCTGCGGTCGTCGTGCTGGTTTTCGAAAAAATCGCGAAAAACACCATCCGCTCCGAAGCATTTCGCAGTTCCGACAGATTTAAGATTCCTTCGCGCCGTAGTGCGACGAATGTCTAAAATCGTCCAATCGATCAAACAGGCATAGATCCCTCTTCCCCGTTCCATTGCCGACGTTTTACTCTAATGGATCGACTGCGGTCGTCGTGCTGGTTTTCGAAAAAATCGCGAAAAACTCCATCCGCTCCGAAGCATTTCGCAGTTCCGACAGATTTAAGATTCCTTCGCGCCGTAGTGCGACGAATGTCTAAAATCGAGAAATCGACCAAACAACCATAGACCCCTGTTCCCCGTTCCATTGCCGACGTTTTACTCTAATGGTTCGACTGCGTTCGTGGGTCTGGTTTTCGAGAATATCGCGAAAAATTCCAACCGCTCCGAAATATTTCGCAATTCCGACAGATTTAAGATTCCTTCGCATCGTAGTGCGACAAATATCTAAAATTGTCCAACCGACCAAACAACCATAGATCCCTGTTCCTCGTTCCATTGCCGACGTTTTACTCTAATGTTTCGACTGCGGTTGTCGTGCTGGTTTTCGAGAAAATCGCGAAAAACTCCAGTCGCTCCGAAATATTCCGCAGTTCCGACAGATTTAAGATTCCTTTGCACCGTAGTGCGACGAATGTTTAAAATCGTCCACTCGACCAAACAACCATAGATTCCTGTTCCCCGTGCCATTGCCTACACTTTACTTTAATGGATCGACTGCGGTCGTCGTGCTTGTTTTCAAAAAAATGGCGAAAAAATACCATTCGCTTCGAAATATTTCGCAGTTCCGACAGATTTAAGATTCCTTCGCACCGTAGTGCGACGAATGTCTAAAATCGTCCAATCGACCAAACAACAAATCCCTGTTCCCCATTCCATTGCCTACGCTTTACTCTAATGGATCGACTGCGGTCGTCGTGCTGGTTTTCGAAAAAAATCGCGAAAAACACCATTCGCGCCGAAATATTCCGCAGTTCCGACAGATTTAAGATTCCTTCGCTCCGTAGTGCGACGAATGTTTAAAATCGAGCAATCGACCAAAGAACCATAGATCCATGTTCCCCGTTCCATAGCCTACGCTTTACTCTAATGGATCGACTGCGGTCGTCGTGCTGGTTTTCGAAAAAATCGCGAAAAACACCATCCGCTCCGAAGCATTTCGCAGTTCCGACAGATTTAAGATTCCTTCGCGCCGTAGTGCGACGAATGTCTAAAATCGAGAAATCGACCAAACAACCATAGATCCCTGTTCCCCGTTCCATTGCCGACGTTTTACTCTAATGGTTCGACTGCGTTCGTGGGGCTGGTTTTCGAGAATATCGCGAAAAACTCCAACCGCTCCGAAATATTTCGCAATTCCGACAGATTTAAGATTCCTTCGCATCGTAGTGCGACGAATGTCTAAAATTGTCCAACCGACCAAACAACCATAGATCTCTGTTCCCCGTTCCATTGCCGACGTTTTACTCTAATGGATCGACTGCGGTCGTCGTGCTGGTTTTCGAAAAAATCGCGAAAAACACCATCCACTCCGAAGCATTTCGCAGTTCCGACAGATTTGAGATTCCTTCGCGCCGTAGTGCGACGAATGTCTAAAATCGTGAAATCGACCAAACAACCATAGATCCCTGTTCCCCGTTCCATTGCCGACGCTTTACTCTAATGGTTCGACTGCGTTCGTCGTGATGGTTTTCGAGAATATCGCGAAAAACTCCAACCGCTTCGAAATATTTCGCAGTTCCGACAGATTTAAGATTCCTTCGCACCGTAGTGCGACGAATGTCTAAAATCGTCCAATCGACCAAACAACCATTGATCCCTGTTCCCAGTTCCATTGCCTACGATTTACTCTAATGGTTTGACCGCGGTGGTCGTGGTGGTTTTCGAAGAAATCGCGAAAAATGCAATCCTTCCCAAATATTTCAATGTCCCGAAAGATTTAAGATTCCTTTGCACCGTAGTGCGACGAATGTCTAAGATCATCCAATCGACCAAACAACCAGACACCCCTGTTTCCCGTTCCATTGCCTCCGCTTTACTCTAATGGATCGACTGCGGTCGTCGTGCTGGTTTTCGAAAAAATCGCAAAAAACACCATCCGCTCCGAAGCATTTCGCAGTTCCGACAGATTTAAGATTCCTTCGCGCCGTAGTGCGACGAATGTCTAAAATCGTGAAATCAACCAAACAACCATAGATCCCTGTTCCCCGTTCCATTGCCGACGCTTTACTCTAATGGTTCGAATGCGTGCGTCGTGCTGGTTTTCGAGAATATCGTGAAAAATTCCAACCGCTCCGAAATATTTCGCAATTCCGACAGATTTAAGATTCCATCGCACCGTAGTGCGACGAATGTCTAAAATCCTCCAATCGACCAAACAACCATAGATCTCTGTTCCCCGTTCCATTGCCTACGCTTTACTCTAATGGATCGACTGCGGTCGTCGTGCTGGTTTTCGAAAAAATCGCGAAAAACACAATCCGCTCCGAAGCATTTCGCAGTTCCGACAGATTTGAGATTCCTTCGCGCCGTAGTGCGACGAATGTCTAAAATCGAGAAATCGACCAAACAACCATAGATCCCTGTTCCCCGTTCCATTGCCGACGTTTTACTTTAATGGTTCGACTGCGTTCGTGGGGCTGGTTTTCGTGAATATCGCGAAAAATTCCAACCGCTCCGAAATATTTCGCAATTCCGACAGATTTAAGATTCCTTCGCATCGTAGTGCGACGAATGTCTAAAATCGTCCAACCGACCAAACAACCATAGATCCCTGTTCCTCGTTCCATTGCCGACGTTTTACTCTAATGGTTCGACCGCGGTTATCGTGCTGGTTTTCGAGAAAATCGCGAAAAACTCCATCCGCTCCGAAATATTTCGCAATTCCGACAGATTTAAGATTCCTTCGCACCGAAGTACGACGAATGTCTAAAATCGTCCAATCGACCAAACAACCATAGATCCTTATTCCCCGTTCCATTGCCTCCGCTTTACTCTAATGGATCGACTGCGGTCGTCGTGCTGGTTTTCCAAAAAATTGCGAAAAACACCATCCGCCCCGAAGCATTTCGCAGTTCCGACAGATTTAAGATTCCTTCGCACCGTAGTGCGACGAATGTCTAAAATCGTCCAATCGACCAAACAACCAGACACCCCTTTTCCCCGTTCCATTGCCACCGCTTTACTCTAATGGATCGTCTGCGGTCGTCGTGCTGGTTTTCGAAAAAATCGCGAAAAACACCATCCGCTCCGAAGCATTTCGCAGTTCCGACAGATTTAAGATTCCTTCGCGCCGTAGTGCGACGAATGTCTAAAATCGTCCAATCGATCAAACAGGCATAGATCCCTCTTCCCCGTTCCATTGCCGACGTTTTACTCTAATGGATCGACTGCGGTCGTCGTGCTGGTTTTCGAAAAAATCGCGAAAAACTCCATCCGCTCCGAAGCATTTCGCAGTTCCGACAGATTTAAGATTCCTTCGCGCCGTAGTGCGACGAATGTCTAAAATCGAGAAATCGACCAAACAACCATCGACCCCTGTTCCCCGTTCCATTGCCGACGTTTTACTCTAATGGTTCGACTGCGTTCGTGGGTCTGGTTTTCGAGAATATCGCGAAAAATTCCAACCGCTCCGAAATATTTCGCAATTCCGACAGATTTAAGATTCCTTCGCATCGTAGTGCGACAAATATCTAAAATTGTCCAACCGACCAAACAACCATAGATCCCTGTTCCTCGTTCCATTGCCGACGTTTTACTCTAATGTTTCGACTGCGGTTGTCGTGCTGGTTTTCGAGAAAATCGCGAAAAACTCCAGTCGCTCCGAAATATTCCGCAGTTCCGACAGATTTAAGATTCCTTTGCACCGTAGTGCGACGAATGTTTAAAATCGTCCACTCGACCAAACAACCATAGATTCCTGTTCCCCGTGCCATTGCCTACACTTTACTCTAATGGATCGACTGCGGTCGTCGTGCTTGTTTTCAAAAAAATGGCGAAAAAATACCATTCGCTTCGAAATATTTCGCAGTTCCGACAGATTTAAGATTCCTTCGCGCTGTAGTGCGACGAATGTCTAAAATCGTGAAATCGACCAAACAACCAGACACCCCTTTTCCCCGTTCCATTGCCACCGCTTTACTCTAATGGATCGTCTGCGGTCGTCGTGCTGGTTTTCGAAAAAATCGCGAAAAACACCATCCGCTCCGAAGCATTTCGCAGTTCCGACAGATTTAAGATTCCTTCGCACCGAAGTACGACGAATGTCTGAAATCGTCCAATCGACCAAACAACCATAGATCCCTATTCCCCGTTCCATTGCCTCCGCCTTACTCTAATGGATCGACTGCGGTCGTCGTGCTGGTTTTCCAAAAAATCGCGAAAAACACCATCCGCCCCGAAGCATTTCGCAGTTCCGACAGATTTAAGATTCCTTCGCGCCGTAGTGCGACGAATGTCTAAAATCGAGAAATCGACCAAACAACCATAGACCCCTGTTCCCCGTTCCATTGCCGACGTTTTACTCTAATGGTTCGACTGCGTTCGTGGGTCTGGTTTTCGAGAATATCGCGAAAAATTCCAACCGCTCCGAAATATTTCGCAATTCCGACAGATTTAAGATTCCTTCGCATCGTAGTGCGACAAATATCTAAAATTGTCCAACCGACCAAACAACCATAGATCCCTGTTCCTCGTTCCATTGCCGACGTTTTACTCTAATGTTTCGACTGCGGTTGTCGTGCTGGTTTTCGAGAAAATCGCGAAAAACTCCAGTCGCTCCGAAATATTCCGCAGTTCCGACAGATTTAAGATTCCTTTGCACCGTAGTGCGACGAATGTTTAAAATCGTCCACTCGACCAAACTACCATAGATTCCTGTTCCCCGTGCCATTGCCTACACTTTACTCTAATGGATCGACTGCGGTCGTCGTGCTTGTTTTCAAAAAAATGGCGAAAAAATACCATTCGCTTCGAAATATTTCGCAGTTCCGACAGATTTAAGATTCCTTCGCACCGTAGTGCGACGAATGTCTAAAATCGTCCAATCGACCAAACAACAAATCCCTGTTCCCCATTCCATTGCCTACGCTTTACTCTAATGGATCGACTGCGGTCGTCGTGCTGGTTTTCGAAAAAAATCGCGAAAAACACCATTCGCGCCGAAATATTCCGCAGTTCCGACAGATTTAAGATTCCTTCGCTCCGTAGTGCGACGAATGTTTAAAATCGAGCAATCGACCAAACAACCATAGATTCCTGTTCCCCGTGCCATTGCCTACACTTTACTCTAATGGATCGACTGCGGTCGTCGTGCTGGTTTTCGAAAAAATGGCGAAAAAATACCATTCACTTCGAAATATTTTGCGGTTCCGACAGATTTAAGATTCCGTCGCACCGTAGTGCGAAGAATGTCTAAAATCGTCCAATCGACCAAAAAACAATAGATCCCTGTTCCCCGTTCCATTGCCTACGCTTTACTCTAATGGATCGACTGCGGTCGTCGTGCCGGTGTTCGAAAAAATCGCGAAAAACACCATTGGCGCCGAAATATTCCGCAGTTCCGACAGCTTTAAGATTCCTTCGCACCGAAGTACGACAAAACTCTAAAATCGTCCAATCGACCAAACAACAATAGATCCCTACTCCCCGTTCCATAGCCTACGCTTTACTCTAATGGATCGACTGCGGTCGTCGTGCTGGTTTTCGAAAAAATCGCGAAAAACACCATCCGCTCCGAAGCATTTCGCAGTTCCGACAGATTTAAGATTCCTTCGCGCCGTAGTGCGACGAATGTCTAAAATCGAGAAATCGACCAAACAACCATAGATCCCTGTTCCCCGTTCCATTGCCGACGTTTTACTCTAATGGTTCGACTGCGTTCGTGGGGCTGGTTTTCGAGAATATCGCGAAAAACTCCGACCGCTCCGAAATATTTCGCAATTCCGACAGATTTAAGATTCCTTCGCATCGGAGTGCGACGAATGTCTAAAATTGTCCAACCGACCAAACAACCATAGATCTCTGTTCCCCGTTCCATTGCCGACGTTTTACTCTAATGGATCGACTGCGGTCGTCGTGCTGGTTTTCGAAAAAATCGCGAAAAACACCATCCACTCCGAAGCATTTCGCAGTTCCGACAGATTTGAGATTCCTTCGCGCCGTAGTGCGACGAATGTCTAAAATCGTGAAATCGACCAAACAACCATAGATCCCTGTTCCCCGTTCCATTGCCGACGCTTTACTCTAATGGTTCGACTGCGTTCGTCGTGATGGTTTTCGAGAATATCGCGAAAAACTCCAACCGCTTCGAAATATTTCGCAGTTCCGACAGATTTAAGATTCCTTCGCACCGTAGTGCGACGAATGTCTAAAATCGTCCAATCGACCAAACAACCATTGATCCCTGTTCCCCGTTCCATTGCCTACGCTTTACTCTAATGGATCGACTGCGGTCGTCGTGCTGGTTTTCGAAAAAATCGCGAAAAACACAATCCGCTCCGAAGCATTTCGCAGTTCCGACAGATTTGAGATTCCTTCGCGCCGTAGTGCGACGAATGTCTAAAATCGAGAAATCGACCAAACAACCATAGATCCCTGTTCCCCGTTCCATTGCCGACGTTTTACTTTAATGGTTCGACTGCGTTCGTGGGGCTGGTTTTCGTGAATATCGCGAAAAATTCCAACCGCTCCGAAATATTTCGCAATTCCGACAGATTTAAGATTCCTTCGCATCGTAGTGCGACGAATGTCTAAAATCGTCCAACCGACCAAACAACCATAGATCCCTGTTCCTCGTTCCATTGCCGACGTTTTACTCTAATGGTTCGACCGCGGTTATCGTGCTGGTTTTCGAGAAAATCGCGAAAAACTCCATCCGCTCCGAAATATTTCGCAATTCCGACAGATTTAAGATTCCTTCGCACCGAAGTACGACGAATGTCTAAAATCGTCCAATCGACCAAACAACCATAGATCCTTATTCCCCGTTCCATTGCCTCCGCTTTACTCTAATGGATCGACTGCGGTCGTCGTGCTGGTTTTCCAAAAAATTGCGAAAAACACCATCCGCCCCGAAGCATTTCGCAGTTCCGACAGATTTAAGATTCCTTCGCACCGTAGTGCGACGAATGTCTAAAATCGTCCAATCGACCAAACAACCAGACACCCCTTTTCCCCGTTCCATTGCCACCGCTTTACTCTAATGGATCGTCTGCGGTCGTCGTGCTGGTTTTCGAAAAAATCGCGAAAAACACCATCCGCTCCGAAGCATTTCGCAGTTCCGACAGATTTAAGATTCCTTCGCGCCGTAGTGCGACGAATGTCTAAAATCGTCCAATCGATCAAACAGGCATAGATCCCTCTTCCCCGTTCCATTGCCGACGTTTTACTCTAATGGATCGACTGCGGTCGTCGTGCTGGTTTTCGAAAAAATCGCGAAAAACTCCATCCGCTCCGAAGCATTTCGCAGTTCCGACAGATTTAAGATTCCTTCGCGCCGTAGTGCGACGAATGTCTAAAATCGAGAAATCGACCAAACAACCATCGACCCCTGTTCCCCGTTCCATTGCCGACGTTTTACTCTAATGGTTCGACTGCGTTCGTGGGTCTGGTTTTCGAGAATATCGCGAAAAATTCCAACCGCTCCGAAATATTTCGCAATTCCGACAGATTTAAGATTCCTTCGCATCGTAGTGCGACAAATATCTAAAATTGTCCAACCGACCAAACAACCATAGATCCCTGTTCCTCGTTCCATTGCCGACGTTTTACTCTAATGTTTCGACTGCGGTTGTCGTGCTGGTTTTCGAGAAAATCGCGAAAAACTCCAGTCGCTCCGAAATATTCCGCAGTTCCGACAGATTTAAGATTCCTTTGCACCGTAGTGCGACGAATGTTTAAAATCGTCCACTCGACCAAACAACCATAGATTCCTGTTCCCCGTGCCATTGCCTACACTTTACTCTAATGGATCGACTGCGGTCGTCGTGCTTGTTTTCAAAAAAATGGCGAAAAAATACCATTCGCTTCGAAATATTTCGCAGTTCCGACAGATTTAAGATTCCTTCGCGCTGTAGTGCGACGAATGTCTAAAATCGTGAAATCGACCAAACAACCAGACACCCCTTTTCCCCGTTCCATTGCCACCGCTTTACTCTAATGGATCGTCTGCGGTCGTCGTGCTGGTTTTCGAAAAAATCGCGAAAAACACCATCCGCTCCGAAGCATTTCGCAGTTCCGACAGATTTAAGATTCCTTCGCACCGAAGTACGACGAATGTCTGAAATCGTCCAATCGACCAAACAACCATAGATCCCTATTCCCCGTTCCATTGCCTCCGCCTTACTCTAATGGATCGACTGCGGTCGTCGTGCTGGTTTTCCAAAAAATCGCGAAAAACACCATCCGCCCCGAAGCATTTCGCAGTTCCGACAGATTTAAGATTCCTTCGCGCCGTAGTGCGACGAATGTCTAAAATCGAGAAATCGACCAAACAACCATAGACCCCTGTTCCCCGTTCCATTGCCGACGTTTTACTCTAATGGTTCGACTGCGTTCGTGGGTCTGGTTTTCGAGAATATCGCGAAAAATTCCAACCGCTCCGAAATATTTCGCAATTCCGACAGATTTAAGATTCCTTCGCATCGTAGTGCGACAAATATCTAAAATTGTCCAACCGACCAAACAACCATAGATCCCTGTTCCTCGTTCCATTGCCGACGTTTTACTCTAATGTTTCGACTGCGGTTGTCGTGCTGGTTTTCGAGAAAATCGCGAAAAACTCCAGTCGCTCCGAAATATTCCGCAGTTCCGACAGATTTAAGATTCCTTTGCACCGTAGTGCGACGAATGTTTAAAATCGTCCACTCGACCAAACTACCATAGATTCCTGTTCCCCGTGCCATTGCCTACACTTTACTCTAATGGATCGACTGCGGTCGTCGTGCTTGTTTTCAAAAAAATGGCGAAAAAATACCATTCGCTTCGAAATATTTCGCAGTTCCGACAGATTTAAGATTCCTTCGCACCGTAGTGCGACGAATGTCTAAAATCGTCCAATCGACCAAACAACAAATCCCTGTTCCCCATTCCATTGCCTACGCTTTACTCTAATGGATCGACTGCGGTCGTCGTGCTGGTTTTCGAAAAAAATCGCGAAAAACACCATTCGCGCCGAAATATTCCGCAGTTCCGACAGATTTAAGATTCCTTCGCTCCGTAGTGCGACGAATGTTTAAAATCGAGCAATCGACCAAACAACCATAGATCCCTGTTCCCCGTTCCATTGCCTACGGTCTACTCTAAAGGATCGACTGCGGTCGTCGTGCTGGTTTTCGAAAAAATGGCGAAAAAATACCATTCACTTCGAAATATTTTGCGGTTCCGACAGATTTAAGATTCCGTCGCACCGTAGTGCGAAGAATGTCTAAAATCGTCCAATCGACCAAAAAACAATAGATCCCTGTTCCCCGTTCCATTGCCTACGCTTTACTCTAATGGATCGACTGCGGTCGTCGTGCCGGTGTTCGAAAAAATCGCGAAAAACACCATTGGCGCCGAAATATTCCGCAGTTCCGACAGCTTTAAGATTCCTTCGCACCGAAGTACGACAAAACTCTAAAATCGTCCAATCGACCAAACAACAATAGATCCCTACTCCCCGTTCCATAGCCTACGCTTTACTCTAATGGATCGACTGCGGTCGTCGTGCTGGTTTTCGAAAAAATCGCGAAAAACACCATCCGCTCCGAAGCATTTCGCAGTTCCGACAGATTTAAGATTCCTTCGCGCCGTAGTGCGACGAATGTCTAAAATCGAGAAATCGACCAAACAACCATAGATCCCTGTTCCCCGTTCCATTGCCGACGTTTTACTCTAATGGTTCGACTGCGTTCGTGGGGCTGGTTTTCGAGAATATCGCGAAAAACTCCGACCGCTCCGAAATATTTCGCAATTCCGACAGATTTAAGATTCCTTCGCATCGGAGTGCGACGAATGTCTAAAATTGTCCAACCGACCAAACAACCATAGATCTCTGTTCCCCGTTCCATTGCCGACGTTTTACTCTAATGGATCGACTGCGGTCGTCGTGCTGGTTTTCGAAAAAATCGCGAAAAACACCATCCACTCCGAAGCATTTCGCAGTTCCGACAGATTTGAGATTCCTTCGCGCCGTAGTGCGACGAATGTCTAAAATCGTGAAATCGACCAAACAACCATAGATCCCTGTTCCCCGTTCCATTGCCGACGCTTTACTCTAATGGTTCGACTGCGTTCGTCGTGATGGTTTTCGAGAATATCGCGAAAAACTCCAACCGCTTCGAAATATTTCGCAGTTCCGACAGATTTAAGATTCCTTCGCACCGTAGTGCGACGAATGTCTAAAATCGTCCAATCGACCAAACAACCATTGATCCCTGTTCCCAGTTCCATTGCCTACGATTTACTCTAATGGTTTGACCGCGGTGGTCATGGTGGTTTTCGAAGAAATCGCGAAAAATGCAATCCTTCCCAAATATTTCAATGTCCCGAAAGATTTAAGATTCCTTCGCACCGTAGTGCGACGAATGTCTAAGATCATCCAATCGACCAAACAACCAGACACCCCTGTTCCCCGTTCCATTGCCTCCGCTTTACTCTAATGGATCGACTGCGGTCGTCGTGCTGGTTTTCGAAAAAATCGCAAAAAACACCATCCGCTCCGAAGCATTTCGCAGTTCCGACAGATTTAAGATTCCTCCGCGCCGAGGTGCGACGAATGTCTAAAATCGTGAAATCGACCAAACAACCATAGATCCCTGTTCCCCGTTCCATTGCCGACGCTTTACTCTAATGGTTCGAATGCGTGCGTCGTGCTGGTTTTCGAGAATATCGTGAAAAATTCCAACCGCTCCGAAATATTTCGCAATTCCGACAGATTTAAGATTCCATCGCACCGTAGTGCGACGAATGTCTAAAATCCTCCAATCGACCAAACAACCATAGATCTCTGTTCCCCGTTCCATTGCCTACGCTTTACTCTAATGGATCGACTGCGGTCGTCGTGCTGGTTTTCGAAATAATCGCGAAAAACACCATCCGCTCCGAAGCATTTCGCAGTTCCGACAGATTTGAGATTCCTTCGCGCCGTAGTGCGACGAATGTCTAAAATCGAGAAATCGACCAAACAACCATAGATCCCTGTTCCCCGTTCCATTGCCGACGTTTTACTTTAATGGTTCGACTGCGTTCGTGGGGCTGGTTTTCGTGAATATCGCGAAAAATTCCAACCGCTCCGAAATATTTCGCAATTCCGACAGATTTAAGATTCCTTCGCATCGTAGTGCGACGAATGTCTAAAATCGTCCAACCGACCAAACAACGATAGATCCCTGTTCCTCGTTCCATTGCCGACGTTTTACTCTAATGGTTCGACCGCGGTTGTCGTGCTGGTTTTCGAGAAAATCGCGAAAAACTCCAGTCGCACCGAAATATTCCGCAGTTCCGACAGATTATAGATTCCTTCGCATCGTAGTGCGACGAATATCTAAAATCGTCCAACCGACCAAACAACCATAGATCCCTGTTCCTCGTTCCATTGCCGACGTTTTACTCTAATGGTTCGACCGCGGTTATCGTGCTGGTTTTCGAGAAAATCGCGAAAAACTCCAGTCGCACCGAAATATTCCGCAGTTCCGACAGATTTATGATTCCTTCGCACCGTAGTGCGACGAATGTTTAAAATCGTGCAGTCGACCAAACAACCATAGATCCCGGTTCCCCGTTCCATTGCCTACGGTCTACTCTAAAGGATCGACTGCGGTCGTCGTGCTGGTTTTCGAAAAAATCGCGAAAAATACCATTCGCTTCGAAATATTTCGCACTTCCGACAAATTTAAGATTCTTCCGCACCGTAGTGCGAGGAATGTCTAAAATCGTCCAATCGACCAAACAACTATACACCCCTGTTCCCCGTTCCATTGCCTCCGCTTTACTCTAATGCATCGACTGCGGTCGTCGTGCTGGTTTTCGAAAAAATCGCAAAAAACTCCATCCGCTCCGAAGCATTTCGCAGTTCCGAGAGATTTAAGATTCCTTCGCGCTGTAGTGCGACGAATGTCTAAAATCGTGAAATCGACCAAACAACCAGACACCCCTTTTCCCCGTTCCATTGCCACCGCTTTACTCTAATGGATCGTCTGCGGTCGTCGTGCTGGTTTTCGAAAAAATCGCGAAAAACACCATCCGCTCCGAAGCATTTCGCAGTTCCGACAGATTTAAGATTCCTTCGCACTGTAGTGCGACGAATGTCTAAAATCGTCCAATCGACCAAACAACCAGACACCCCTTTTCCCCGTTCCATTGCCACCGCTTTACTCTAATGGATCGTCTGCGGTCGTCGTGCTGGTTTTCGAAAAAATCGCGAAAAACTCCATCCGCTCCGAAGCATTTCGCAGTTCCGACAGATTTGAGATTCCTTCGCGCCGTAGTGCGACGAATGTCTAAAATCGAGAAATCGACCAAACAACCATAGATCCCTGTTCCCCGTTCCATTGCCGACGTTTTACTTTAATGGTTCGACTGCGTTCGTGGGGCTGGTTTTCGTGAATATCGCGAAAAATTCCAACCGCTCCGAAATATTTCGCAATTCCGACAGATTTAAGATTCCTTCGCATCGTAGTGCGACGAATGTCTAAAATCGTCCAACCGACCAAACAACGATAGATCCCTGTTCCTCGTTCCATTGCCGACGTTTTACTCTAATGGTTCGACCGCGGTTGTCGTGCTGGTTTTCGAGAAAATCGCGAAAAACTCCAGTCGCACCGAAATATTCCGCAGTTCCGACAGATTATAGATTCCTTCGCATCGTAGTGCGACGAATGTCTAAAATCGTCCAACCGACCAAACAACCATAGATCCCTGTTCCTCGTTCCATTGCCGACGTTTTACTCTAATGGTTCGACCGCGGTTATCGTGCTGGTTTTCGAGAAAATCGCGAAAAACTCCAGTCGCACCGAAATATTCCGCAGTTCCGACAGATTTATGATTCCTTCGCACCGTAGTGCGACGAATGTTTAAAATCGTGCAGTCGACCAAACAACCATAGATCCCGGTTCCCCGTTCCATTGCCTACGGTCTACTCTAAAGGATCGACTGCGGTCGTCGTGCTGGTTTTCGAAAAAATCGCGAAAAATACCATTCGCTTCGAAATATTTCGCACTTCCGACAAATTTAAGATTCTTCCGCACCGTAGTGCGAGGAATGTCTAAAATCGTCCAATCGACCAAACAACCATACACCCCTGTTCCCCGTTCCATTGCCTCCGCTTTACTCTAATGCATCGACTGCGGTCGTCGTGCTGGTTTTCGAAAAAATCGCAAAAAACTCCATCCGCTCCGAAGCATTTCGCAGTTCCGAGAGATTTAAGATTCCTTCGCGCTGTAGTGCGACGAATGTCTAAAATCGTGAAATCGACCAAACAACCAGACACCCCTTTTCCCCGTTCCATTGCCACCGCTTTACTCTAATGGATCGTCTGCGGTCGTCGTGCTGGTTTTCGAAAAAATCGCGAAAAACACCATCCGCTCCGAAGCATTTCGCAGTTCCGACAGATTTAAGATTCCTTCGCGCCGTAGTGCGACGAATGTCTAAAATCGTCCAATCGATCAAACAGGCATAGATCCCTCTTCCCCGTTCCATTGCCGACGTTTTACTCTAATGGATCGACTGCGGTCGTCGTGCTGGTTTTCGAAAAAATCGCGAAAAACTCCATCCGCTCCGAAGCATTTCGCAGTTCCGACAGATTTAAGATTCCTTCGCACCGAAGTACGACGAATGTCTGAAATCGTCCAATCGACCAAACAACCATAGATCCCTATTCCCCGTTCCATTGCCACCGCTTTACTCTAATGGATCGACTGCGGTCGTCGTGCTGGTTTTCCAAAAAATCGCGAAAAACACCATCCGCCCCGAAGCATTTCGCAGTTCCGACAGATTTAAGATTCCTTCGCACTGTAGTGCGACGAATGTCTAAAATCGTCCAATCGACCAAACAACCAGACACCCCTTTTCCCCGTTCCATTGCCACCGCTTTACTCTAATGGATCGTCTGCGGTCGTCGTGCTGATTTTCGAAAAAATCGCGAAAAACACCATCCGCTCCGAAGCATTTCGCAGTTCCGACAGATTTAAGATTCCTTCGCGCCGTAGTGCGACGAATGTCTAAAATCGTCCAATCGATCAAACAGGCATAGATCCCTCTTCCCCGTTCCATTGCCGACGTTTTACTCTAATGGATCGACTGCGGTCGTCGTGCTGGTTTTCGAAAAAATCGCGAAAAACTCCATCCGCTCCGAAGCATTTCGCAGTTCCGACAGATTTAAGATTCCTTCGCGCCGTAGTGCGACGAATGTCTAAAATCGAGAAATCGACCAAACAACCATAGACCCCTGTTCCCCGTTCCATTGCCGACGTTTTACTCTAATGGTTCGACTGCGTTCGTGGGTCTGGTTTTCGAGAATATCGCGAAAAATTCCAACCGCTCCGAAATATTTCGCAATTCCGACAGATTTAAGATTCCTTCGCATCGTAGTGCGACAAATATCTAAAATTGTCCAACCGACCAAACAACCATAGATCCCTGTTCCTCGTTCCATTGCCGACGTTTTACTCTAATGTTTCGACTGCGGTTGTCGTGCTGGTTTTCGAGAAAATCGCGAAAAACTCCAGTCGCTCCGAAATATTCCGCAGTTCCGACAGATTTAAGATTCCTTTGCACCGTAGTGCGACGAATGTTTAAAATCGTCCACTCGACCAAACAACCATAGATTCCTGTTCCCCGTGCCATTGCCTACACTTTACTCTAATGGATCGACTGCGGTCGTCGTGCTTGTTTTCAAAAAAATGGCGAAAAAATACCATTCGCTTCGAAATATTTCGCAGTTCCGACAGATTTAAGATTCCTTCGCACCGTAGTGCGACGAATGTCTAAAATCGTCCAATCGACCAAACAACAAATCCCTGTTCCCCATTCCATTGCCTACGCTTTACTCTAATGGATCGACTGCGGTCGTCGTGCTGGTTTTCGAAAAAAATCGCGAAAAACACCATTCGCGCCGAAATATTCCGCAGTTCCGACAGATTTAAGATTCCTTCGCTCCGTAGTGCGACGAATGTTTAAAATCGAGCAATCGACCAAAGAACCATAGATCCCTGTTCCCCGTTCCATAGCCTACGCTTTACTCTAATGGATCGACTGCGGTCGTCGTGCTGGTTTTCGAAAAAATCGCGAAAAACACCATCCGCTCCGAAGCATTTCGCAGTTCCGACAGATTTAAGATTCCTTCGCGCCGTAGTGCGACGAATGTCTAAAATCGAGAAATCGACCAAACAACCATAGATCCCTGTTCCCCGTTCCATTGCCGACGTTTTACTCTAATGGTTCGACTGCGTTCGTGGGGCTGGTTTTCGAGAATATCGCGAAAAACTCCAACCGCTCCGAAATATTTCGCAATTCCGACAGATTTAAGATTCCTTCGCATCGTAGTGCGACGAATGTCTAAAATTGTCCAACCGACCAAACAACCATAGATCTCTGTTCCCCGTTCCATTGCCGACGTTTTACTCTAATGGATCGACTGCGGTCGTCGTGCTGGTTTTCGAAAAAATCGCGAAAAACACCATCCACTCCGAAGCATTTCGCAGTTCCGACAGATTTGAGATTCCTTCGCGCCGTAGTGCGACGAATGTCTAAAATCGTGAAATCGACCAAACAACCATAGATCCCTGTTCCCCGTTCCATTGCCGACGCTTTACTCTAATGGTTCGACTGCGTTCGTCGTGATGGTTTTCGAGAATATCGCGAAAAACTCCAACCGCTTCGAAATATTTCGCAGTTCCGACAGATTTAAGATTCCTTCGCACCGTAGTGCGACGAATGTCTAAAATCGTCCAATCGACCAAACAACCATTGATCCCTGTTCCCAGTTCCATTGCCTACGATTTACTCTAATGGTTTGACCGCGGTGGTCGTGGTGGTTTTCGAAGAAATCGCGAAAAATGCAATCCTTCCCAAATATTTCAATGTCCCGAAAGATTTAAGATTCCTTTGCACCGTAGTGCGACGAATGTCTAAGATCATCCAATCGACCAAACAACCAGACACCCCTGTTCCCCGTTCCATTGCCTCCGCTTTACTCTAATGGATCGACTGCGGTCGTCGTGCTGGTTTTCGAAAAAATCGCAAAAAACACCATCCGCTCCGAAGCATTTCGCAGTTCCGACAGATTTAAGATTCCTTCGCGCCGTAGTGCGACGAATGTCTAAAATCGAGAAATCGACCAAACAACCATAGATCCCTGTTCCCCGTTCCATTGCCGACGTTTTACTTTAATGGTTCGACTGCGTTCGTGGGGCTGGTTTTCGTGAATATCGCGAAAAATTCCAACCGCTCCGAAATATTTCGCAATTCCGACAGATTTAAGATTCCTTCGCATCGTAGTGCGACGAATGTCTAAAATCGTCCAACCGACCAAACAACCATAGATCCCTGTTCCTCGTTCCATTGCCGACGTTTTACTCTAATGGTTCGACCGCGGTTATCGTGCTGGTTTTCGAGAAAATCGCGAAAAACTCCATCCGCTCCGAAATATTTCGCAATTCCGACAGATTTAAGATTCCTTCGCACCGAAGTACGACGAATGTCTAAAATCGTCCAATCGACCAAACAACCATAGATCCTTATTCCCCGTTCCATTGCCTCCGCTTTACTCTAATGGATCGACTGCGGTCGTCGTGCTGGTTTTCCAAAAAATTGCGAAAAACACCATCCGCCCCGAAGCATTTCGCAGTTCCGACAGATTTAAGATTCCTTCGCACCGTAGTGCGACGAATGTCTAAAATCGTCCAATCGACCAAACAACCAGACACCCCTTTTCCCCGTTCCATTGCCACCGCTTTACTCTAATGGATCGTCTGCGGTCGTCGTGCTGGTTTTCGAAAAAATCGCGAAAAACACCATCCGCTCCGAAGCATTTCGCAGTTCCGACAGATTTAAGATTCCTTCGCGCCGTAGTGCGACGAATGTCTAAAATCGTCCAATCGATCAAACAGGCATAGATCCCTCTTCCCCGTTCCATTGCCGACGTTTTACTCTAATGGATCGACTGCGGTCGTCGTGCTGGTTTTCGAAAAAATCGCGAAAAACTCCATCCGCTCCGAAGCATTTCGCAGTTCCGACAGATTTAAGATTCCTTCGCGCCGTAGTGCGACGAATGTCTAAAATCGAGAAATCGACCAAACAACCATCGACCCCTGTTCCCCGTTCCATTGCCGACGTTTTACTCTAATGGTTCGACTGCGTTCGTGGGTCTGGTTTTCGAGAATATCGCGAAAAATTCCAACCGCTCCGAAATATTTCGCAATTCCGACAGATTTAAGATTCCTTCGCATCGTAGTGCGACAAATATCTAAAATTGTCCAACCGACCAAACAACCATAGATCCCTGTTCCTCGTTCCATTGCCGACGTTTTACTCTAATGTTTCGACTGCGGTTGTCGTGCTGGTTTTCGAGAAAATCGCGAAAAACTCCAGTCGCTCCGAAATATTCCGCAGTTCCGACAGATTTAAGATTCCTTTGCACCGTAGTGCGACGAATGTTTAAAATCGTCCACTCGACCAAACAACCATAGATTCCTGTTCCCCGTGCCATTGCCTACACTTTACTCTAATGGATCGACTGCGGTCGTCGTGCTTGTTTTCAAAAAAATGGCGAAAAAATACCATTCGCTTCGAAATATTTCGCAGTTCCGACAGATTTAAGATTCCTTCGCGCTGTAGTGCGACGAATGTCTAAAATCGTGAAATCGACCAAACAACCAGACACCCCTTTTCCCCGTTCCATTGCCACCGCTTTACTCTAATGGATCGTCTGCGGTCGTCGTGCTGGTTTTCGAAAAAATCGCGAAAAACACCATCCGCTCCGAAGCATTTCGCAGTTCCGACAGATTTAAGATTCCTTCGCGCCGTAGTGCGACGAATGTCTAAAATCGTCCAATCGATCAAACAGGCATAGATCCCTCTTCCCCGTTCCATTGCCGACGTTTTACTCTAATGGATCGACTGCGGTCGTCGTGCTGGTTTTCGAAAAAATCGCGAAAAACTCCATCCGCTCCGAAGCATTTCGCAGTTCCGACAGATTTAAGATTCCTTCGCACCGAAGTACGACGAATGTCTGAAATCGTCCAATCGACCAAACAACCATAGATCCCTATTCCCCGTTCCATTGCCTCCGCCTTACTCTAATGGATCGACTGCGGTCGTCGTGCTGGTTTTCCAAAAAATCGCGAAAAACACCATCCGCCCCGAAGCATTTCGCAGTTCCGACAGATTTAAGATTCCTTCGCGCCGTAGTGCGACGAATGTCTAAAATCGAGAAATCGACCAAACAACCATAGACCCCTGTTCCCCGTTCCATTGCCGACGTTTTACTCTAATTGTTCGACTGCGTTCGTGGGTCTGGTTTTCGAGAAAATCGCGAAAAACTCCAGTCGCTCCGAAATATTCCGCAGTTCCGACAGATTTAAGATTCCTTTGCACCGTAGTGCGACGAATGTTTAAAATCGTCCACTCGACCAAACAACCATAGATTCCTGTTCCCCGTGCCATTGCCTACACTTTACTCTAATGGATCGACTGCGGTCGTCGTGCTTGTTTTCAAAAAAATGGCGAAAAAATACCATTCGCTTCGAAATATTTCGCAGTTCCGACAGATTTAAGATTCCTTCGCACCGTAGTGCGACGAATGTCTAAAATCGTCCAATCGACCAAACAACAAATCCCTGTTCCCCATTCCATTGCCTACGCTTTACTCTAATGGATCGACTGCGGTCGTCGTGCTGGTTTTCGAAAAAAATCGCGAAAAACACCATTCGCGCCGAAATATTCCGCAGTTCCGACAGATTTAAGATTCCTTCGCTCCGTAGTGCGACGAATGTTTAAAATCGAGCAATCGACCAAACAACCATAGATCCCTGTTCCCCGTTCCATTGCCTACGGTCTACTCTAAAGGATCGACTGCGGTCGTCGTGCTGGTTTTCGAAAAAATGGCGAAAAAATACCATTCACTTCGAAATATTTTGCGGTTCCGACAGATTTAAGATTCCGTCGCACCGTAGTGCGAAGAATGTCTAAAATCGTCCAATCGACCAAAAAACAATAGATCCCTGTTCCCCGTTCCATTGCCTACGCTTTACTCTAATGGATCGACTGCGGTCGTCGTGCCGGTGTTCGAAAAAATCGCGAAAAACACCATTGGCGCCGAAATATTCCGCAGTTCCGACAGCTTTAAGATTCCTTCGCACCGAAGTACGACAAAACTCTAAAATCGTCCAATCGACCAAACAACAATAGATCCCTACTCCCCGTTCCATAGCCTACGCTTTACTCTAATGGATCGACTGCGGTCGTCGTGCTGGTTTTCGAAAAAATCGCGAAAAACACCATCCGCTCCGAAGCATTTCGCAGTTCCGACAGATTTAAGATTCCTTCGCGCCGTAGTGCGACGAATGTCTAAAATCGAGAAATCGACCAAACAACCATAGATCCCTGTTCCCCGTTCCATTGCCGACGTTTTACTCTAATGGTTCGACTGCGTTCGTGGGGCTGGTTTTCGAGAATATCGCGAAAAACTCCCACCGCTCCGAAATATTTCGCAATTCCGACAGATTTAAGATTCCTTCGCATCGGAGTGCGACGAATGTCTAAAATTGTCCAACCGACCAAACAACCATAGATCTCTGTTCCCCGTTCCATTGCCGACGTTTTACTCTAATGGATCGACTGCGGTCGTCGTGCTGGTTTTCGAAAAAATCGCGAAAAACACCATCCACTCCGAAGCATTTCGCAGTTCCGACAGATTTGAGATTCCTTCGCGCCGTAGTGCGACGAATGTCTAAAATCGTGAAATCGACCAAACAACCATAGATCCCTGTTCCCCGTTCCATTGCCGACGCTTTACTCTAATGGTTCGACTGCGTTCGTCGTGATGGTTTTCGAGAATATCGCGAAAAACTCCAACCGCTTCGAAATATTTCGCAGTTCCGACAGATTTAAGATTCCTTCGCACCGTAGTGCGACGAATGTCTAAAATCGTCCAACCGACCAAACAACCATAGATCTCTGTTCCCCGTTCCATTGCCGACGTTTTACTCTAATGGATCGACTGCGGTCGTCGTGCTGGTTTTCGAAAAAATCGCGAAAAACACCATCCACTCCGAAGCATTTCGCAGTTCCGACAGATTTAAGATTCCGTCGCACCGTAGTGCGAAGAATGTCTAAAATCGTCCAATCGACCAAAAAACAATAGATCCCTGTTCCCCGTTCCATTGCCTACGCTTTACTCTAATGGATCGACTGCGGTCGTCGTGCCGGTGTTCGAAAAAATCGCGAAAAACACCATTGGCGCCGAAATATTCCGCAGTTCCGACAGCTTTAAGATTCCTTCGCACCGAAGTACGACAAAACTCTAAAATCGTCCAATCGACCAAACAACAATAGATCCCTACTCCCCGTTCCATAGCCTACGCTTTACTCTAATGGATCGACTGCGGTCGTCGTGCTGGTTTTCGAAAAAATCGCGAAAAACACCATCCGCTCCGAAGCATTTCGCAGTTCCGACAGATTTAAGATTCCTTCGCGCCGTAGTGCGACGAATGTCTAAAATCGAGAAATCGACCAAACAACCATAGATCCCTGTTCCCCGTTCCATTGCCGACGTTTTACTCTAATGGTTCGACTGCGTTCGTGGGGCTGGTTTTCGAGAATATCGCGAAAAACTCCCACCGCTCCGAAATATTTCGCAATTCCGACAGATTTAAGATTCCTTCGCATCGGAGTGCGACGAATGTCTAAAATTGTCCAACCGACCAAACAACCATAGATCTCTGTTCCCCGTTCCATTGCCGACGTTTTACTCTAATGGATCGACTGCGGTCGTCGTGCTGGTTTTCGAAAAAATCGCGAAAAACACCATCCACTCCGAAGCATTTCGCAGTTCCGACAGATTTGAGATTCCTTCGCGCCGTAGTGCGACGAATGTCTAAAATCGTGAAATCGACCAAACAACCATAGATCCCTGTTCCCCGTTCCATTGCCGACGCTTTACTCTAATGGTTCGACTGCGTTCGTCGTGATGGTTTTCGAGAATATCGCGAAAAACTCCAACCGCTTCGAAATATTTCGCAGTTCCGACAGATTTAAGATTCCTTCGCACCGTAGTGCGACGAATGTCTAAAATCGTCCAATCGACCAAACAACCATTGATCCCTGTTCCCAGTTCCATTGCCTACGATTTACTCTAATGGTTTGACCGCGGTGGTCGTGGTGGTTTTCGAAGAAATCGCGAAAAATGCAATCCTTCCCAAATATTTCAATGTCCCGAAAGATTTAAGATTCCTTCGCACCGTAGTGCGACGAATGTCTAAGATCATCCAATCGACCAAACAACCAGACACCCCTGTTCCCCGTTCCATTGCCTCCGCTTTACTCTAATGGATCGACTGCGGTCGTCGTGCTGGTTTTCGAAAAAATCGCAAAAAACACCATCCGCTCCGAAGCATTTCGCAGTTCCGACAGATTTAAGATTCCTCCGCGCCGAGGTGCGACGAATGTCTAAAATCGTGAAATCGACCAAACAACCATAGATCCCTGTTCCCCGTTCCATTGCCGACGCTTTACTCTAATGGTTCGAATGCGTGCGTCGTGCTGGTTTTCGAGAATATCGTGAAAAATTCCAACCGCTCCGAAATATTTCGCAATTCCGACAGATTTAAGATTCCATCGCACCGTAGTGCGACGAATGTCTAAAATCCTCCAATCGACCAAACAACCATAGATCTCTGTTCCCCGTTCCATTGCCTACGCTTTACTCTAATGGATCGACTGCGGTCGTCGTGCTGGTTTTCGAAATAATCGCGAAAAACACCATCCGCTCCGAAGCATTTCGCAGTTCCGACAGATTTGAGATTCCTTCGCGCCGTAGTGCGACGAATGTCTAAAATCGAGAAATCGACCAAACAACCATAGATCCCTGTTCCCCGTTCCATTGCCGACGTTTTACTTTAATGGTTCGACTGCGTTCGTGGGGCTGGTTTTCGTGAATATCGCGAAAAATTCCAACCGCTCCGAAATATTTCGCAATTCCGACAGATTTAAGATTCCTTCGCATCGTAGTGCGACGAATGTCTAAAATCGTCCAACCGACCAAACAACCATAGATCTCTGTTCCCCGTTCCATTGCCGACGTTTTACTCTAATGGATCGACTGCGGTCGTCGTGCTGGTTTTCGAAAAAATCGCGAAAAACACCATCCACTCCGAAGCATTTCGCAGTTCCGACAGATTTGAGATTCCTTCGCGCCGTAGTGCGACGAATGTCTAAAATCGTGAAATCGACCAAACAACCATAGATCCCTGTTCCCCGTTCCATTGCCGACGCTTTACTCTAATGGTTCGACTGCGTTCGTCGTGATGGTTTTCGAGAATATCGCGAAAAACTCCAACCGCTTCGAAATATTTCGCAGTTCCGACAGATTTAAGATTCCTTCGCACCGTAGTGCGACGAATGTCTAAAATCGTCCAATCGACCAAACAACCATTGATCCCTGTTCCCAGTTCCATTGCCTACGATTTACTCTAATGGTTTGACCGCGGTGGTCGTGGTGGTTTTCGAAGAAATCGCGAAAAATGCAATCCTTCCCAAATATTTCAATGTCCCGAAAGATTTAAGATTCCTTCGCACCGTAGTGCGACGAATGTCTAAGATCATCCAATCGACCAAACAACCAGACACCCCTGTTCCCCGTTCCATTGCCTCCGCTTTACTCTAATGGATCGACTGCGGTCGTCGTGCTGGTTTTCGAAAAAATCGCAAAAAACACCATCCGCTCCGAAGCATTTCGCAGTTCCGACAGATTTAAGATTCCTCCGCGCCGAGGTGCGACGAATGTCTAAAATCGTGAAATCGACCAAACAACCATAGATCCCTGTTCCCCGTTCCATTGCCGACGCTTTACTCTAATGGTTCGAATGCGTGCGTCGTGCTGGTTTTCGAGAATATCGTGAAAAATTCCAACCGCTCCGAAATATTTCGCAATTCCGACAGATTTAAGATTCCATCGCACCGTAGTGCGACGAATGTCTAAAATCCTCCAATCGACCAAACAACCATAGATCTCTGTTCCCCGTTCCATTGCCTACGCTTTACTCTAATGGATCGACTGCGGTCGTCGTGCTGGTTTTCGAAATAATCGCGAAAAACACCATCCGCTCCGAAGCATTTCGCAGTTCCGACAGATTTGAGATTCCTTCGCGCCGTAGTGCGACGAATGTCTAAAATCGAGAAATCGACCAAACAACCATAGATCCCTGTTCCCCGTTCCATTGCCGACGTTTTACTTTAATGGTTCGACTGCGTTCGTGGGGCTGGTTTTCGTGAATATCGCGAAAAATTCCAACCGCTCCGAAATATTTCGCAATTCCGACAGATTTAAGATTCCTTCGCATCGTAGTGCGACGAATGTCTAAAATCGTCCAACCGACCAAACAACGATAGATCCCTGTTCCTCGTTCCATTGCCGACGTTTTACTCTAATGGTTCGACCGCGGTTGTCGTGCTGGTTTTCGAGAAAATCGCGAAAAACTCCAGTCGCACCGAAATATTCCGCAGTTCCGACAGATTATAGATTCCTTCGCATCGTAGTGCGACGAATGTCTAAAATCGTCCAACCGACCAAACAACCATAGATCCCTGTTCCTCGTTCCATTGCCGACGTTTTACTCTAATGGTTCGACCGCGGTTATCGTGCTGGTTTTCGAGAAAATCGCGAAAAACTCCAGTCGCACCGAAATATTCCGCAGTTCCGACAGATTTATGATTCCTTCGCACCGTAGTGCGACGAATGTTTAAAATCGTGCAGTCGACCAAACAACCATAGATCCCGGTTCCCCGTTCCATTGCCTACGGTCTACTCTAAAGGATCGACTGCGGTCGTCGTGCTGGTTTTCGAAAAAATCGCGAAAAATACCATTCGCTTCGAAATATTTCGCACTTCCGACAAATTTAAGATTCTTCCGCACCGTAGTGCGAGGAATGTCTAAAATCGTCCAATCGACCAAACAACCATACACCCCTGTTCCCCGTTCCATTGCCTCCGCTTTACTCTAATGCATCGGCTGCGGTCGTCGTGCTGGTTTTCGAAAAAATCGCAAAAAACTCCATCCGCTCCGAAGCATTTCGCAGTTCCGAGAGATTTAAGATTCCTTCGCGCTGTAGTGCGACGAATGTCTAAAATCGTGAAATCGACCAAACAACCAGACACCCCTTTTCCCCGTTCCATTGCCACCGCTTTACTCTAATGGATCGTCTGCGGTCGTCGTGCTGGTTTTCGAAAAAATCGCGAAAAACACCATCCGCTCCGAAGCATTTCGCAGTTCCGACAGATTTAAGATTCCTTCGCACTGTAGTGCGACGAATGTCTAAAATCGTCCAATCGACCAAACAACCAGACACCCCTTTTCCCCGTTCCATTGCCACCGCTTTACTCTAATGGATCGTCTGCGGTCGTCGTGCTGGTTTTCGAAAAAATCGCGAAAAACTCCATCCGCTCCGAAGCATTTCGCAGTTCCGACAGATTTGAGATTCCTTCGCGCCGTAGTGCGACGAATGTCTAAAATCGAGAAATCGACCAAACAACCATAGATCCCTGTTCCCCGTTCCATTGCCGACGTTTTACTTTAATGGTTCGACTGCGTTCGTGGGGCTGGTTTTCGTGAATATCGCGAAAAATTCCAACCGCTCCGAAATATTTCGCAATTCCGACAGATTTAAGATTCCTTCGCATCGTAGTGCGACGAATGTCTAAAATCGTCCAACCGACCAAACAACGATAGATCCCTGTTCCTCGTTCCATTGCCGACGTTTTACTCTAATGGTTCGACCGCGGTTGTCGTGCTGGTTTTCGAGAAAATCGCGAAAAACTCCAGTCGCACCGAAATATTCCGCAGTTCCGACAGATTATAGATTCCTTCGCATCGTAGTGCGACGAATGTCTAAAATCGTCCAACCGACCAAACAACCATAGATCCCTGTTCCTCGTTCCATTGCCGACGTTTTACTCTAATGGTTCGACCGCGGTTATCGTGCTGGTTTTCGAGAAAATCGCGAAAAACTCCAGTCGCACCGAAATATTCCGCAGTTCCGACAGATTTATGATTCCTTCGCACCGTAGTGCGACGAATGTTTAAAATCGTGCAGTCGACCAAACAACCATAGATCCCGGTTCCCCGTTCCATTGCCTACGGTCTACTCTAAAGGATCGACTGCGGTCGTCGTGCTGGTTTTCGAAAAAATCGCGAAAAATATCATTCGCTTCGAAATATTTCGCACTTCCGACAAATTTAAGATTCTTCCGTACCGTAGTGCGAGGAATGTCTAAAATCGTCCAATCGACCAAACAACCATACACCCCTGTTCCCCGTTCCATTGCCTCCGCTTTACTCTAATGCATCGACTGCGGTCGTCGTGCTGGTTTTCGAAAAAATCGCAAAAAACTCCATCCGCTCCGAAGCATTTCGCAGTTCCGAGAGATTTAAGATTCCTTCGCGCTGTAGTGCGACGAATGTCTAAAATCGTGAAATCGACCAAACAACCAGACACCCCTTTTCCCCGTTCCATTGCCACCGCTTTACTCTAATGGATCGTCTGCGGTCGTCGTGCTGGTTTTCGAAAAAATCGCGAAAAACACCATCCGCTCCGAAGCATTTCGCAGTTCCGACAGATTTAAGATTCCTTCGCGCCGTAGTGCGACGAATGTCTAAAATCGTCCAATCGATCAAACAGGCATAGATCCCTCTTCCCCGTTCCATTGCCGACGTTTTACTCTAATGGATCGACTGCGGTCGTCGTGCTGGTTTTCGAAAAAATCGCGAAAAACTCCATCCGCTCCGAAGCATTTCGCAGTTCCGACAGATTTAAGATTCCTTCGCACCGAAGTACGACGAATGTCTGAAATCGTCCAATCGACCAAACAACCATAGATCCCTATTCCCCGTTCCATTGCCTCCGCTTTACTCTAATGGATCGACTGCGGTCGTCGTGCTGGTTTTCCAAAAAATCGCGAAAAACACCATCCGCCCCGAAGCATTTCGCAGTTCCGACAGATTTAAGATTCCTTCGCACTGTAGTGCGACGAATGTCTAAAATCGTCCAATCGACCAAACAACCAGACACCCCTTTTCCCCGTTCCATTGCCACCGCTTTACTCTAATGGATCGTCTGCGGTCGTCGTGCTGGTTTTCGAAAAAATCGCGAAAAACACCATCCGCTCCGAAGCATTTCGCAGTTCCGACAGATTTAAGATTCCTTCGCGCCGTAGTGCGACGAATGTCTAAAATCGAGAAATCGACCAAACAAGAATAGACCCCTGTTCCCCGTTCCATTGCCGACGTTTTACTCTAATGGTTCGACTGCGTTCGTGGGTCTGGTTTTCGAGAATATCGCGAAAAATTCCAACCGCTCCGAAATATTTCGCAATTCCGACAGATTTAAGATTCCTTCGCATCGTAGTGCGACAAATATCTAAAATTGTCCAACCGACCAAACAACCATAGATCCCTGTTCCTCGTTCCATTGCCGACGTTTTACTCTAATGTTTCGACTGCGGTTGTCGTGCTGGTTTTCGAGAAAATCGCGGAAAACTCCAGTCGCTCCGAAATATTCCGCAGTTCCGACAGATTTAAGATTCCTTTGCACCGTAGTGCGACGAATGTTTAAAATCGTCCACTCGACCAAACAACCATAGATTCCTGTTCCCCGTGCCATTGCCTACACTTTACTCTAATGGATCGACTGCGGTCGTCGTGCTTGTTTTCAAAAAAATGGCGAAAAAATACCATTCGCTTCGAAATATTTCGCAGTTCCGACAGATTTAAGATTCCTTCGCACCGTAGTGCGACGAATGTCTAAAATCGTCCAATCGACCAAACAACAATAGATCCCTGTTCCCCGTTCCATTGCCTACGCTTTACTCTAATGGATCGACTGCGGTCGTCGTGCTGGTTTTCGAAAAAATCGCGAAAAACACCATTCGCTCCGAAGCATTTCGCAGTTCCGACAGATTTAAGATTCCTTCGCACCGTAGTGCGACGAATGTCTAAAATCGTCCAATCGACCAAACAACAAATCCCTGTTCCCCATTCCATTGCCTACGCTTTACTCTAATGGATCGACTGCGGTCGTCGTGCTGGTTTTCGAAAAAAATCGCGAAAAACACCATTCGCGCCGAAATATTCCGCAGTTCCGACAGATTTAAGATTCCTTCGCTCCGTAGTGCGACGAATGTTTAAAATCGAGCAATCGACCAAACAACCATAGATCCCTGTTCCCCGTTCCATTGCCTACGGTCTACTCTAAAGGATCGACTGCGGTCGTCGTGCTGGTTTTCGAAAAAATGGCGAAAAAATACCATTCACTTCGAAATATTTTGCGGTTCCGACAGATTTAAGATTCCGTCGCACCGTAGTGCGAAGAATGTCTAAAATCGTCCAATCGACCAAACAACAATAGATCCCTGTTCCCCGTTCCATTGCCTACGCTTTACTCTAATGGATCGACTGCGGTCGTCGTGCTGGTGTTCGAAAAAATCGCGAAAAACACCATTGGCGCCGAAATATTCCGCAGTTCCGACAGCTTTAAGATTCCTTCGCACCGAAGTACGACAAAACTCTAAAATCGTCCAATCGACCAAACAACAATAGATCCCTACTCCCCGTTCCATAGCCTACGCTTTACTCTAATGGATCGACTGCGGTCGTCGTGCTGGTTTTCGAAAAAATCGCGAAAAACACCATCCGCTCCGAAGCATTTCGCAGTTCCGACAGATTTAAGATTCCTTCGCGCCGTAGTGCGACGAATGTCTAAAATCGAGAAATCGACCAAACAACCATAGATCCCTGTTCCCCGTTCCATTGCCGACGTTTTACTCTAATGGTTCGACTGCGTTCGTGGGGCTGGTTTTCGAGAATATCGCGAAAAACTCCAACCGCTCCGAAATATTTCGCAATTCCGACAGATTTAAGATTCCTTCGCACCGAAGTACGACAAAACTCTAAAATCGTCCAATCGACCAAACAACAATAGATCCCTACTCCCCGTTCCATAGCCTACGCTTTACTCTAATGGATCGACTGCGGTCGTCGTGCTGGTTTTCGAAAAAATCGCGAAAAACACCATCCGCTCCGAAGCATTTCGCAGTTCCGACAGATTTAAGATTCCTTCGCGCCGTAGTGCGACGAATGTCTAAAATCGAGAAATCGACCAAACAACCATAGATCCCTGTTCCCCGTTCCATTGCCGACGTTTTACTCTAATGGTTCGACTGCGTTCGTGGGGCTGGTTTTCGAGAATATCGCGAAAAACTCCAACCGCTCCGAAATATTTCGCAGTTCCGACAGATTTAAGATTCCTTCGCACCGTAGTGCGACGAATGTCTAAAATCGTCCAATCGACCAAACAACCATTGATCCCTGTTCCCAGTTCCATTGCCTACGATTTACTCTAATGGTTTGACCGCGGTGGTCGTGGTGGTTTTCGAAGAAATCGCGAAAAATGCAATCCTTCCCAAATATTTCAATGTCCCGAAAGATTTAAGATTCCTTTGCACCGTAGTGCGACGAATGTCTAAGATCATCCAATCGACCAAACAACCAGACACCCCTGTTCCCCGTTCCATTGCCTCCGCTTTACTCTAATGGATCGACTGCGGTCGTCGTGCTGGTTTTCGAAAAAATCGCAAAAAACACCATCCGCTCCGAAGCATTTCGCAGTTCCGACAGATTTAAGATTCCTTCGCGCCGTAGTGCGACGAATGTCTAAAATCGAGAAATCGACCAAACAACCATAGACCCCTGTTCCCCGTTCCATTGCCGACGTTTTACTCTAATGGTTCGACTGCGTTCGTGGGTCTGGTTTTCGAGAATATCGCGAAAAATTCCAACCGCTCCGAAATATTTCGCAATTCCGACAGATTTAAGATTCCTTCGCATCGTAGTGCGACAAATATCTAAAATTGTCCAACCGACCAAACAACCATAGATCCCTGTTCCTCGTTCCATTGCCGACGTTTTACTCTAATGTTTCGACTGCGGTTGTCGTGCTGGTTTTCGAGAAAATCGCGAAAAACTCCAGTCGCTCCGAAATATTCCGCAGTTCCGACAGATTTAAGATTCCTTTGCACCGTAGTGCGACGAATGTTTAAAATCGTCCACTCGACCAAACAACCATAGATTCCTGTTCCCCGTGCCATTGCCTACACTTTACTCTAATGGATCGACTGCGGTCGTCGTGCTTGTTTTCAAAAAAATGGCGAAAAAATACCATTCGCTTCGAAATATTTCGCAGTTCCGACAGATTTAAGATTCCTTCGCGCTGTAGTGCGACGAATGTCTAAAATCGTGAAATCGACCAAACAACCAGACACCCCTTTTCCCCGTTCCATTGCCACCGCTTTACTCTAATGGATCGTCTGCGGTCGTCGTGCTGGTTTTCGAAAAAATCGCGAAAAACACCATCCGCTCCGAAGCATTTCGCAGTTCCGACAGATTTAAGATTCCTTCGCGCCGTAGTGCGACGAATGTCTAAAATCGTCCAATCGATCAAACAGGCATAGATCCCTCCTCCCCGTTCCATTGCCGACGTTTTACTCTAATGGATCGACTGCGGTCGTCGTGCTGGTTTTCGAAAAAATCGCGAAAAACTCCATCCGCTCCGAAGCATTTCGCAGTTCCGACAGATTTAAGATTCCTTCGCACCGAAGTACGACGAATGTCTGAAATCGTCCAATCGACCAAACAACCATAGATCCCTATTCCCCGTTCCATTGCCTCCGCTTTACTCTAATGGATCGACTGCGGTCGTCGTGCTGGTTTTCCAAAAAATCGCGAAAAACACCATCCGCCCCGAAGCATTTCGCAGTTCCGACAGATTTAAGATTCCTTCGCACTGTAGTGCGACGAATGTCTAAAATCGTCCAATCGACCAAACAACCAGACACCCCTTTTCCCCGTTCCATTGCCACCGCTTTACTCTAATGGATCGTCTGCGGTCGTCGTGCTGGTTTTCGAAAAAATCGCGAAAAACACCATCCGTTCCGAAGCATTTCGCAGTTCCGACAGATTTAAGATTCCTTCGCGCCGTAGTGCGACGAATGTCTAAAATCGTCCAATCGATCAAACAGGCATAGATCCCTCTTCCCCGTTCCATTGCCGACGTTTTACTCTAATGGATCGACTGCGGTCGTCGTGCTGGTTTTCGAAAAAATCGCGAAAAACTCCATCCGCTCCGAAGCATTTCGCAGTTCCGACAGATTTAAGATTCCTTCGCGCCGTAGTGCGACGAATGTCTAAAATCGAGAAATCGACCAAACAACCATAGACCCCTGTTCCCCGTTCCATTGCCGACGTTTTACTCTAATGGTTCGACTGCGTTCGTGGGTCTGGTTTTCGAGAATATCGCGAAAAATTCCAACCGCTCCGAAATATTTCGCAATTCCGACAGATTTAAGATTCCTTCGCATCGTAGTGCGACAAATATCTAAAATTGTCCAACCGACCAAACAACCATAGATCCCTGTTCCTCGTTCCATTGCCGACGTTTTACTCTAATGTTTCGACTGCGGTTGTCGTGCTGGTTTTCGAGAAAATCGCGAAAAACTCCAGTCGCTCCGAAATATTCCGCAGTTCCGACAGATTTAAGATTCCTTTGCACCGTAGTGCGACGAATGTTTAAAATCGTCCACTCGACCAAACAACCATAGATTCCTGTTCCCCGTGCCATTGCCTACACTTTACTCTAATGGATCGACTGCGGTCGTCGTGCTTGTTTTCAAAAAAATGGCGAAAAAATACCATTCGCTTCGAAATATTTCGCAGTTCCGACAGATTTAAGATTCCTTCGCACCGTAGTGCGACGAATGTCTAAAATCGTCCAATCGACCAAACAACAATAGATCCCTGTTCCCCGTTCCATTGCCTACGCTTTACTCTAATGGATCGACTGCGGTCGTCGTGCTGGTTTTCGAAAAAATCGCGAAAAACACCATTCGCTCCGAAGCATTTCGCAGTTCCGACAGATTTAAGATTCCTTCGCACCGTAGTGCGACGAATGTCTAAAATCGTCCAATCGACCAAACAACAAATCCCTGTTCCCCATTCCATTGCCTACGCTTTACTCTAATGGATCGACTGCGGTCGTCGTGCTGGTTTTCGAAAAAAATCGCGAAAAACACCATTCGCGCCGAAATATTCCGCAGTTCCGACAGATTTAAGATTCCTTCGCTCCGTAGTGCGACGAATGTTTAAAATCGAGCAATCGACCAAACAACCATAGATCCCTGTTCCCCGTTCCATTGCCTACGGTCTACTCTAAAGGATCGACTGCGGTCGTCGTGCTGGTTTTCGAAAAAATGGCGAAAAACACCATCCGCTCCGAAGCATTTCGCAGTTCCGACAGATTTAAGATTCCTTCGCGCCGTAGTGCGACGAATGTCTAAAATCGAGAAATCGACCAAACAACCATAGATCCCTGTTCCCCGTTCCATTGCCGACGTTTTACTCTAATGGTTCGACTGCGTTCGTGGGGCTGGTTTTCGAGAATATCGCGAAAAACTCCAACCGCTCCGAAATATTTCGCAGTTCCGACAGATTTAAGATTCCTTCGCACCGTAGTGCGACGAATGTCTAAAATCGTCCAATCGACCAAACAACCATTGATCCCTGTTCCCAGTTCCATTGCCTACGATTTACTCTAATGGTTTGACCGCGGTGGTCGTGGTGGTTTTCGAAGAAATCGCGAAAAATGCAATCCTTCCCAAATATTTCAATGTCCCGAAAGATTTAAGATTCCTTTGCACCGTAGTGCGACGAATGTCTAAGATCATCCAATCGACCAAACAACCAGACACCCCTGTTCCCCGTTCCATTGCCTCCGCTTTACTCTAATGGATCGACTGCGGTCGTCGTGCTGGTTTTCGAAAAAATCGCAAAAAACACCATCCGCTCCGAAGCATTTCGCAGTTCCGACAGATTTAAGATTCCTTCGCGCCGTAGTGCGACGAATGTCTAAAATCGAGAAATCGACCAAACAACCATAGATCCCTGTTCCCCGTTCCATTGCCGACGTTTTACTTTAATGGTTCGACTGCGTTCGTGGGGCTGGTTTTCGTGAATATCGCGAAAAATTCCAACCGCTCCGAAATATTTCGCAATTCCGACAGATTTAAGATTCCTTCGCATCGTAGTGCGACGAATGTCTAAAATCGTCCAACCGACCAAACAACCATAGATCCCTGTTCCTCGTTCCATTGCCGACGTTTTACTCTAATGGTTCGACCGCGGTTATCGTGCTGGTTTTCGAGAAAATCGCGAAAAACTCCATCCGCTCCGAAATATTTCGCAATTCCGACAGATTTAAGATTCCTTCGCACCGAAGTACGACGAATGTCTAAAATCGTCCAATCGACCAAACAACCATAGATCCTTATTCCCCGTTCCATTGCCTCCGCTTTACTCTAATGGATCGACTGCGGTCGTCGTGCTGGTTTTCCAAAAAATTGCGAAAAACACCATCCGCCCCGAAGCATTTCGCAGTTCCGACAGATTTAAGATTCCTTCGCACCGTAGTGCGACGAATGTCTAAAATCGTCCAATCGACCAAACAACCAGACACCCCTTTTCCCCGTTCCATTGCCACCGCTTTACTCTAATGGATCGTCTGCGGTCGTCGTGCTGGTTTTCGAAAAAATCGCGAAAAACACCATCCGCTCCGAAGCATTTCGCAGTTCCGACAGATTTAAGATTCCTTCGCGCCGTAGTGCGACGAATGTCTAAAATCGTCCAATCGATCAAACAGGCATAGATCCCTCTTCCCCGTTCCATTGCCGACGTTTTACTCTAATGGATCGACTGCGGTCGTCGTGCTGGTTTTCGAAAAAATCGCGAAAAACTCCATCCGCTCCGAAGCATTTCGCAGTTCCGACAGATTTAAGATTCCTTCGCGCCGTAGTGCGACGAATGTCTAAAATCGAGAAATCGACCAAACAACCATAGATCCCTGTTCCCCGTTCCATAGCCGACGTTTTACTCTAATGGTTCGACTGCGTTCGTGGGTCTGGTTTTCGAGAATATCGCGAAAAATTCCAACCGCTCCGAAATATTTCGCAATTCCGACAGATTTAAGATTCCTTCGCATCGTAGTGCGACAAATATCTAAAATTGTCCAACCGACCAAACAACCATAGATCCCTGTTCCTCGTTCCATTGCCGACGTTTTACTCTAATGGTTCGACTGCGGTTGTCGTGCTGGTTTTCGAGAAAATCGCGAAAAACTCCAGTCGCTCCGAAATATTCCGCAGTTCCGACAGATTTAAGATTCCTTTGCACCGTAGTGCGACGAATGTTTAAAATCGTCCACTCGACCAAACAACCATAGATTCCTGTTCCCCGTGCCATTGCCTACGCTTTACTCTAATGGATCGACTGCGATTGTCGTGCTGGTTTTCAAAAAAATGGCGAAAAAATACCATTCGCTTCGAAATATTTCGCGGTTCCGACAGATTTAAGATTCCTTCGCACCGTAGTGCGACGAATGTCTAAAATCGTCCGATCGACCAAACAACAATAGATCCCTGTTCCCCGTTCCATTGCCTACGCTTTACTCTAATGGATCGACTGCGGTCGTCGTGCTGGTTTTCGAAAAAATCGCGAAAAACACCATCCGCTCCGAAGCATTTCGCAGTTCCGACAGATTTAAGATTCCTTCGCGCCGTAGTGCGACGAATGTCTAAAATCGAGAATTCGACCAAACAACCATAGATCCCTGTTCCCCGTTTCATTGCCGACGTTTTACTTTAATGGTTCGACTGCGTTCGTGGGGCTGGTTTTCGTGAATATCGCGAAAAATTCCAACCGCTCCGAAATATTTCGCAATTCCGACAGATTTAAGATTCCTTCGCGCCGTAGTGCGACGAATGTCTAAAATCGAGAAATCGACCAAACAACCATAGATCCCTGTTCCCCGTTCCATTGCCGACGTTTTACTCTAATGGATCGACTGCGGTCGTCGTGCTGGTTTTCGAAAAAATCGCGAAAAACACCATCCGCTCCGAAGCATTTCGCAGTTCCGACAGATTTGAGATTCCTTCGCGCCGTAGTGCGACGAATGTCTAAAATCGTGAAATCGACCAAACAACCATAGATCCCTGTTCCCCGTTCCATTGCCGACGCTTTACTCTAATGGTTCGACTGTGTTCGTCGTGATGGTTTTCGAGAATATCGCGAAAAACTCCAACCGCTTCGAAATATTTCGCAGTTCCGACAGATTTAAGATTCCTTCGCACCGTAGTGCGACGAATGTCTAAAATCGTCCAATCGACCAAACAACCATTGATCCCTGTTCCCAGTTCCATTGCCTACGATTTACTCTAATGGTTTGACCGCGGTGGTCGTGGTGGTTTTCGAAGAAATCGCGAAAAATGCAATCCTTCCCAAATATTTCAATGTCCCGAAAGATTTAAGATTCCTTTGCACCGTAGTGCGACGAATGTCTAAGATCATCCAATCGATCAAACAACCAGACACCCCTGTTCCCCGTTCCATTGCCTCCGCTTTACTCTAATGGATCGACTGCGGTCGTCGTGCTGGTTTTCGAAAAAATCGCAAAAAACACCATCCGCTCCGAAGCATTTCGCAGTTCCGACAGATTTAAGATTCCTTCGCGCCGTAGTGCGACGAATGTCTAAAATCGTGAAATCGACCAAACAACCATAGATCCCTGTTCCCCGTTCCATTGCCGACGCTTTACTCTAATGGTTCGAATGCGTGCGTCGTGCTGGTTTTCGAGAATATCGTGAAAAATTCCAACCGCTCCGAAATATTTCGCAATTCCGACAGATTTAAGATTCCATCGCACCGTAGTGCGACGAATGTCAAAAATCCTCCAATCGACCAAACAACCATAGATCTCTGTTCCCCGTTCCATTGCCTACGCTTTACTCTAATGGATCGACTGCGGTCGTCGTGCTGGTTTTCGAAAAAATCGCGAAAAACACAATCCGCTCCGAAGCATTTCGCAGTTCCGACAGATTTGAGATTCCTTCGCGCCGTAGTGCGACGAATGTCTAAAATCGAGAAATCGACCAAACAACCATAGATCCCTGTTCCCCGTTCCATTGCCGACGTTTTACTTTAATGGTTCGACTGCGTTCGTGGGGCTGGTTTTCGTGAATATCGCGAAAAATTCCAACCGCTCCGAAATATTTCGCAATTCCGACAGATTTAAGATTCCTTCGCATCGTAGTGCGACGAATGTCTAAAATCGTCCAACCGACCAAACAACCATAGATCCCTGTTCCTCGTTCCATTGCCGACGTTTTACTCTAATGGTTCGACCGCGGTTATCGTGCTGGTTTTCGAGAAAATCGCGAAAAACTCCATCCGCTCCGAAATATTTCGCAATTCCGACAGATTTAAGATTCCTCCGCACCGAAGTACGACGAATGTCTAAAATCGTCCAATCGACCAAACAACCATAGATCCTTATTCCCCGTTCCATTGCCTCCGCTTTACTCTAATGGATCGACTGCGGTCGTCGTGCTGGTTTTCCAAAAAATTGCGAAAAACACCATCCGCCCCGAAGCATTTCGCAGTTCCGACAGATTTAAGATTCCTTCGCACCGTAGTGCGACGAATGTCTAAAATCGAGCAATCGACCAAACAACCATAGATCCCTGTTCCCCGTTCCATTGCCTACGGTCTACTCTAAAGGATCGACTGCGGTCGTCGTGCTGGTTTTCGAAAAAATGGCGAAAAAATACCATTCACTTCGAAATATTTTGCGGTTCCGACAGATTTAAGATTCCGTCGCACCGTAGTGCGAAGAATGTCTAAAATCGTCCAATCGACCAAACAACAATAGATCCCTGTTCCCCGTTCCATTGCCTACGCTTTACTCTAATGGATCGACTGCGGTCGTCGTGCTGGTGTTCGAAAAAATCGCGAAAAACACCATTCGCGCCGAAATATTCCGCAGTTCCGACAGCTTTAAGATTCCTTCGCACCGAAGTACGACGAAAGTCTAAAATCGTCCAATCGACCAAACAACAATAGATCCCTACTCCCCGTTCCATAGCCTACCCTTTACTCTAATGGATCGACTGCGGTCGTCGTGCTGGTTTTCGAAAAAATCGCGAAAAACACCATCCGCTCCGAAGCATTTCGCAGTTCCGACAGATTTAAGATTCCTTCGCGCCGTAGTGCGACGAATGTCTAAAATCGAGAAATCGACCAAACAACCATAGATCCCTGTTCCCCGTTCCATTGCCGACGTTTTACTCTAATGGTTCGACTGCGTTCGTGGGGCTGGTTTTCGAGAATATCGCGAAAAACTCCAACCGCTCCGAAATATTTCGCAATTCCGACAGATTTAAGATTCCTTCGCATCGTAGTGCGACGAATGTCTAAAATTGTCCAACCGACCAAACAACCATGGATCCCTGTTCCCCGTTCCATTGCCTACGCTTTACTCTAATGGATCGACTGCGGTCGTCGTGCTGGTTTTCGAAAAAATCGCGAAATACACCATTCGCTCCGAAGCATTTCTCAGATTCGACAGATTTAAGATTCCTTCGCGCCGTAGTGCGACGCGTGTCTAAAATCGTGCAATCGACCAAACAACCATAGATCCCTGTTCCTCGTTCCATTGCCGACGTTTTACTCTAATGGTTAGACTGCGGTTGTCGTGCTGGTTTTCGAGAAAATCGCGAAAAACTCCAGTCGCTCCGAAATATTCCGCAGTTCCGACAGATTTAAGATTCCTTTGCACCGTAGTGCGACGAATGTTTAAAATCGTCCACTCGACCAAACAACCATAGATTCCTGTTCCCCGTGCCATTGCCTACGCTTTACTCTAATGGATCGACTGCGATTGTCGTGCTGGTTTTCAAAAAAATGGCGAAAAAATACCATTCGCTTCGAAATATTTCGCGGTTCCGACAGATTTAAGATTCCTTCGCACCGTAGTGCGACGAATGTCTAAAATCGTCCGATCGACCAAACAACAATAGATCCCTGTTCCCCGTTCCATTGCCTACGCTTTACTCTAATGGATCGACTGCGGTCGTCGTGCTGGTTTTCGAAAAAATCGCGAAAAACACCATCCGCTCCGAAGCATTTCGCAGTTCCGACAGATTTAAGATTCCTTCGCGCCGTAGTGCGACGAATGTCTAAAATCGAGAAATCGACCAAACAACCATAGATCCCTGTTCCCCGTTTCATTGCCGACGTTTTACTTTAATGGTTCGACTGCGTTCGTGGGGCTGGTTTTCGTGAATATCGCGAAAAATTCCAACCGCTCCGAAATATTTCGCAATTCCGACAGATTTAAGATTCCTTCGCGCCGTAGTGCGACGAATGTCTAAAATCGAGAAATCGACCAAACAACCATAGATCCCTGTTCCCCGTTCCATTGCCGACGTTTTACTCTAATGGATCGACTGCGGTCGTCGTGCTGGTTTTCGAAAAAATCGCGAAAAACACCATCCGCTCCGAAGCATTTCGCAGTTCCGACAGATTTGAGATTCCTTCGCGCCGTAGTGCGACGAATGTCTAAAATCGTGAAATCGACCAAACAACCATAGATCCCTGTTCCCCGTTCCATTGCCGACGCTCTACTCTAATGGTTCGACTGCGTTCGTCGTGATGGTTTTCGAGAATATCGCGAAAAACTCCAACCGCTTCGAAATATTTCGCAGTTCCGACAGATTTAAGATTCCTTCGCACCGTAGTGCGACGAATGTCTAAAATCGTCCAATCGACCAAACAACCATTGATCCCTGTTCCCAGTTCCATTGCCTACGATTTACTCTAATGGTTTGACCGCGGTGGTCGTGGTGGTTTTCGAAGAAATCGCGAAAAATGCAATCCTTCCCAAATATTTCAATGTCCCGAAAGATTTAAGATTCCTTTGCACCGTAGTGCGACGAATGTCTAAGATCATCCAATCGACCAAACAACCAGACACCCCTGTTCCCCGTTCCATTGCCTCCGCTTTACTCTAATGGATCGACTGCGGTCGTCGTGCTGGTTTTCGAAAAAATCGCAAAAAACACCATCCGCTCCGAAGCATTTCGCAGTTCCGACAGATTTAAGATTCCTTCGCGCCGTAGTGCGACGAATGTCTAAAATCGTGAAATCGACCAAACAACCATAGATCCCTGTTCCCCGTTCCATTGCCGACGCTTTACTCTAATGGTTCGAATGCGTGCGTCGTGCTGGTTTTCGAGAATATCGTGAAAAATTCCAACCGCTCCGAAATATTTCGCAATTCCGACAGATTTAAGATTCCATCGCACCGTAGTGCGACGAATGTCTAAAATCCTCCAATCGACCAAACAAAAATAGATCTCTGTTCCCCGTTCCATTGCCTACGCTTTACTCTAATGGATCGACTGCGGTCGTCGTGCTGGTTTTCGAAAAAATCGCGAAAAACACAATCCGCTCCGAAGCATTTCGCAGTTCCGACAGATTTAAGATTCCTTCGCGCCGTAGTGCGACGAATGTCTAAAATCGAGAAATCGACCAAACAACCATAGATCCCTGTTCCCCGTTCCATTGCCGACGTTTTACTTTAATGGTTCGACTGCGTTCGTGGGGCTGGTTTTCGTGAATATCGCGAAAAATTCCAACCGCTCCGAAATATTTCGCAATTCCGACAGATTTAAGATTCCTTCGCATCGTAGTGCGACGAATGTCTAAAATCGTCCAACCGACCAAACAACCATAGATCCCTGTTCCTCGTTCCATTGCCGACGTTTTACTCTAATGGTTCGACCGCGGTTATCGTGCTGGTTTTCGAGAAAATCGCGAAAAACTCCATCCGCTCCGAAATATTTCGCAATTCCGACAGATTTAAGATTCCTTCGCACCGAAGTACGACGAATGTCTAAAATCGTCCAATCGACCAAACAACCATAGATCCTTATTCCCCGTTCCATTGCCTCCGCTTTACTCTAATGGATCGACTGCGGTCGTCGTGCTGGTTTTCGAGAAAATCGCGAAAAACTCCAGTCGCACCGAAATATTCCGCAATTCCGACAGATTTAAGATTCCTTCGCATCGTAGTGCGACGAATGTCTAAAATCGTCCAATCGACCAAACAACCAGACACCCCTTTTCCCCGTTCCATTGCCACCGCTTTACTCTAATGGATCGTCTGCGGTCGTCGTGCTGGTTTTCGAAAAAATCGCGAAAAACACCATCCGCTCCGAAGCATTTCGCAGTTCCGACAGATTTAAGATTCCTTCGCGCCGTAGTGCGACGAATGTCTAAAATCGTCCAATCGATCAAACAGGCATAGATCCCTCTTCCCCGTTCCATTGCCGACGTTTTACTCTAATGGATTGACTGCGGTCGTCGTGCTGGTTTTCGAAAAAATCGCGAAAAACTCCATCCGCTCCGAAGCATTTCGCAGTTCCGACAGATTTAAGATTCCTTCGCGCCGTAGTGCGACGAATGTCTAAAATCGAGAAATCGACCAAACAACCATAGATCCCTGTTCCCCGTTCCATTGCCGACGTTTTACTCTAATGGTTCGACTGCGTTCGTGGGGCTGGTTTTCGAGAATATCGCGAAAAACTCCAACCGCTCCGAAATATTTCGCAGTTCCGACAGATTTAAGATTCCTTCGCACCGTAGTGCGACGAATGTCTAAAATCGTCCAATCGACCAAACAACCATTGATCCCTGTTCCCAGTTCCATTGCCTACGATTTACTCTAATGGTTTGACCGCGGTGGTCGTGGTGGTTTTCGAAGAAATCGCGAAAAATGCAATCCTTCCCAAATATTTCAATGTCCCGAAAGATTTAAGATTCCTTTGCACCGTAGTGCGACGAATGTCTAAGATCATCCAATCGACCAAACAACCAGACACCCCTGTTCCCCGTTCCATTGCCTCCGCTTTACTCTAATGGATCGACTGCGGTCGTCGTGCTGGTTTTCGAAAAAATCGCAAAAAACACCATCCGCTCCGAAGCATTTCGCAGTTCCGACAGATTTAAGATTCCTTCGCGCCGTAGTGCGACGAATGTCTAAAATCGAGAAATCGACCAAACAACCATAGATCCCTGTTCCCCGTTCCATTGCCGACGTTTTACTTTAATGGTTCGACTGCGTTCGTGGGGCTGGTTTTCGTGAATATCGCGAAAAATTCCAACCGCTCCGAAATATTTCGCAATTCCGACAGATTTAAGATTCCTTCGCATCGTAGTGCGACGAATGTCTAAAATCGTCCAACCGACCAAACAACCATAGATCCCTGTTCCTCGTTCCATTGCCGACGTTTTACTCTAATGGTTCGACCGCGGTTATCGTGCTGGTTTTCGAGAAAATCGCGAAAAACTCCATCCGCTCCGAAATATTTCGCAATTCCGACAGATTTAAGATTCCTTCGCACCGAAGTACGACGAATGTCTAAAATCGTCCAATCGACCAAACAACCATAGATCCTTATTCCCCGTTCCATTGCCTCCGCTTTACTCTAATGGATCGACTGCGGTCGTCGTGCTGGTTTTCCAAAAAATTGCGAAAAACACCATCCGCCCCGAAGCATTTCGCAGTTCCGACAGATTTAAGATTCCTTCGCACCGTAGTGCGACGAATGTCTAAAATCGTCCAATCGACCAAACAACCAGACACCCCTTTTCCCCGTTCCATTGCCACCGCTTTACTCTAATGGATCGTCTGCGGTCGTCGTGCTGGTTTTCGAAAAAATCGCGAAAAACACCATCCGCTCCGAAGCATTTCGCAGTTCCGACAGATTTAAGATTCCTTCGCGCCGTAGTGCGACGAATGTCTAAAATCGTCCAATCGATCAAACAGGCATAGATCCCTCTTCCCCGTTCCATTGCCGACGTTTTACTCTAATGGATCGACTGCGGTCGTCGTGCTGGTTTTCGAAAAAATCGCGAAAAACTCCATCCGCTCCGAAGCATTTCGCAGTTCCGACAGATTTAAGATTCCTTCGCGCCGTAGTGCGACGAATGTCTAAAATCGAGAAATCGACCAAACAACCATAGATCCCTGTTCCCCGTTCCATAGCCGACGTTTTACTCTAATGGTTCGACTGCGTTCGTGGGTCTGGTTTTCGAGAATATCGCGAAAAATTCCAACCGCTCCGAAATATTTCGCAATTCCGACAGATTTAAGATTCCTTCGCATCGTAGTGCGACAAATATCTAAAATTGTCCAACCGACCAAACAACCATAGATCCCTGTTCCTCGTTCCATTGCCGACGTTTTACTCTAATGGTTCGACTGCGGTTGTCGTGCTGGTTTTCGAGAAAATCGCGAAAAACTCCAGTCGCTCCGAAATATTCCGCAGTTCCGACAGATTTAAGATTCCTTTGCACCGTAGTGCGACGAATGTCTAAAATCGAGAATTCGACCAAACAACCATAGATCCCTGTTCCCCGTTTCATTGCCGACGTTTTACTTTAATGGTTCGACTGCGTTCGTGGGGCTGGTTTTCGTGAATATCGCGAAAAATTCCAACCGCTCCGAAATATTTCGCAATTCCGACAGATTTAAGATTCCTTCGCGCCGTAGTGCGACGAATGTCTAAAATCGAGAAATCGACCAAACAACCATAGATCCCTGTTCCCCGTTCCATTGCCGACGTTTTACTCTAATGGATCGACTGCGGTCGTCGTGCTGGTTTTCGAAAAAATCGCGAAAAACACCATCCGCTCCGAAGCATTTCGCAGTTCCGACAGATTTGAGATTCCTTCGCGCCGTAGTGCGACGAATGTCTAAAATCGTGAAATCGACCAAACAACCATAGATCCCTGTTCCCCGTTCCATTGCCGACGCTTTACTCTAATGGTTCGACTGTGTTCGTCGTGATGGTTTTCGAGAATATCGCGAAAAACTCCAACCGCTTCGAAATATTTCGCAGTTCCGACAGATTTAAGATTCCTTCGCACCGTAGTGCGACGAATATCTAAAATCGTCCAATCGACCAAACAACCATTGATCCCTGTTCCCAGTTCCATTGCCTACGATTTACTCTAATGGTTTGACCGCGGTGGTCGTGGTTGTTTTCGAAGAAATCGCGAAAAATGCAATCCTTCCCAAATATTTCAATGTCCCGAAAGATTTAAGATTCCTTTGCACCGTAGTGCGACGAATGTCTAAGATCATCCAATCGATCAAACAACCAGACACCCCTGTTCCCCGTTCCATTGCCTCCGCTTTACTCTAATGGATCGACTGCGGTCGTCGTGCTGGTTTTCGAAAAAATCGCAAAAAACACCATCCGCTCCGAAGCATTTCGCAGTTCCGACAGATTTAAGATTCCTTCGCGCCGTAGTGCGACGAATGTCTAAAATCGTGAAATCGACCAAACAACCATAGATCCCTGTTCCCCGTTCCATTGCCGACGCTTTACTCTAATGGTTCGAATGCGTGCGTCGTGCTGGTTTTCGAGAATATCGTGAAAAATTCCAACCGCTCCGAAATATTTCGCAATTCCGACAGATTTAAGATTCCATCGCACCGTAGTGCGACGAATGTCTAAAATCCTCCAATCGACCAAACAACCATAGATCTCTGTTCCCCGTTCCATTGCCTACGCTTTACTCTAATGGATCGACTGCGGTCGTCGTGCTGGTTTTCGAAAAAATCGCGAAAAACACAATCCGCTCCGAAGCATTTCGCAGTTCCGACAGATTTGAGATTCCTTCGCGCCGTAGTGCGACGAATGTCTAAAATCGAGAAATCGACCAAACAACCATAGATCCCTGTTCCCCGTTCCATTGCCGACGTTTTACTTTAATGGTTCGACTGCGTTCGTGGGGCTGGTTTTCGTGAATATCGCGAAAAATTCCAACCGCTCCGAAATATTTCGCAATTCCGACAGATTTAAGATTCCTTCGCATCGTAGTGCGACGAATGTCTAAAATCGTCCAACCGACCAAACAACCATAGATCCCTGTTCCTCGTTCCATTGCCGACGTTTTACTCTAATGGTTCGACCGCGGTTATCGTGCTGGTTTTCGAGAAAATCGCGAAAAACTCCATCCGCTCCGAAATATTTCGCAATTCCGACAGATTTAAGATTCCTTCGCACCGAAGTACGACGAATGTCTAAAATCGTCCAATCGACCAAACAACCATAGATCCTTATTCCCCGTTCCATTGCCTCCGCTTTACTCTAATGGATCGACTGCGGTCGTCGTGCTGGTTTTCCAAAAAATTGCGAAAAACACCATCCGCCCCGAAGCATTTCGCAGTTCCGACAGATTTAAGATTCCTTCGCACCGTAGTGCGACGAATGTCTAAAATCGAGCAATCGACCAAACAACCATAGATCCCTGTTCCCCGTTCCATTGCCTACGGTCTACTCTAAAGGATCGACTGCGGTCGTCGTGCTGGTTTTCGAAAAAATGGCGAAAAAATACCATTCACTTCGAAATATTTTGCGGTTCCGACAGATTTAAGATTCCGTCGCACCGTAGTGCGAAGAATGTCTAAAATCGTCCAATCGACCAAACAACAATAGATCCCTGTTCCCCGTTCCATTGCCTACGCTTTACTCTAATGGATCGACTGCGGTCGTCGTGCTGGTGTTCGAAAAAATCGCGAAAAACACCATTCGCGCCGAAATATTCCGCAGTTCCGACAGCTTTAAGATTCCTTCGCACCGAAGTACGACGAAAGTCTAAAATCGTCCAATCGACCAAACAACAATAGATCCCTACTCCCCGTTCCATAGCCTACGCTTTACTCTAATGGATCGACTGCGGTCGTCGTGCTGGTTTTCGAAAAAATCGCGAAAAACACCATCCGCTCCGAAGCATTTCGCAGTTCCGACAGATTTAAGATTCCTTCGCGCCGTAGTGCGACGAATGTCTAAAATCGAGAAATCGACCAAACAACCATAGATCCCTGTTCCCCGTTCCATTGCCGACGTTTTACTCTAATGGTTCGACTGCGTTCGTGGGGCTGGTTTTCGAGAATATCGCGAAAAACTCCAACCGCTCCGAAATATTTCGCAATTCCGACAGATTTAAGATTCCTTCGCATCGTAGTGCGACGAATGTCTAAAATTGTCCAACCGACCAAACAACCATGGATCCCTGTTCCCCGTTCCATTGCCTACGCTTTACTCTAATGGATCGACTGCGGTCGTCGTGCTGGTTTTCGAAAAAATCGCGAAATACACCATTCGCTCCGAAGCATTTCTCAGATTCGACAGATTTAAGATTCCTTCGCGCCGTAGTGCGACGCGTGTCTAAAATCGTGCAATCGACCAAACAACCATAGATCCCTACTCCCCGTTCCATTGCCGACGTTTTACTCTAATGGTTCGACTGCGTTCGTCGTGCTGGTTTTCGAGAATATCGCGAAAAACTCCAACCGCTTCGAAATATTTCGCAGTTCCGACAGATTTAAGATTCCTTCGCACCGTAGTGCGACGAATGTCCAAAATCGTCCAATCGACCAAACAACCATACACCCCTGTTCCCCGTTCCATTCCCTACGCTTTACTCTAATGGATCGACTGCGGTCGTCGTGCTGGTTTTCGAAAAAATCGCGAAATACACCATTCGCTCCGAAGCATTTCTCAGATTCGACAGATTTAAGATTCCTTCGCGCCGTAGTGCGACGCGTGTCTAAAATCGTGCAATCGACCAAACAACCATAGATCCCTGTTCCTCGTTCCATTGCCGACGTTTTACTCTAATGGTTAGACTGCGGTTGTCGTGCTGGTTTTCGAGAAAATCGCGAAAAACTCCAGTCGCTCCGAAATATTCCGCAGTTCCGACAGATTTAAGATTCCTTTGCACCGTAGTGCGACGAATGTTTAAAATCGTCCACTCGACCAAACAACAATAGATCCCTACTCCCCGTTCCATTGCCGACGTTTTACTCTAATGGTTCGACTGCGTTCGTCGTGCTGGTTTTCGAGAATATCGCGAAAAACTCCAACCGCTTCGAAATATTTCGCAGTTCCGACAGATTTAAGATTCCTTCGCACCGTAGTGCGACGAATGTCCAAAATCGTCCAATCGACCAAACAACCATACACCCCTGTTCCCCGTTCCATTGCCTACGCTTTACTCTAATGGATCGACTGCGGTCGTCGTGCTGGTGTTCGAAAAAATCGCGAAAAACACCATTCGCGCCGAAATATTCCGCAGTTCCGACAGCTTTAAGATTCCTTCGCACCGAAGTACGACGAAAGTCTAAAATCGTCCAATCGACCAAACAACAATAGATCCCTGTTCCCCGTTCCATTGCCTACGCTTTACTCTAATGGATCGACTGCGGTCGTCGTGCTGGTTTTCGAAAAAATCGCGAAAAACACCATCCGCTCCGAAGCATTTCGCAGTTCCGACAGATTTAAGATTCCTTCGCGCCGTAGTGCGACGAACGTCTAAAATCGAGAAATCGACCAAACAACCATAGATCCCTGTTCCCCGTTTCATTGCCGACGTTTTACTTTAATGGTTCGACTGCGTTCGTGGGGCTGGTTTTCGTGAATATCGCGAAAAATTCCAACCGCTCCGAAATATTTCGCAATTCCGACAGATTTAAGATTCCTTCGCGCCGTAGTGCGACGAATGTCTAAAATCGAGAAATCGACCAAACAACCATAGATCCCTGTTCCCCGTTTCATTGCCGACGTTTTACTCTAATGGATCGACTGCGGTCGTCGTGCTGGTTTTCGAAAAAATCGCGATAAACACCATCCGCTCCGAAGCATTTCGCAGTTCCGACAGATTTGAGATTCCTTCGCGCCGTAGTGCGACGAATGTCTAAAATCGTGAAATCGACCAAACAACCATAGATCCCTGTTCCCCGTTCCATTGCCGACGCTCTACTCTAATGGTTCGACTGCGTTCGTCGTGATGGTTTTCGAGAATATCGCGAAAAACTCCAACCGCTTCGAAATATTTCGCAGTTCCGACAGATTTAAGATTCCTTCGCACCGTAGTGCGACGAATGTCTAAAATCGTCCAATCGACCAAACAACCATTGATCCCTGTTCCCAGTTCCATTGCCTACGATTTACTCTAATGGTTTGACCGCGGTGGTCGTGGTGGTTTTCGAAGAAATCGCGAAAAATGCAATCCTTCCCAAATATTTCAATGTCCCGAAAGATTTAAGATTCCTTTGCACCGTAGTGCGACGAATGTCTAAGATCATCCAATCGACCAAACAACCAGACACCCCTGTTCCCCGTTCCATTGCCTCCGCTTTACTCTAATGGATCGACTGCGGTCGTCGTGCTGGTTTTCGAAAAAATCGCAAAAAACACCATCCGCTCCGAAGCATTTCGCAGTTCCGACAGATTTAAGATTCCTTCGCGCCGTAGTGCGACGAATGTCTAAAATCGTGAAATCGACCAAACAACCATAGATCCCTGTTCCCCGTTCCATTGCCGACGCTTTACTCTAATGGTTCGAATGCGTGCGTCGTGCTGGTTTTCGAGAATATCGTGAAAAATTCCAACCGCTCCGAAATATTTCGCAATTCCGACAGATTTAAGATTCCATCGCACCGTAGTGCGACGAATGTCTAAAATCCTCCAATCGACCAAACAACCATAGATCTCTGTTCCCCGTTCCATTGCCTACGCTTTACTCTAATGGATCGACTGCGGTCGTCGTGCTGGTTTTCGAAAAAATCGCGAAGAACACAATCCGCTCCGAAGCATTTCGCAGTTCCGACAGATTTAAGATTCCTTCGCGCCGTAGTGCGACGAATGTCTAAAATCGAGAAATCGACCAAACAACCATAGATCCCTGTTCCCCGTTCCATTGCCGACGTTTTACTTTAATGGTTCGACTGCGTTCGTGGGGCTGGTTTTCGTGAATATCGCGAAAAATTCCAACCGCTCCGAAATATTTCGCAATTCCGACAGATTTAAGATTCCTTCGCATCGTAGTGCGACGAATGTCTAAAATCGTCCAACCGACCAAACAACCATAGATCCCTGTTCCTCGTTCCATTGCCGACGTTTTACTCTAATGGTTCGACCGCGGTTATCGTGCTGGTTTTCGAGAAAATCGCGAAAAACTCCATCCGCTCCGAAATATTTCGCAATTCCGACAGATTTAAGATTCCTTCGCACCGAAGTACGACGAATGTCTAAAATCGTCCAATCGACCAAACAACCATAGATCCTTATTCCCCGTTCCATTGCCTCCGCTTTACTCTAATGGATCGACTGCGGTCGTCGTGCTGGTTTTCGAGAAAATCGCGAAAAACTCCAGTCGCACCGAAATATTCCGCAATTCCGACAGATTTAAGATTCCTTCGCATCGTAGTGCGACGAATGTCTAAAATCGTCCAATCGACCAAACAACCAGACACCCCTTTTCCCCGTTCCATTGCCACCGCTTTACTCTAATGGATCGTCTGCGGTCGTCGTGCTGGTTTTCGAAAAAATCGCGAAAAACACCATCCGCTCCGAAGCATTTCGCAGTTCCGACAGATTTAAGATTCCTTCGCGCCGTAGTGCGACGAATGTCTAAAATCGTCCAATCGATCAAACAGGCATAGATCCCTCTTCCCCGTTCCATTGCCGACGTTTTACTCTAATGGATCGACTGCGGTCGTCGTGCTGGTTTTCGAAAAAATCGCGAAAAACTCCATCCGCTCCGAAGCATTTCGCAGTTCCGACAGATTTAAGATTCCTTCGCGCCGTAGTGCGACGAATGTCTAAAATCGAGAAATCGACCAAACAACCATAGATCCCTGTTCCCCGTTCCATTGCCGACGTTTTACTCTAATGGTTCGACTGCGTTCGTGGGTCTGGTTTTCGAGAATATCGCGAAAAATTCCAACCGCTCCGAAATATTTCGCAATTCCGACAGATTTAAGATTCCTTCGCATCGTAGTGCGACAAATATCTAAAATTGTCCAACCGACCAAACAACCATAGATCCCTGTTCCTCGTTCCATTGCCGACGTTTTACTCTAATGGTTCGACTGCGGTTGTCGTGCTGGTTTTCGAGAAAATCGCGAAAAACTCCAGTCGCTCCGAAATATTCCGCAGTTCCGACAGATTTAAGATTCCTTTGCACCGTAGTGCGACGAATGTTTAAAATCGTCCACTCGACCAAACAACCATAGATTCCTGTTCCCCGTGCCATTGCCTACGCTTTACTCTAATGGATCGACTGCGATCGTCGTGCTGGTTTTCAAAAAAATGGCGAAAAAATACCATTCGCTTCGAAATATTTCGCGGTTCCGACAGATTTAAGATTCCTTCGCACCGTAGTGCGACGAATGTCTAAAATCGAGCAATCGACCAAACAACCATAGATCCCTGTTCCCCGTTCCATTGCCTACGGTCTACTCTAAAGGATCGACTGCGGTCGTCGTGCTGGTTTTCGAAAAAATGGCGAAAAAATACCATTCACTTCGAAATATTTTGCGGTTCCGACAGATTTAAGATTCCGTCGCACCGTAGTGCGAAGAATGTCTCAAATCGTCCAATCGACCAAACAACAATAGATCCCTGTTCCCCGTTCCATTGCCTACGCTTTACTCTAATGGATCGACTGCGGTCGTCGTGCTGGTGTTCGAAAAAATCGCGAAAAACACCATTCGCGCCGAAATATTCCGCAGTTCCGACAGCTTTAAGATTCCTTCGCACCGAAGTACGACGAAAGTCTAAAATCGTCCAATCGACCAAACAACAATAGATCCCTACTCCCCGTTCCATAGCCTACGCTTTACTCTAATGGATCGACTGCGGTCGTCGTGCTGGTTTTCGAAAAAATCGCAAAAACACCATCCGCTCCGAAGCATTTCGCAGTTCCGACAGATTTAAGATTCCTTCGCGCCGTAGTGCGACGAATGTCTAAAATCGAGAAATCGACCAAACAACCATAGATCCCTGTTCCCCGTTCCATTGCCGACGTTTTACTCTAATGGTTCGACTGCGTTCGTGGGTCTGGTTTTCGAGAATATCGCGAAAAACTCCAGTCGCTCCGAAATATTCCGCAGTTCCGACAGATTTAAGATTCCTTTGCACCGTAGTGCGACGAATGTTTAAAATCGTCCACTCGACCAAACAACAATAGATCCCTACTCCCCGTTCCATTGCCGACGTTTTACTCTAATGGTTCGACTGCGTTCGTCGTGCTGGTTTTCGAGAATATCGCGAAAAACTCCAACCGCTTCGAAATATTTCGCAGTTCCGACAGATTTAAGATTCCTTCGCACCGTAGTGCGACGAATGTCCAAAATCGTCCAATCGAACAAACAACCATACAACCCTGTTCCCCGTTCCATTGCCTACGCTTTACTCTAATGGATCGACTGCGGTCGTCGTGCTGGTTTTCGAAAAAATCGCGAAATACACCATTCGCTCCGAAGCATTTCCCAGTTTCGACAGATTTAAGATTCCTTTGCGCCGTAGTGCGACGCGTGTCTAAAATCGTGCAATCGACCAAACAAATATAGATCCCGGTTCCCCGTTCCATTGCCGACGTTTTACTCTAATGGTTCGACTGCGTTCGTCGTGCTGGTTTTCGAGAATATCGCGAAAAACTCCAACCGCTTCGAAATATTTCGCAGTTCCGACAGATTTAAGATTCCTTCGCACCGAATTACGACGAATGTCTAAAATCGTCCAATCGACCAAACAACAATAGATCCCTACTCCCCGTTCCATTGCCTACGCTTTACTCTAATGGATCGACTGCGGTCGTCGTGCTGGTTTTCGAAAAAATCGCGAAAAACACCATCCGCTCCGAAGCATTTCGCAGTTCCGAGAGATTTAAGATTCCTTCGCGCCGTAGTGCGACGAATGTCTAAAATCGAGAAATCGACCAAACAGCAATAGATCCCTACTCCCCGTTCCATTGCCTACGCTTTACTCTAATGGATCGACTGCGGTCGTCGTGCTGGTTTTCGAAAAAATCGCAAAAACACCATCCGCTCCGAAGCATTTCGCAGTTCCGACAGATTTAAGATTCCTTCGCGCCGTAGTGCGACGAATGTCTAAAATCGAGAAATCGACCAAACAACCATAGATCCCTGTTCCCCGTTCCATTGCCGACGTTTTACTCTAATGGTTCGACTGCGTTCGTGGGTCTGGTTTTCGAGAATATCGCGAAAAATTCCAACCGCTCCGAAATATTTCGCAATTCCGTCAGATTTAAGATTCCTTCGCATCGTAGTGCGACAAATATCTAAAATTGTCCAACCGACCAAACAACCATAGATCCCTGTTCCTCGTTCCATTGCCGACGTTTTACTCTAATGGTTCGACTGCGGTTGTTGTGCTGGTTTTCGAGAAAATCGCGAAAAACTCCAGTCGCTCCGAAATATTCCGCAGTTCCGACAGATTTAAGATTCCTTTGCACCGTAGTGCGACGAATGTTTAAAATCGTCCACTCGACCAAACAACCATAGATTCCTGTTCCCCGTGCCATTGCCTACGCTTTACTCTAATGGATCGACTGCGGTCGTCGTGCTGGTTTTCGAAAAAATCGCGAAAAACACCATTCGCTCCGAAGCATTTCGCAGTTCCGACAGATTTAAGATTCCTTCGCACCGTAGTGCGACGAATGTCTAAAATCGTCCATTCGACCAAACAACAAATCCCTGTTCCCCGTTCCATTGCCTACGATTTACTCTAATGGATCGACTGCGGTCGTCGTGCTGGTTTTCGAAAAAAATCGCGAAAAACACCATTCGCGCCGAAATATTCCGCAGTTCCGACAGATTTAAGATTCCTTCGCACCGTAGTGCGACGAATGTTTAAAATCGAGAAATCGACCAAACAACCATAGATCCCTGTTCCACGTTCCATTGCCGACGCTTTACTCTAATGGTTCGAATGCGTTCGTCGTGCTGGTTTTCGAGAATATCGCGAAAAATTCCAACCGCTCCGAAATATTTCGCAATTCCGACAGATTTCAGATTCCTTCGCACCGAAGTACGACGAATGTCTAAAATCGTCCAATCGACCAAACAACCATAGATCCCTATTCCCCGTTCCATTGCGTCCGCTTTACTCTAATGGATCGACTGCGGTCGTCGTGCTGGTTTTCCAAAAAATCGCGAAAAACACCATCCGCTCCGAAGCATTTCGCAGTTCCGACAGATTTAAGATTCCTTCGCGCCGTAGTGCGACGAATGTCTAAAATCGTCCAATCGATCAAACAGGCATAGATCCCTCTTCCCCGTTCCATTGCCGACGTTTTACTCTAATGGATCGACTGCGGTCGTCGTGCTGGTTTTCGAAAAAATCGCGAAAAACCCAATCCGCTCCGAAGCATTTCGCAGTTCCGACAGATTTAAGATTCATTCGCGCCGTAGTGCGACGAATGTCTAAAATCGAGAAATCGACCAAACAACCATAGATCCCTGTTCCCCGTTCCATTGCCGACGTTTTACTCTAATGGTTCGACTGCGTTCGTGGGTCTGGTTTTCGAGAATATCGCGAAAAATTCCAACCGCTCCAAAATATTTCGCAATTCCGACAGATTTAAGATTCCTTCGCATCGTAGTGCGACAAATATCTAAAATTGTCCAACCGACCAAACAACCATAGATCCCTGTTCCTCCTTCCATTGCCGACGTTTTACTCTAATGGTTCGACTGCGGTTGTCGTGCTGGTTTTCGGGAAAATCGCGAAAAACTCCAGTCGCTCCGAAATATTCCGCAGTTCCGACAGATTTAAGATTCCTTTGCACCGTAGTGCGACGAATGTTTAAAATCGTCCACTCGACCAAACAACAATAGATCCCTACTCCCCGTTCCATTGCCTACGCTTTACTCTAATGGATCGACTGCGGTCGTCGTGCTGGTTTTCGAAAAAATCGCGAAAAACACCATCCGCTCCGAAGCATTTCGCAGTTCCGAGAGATTTAAGATTCCTTCGCGCCGTAGTGCGACGAATGTCTAAAATCGAGAAATCGACCAAACAGCAATAGATCCCTACTCCCCGTTCCATTGCCTACGCTTTACTCTAATGGATCGACTGCGGTCGTCGTGCTGGTTTTCGAAAAAATCGCGAAAAACTCCATACGCTCCGAAGCATTTCGCAGTTCCAACAGGTTTAAGATTCCTTCGCGCCGTAGTTCGACGAATGTCTAAAATCGAGAAATCGACCAAACAACCATAGATCCCTGTTCCCCGTTCCATTGCCTACGGTCTACTCTAAAGGATCGACGGCGGTCGTCGTGCTGGTTTTCGAAAAAATGGCGAAAAAATACGATTCGCTTCGAAATATACCGCAGTTCCGACAGATTTAAGATTCCTTTGCACAGTAGTGCGACGAATGTCTAAAACCGTCCACTCGACCAAACAACCATAGATCCCTGTTCCCCGTTCCATTGCCTACGCTTTACTCTAATGGATCGACTGCGGTCGTCGTGCTGGTTTTCGAAAAAATGGCGAAAAAATACGATTCGCTTCGAAATATTTCGCGGTTCCGACAGTTTTAAGATTCCTTCGCACCGTAGTGCGACGAATGTTTAAAATCGAGCAATCGACCAAACAACCATAGATCCCTGTTCCCCGTTCCGTTGCTTACGCTTTACTCTAATGGATCGACTGCGGTCGTCGTGCTGGTGTTCGAAAAAATCGCGAAAAACACCATCCGCTCCGAAGCATTTCGCAGTTCCGACGGATTTAAGATTCCTTCGCGCCGTAGTGCGACGAATATCTAAAATCGAGAAATCGACCAAACAACCATAGATCCCTGTTCCCCGTTCCATTTCCGACGTTTTACTTTAATGGTTCGACTGCGTTCGTGGGGTTGGTTTTCGTGAATATCGCGAAAAATTCCAACCGCTCCGAAATATTTCGCATTTCCGACAGATTTAAGATTCCTTCGCATCGTAGTGCGACGAATGTCTAAAATCGTCCAACCGACCAAACAACGATAGATCCCTGTTCCTCGTTCCATTGCCGACGTTTTACTCTAACGGTTCGACCGCGGTTGTCGTGCTGGTTTTCGAGAAAATCGCGAAAAACTCCAGTCGCACCGAAATATTCCGCAGTTCCGACAGATTTAAGATTCCTTTGCACCGTAGTGCGACGAATGTCCAAAATCGTCCAATCGACCAAACAACCATACACCCCTGTTCCCCGTTCCATTGCCTACGCTTTACTCTAATGGATCGACTGCGGTCGTCGTGCTGGTTTTCGAAAAAATCGCGAAATACACCATTCGCTCCGAAGCATTTCCCAGTTTCGACAGATTTAAGATTCCTTTGCGCCGTAGTGCGACGCGTGTCTAAAATCGTGCAATCGACCAAACAAATATAGATCCCGGTTCCCCGTTCCATTGCCGACGTTTTACTCTAATGGTTCGACTGCGTTCGTCGTGCTGGTTTTCGAGAATATCGCGAAAAACTCCAACCGCTTCGAAATATTTCGCAGTTCCGACAGATTTAAGATTCCTTCGCACCGTAGTGCGACGAATGTCTAAAATCGTCCAATCGACCAAACAAACATTGATCCCTGTTCCCAGTTCCATTGCCTACGATTTACTCTAATGGTTTGACCGCGGTGGTCGTGGTGGTTTTCGAAGAAATCGCGAAAAATGCAATCCTTCCCAAATATTTCAATGTCCCGAAAGATTTAAGATTCCTTCGCACCGTAGTGCGACGAATGTCTAAAATCATCCAATCGACCAAACAACCAGACACCCCTGTTCCCCGTTCCATTGCCTCCGCTTTACTCTAATGGATCGACTGCGGTCGTCGTGCTGGTTTTCGAAAAAATCGCAAAAAACACCATCCGCTCCGAAGCATTTCGCAGTTCCGACAGATTTAAGATTCCTTCGCGCCGTAGTGCGACGAATGTCTAAAATCGAGAAATCGACCAAACAACCATAGATCCCTGTTCCCCGTTCCATTGCCTACGGTCTACTCTAAAGGATCGACTGCGGTCGTCGTGCTGGTTTTCGAAAAAATGGCGAAAAAATACGATTCGCTTCGAAATATACCGCAGTTCCGACAGATTTAAGATTCCTTTGCACCGTAGTGCGACGAATGTCTAAAACCGTCCACTCGACCAAACAACCATAGATCCCTGTTCCCCGTTCCATTGCCTACGCTTTACTCTAATGGATCGACTTCGGTCGTCGTGCTGGTTTTCGAAAAAATGGCGAAAAAATACGATTCGCTTCGAAATATTTCGCGGTTCCGACAGTTTTAAGATTCCTTCGCACCGTAGTGCGACGAATGTTTAAAATCGAGCAATCGACCAAACAACCATAGATCCCTGTTCCCCGTTCCATTGCCTACTGTCTACTCTAAAGGATCGACTGCGGTCGTCGTGCTGGTTTTCGAAAAAATCGCGAAAAATACCATTCGCTCCGAAGCATTTCGCAGTTCCGACAGATTTAAGATTCCTTCGAGCCGTAGTGCGACGAATGTCTAAATTCGAGAAATCGACCAAACAACCATAGATCCCTGTACCCCGTTCCATTGCCGACGTTTTACTTTAATGGTTCGACTGCGTTCGTGGGGCTGGTTTTCGTGAATATCGCGAAAAATTCCAACCGCTCCGAAATATTTCGCAATTCCGACAGATTTAAGATTCCTTTGCACCGTAGTGCGACGAATGTCTAAAATCGTCCACTCGACCAAACAACCATAGATCCCTGTTCCCCGTTCCATTGCCTACGCTTTACTCTAATGGATCGACTGCGGTCGTCGTGCTGGTTTTCGAAAAAATGGCGAAAAAATACGATTCGCTTCGAAATATTTCGCGCTTCCGACATTTTTAAGATTATTTCGCTCCGTAGTGCGAGGAATGTCTAAAATCGTCCAATCGACCAAACAACCATACACCCCTGTTCCCCGTTCCATGGCCTCCGTTTTACTCTAATGGATCGAATGCGTCCGTCGTGCTGGTTTTCGAGAATATCGCGAAAAACACCATTCGCTCCGAAGTATTTCGCAGTTACGACAGATTTAAGATTCCTTCGCGCCGTAGTGCGACGCGTGTCTAAAATCGTGCAATCGACCAAACAACCATATCCCTGTTCCCAGTTCCATTGCCTACGCTTTACTCCAATGGATCGACTGCGGTCGTCGTGCTGGTGTCCGAAAAAATCGCGAAAAACACCATTCGCGCCGAAATATTCCGCAGTTCCGACAGATTTAAGATTCCTTCGCACCGAATTACGACGAATGTCTAAAATCGTCCAATCGACCAAACAACAATAGATCCCTACTCCCCGTTCCATTGCCTACGCTTTACTCTAATGGATCGACTGCGGTCGTCGTGCTGGTTTTCGAAAAAATCGCGAAAAACACCATCCGCTCCGAAGCATTTCGCAGTTCCGAGAGATTTAAGATTCCTTCGCGCCGTAGTGCGACGAATGTCTAAAATCGAGAAATCGACCAAACAGCAATAGATCCCTACTCCCCGTTCCATTGCCTACGCTTTACTCTAATGGATCGACTGCGGTCGTCGTGCTGGTTTTCGAAAAAATCGCGAAAAACTCCATACGCTCCGAAGCATTTCGCAGTTCCAACAGGTTTAAGATTCCTTCGCGCCGTAGTGCGACGAATGTCTAAAATCGAGAAATCGACCAAACAACCATAGATCCCTGTTCCCCGTTCCATTGCCTACGGTCTACTCTAAAGGATCGACTGCGGTCGTCGTGCTGGTTTTCGAAAAAATGGCGAAAAAATACGATTCGCTTCGAAATATACCGCAGTTCCGACAGATTTAAGATTCCTTTGCACCGTAGTGCGACGAATGTCTAAAACCGTCCACTCGACCAAACAACCATAGATCCCTGTTCCCCGTTCCATTGCCTACGCTTTACTCTAATGGATCGACTTCGGTCGTCGTGCTGGTTATCGAAAAAATGGCGAAAAAATACGATTCGCTTCGAAATATTTCGCGGTTCCGACAGTTTTAAGATTCCTTCGCACCGTAGTGCGACGAATGTTTAAAATCGAGCAATCGACCAAACAACCATAGATCCCATAGCATCCCTGTTCCCCGTTCCATTGCCTACTGTCTACTCTAAAGGATCGACTGCGGTCGTCGTGCTGGTTTTCGAAAAAATCGCGAAAAATACCATTCGCTCCGAAGCATTTCGCAGTTCCGACAGATTTAAGATTCCTTCGCGCCGTAGTGCGACGAATGTCTAAAATCGAGAAATCGACCAAACAACCATAGATCCCTGTTCCCCGTTCCATTGCCGACGTTTTACTTTAATGGTTCGACTGCGTTCGTGGGGCTGGTTTTCGTGAATATCGCGAAAAATTCCAACCGCTCCGAAATATTTCGCAATTCCGACAGATTTAAGATTCCTTTGCACCGTAGTGCGACGAATGTCTAAAATCGTCCACTCGACCAAACAACCATAGATCCCTGTTCCCCGTTCCATTGCCTACGCTTTACTCTAATGGATCGACTGCGGTCGTCGTGCTGGTTTTCGAAAAAATGGCGAAAAAATACGATTCGCTTCGAAATATTTCGCGGTTCCGACAGTTTTAAGATTCCTTCGCACCGTAGTGCGACGAATGTTTAAAATCGAGCAATCGACCAAACAACCATAGATCCCTGTTCCCCGTTCCGTTGCTTACGCTTTACTCTAATGGATCGACTGCGGTCGTCGTGCTGGTGTTCGAAAAAATCGCGAAAAACACCATCCGCTCCGAAGCATTTCGCAGTTCCGACGGATTTAAGATTCCTTCGCGCCGTAGTGCGACGAATATCTAAAATCGAGAAATCGACCAAACAACCATAGATCCCTGTTCCCCGTTCCATTTCCGACGTTTTACTTTAATGGTTCGACTGCGTTCGTGGGGCGGGTTTTCGTGAATATCGCGAAAAATTCCAACCGCTCCGAAATATTTCGCATTTCCGACAGATTTAAGATTCCTTCGCATCGTAGTGCGACGAATGTCTAAAATCGTCCAACCGACCAAACAACGATAGATCCCTGTTCCTCGTTCCATTGCCGACGTTTTACTCTAACGGTTCGACCGCGGTTGTCGTGCTGGTTTTCGAGAAAATCGCGAAAAACTCCAGTCGCACCGAAATATTCCGCAGTTCCGACAGATTTAAGATTCCTTTGCACCGTAGTGCGACGAATGTCTAAAATCGTCCACACGACCAAACAACCATAGATCCCTGTTCCCCGTTCCATTGCCTACGCTTTACTCTAATGGATCGACTGCGGTCGTCGTGCTGGTTTTCGAAAAAATCGCGAAAAACAGCATCCGCTCCGAAGCATTTCGCAGTTCCGACAGATTTAAGATTCCTTCGCGCCGTAGTGCGACGAATGTCTAAAATCGAGAAATCTACCAAACAACCATAGATCCCTGTTCCCCGTTCCATTGCCGACGTTTTACTCTAATGGTTCGACTGCGTTTGTGGGGCTGGTTTTCGAGAATATCGCGAAAAATTCCAACCGCTCCGAAATATTTCGCAATTCCGACAGATTTAAGATTCCTTTGCATTGTAGTGCGACGAATGTCTAAAATCGTCCAACCGACCAAACAACCATAGATCCCTGTTCCTCGTTCCATTGCCGACGTTTTACTCTAATGGTCCGACCGCGGTTATCGTGCTGGTTTTCGAGAAAATCGCGAAAAACTCCAGTCGCACCGAAATATTCCGCAGTTCCGACAGATTTAAGATTCCTTCGCACCGTAGTGCGACGAATGTTTAAAATCGAGCAGTCGACCAAACAACCATAGATCCCTGTTCCCCGTTCCATTGCCTACGGTCTACTCTAAAGGATCGACTGCGGTCGTCGTGCTGGTTTTCGAAAAAATCGCGAAAGATTCCATTCGCTTCGAAATATTTCGCACTTCCGACAAATTTAAGATTCCTCCGCACCGTAGTGCGAGGAATGTCTAAAATCGTCCAATCGACCAAACAACCATACACCCCTGTTCCCCGTTTCATTGCCTCCGCTTTACTCTAATGTATCGACTGCGGTCGTCGTGCTGGTTTTCGAAAAAATCGCAAAAAACACCATCCGCTCCGAAGCATTTCGCAGTTCCGACAGATTTAAGATTCCTTCGCGCCGTAGTGCGACAAATGTCTAAAATTGTGAAATCGACCAAACAACCATAGATCCCTGTTCCCCGTTCCATTGCCGACGCTTTACTCTAATGGTTCGAATGCGTTCGTCGTGCTGGTTTTCGAGAATATCGTGAAAAATTCCAACCGCTTCGAAATATTTCGCACTTCCGACAAATTTAAGATTCCTCCGCACCGTAGTGCGAGGAATGTCTAAAATCGTCCAATCGACCAAACAACCATACACCCCTGTTCCCCGTTTCATTGCCTCCGCTTTAATCTAATGTATCGACTGCGGTCGTCGTGCTGGTTTTCGAAAAAATCGCAAAAAACACCATCCGCTCCGAAGCATTTCGCTGTTCCGACAGATTTAAGATTCCTTCGCGCCGTAGTGTGACGAATGTCTAAAATCCTCGAATCGACCAAACAACCATAGATCTCTGTTCCTCGTTCCATTGCCGACGTTTTATTCTAATGGTTCGACCGCGGTTGTCGTGCTGGTTTTCGAGAAAACCGCGAAAAACTCCAGTCGCGCCGAAATATTTCGCAGTTCCGACAGATTTAAGATTCCTTTGCACCGTAGTGCGACGAATGTCTAAAATCGAGCAATCGACCAAACAACCATAGATCCCTGTTCCCCGTTCCATTGCCTACGGTCTACTCTAATGGATCGACTGCGGTCGTCGTGCTGGTTTTCGAAAAAATGGCGAAAAAATACGATTCGCTTCGAAATATTTCGCGGTTCCGACAGTTTTAAGATTCCTTCGCGCCGTAGTGTGACGAATGTCTAAAATCCTCCAATCGACCAAACAACCATAGATCCCTGTTCCCCGTTCCATTGCCTACGCTTTACTCTAATGGATCGACTGCGGTCGTCGTGCTGGTTTTCGAAAAAATGGCGAAAAAATACGATTCGCTTCGAAATATTTCGCGGTTCCGACAGTTTTAAGATTCCTTCGCACCGTAGTGCGACGAATGTTTAAAATCGAGCAGTCGACCAAACAACCATAGATCCCTGTTCCCCGTTCCATTGCCTACGGTCTACTCTAAAGGATCGACTGCGGTCGTCGTGCTGGTGTCCGAAAAAATCGCGAAAGATACCATTCGCTTCGAAATATTTCGCACTTCCGACAAATTTAAGATTCCTCCGCACCGTAGTGCGAGGAATGTCTAAAATCGTCCAATCGACCAAACAACCATACACCCCTGTTCCCCGTTCCATTGCCTACGCTTTACTCTAATGGATCGACTGCGGTCGTCGTGCTGGTTTTCGAAAAAATCGCGAAATACACCATTCGCTCCGAAGCATTTCCCAGTTTCGACAGATTTAAGATTCCTTTGCGCCGTAGTGCGACGCGTGTCTAAAATCGTGCAATCGACCAAACAAATATAGATCCCGGTTCCCCGTTCCATTGCCGACGTTTTACTCTAATGGTTCGACTGCGTTCGTCGTGCTGGTTTTCGAGAATATCGCGAAAAACTCCAACCGCTTCGAAATATTTCGCAGTTCCGACAGATTTAAGATTCCTTCGCACCGTAGTGCGACGAATGTCTAAAATCGTCCAATCGACCAAACAACAATTGATCCCTGTTCCCAGTTCCATTGCCTACGATTTACTCTAATGGTTTGACCGCGGTGGTCGTGGTGGTTTTCGAAGAAATCGCGAAAAATGCAATCCTTCCCAAATATTTCAATGTCCCGAAAGATTTAAGATTCCTTCGCACCGTAGTGCGACGAATGACTAAAATCATCCAATCGACCAAACAACCAGACACCCCTGTTCCCCGTTCCATTGCCTCCGCTTTACTCTAATGGATCGACTGCGGTCGTCGTGCTGGTTTTCGAAAAAATCGCAAAAAACACCATCCGCTCCGAAGCATTTCGCAGTTCCGACAGATTTAAGATTCCTTCGCGCCGTAGTGCGACGAATGTCTAAAATCGTGAAATCGACCAAACAACCATAGATCCCTGTTCCCCGTTCCATTGCCGACGCTTTACTCTAATGGTTCGAATGCGTTCGTCGTGCTGGTTTTCGAGAATATCGTGAAAAATTCCAACCGCTCCGAAATATTTCGCAATTCCGACAGATTTAAGATTCCATCGCACCGTAGTGCGACGAATGTCTAAAATCCTCCAATCGACCAAACAACCATAGATCTCTGTTCCCCGTTCCATTGCCTACGCTTTACTCTAATGGATCGACTGCGGTCGTCGTGCTGGTTTTCGAAAAAATCGCGAAAAACACCATCCGCTCCGAAGCATTTCGCAGTTCCGACAGATTTGAGATTCCATCGCGCCGTAGTGCGACGAATGTCTAAAATCGAGAAATCGACCAAACAACCATAGATCCCTGTTCCCCGTTCCATTGCCTACGCTTTACTCTAATGGATCGACTGCGGTCGTCGTGCTGGTTTTCGAAAAAATGGCGAAAAAATACGATTCGCTTCGAAATATTTCGCGGTTCCGACAGTTTTAAGATTCCTTCGCACCGTAGTGCGACGAATGTTTAAAATCGAGCAATCGACCAAACAACCATAGAACCCTGTTCCCCGTTCCATTGCCTACGGTCTACTCTAAAGGATCGACTGCGGTCGTCGTGCTGGTTTTCGAAAAAATCGCGAAGAATACCAATCGCTTCGAAATATTTCGCACTTCCGACAATTTTAATATTATTTCGCACCGTAGTGCGAGGAATGTCTAAAATCGTCCAATCGACCAAACAACCATACACCGCTGTTCCCCGTTCCATGGCCTCCGTTTTACTCTAATGGATCGAATGCGTCCGTCGTGCTGGTTTTCGAGAATATCGCGAAAAACACCATTCGCTCCGAAGTATTTCGCAGTTACGACAGATTTAAGATTCCTTCGCGCCGTAGTGCGACGCGTGTCTAAAATCGTGCAATCGACCAAACAACCATATCCCTGTTCCCAGTTCCATTGCCTACGCTTTACTCCAATGGATCGACTGCGGTCGTCGTGCTGGTGTCCGAAAAAATCGCGAAAAACACCATTCGCGCCGAAATATTCCGCAGTTCCGACAGATTTAAGATTCCTTCGCACCGAATTACGACGAATATCTAAAATCGGCCAATCGACCAAACAACAATAGATCCCTACTCCCCGTTCCATTGCCTACGCTTTACTCTAATGGATCGACTGCGGTCGTCGTGCTGGTTTTCGAAAAAATCGCGAAAAACTCCATACGCTCCGAAGCATTTCGCAGTTCCAACAGATTTAAGATTCCTTCGCGCCGTAGTGCGACGAATGTCTAAAATCGAGAAATCGACCAAACAACCATAGATCCCTGTTCCCCGTTCCATTGCCTACGGTCTACTCTAAAGGATCGACTGCGGTCGTCGTGCTGGTTTTCGAAAAAATGGCGAAAAAATACGATTCGCTTCGAAATATACGGCAGTTCCGACAGATTTAAGATTCCTTTGCACCGTAGTGCGACGAATGTCTAAAACCGTCCACTCGACCAAACAACCATAGATCCCTGTTCCCCGTTCCATTGCCTACGCTTTACTCTAATGGATCGACTTCGGTCGTCGTGCTGGTTTTCGAAAAAATGGCGAAAAAATACGTTTCGCTTCGAAATACTTCGCGGTTCCGACAGTTTTAAGATTCCTTCGCACCGTAGTGCGACGAATGTTTAAAATCGAGCAATCGACCAAACAACCATAGATCCCTGTTCCCCGTTCCATTGCCTACTGTCTACTCTAAAGGATCGACTGCGGTCGTCGTGCTGGTTTTCGAAAAAATCGCGAAAAATACCATTCGCTCCGAAGCATTTCGCAGTTCCGACAGATTTAAGATTCCTTCGCGCCGTAGTGCGACGAATGTCTAAAATCGAGAAATCGACCAAACAACCATAGATCCCTGTTCCCCGTTCCATTGCCGACGCTTTACTTTAATGGTTCGACTGCGTTTGTGGGGCTGGTTTTCGTGAATATCGCGAAAAATTCCAACCGCTCCGAAATATTTCGCAATTCCGACAGATTTAAGATTCCTTTGCACCGTAGTGCGACGAATGTCTAAAATCGTCCACTCGACCAAACAACCATAGATCCCTGTTCCCCGTTCCATTGCCTACGCTTTACTCTAATGGATCGACTGCTGTCGTCGTGCTGGTTTTCGAAAAAATGGCGAAAAAATACGATTCGCTTCGAAATATTTCGCGGTTCCGACAGTTTTAAGATTCCTTCGCACCGTAGTGCGACGAATGTATAAAATCGAGCAATCGACCAAACAACCATAGATCCCTGTTCCCCGTTCCGTTGCTTACGCTTTACTCTAATGGATCGACTGCGGTCGTCGTGCTGGTGTTCGAAAAAATCGCGAAAAACACCATCCGCTCCGAAGCATTTCGCAGTTCCGACGGATTTAAGATTCCTTCGCGCCGTAGGGCGACGAATATCTAAAATCGAGAAATCGACCAAACAACCACAGATCCCTGTTCCCCGTTCCATTTCCGACGTTTTACTTTAATGGTTCGACTGCGTTCGTGGGGCTGGTTTTCGTGAATATCGCGAAAAATTCCAACCGCTCCGAAATATTTCGCATTTCCGACAGATTTAAGATTCCTTCGCATCGTAGTGCGACGAATGTCTAAAATCGTCCAACCGACCAAACAACGATAGATCCCTGTTCCTCGTTCCATTGCCGACGTTTTACTCTAACGGTTCGACCGCGGTTGTCGTGCTGGTTTTCGAGAAAATCGCGAAAAACTCCAGTCGCACCGAAATATTCCGCAGTTCCGACAGATTTAAGATTCCTTTGCACCGTAGTGCGACGAATGTCTAAAATCGTCCACTCGACCAAACAACCATAGATCCCTGTTCCCCGTTCCATTGCCTACGCTTTACTCTAATGGATCGACTGCGGTCGTCGTGCTGGTTTTCGAAAAAATGGCGAAAAACAGCATCCGCTCCGAAGCATTTCGCAGTTCCGACAGATTTAAGATTCCTTCGCGCCGTAGTGCGACGAATGTCTAAAATCGAGAAATCTACCAAACAACCATAGATCCCTGTTCCCCGTTCCATTGCCGACGTTTTACTCTAATGGTTCGACTGCGTTTGTGGGGCTGGTTTTCGAGAATATCGCGAAAAATTCCAACCGCTCCGAAATATTTCGCAATTCCGACAGATTTAAGATTCCTTCGCATCGTAGTGCGACGAATGTCTAAAATCGTCCAACCGACCAAACAACCATAGATCCCTGTTCCTCGTTCCATTGCCGACGTTTTACTCTAATGGTCCGACCGGGGTTATCGTGCTGGTTTTCGAGAAAATCGCGAAAAACTCCAGTCGCACCGAAATATTCCGCAGTTCCGACAGATTTAAGATTCCTTCGCACCGTAGTGCGACGAATGTTTAAAATCGAGCAGTCGACCAAACAACCATAGATCTCTGTTCCCCGTTCCATTGCCTACGGTCTACTCTAAAGGATCGACTGCGGTCGTCGTGCTGGTTTTCGAAAAAATCGCGAAAGATTCCATTCGCTTCGAAATATTTCGCACTTCCGACAAATTTAAGATTCCTCCGCACCGTAGTGCGAGGAATGTCTAAAATCGTCCAATCGACCAAACAACCATACACCCCTGTTCCCCGTTTCATTGCCACCGCTTTACTCTAATGTATCGACTGCGGTCGTCGTGCTGGTTTTCGAAAAAATCGCAAAAAACACCATCCGCTCCGAAGCATTTCGCAGTTCCGACAGATTTAAGATTCCTTCGCGCCGTAGTGCGACGAATGTCTAAAATTGTGAAATCGACCAAACAACCATAGATCCCTGTTCCCCGTTCCATTGCCGACGCTTTACTCTAATGGTTCGAATGCGTTCGTCGTGCTGGTTTTCGAGAATATCGTGAAAAATTCCAACCGCTTCGAAATATTTCGCACTTCCGACAAATTTAAGATTCCTCCGCACCGTAGTGCGAGGAATGTCTAAAATCGTCCAATCGACCAAACAACCATACACCCGTGTTCCCCGTTCCATTGCCTCCGCTTTACTCTAATGCATCGACTGCGGTCGTCGTGCTGGTTTTCGAAAAAATCGCAAAAAACACCATCCGCTCCGAAGCATTTCGCAGTTCCGACAGATTTAAGATTCCTTCGCGCCGTAGTGCGACGAATGTCTAAAATCGTGAAATCGACCAAACAACCATAGATCCCTGTTCCCCGTTCCATTGCCGACGTTTTACTCTAATGGTCCGACCGCGGTTATCGTGCTGGTTTTCGAGAAAATCGCGAAAAACTCCAGTCGCACCGAAATATTCCGCAGTTCCGACAGATTTAAGATTCCTTCGCACCGTAGTGCGACGAATGTTTAAAATCGAGCAGTCGACCAAACAACCATAGATCCCTGTTCCCCGTTCCATTGCCTACGGTCTACTCTAAAGGATCGACTGCGGTCGTCGTGCTGGTTTTCGAAAAAATCGCGAAAAATACCATTCGCTTCGAAATATTTCGCACTTCCGACAAATTTAAGATTCCTCCGCACCGTAGTGCGAGGAATGTCTAAAATCGTCCAATCGACCAAACAACCATACACCCCTGTTCCCCGTTTCATTGCCTCCGCTTTACTCTAATGTATCGACTGCGGTCGTCGTGCTGGTTTTCGAAAAAATCGCAAAAAACACCATCCGCTCCTAAGCATTTCGCTGTTCCGACAGATTTAAGATTCCTTCGCGCCGTAGTGTGACGAATGTCTAAAATCCTCCAATCGACCAAACAACCATAGATCTCTGTTCCTCGTTCCATTGCCGACGTTTTATTCTAATGGTTCGACCGCGGTTGTCGTGCTGGTTTTCGAGAAAACCGCGAAAAACTCCAGTCGCGCCGAAATATTTCGCAGTTCCGACAGATTTAAGATTCCTTTGCACCGTAGTGCGACGAATGTCTAAAATCGAGCAATCGACCAAACAACCATAGATCCCTGCTCCCCGTTCCATTGCCGACGTTTTACTCTAATGGTTCGACTGCGTTCGTGGGGCTGCTTTTCGAGAATATCGCGTAAAATTCCAACCGCTTCGAAATATTTCGCGGTTCCGACAGTTTTAAGATTCCTTCGCACCGTAGTGCGACGAATGTTTAAAATCGAGCAATCGACCAAACAACCATAGAACCCTGTTCCCCGTTCCATGGCCTCCGTTTTACTCTAATGGATCGAATGCGTCCGTCGTGCTGGTTTTCGAGAATATCGCGAAAAACACCATTCGCTCCGAAGTATTTCGCAGTTACGACAGATTTAAGATTCCTTCGCGCCGTAGTGCGACGCGTGTCTAAAATCGTGCAATCGACCAAACAACCATATCCCTGTTCCCAGTTCCATTGCCTACGCTTTACACCAATGGATCGACTGCGGTCGTCGTGCTGGTGTCCGAAAAAATCGCGAAAAACACCATTCGCGCCGAAATATTCCGCAGTTCCGACAGATTTAAGATTCCTTCGCACCGAAGTACGACGAATGTCTAAAATCGTCCAATCGACCAAACAACAATAGATCCCTACTCCCCGTTCCATTGCCTACGCTTTACTCTAATGGATCGACTGCGGTCGTCGTGCTGGTTTTCGAAAAAATCGCGAAAAACACCATCCGCTCCGAAGCATTTCGCAGTTCCGAGAGATTTAAGATTCCTTCGCGCCGTAGTGCGACGAATGTCTAAAATCGAGAAATCGACCAAACAGCAATAGATCCCTACTCCCCGTTCCATTGCCTACGCTTTACTCTAATGGATCGACTGCGGTCGCCGTGCTGGTTTTCGAAAAAATCGCGAAAAATACCATTCGCTCCGAAGCATTTCGCAGTTCCGACAGATTTAAGATTCCTTCGCGCCGTAGTGCGACGAATGTCTAAAATCGAGAAATCGACCAAACAACCATAGATCCCTGTTCCCCGTTCCATTGCCGACGTTTTACTTTAATGGTTCGACTACGTTCGTGGGGCTGGTTTTCGTGAATATCGCGAAAAATTCCAACCGCTCCGAAATATTCCGCAGTTCCGACAGATTTAAGATTCCTTTGCACCGTAGTGCGACGAATGTCTAAAATCGTCCACTCGACCAAACAACCATAGATCCCTGTTCCCCGTTCCATTGCCTACGCTTTACTCTAATGGATCGACTGCGGCCGTCGTGCTGGTTTTCGAAAAAATGGCGAAAAAATACGATTCGCTTCGAAATATTTCGCGGTTCCGACAGTTTTAAGATTCCTTCGCACCGTAGTGCGACGAATGTTTAAAATCGAGCAATCGACCAAACAACCATAGATCCCTGTTCCCCGTTCCATTTCCGACGTTTTACTTTAATGGTTCGACTGCGTTCGTGGGGCTGGTTTTCGTGAATATCGCGAAAAATTCCAACCGCTCCGAAATATTTCGCATTTCCGACAGATTTAAGATTCCTTCGCATCGTAGTGCGACGAATGTCTAAAATCGTCCAACCGACCAAACAACGATAGATCCCTGTTCCTCGTTCCATTGCCGACGTTTTACTCTAATGGTTCGACTACGTTCGTGGGGCTGGTTTTCGTGAATATCGCGAAAAATTCCAACCGCTCCGAAATATTCCGCAGTTCCGACAGATTTAAGATTCCTTTGCACCGTAGTGCGACGAATGTCTAAAATCGTCCACTCGACCAAACAACCATAGATCCCTGTTCCCCGTTCCATTGCCTACGCTTTACTCTAATGGATCGACTGCGGTCGTCGTGCTGGTTTTCGAAAAAATGGCGAAAAACAGCATCCGCTCCGAAGCATTTCGCAGTTCCGACAGATTTAAGATTCCTTCGCGCCGTAGTGCGACGAATGTCTAAAATCGAGAAATCTACCAAACAACCATAGATCCCTGTTCCCCGTTCCATTGCCGACGTTTTACTCTAATGGTTCGACTGCGTTTGTGGGGCTGGTTTTCGAGAATATCGCGAAAAATTCCAACCGCTCCGAAATATTTCGCAATTCCGACAGATTTAAGATTCCTTCGCATCGTAGTGCGACGAATGTCTAAAATCGTCCAACCGACCAAACAACCATAGATCCCTGTTCCTCGTTCCATTGCCGACGTTTTACTCTAATGGTCCGACCGCGGTTATCGTGCTGGTTTTCGAGAAAATCGCGAAAAACTCCAGTCGCACCGAAATATTCCGCAGTTCCGACAGATTTAAGATTCCTTCGCACCGTAGTGCGACGAATGTTTAAAATCGAGGAGTCGACCAAACAACCATAGATCCCTGTTCCCCGTTCCATTGCCTACGGTCTACTCTAAAGGATCGACTGCGGTCGTCGTGCTGGTTTTCGAAAAAATCGCGAAAAATACCATTCGCTTCGAAATATTTCGCACTTCCGACAAATTTAAGATTCCTCCGCACCGTAGTGCGAGGAATGTCTAAAATCGTCCAATCGACCAAACAACCATACACCCCTGTTCCCCGTTTCATTGCCTCCGCTTTACTCTAATGGATCGACTGCGGTCGTCGTGCTGGTTTTCGAAAAAATGGCGAAAAAATACGATTCGCTTCGAAATATTTCGCGGTTCCGACAGTTTTAAGATTCCTTCGCACCGTAGTGCGACGAATGTTTAAAATCGAGCAATCGACCAAACAACCATAGATCCCTGTTCCCCGTTCCATTGCCGACGCTTTACTCGTATGGTTCGAATGCGTTCGTCGTGCTGGTTTTCGAGAATATCGTGAAAAATTCCAACCGCTTCGAAATATTTTGCTCTTCCGACAAATTTAAGATTCCTCCGCACCGTAGTGCGAGGAATGTCTAAAATCGTCCAATCGACCAAACAACCATACACCCCTGTTCCCCGTTCCATTGCCTCCGCTTTACTCTAATGCATCGACTGCGGTCGTCGTGCTGGTTTTCGAAAAAATCGCAAAAAACACCATCCGCTCCGAAGCATTTCGCAGTTCCGACAGATTTAAGATTCCTTCGCGCCGTAGTGCGACGAATGTCTAAAATCGTGAAATCGACCAAACAACCATAGATCCCTGTTCCCCGTTCCATTGCCTACGGTCTACTCTAAAGGATCGACTGCGGTCGTCGTGCTGGTTTTCGAAAAAATCGCGAAAAATACCATTCGCTCCGAAGCATTTCGCAGTTCCGACAGGTTTAAGATTCCTTCGCGCCGTAGTGCGACGAATGTCTAAAATCGAGAAATCGACCAAACAACCATAGATCCCTGTTCCCCGTTCCATTGCCGACGTTTTACTTTAATGGTTCGACTGCGTTCGTGGGGCTGGTTTTCGTGAATATCGCGAAAAATTCCAACCGCTCCGAAATATTTCGCAATTCCGACAGATTTAAGATTCCTTCGCATCGTAGTGCGACGAATGTCTAAAATCGTCCAACCGACCAAACAACGATAGATCCCTGTTCCTCGTTCCATTGCCGACGTTTTACTCTAATGGTTCGACCGCGGTTGTCGTGCTGGTTTTCGAGAAAATCGCGAAAAACTCCAGTCGCACCGAAATATTCCGCAGTTCCGACAGATTTAAGATTCCTTCGCATCGTAGTGCGACGAATGTCTAAAATCGTCCAACCGACCAAACAACCATAGATCCCTGTTCCTCGTTCCATTGCCGACGTTTTACTCTAATGGTCCGACCGCGGTTATCGTGCTGGTTTTCGAGAAAATCGCGAAAAACTCCAGTCGCACCGAAATATTCCGCAGTTCCGACAGATTTAAGATTCCTTCGCACCGTAGTGCGACGAATGTTTAAAATCGAGCAGTCGACCAAACAACCATAGATCCCTGTTCCCCGTTCCATTGCCTACGGTCTACTCTAAAGGATCGACTGCGGTCGTCGTGCTGGTTTTCGAAAAAATCGCGAAAAATACCATTCGCTTCGAAATATTTCGCACTTCCGACAAATTTAAGATTCCTCCGCACCGTAGTGCGAGGAATGTCTAAAATCGTCCAATCGACCAAACAACCATACACCCCTGTTCCCCGTTCCATTGCCTCCGCTTTACTCTAATGCATCGACTGCGGTCGTCGTGCTGGTTTTCGAAAAAATCGCAAAAAACTCCATCCGCTCCGAAGCATTTTGCAGTTCCGAGAGATTTAAGATTCCTTCGCGCCGTAGTGCGACGAATGTCTAAAATCGTGAAATCGACCAAACAACCATAGATCCCTATTCCCCGTTCCATTGCCGACGCTTTACTCTAATGGTTCGAATGCGTTCGTCGTGCTGGTTTTCGAGAATATTGCGAAAAATTCCAACCGCTCCGAAATATTTCGCAATTCCGACAGATTTAAGATTCCTTCGCACCGAAGTACGACGAATGTCTAAAATCGTCCAATCGACCAAACAACCATAGATCCCTATTCCCCGTTCCATTGCCTCCGCTTTACTCTAATGGATCGACTGCGGTCGTCGTGCTGGTTTTCCAAAAAATCGCGGAAAACACCATCCGCCCCGAAGCATTTCGCAGTTCCGACAGATTTAAGATTCCTTCGCACCGAAGTACGACGAAGGTCTAAAATCGTCCAATCGACCAAACAACCATACACCCCTGTTCCCCGTTCCATTGCCTCCGCTTTACTCTAATGCATCGACTGCGGTCGTCGTGCTGGTTTTCGAAAAAATCGCAAAAAACTCCATCCGCTCCGAAGCATTTCGCAGTTCCGAGAGATTTAAGATTCCTTCGCTCCGTAGTGCGACGAATGTCTAAAATCGTACAATCGACCAAACAACCATATATCCCTGTTCCTCGTTCCATTGCCGACGTTTTACTCTAATGGTTCGAATGCGTTCGTCGTGCTGGTTTTCGAGAATATCGCGAAAAATTCCAACCGCTCCGAAATATTTCGCAACTCCGACAGATTTAAGATTCCTTCGCACCGAAGTACGACGAATGTCTAAAATCGTCCAATCGACCAAACAACCATAGATCCCTATTCCCCGTTCCATTGCCTCCGCTTTACTCTAATGCATCGACTGCGGTCGTCGTGCTGGTTTTCGAAAAAATCGCAAAAAACTCCATCCGCTCCGAAGCATTTCGCAGTTCCGAGAGATTTAAGATTCCTTCGCGCCGTAGTGCGACGAATGTCTAAAATCGAGAAATCGACCAAACAACCATAGATCCCTGTTCCCCGTTCCATTTCCGACGTTTTACTTTAATGGTTCGACTGCGTTCGTGGGGCTGGTTTTCGTGAATATCGCGAAAAATTCCAACCGCTCCGAAATATTTCGCATTTCCGACAGATTTAAGATTCCTTTGCACCGTAGTGCGACGAATGTCTAAAATCGTCCACTCGACCAAACAACCATAGATCCCTGTTCCCCGTTCCATTGCCTACGCTTTACTCTAATGGATCGACTGCGGTCGTCGTGCTGGTTTTCGAAAAAATGGCGAAAAACAGCATCCGCTCCGAAGCATTTCGCAGTTCCGACAGATTTAAGATTCCTTCGCGCCGTAGTGCGACGAATGTCTAAAATCGAGAAATCTACCAAACAACCATAGATCCCTGTTCCCCGTTCCATTGCCGACGTTTTACTCTAATGGTTCGACTGCGTTTGTGGGGCTGGTTTTCGAGAATATCGCGAAAAATTCCAACCGCTCCGAAGTATTTCGCAATTCCGACAGATTTAAGATTCCTTCGCATCGTAGTGCGACGAATGTCTAAAATCGTCCAACCGACCAAACAACCATAGATCCCTGTTCCTCGTTCCATTGCCGACGTTTTACTCTAATGGTCCGACCGCGGTTATCGTGCTGGTTTTCGAGAAAATCGCGAAAAACTCCAGTCGCACCGAAATATTCCGCAGTTCCGACAGATTTAAGATTCCTTCGCACCGTAGTGCGACGAATGTTTAAAATCGAGCAGTTGACCAAACAACCATAGATCCCTGTTCCCCGTTCCATTGCCTACGGTCTACTCTAAAGGATCGACTGCGGTCGTCGTGCTGGTTTTCGAAAAAATCGCGAAAAATACCATTCGCTTCGAAATATTTCGCACTTCCGACAAATTTAAGATTCCTCCGCACCGTAGTGCGAGGAATGTCTAAAATCGTCCAATCGACCAAACAACCATACACCCCTGTTCCCCGTTTCATTGCCTCCGCTTTACTCTAATGTATCGACTGCGGTCGTCGTGCTGGTTTTCGAAAAAATCGCAAAAAACACCATCCGCTTCGAAATATTTCGCACTTCCGACAAATTTAAGATTCCTCCGCACCGTAGTGCGAGGAATGTCTAAAATCGTCCAATCGACCAAACAACCATACACCCCTGTTACCCGTTTCATTGCCTCCGCTTTACTCTTATGTATCGACTGCGGTCGTCGTGCTGGTTTTCGAAAAAATCGCAAAAAACACCATCCGCTCCGAAGCATTTCGCTGTTCCGACAGATTTAAGATTCCTTCGCGCCGTAGTGTGACGAATGTCTAAAATCCTCCAATCGACCAAACAACCATAGATCTCTGTTCCTCGTTCCATTGCCGACGTTTTATTCTAATGGTTCGACCGCGGTTGTCGTGCTGGTTTTCTAGAAAACCGCGAAAAACTCCAGTCGCGCCGAAATATTTCGCAGTTCCGACAGATTTAAGATTCCTTTGCACCGTAGTGCGACGAATGTCTAAAATCGAGCAATCGACCAAACAACCATAGATCCCTGTTCCCCGTTCCATTGCCTACGGTCTACTCTAATGGATCGACTGCGGTCGTCGTGCTGGTTTTCGAAAAAATGGCGAAAAAATACGATTCGCTTCGAAATATTTCGCGGTTCCGACAGTTTTAAGATTCCTTCGCGCCGTAGTGTGACGAATGTCTAAAATCCTCCAATCGACCAAACAACCATAGATCCCTGTTCCCCGTTCCATTGCCTACGCTTTACTCTAATGGTTCGACCGCGGTTGTCGTGCTGGTTTTCTAGAAAACCGCGAAAAACTCCAGTCGCGCCGAAATATTTCGCAGTTCCGACAGATTTAAGATTCCTTTGCACCGTAGTGCGACGAATGTCTAAAATCGAGCAATCGACCAAACAACCATAGATCCCTGTTCCCCGTTCCATTGCCTCCGCTTTACTCTAATGCATCGACTGCGGTCGTCGTGCTGGTTTTCGAAAAAATCGCAAAAAACACCATCCGCGCCGAAGCATTTCGCAGTTCCGACAGATTTAAGATTCCTTCGCGCCGTAGTGCGACGAATGTCTAAAATCGTGAAATCGACCAAACAACCATAGATCCCTGTTCCCCGTTCCATTGCCGACGTTTTACTCTAATGGTCCGACCGCGGTTATCGTGCTGGTTTTCGAGAAAATCGCGAAAAACTCCAGTCGCACCGAAATATTCCGCAGTTCCGACAGATTTAAGATTCCTTCGCACCGTAGTGCGACGAATGTTTAAAATCGAGCAGTCGACCAAACAACCATAGATCCCTGTTCCCCGTTCCATTGCCTACGGTCTACTCTAAAGGATCGACTGCGGTCGTCGGGCTGGTTTTCGAAAAAATCGCGAAAAATACCATTCGCTTCGAAATATTTCGCACTTCCGACAAATTTAAGATTCCTCCGCACCGTAGTGTGACGAATGTCTAAAATCCTCCAATCGACCAAACAACCATAGATCTCTGTTCCTCGTTCCATTGCCGACGTTTTATTCTAATGGTTCGACCGCGGTTGTCGTGCTGGTTTTCTAGAAAACCGCGAAAAACTCCAGTCGCGCCGAAATATTCCGCAGTTCCGACAGATTTAAGATTCCTTCGCACCGAAGTACGACGAATGTCTAAAATCGTCCAATCGACCAAACAACAATAGATCCCTACTCCCCGTTCCATTGCCTACGCTTTACTCTAATGGATCGACTGCGGTCGTCGTGCTGGTTTTCGAAAAAATCGCGAAAAACACCATCCGCTCCGAAGCATTTCGCAGTTCCGAGAGATTTAAGATTCCTTCGCGCCGTAGTGCGACGAATGTCTAAAATCGAGAAATCGACCAAACAGCAATAGATCCCTACTCCCCGTTCCATTGCCTACGCTTTACTCTAATGGATCGACTGCGGTCGCCGTGCTGGTTTTCGAAAAAATCGCGAAAAATACCATTCGCTCCGAAGCATTTCGCAGTTCCGACAGATTTAAGATTCCTTCGCGCCGTAGTGCGACGAATGTCTAAAATCGAGAAATCGACCAAACAACCATAGATCCCTGTTCCCCGTTCCATTGCCGACGTTTTACTTTAATGGTTCGACTGCGTTCGTGGGGCTGGTTTTCGTGAATATCGCGAAAAATTCCAACCGCTCCGAAATATTTCGCAATTCCGACAGATTTAAGATTCCTTCGCGCCGTAGTGTGACGAATGTCTAAAATCCTCCAATCGACCAAACAACCATAGATCTCTGTTCCTCGTTCCATTGCCGACGTTTTATTCTAATGGTTCGACCGCGGTTGTCTTGCTGGTTTTCTAGAAAACCGCGAAAAACTCCAGTCGCGCCGAAATATTTCGCAGTTCCGACAGATTTAAGATTCCTTCGCGCCGTAGTGCGACGAATGTCTAAAATCGAGAAATCGACCAAACAACCATAGATCCCTGTTCCCCGTTCCATTGCCGACGCTTTACTTTAATGGTTCGACTGCGTTTGTGGGGCTGGTTTTCGTGAATATCGCGAAAAATTCCAACCGCTCCGAAATATTTCGCAATTCCGACAGATTTAAGATTCCTTTGCACCGTAGTGCGACGAATGTCTAAAATCGTCCACTCGACCAAACAACCATAGATCCCTGTTCCCCGTTCCATTGCCTACGCTTTACTCTAATGGATCGACTGCTGTCGTCGTGCTGGTTTTCGAAAAAATGGCGAAAAAATACGATTCGCTTCGAAATATTTCGCGGTTCCGACAGTTTTAAGATTCCTTCGCACCGTAGTGCGACGAATGTATAAAATCGAGCAATCGACCAAACAACCATAGATCCCTGTTCCCCGTTCCGTTGCTTACGCTTTACTCTAATGGATCGACTGCGGTCGTCGTGCTGGTGTTCGAAAAAATCGCGAAAAACACCATCCGCTCCGAAGCATTTCGCAGTTCCGACGGATTTAAGATTCCTTCGCGCCGTAGGGCGACGAATATCTAAAATCGAGAAATCGACCAAACAACCACAGATCCCTGTTCCCCGTTCCATTTCCGACGTTTTACTTTAATGGTTCGACTGCGTTCGTGGGGCTGGTTTTCGTGAATATCGCGAAAAATTCCAACCGCTCCGAAATATTTCGCATTTCCGACAGATTTAAGATTCCTTCGCATCGTAGTGCGACGAATGTCTAAAATCGTCCAACCGACCAAACAACGATAGATCCCTGTTCCTCGTTCCATTGCCGACGTTTTACTCTAACGGTTCGACCGCGGTTGTCGTGCTGGTTTTCGAGAAAATCGCGAAAAACTCCAGTCGCACCGAAATATTCCGCAGTTCCGACAGATTTAAGATTCCTTTGCACCGTAGTGCGACGAATGTCTAAAATCGTCCACTCGACCAAACAACCATAGATCCCTGTTCCCCGTTCCATTGCCTACGCTTTACTCTAATGGATCGACTGCGGTCGTCGTGCTGGTTTTCGAAAAAATGGCGAAAAACAGCATCCGCTCCGAAGCATTTCGCAGTTCCGACAGATTTAAGATTCCTTCGCGCCGTAGTGCGACGAATGTCTAAAATCGAGAAATCTACCAAACAACCATAGATCCCTGTTCCCCGTTCCATTGCCGACGTTTTACTCTAATGGTTCGACTGCGTTTGTGGGGCTGGTTTTCGAGAATATCGCGAAAAATTCCAACCGCTCCGAAATATTTCGCAATTCCGACAGATTTAAGATTCCTTCGCATCGTAGTGCGACGAATGTCTAAAATCGTCCAACCGACCAAACAACCATAGATCCCTGTTCCTCGTTCCATTGCCGACGTTTTACTCTAATGGTCCGACCGGGGTTATCGTGCTGGTTTTCGAGAAAATCGCGAAAAACTCCAGTCGCACCGAAATATTCCGCAGTTCCGACAGATTTAAGATTCCTTCGCACCGTAGTGCGACGAATGTTTAAAATCGAGCAGTCGACCAAACAACCATAGATCTCTGTTCCCCGTTCCATTGCCTACGGTCTACTCTAAAGGATCGACTGCGGTCGTCGTGCTGGTTTTCGAAAAAATCGCGAAAGATTCCATTCGCTTCGAAATATTTCGCACTTCCGACAAATTTAAGATTCCTCCGCACCGTAGTGCGAGGAATGTCTAAAATCGTCCAATCGACCAAACAACCATACACCCCTGTTCCCCGTTTCATTGCCACCGCTTTACTCTAATGTATCGACTGCGGTCGTCGTGCTGGTTTTCGAAAAAATCGCAAAAAACACCATCCGCTCCGAAGCATTTCGCAGTTCCGACAGATTTAAGATTCCTTCGCGCCGTAGTGCGACGAATGTCTAAAATTGTGAAATCGACCAAACAACCATAGATCCCTGTTCCCCGTTCCATTGCCGACGCTTTACTCTAATGGTTCGAATGCGTTCGTCGTGCTGGTTTTCGAGAATATCGTGAAAAATTCCAACCGCTTCGAAATATTTCGCACTTCCGACAAATTTAAGATTCCTCCGCACCGTAGTGCGAGGAATGTCTAAAATCGTCCAATCGACCAAACAACCATACACCCGTGTTCCCCGTTCCATTGCCTCCGCTTTACTCTAATGCATCGACTGCGGTCGTCGTGCTGGTTTTCGAAAAAATCGCAAAAAACACCATCCGCTCCGAAGCATTTCGCAGTTCCGACAGATTTAAGATTCCTTCGCGCCGTAGTGCGACGAATGTCTAAAATCGTGAAATCGACCAAACAACCATAGATCCCTGTTCCCCGTTCCATTGCCGACGTTTTACTCTAATGGTCCGACCGCGGTTATCGTGCTGGTTTTCGAGAAAATCGCGAAAAACTCCAGTCGCACCGAAATATTCCGCAGTTCCGACAGATTTAAGATTCCTTCGCACCGTAGTGCGACGAATGTTTAAAATCGAGCAGTCGACCAAACAACCATAGATCCCTGTTCCCCGTTCCATTGCCTACGGTCTACTCTAAAGGATCGACTGCGGTCGTCGTGCTGGTTTTCGAAAAAATCGCGAAAAATACCATTCGCTTCGAAATATTTCGCACTTCCGACAAATTTAAGATTCCTCCGCACCGTAGTGCGAGGAATGTCTAAAATCGTCCAATCGACCAAACAACCATACACCCCTGTTCCCCGTTTCATTGCCTCCGCTTTACTCTAATGTATCGACTGCGGTCGTCGTGCTGGTTTTCGAAAAAATCGCAAAAAACACCATCCGCTCCTAAGCATTTCGCTGTTCCGACAGATTTAAGATTCCTTCGCGCCGTAGTGTGACGAATGTCTAAAATCCTCCAATCGACCAAACAACCATAGATCTCTGTTCCTCGTTCCATTGCCGACGTTTTATTCTAATGGTTCGACCGCGGTTGTCGTGCTGGTTTTCGAGAAAACCGCGAAAAACTCCAGTCGCGCCGAAATATTTCGCAGTTCCGACAGATTTAAGATTCCTTTGCACCGTAGTGCGACGAATGTCTAAAATCGAGCAATCGACCAAACAACCATAGATCCCTGCTCCCCGTTCCATTGCCGACGTTTTACTCTAATGGTTCGACTGCGTTCGTGGGGCTGCTTTTCGAGAATATCGCGTAAAATTCCAACCGCTTCGAAATATTTCGCGGTTCCGACAGTTTTAAGATTCCTTCGCACCGTAGTGCGACGAATGTTTAAAATCGAGCAATCGACCAAACAACCATAGAACCCTGTTCCCCGTTCCATGGCCTCCGTTTTACTCTAATGGATCGAATGCGTCCGTCGTGCTGGTTTTCGAGAATATCGCGAAAAACACCATTCGCTCCGAAGTATTTCGCAGTTACGACAGATTTAAGATTCCTTCGCGCCGTAGTGCGACGCGTGTCTAAAATCGTGCAATCGACCAAACAACCATATCCCTGTTCCCAGTTCCATTGCCTACGCTTTACACCAATGGATCGACTGCGGTCGTCGTGCTGGTGTCCGAAAAAATCGCGAAAAACACCATTCGCGCCGAAATATTCCGCAGTTCCGACAGATTTAAGATTCCTTCGCACCGAAGTACGACGAATGTCTAAAATCGTCCAATCGACCAAACAACAATAGATCCCTACTCCCCGTTCCATTGCCTACGCTTTACTCTAATGGATCGACTGCGGTCGTCGTGCTGGTTTTCGAAAAAATCGCGAAAAACACCATCCGCTCCGAAGCATTTCGCAGTTCCGAGAGATTTAAGATTCCTTCGCGCCGTAGTGCGACGAATGTCTAAAATCGAGAAATCGACCAAACAGCAATAGATCCCTACTCCCCGTTCCATTGCCTACGCTTTACTCTAATGGATCGACTGCGGTCGCCGTGCTGGTTTTCGAAAAAATCGCGAAAAAATACGATTCGCTTCGAAATATTTCGCGGTTCCGACAGTTTTAAGATTCCTTCGCACCGTAGTGCGACGAATGTTTAAAATCGAGCAATCGACCAAACAACCATAGATCCCTGTTCCCCGTTCCGTTGCTTACGCTTTACTCTAATGGATCGACTGCGGTCGTCGTGCTGGTGTTCAAAAAATCGCGAAAAACACCATCCGCTCCGAAGCATTTCGCAGTTCCGACAGATTTAAGATTCCTTCGCGCCGTAGTGCGACGAATGTCTAAAATCGAGAAATCGACCAAACAACCATAGATCCCTGTTCCCCGTTCCATTTCCGACGTTTTACTTTAATGGTTCGACTGCGTTCGTGGGGCTGGTTTTCGTGAATATCGCGAAAAATTCCAACCGCTCCGAAATATTTCGCATTTCCGACAGATTTAAGATTCCTTCGCATCGTAGTGCGACGAATGTCTAAAATCGTCCAACCGACCAAACAACGATAGATCCCTGTTCCTCGTTCCATTGCCGACGTTTTACTCTAATGGTTCGACTACGTTCGTGGGGCTGGTTTTCGTGAATATCGCGAAAAATTCCAACCGCTCCGAAATATTCCGCAGTTCCGACAGATTTAAGATTCCTTTGCACCGTAGTGCGACGAATGTCTAAAATCGTCCACTCGACCAAACAACCATAGATCCCTGTTCCCCGTTCCATTGCCTACGCTTTACTCTAATGGATCGACTGCGGTCGTCGTGCTGGTTTTCGAAAAAATGGCGAAAAACAGCATCCGCTCCGAAGCATTTCGCAGTTCCGACAGATTTAAGATTCCTTCGCGCCGTAGTGCGACGAATGTCTAAAATCGAGAAATCTACCAAACAACCATAGATCCCTGTTCCCCGTTCCATTGCCGACGTTTTACTCTAATGGTTCGACTGCGTTTGTGGGGCTGGTTTTCGAGAATATCGCGAAAAATTCCAACCGCTCCGAAATATTTCGCAATTCCGACAGATTTAAGATTCCTTCGCATCGTAGTGCGACGAATGTCTAAAATCGTCCAACCGACCAAACAACCATAGATCCCTGTTCCTCGTTCCATTGCCGACGTTTTACTCTAATGGTCCGACCGCGGTTATCGTGCTGGTTTTCGAGAAAATCGCGAAAAACTCCAGTCGCACCGAAATATTCCGCAGTTCCGACAGATTTAAGATTCCTTCGCACCGTAGTGCGACGAATGTTTAAAATCGAGGAGTCGACCAAACAACCATAGATCCCTGTTCCCCGTTCCATTGCCTACGGTCTACTCTAAAGGATCGACTGCGGTCGTCGTGCTGGTTTTCGAAAAAATCGCGAAAAATACCATTCGCTTCGAAATATTTCGCACTTCCGACAAATTTAAGATTCCTCCGCACCGTAGTGCGAGGAATGTCTAAAATCGTCCAATCGACCAAACAACCATACACCCCTGTTCCCCGTTTCATTGCCTCCGCTTTACTCTAATGGATCGACTGCGGTCGTCGTGCTGGTTTTCGAAAAAATGGCGAAAAAATACGATTCGCTTCGAAATATTTCGCGGTTCCGACAGTTTTAAGATTCCTTCGCACCGTAGTGCGACGAATGTTTAAAATCGAGCAATCGACCAAACAACCATAGATCCCTGTTCCCCGTTCCATTGCCGACGCTTTACTCGTATGGTTCGAATGCGTTCGTCGTGCTGGTTTTCGAGAATATCGTGAAAAATTCCAACCGCTTCGAAATATTTTGCTCTTCCGACAAATTTAAGATTCCTCCGCACCGTAGTGCGAGGAATGTCTAAAATCGTCCAATCGACCAAACAACCATACACCCCTGTTCCCCGTTCCATTGCCTCCGCTTTACTCTAATGCATCGACTGCGGTCGTCGTGCTGGTTTTCGAAAAAATCGCAAAAAACACCATCCGCTCCGAAGCATTTCGCAGTTCCGACAGATTTAAGATTCCTTCGCGCCGTAGTGCGACGAATGTCTAAAATCGTGAAATCGACCAAACAACCATAGATCCCTGTTCCCCGTTCCATTGCCTACGGTCTACTCTAAAGGATCGACTGCGGTCGTCGTGCTGGTTTTCGAAAAAATCGCGAAAAATACCATTCGCTCCGAAGCATTTCGCAGTTCCGACAGGTTTAAGATTCCTTCGCGCCGTAGTGCGACGAATGTCTAAAATCGAGAAATCGACCAAACAACCATAGATCCCTGTTCCCCGTTCCATTGCCGACGTTTTACTTTAATGGTTCGACTGCGTTCGTGGGGCTGGTTTTCGTGAATATCGCGAAAAATTCCAACCGCTCCGAAATATTTCGCAATTCCGACAGATTTAAGATTCCTTCGCATCGTAGTGCGACGAATGTCTAAAATCGTCCAACCGACCAAACAACGATAGATCCCTGTTCCTCGTTCCATTGCCGACGTTTTACTCTAATGGTTCGACCGCGGTTGTCGTGCTGGTTTTCGAGAAAATCGCGAAAAACTCCAGTCGCACCGAAATATTCCGCAGTTCCGACAGATTTAAGATTCCTTCGCATCGTAGTGCGACGAATGTCTAAAATCGTCCAACCGACCAAACAACCATAGATCCCTGTTCCTCGTTCCATTGCCGACGTTTTACTCTAATGGTCCGACCGCGGTTATCGTGCTGGTTTTCGAGAAAATCGCGAAAAACTCCAGTCGCACCGAAATATTCCGCAGTTCCGACAGATTTAAGATTCCTTCGCACCGTAGTGCGACGAATGTTTAAAATCGAGCAGTCGACCAAACAACCATAGATCCCTGTTCCCCGTTCCATTGCCTACGGTCTACTCTAAAGGATCGACTGCGGTCGTCGTGCTGGTTTTCGAAAAAATCGCGAAAAATACCATTCGCTTCGAAATATTTCGCACTTCCGACAAATTTAAGATTCCTCCGCACCGTAGTGCGAGGAATGTCTAAAATCGTCCAATCGACCAAACAACCATACACCCCTGTTCCCCGTTCCATTGCCTCCGCTTTACTCTAATGCATCGACTGCGGTCGTCGTGCTGGTTTTCGAAAAAATCGCAAAAAACTCCATCCGCTCCGAAGCATTTTGCAGTTCCGAGAGATTTAAGATTCCTTCGCGCCGTAGTGCGACGAATGTCTAAAATCGTGAAATCGACCAAACAACCATAGATCCCTATTCCCCGTTCCATTGCCGACGCTTTACTCTAATGGTTCGAATGCGTTCGTCGTGCTGGTTTTCGAGAATATTGCGAAAAATTCCAACCGCTCCGAAATATTTCGCAATTCCGACAGATTTAAGATTCCTTCGCACCGAAGTACGACGAATGTCTAAAATCGTCCAATCGACCAAACAACCATAGATCCCTATTCCCCGTTCCATTGCCTCCGCTTTACTCTAATGGATCGACTGCGGTCGTCGTGCTGGTTTTCCAAAAAATCGCGAAAAACACCATCCGCCCCGAAGCATTTCGCAGTTCCGACAGATTTAAGATTCCTTCGCACCGAAGTACGACGAAGGTCTAAAATCGTCCAATCGACCAAACAACCATACACCCCTGTTCCCCGTTCCATTGCCTCCGCTTTACTCTAATGCATCGACTGCGGTCGTCGTGCTGGTTTTCGAAAAAATCGCAAAAAACTCCATCCGCTCCGAAGCATTTCGCAGTTCCGAGAGATTTAAGATTCCTTCGCTCCGTAGTGCGACGAATGTCTAAAATCGTACAATCGACCAAACAACCATATATCCCTGTTCCTCGTTCCATTGCCGACGTTTTACTCTAATGGTTCGAATGCGTTCGTCGTGCTGGTTTTCGAGAATATCGCGAAAAATTCCAACCGCTCCGAAATATTTCGCAACTCCGACAGATTTAAGATTCCTTCGCACCGAAGTACGACGAATGTCTAAAATCGTCCAATCGACCAAACAACCATAGATCCCTATTCCCCGTTCCATTGCCTCCGCTTTACTCTAATGCATCGACTGCGGTCGTCGTGCTGGTTTTCGAAAAAATCGCAAAAAACTCCATCCGCTCCGAAGCATTTCGCAGTTCCGAGAGATTTAAGATTCCTTCGCGCCGTAGTGCGACGAATGTCTAAAATCGAGAAATCGACCAAACAACCATAGATCCCTGTTCCCCGTTCCATTTCCGACGTTTTACTTTAATGGTTCGACTGCGTTCGTGGGGCTGGTTTTCGTGAATATCGCGAAAAATTCCAACCGCTCCGAAATATTTCGCATTTCCGACAGATTTAAGATTCCTTTGCACCGTAGTGCGACGAATGTCTAAAATCGTCCACTCGACCAAACAACCATAGATCCCTGTTCCCCGTTCCATTGCCTACGCTTTACTCTAATGGATCGACTGCGGTCGTCGTGCTGGTTTTCGAAAAAATGGCGAAAAACAGCATCCGCTCCGAAGCATTTCGCAGTTCCGACAGATTTAAGATTCCTTCGCGCCGTAGTGCGACGAATGTCTAAAATCGAGAAATCTACCAAACAACCATAGATCCCTGTTCCCCGTTCCATTGCCGACGTTTTACTCTAATGGTTCGACTGCGTTTGTGGGGCTGGTTTTCGAGAATATCGCGAAAAATTCCAACCGCTCCGAAGTATTTCGCAATTCCGACAGATTTAAGATTCCTTCGCATCGTAGTGCGACGAATGTCTAAAATCGTCCAACCGACCAAACAACCATAGATCCCTGTTCCTCGTTCCATTGCCGACGTTTTACTCTAATGGTCCGACCGCGGTTATCGTGCTGGTTTTCGAGAAAATCGCGAAAAACTCCAGTCGCACCGAAATATTCCGCAGTTCCGACAGATTTAAGATTCCTTCGCACCGTAGTGCGACGAATGTTTAAAATCGAGCAGTTGACCAAACAACCATAGATCCCTGTTCCCCGTTCCATTGCCTACGGTCTACTCTAAAGGATCGACTGCGGTCGTCGTGCTGGTTTTCGAAAAAATCGCGAAAAATACCATTCGCTTCGAAATATTTCGCACTTCCGACAAATTTAAGATTCCTCCGCACCGTAGTGCGAGGAATGTCTAAAATCGTCCAATCGACCAAACAACCATACACCCCTGTTCCCCGTTTCATTGCCTCCGCTTTACTCTAATGTATCGACTGCGGTCGTCGTGCTGGTTTTCGAAAAAATCGCAAAAAACACCATCCGCTTCGAAATATTTCGCACTTCCGACAAATTTAAGATTCCTCCGCACCGTAGTGCGAGGAATGTCTAAAATCGTCCAATCGACCAAACAACCATACACCCCTGTTACCCGTTTCATTGCCTCCGCTTTACTCTTATGTATCGACTGCGGTCGTCGTGCTGGTTTTCGAAAAAATCGCAAAAAACACCATCCGCTCCGAAGCATTTCGCTGTTCCGACAGATTTAAGATTCCTTCGCGCCGTAGTGTGACGAATGTCTAAAATCCTCCAATCGACCAAACAACCATAGATCTCTGTTCCTCGTTCCATTGCCGACGTTTTATTCTAATGGTTCGACCGCGGTTGTCGTGCTGGTTTTCTAGAAAACCGCGAAAAACTCCAGTCGCGCCGAAATATTTCGCAGTTCCGACAGATTTAAGATTCCTTTGCACCGTAGTGCGACGAATGTCTAAAATCGAGCAATCGACCAAACAACCATAGATCCCTGTTCCCCGTTCCATTGCCTACGGTCTACTCTAATGGATCGACTGCGGTCGTCGTGCTGGTTTTCGAAAAAATGGCGAAAAAATACGATTCGCTTCGAAATATTTCGCGGTTCCGACAGTTTTAAGATTCCTTCGCGCCGTAGTGTGACGAATGTCTAAAATCCTCCAATCGACCAAACAACCATAGATCCCTGTTCCCCGTTCCATTGCCTACGCTTTACTCTAATGGTTCGACCGCGGTTGTCGTGCTGGTTTTCTAGAAAACCGCGAAAAACTCCAGTCGCGCCGAAATATTTCGCAGTTCCGACAGATTTAAGATTCCTTTGCACCGTAGTGCGACGAATGTCTAAAATCGAGCAATCGACCAAACAACCATAGATCCCTGTTCCCCGTTCCATTGCCTCCGCTTTACTCTAATGCATCGACTGCGGTCGTCGTGCTGGTTTTCGAAAAAATCGCAAAAAACACCATCCGCGCCGAAGCATTTCGCAGTTCCGACAGATTTAAGATTCCTTCGCGCCGTAGTGCGACGAATGTCTAAAATCGTGAAATCGACCAAACAACCATAGATCCCTGTTCCCCGTTCCATTGCCGACGTTTTACTCTAATGGTCCGACCGCGGTTATCGTGCTGGTTTTCGAGAAAATCGCGAAAAACTCCAGTCGCACCGAAATATTCCGCAGTTCCGACAGATTTAAGATTCCTTCGCACCGTAGTGCGACGAATGTTTAAAATCGAGCAGTCGACCAAACAACCATAGATCCCTGTTCCCCGTTCCATTGCCTACGGTCTACTCTAAAGGATCGACTGCGGTCGTCGGGCTGGTTTTCGAAAAAATCGCGAAAAATACCATTCGCTTCGAAATATTTCGCACTTCCGACAAATTTAAGATTCCTCCGCACCGTAGTGTGACGAATGTCTAAAATCCTCCAATCGACCAAACAACCATAGATCTCTGTTCCTCGTTCCATTGCCGACGTTTTATTCTAATGGTTCGACCGCGGTTGTCGTGCTGGTTTTCTAGAAAACCGCGAAAAACTCCAGTCGCGCCGAAATATTCCGCAGTTCCGACAGATTTAAGATTCCTTCGCACCGAAGTACGACGAATGTCTAAAATCGTCCAATCGACCAAACAACAATAGATCCCTACTCCCCGTTCCATTGCCTACGCTTTACTCTAATGGATCGACTGCGGTCGTCGTGCTGGTTTTCGAAAAAATCGCGAAAAACACCATCCGCTCCGAAGCATTTCGCAGTTCCGAGAGATTTAAGATTCCTTCGCGCCGTAGTGCGACGAATGTCTAAAATTGAGAAATCGACCAAACAGCAATAGATCCCTACTCCCCGTTCCATTGCCTACGCTTTACTCTAATGGATCGACTGCGGTCGCCGTGCTGGTTTTCGAAAAAATCGCGAAAAATACCATTCGCTCCGAAGCATTTCGCAGTTCCGACAGATTTAAGATTCCTTCGCGCCGTAGTGCGACGAATGTCTAAAATCGAGAAATCGACCAAACAACCATAGATCCCTGTTCCCCGTTCCATTGCCGACGTTTTACTTTAATGGTTCGACTGCGTTCGTGGGGCTGGTTTTCGTGAATATCGCGAAAAATTCCAACCGCTCCGAAATATTTCGCAATTCCGACAGATTTAAGATTCCTTCGCGCCGTAGTGTGACGAATGTCTAAAATCCTCCAATCGACCAAACAACCATAGATCTCTGTTCCTCGTTCCATTGCCGACGTTTTATTCTAATGGTTCGACCGCGGTTGTCTTGCTGGTTTTCTAGAAAACCGCGAAAAACTCCAGTCGCGCCGAAATATTTCGCAGTTCCGACAGATTTAAGATTCCTTTGCACCGTAGTGCGACGAATGTCTAAAATCGAGCAATCGACCAAACAACCATAGATCCCTGTTCCCCGTTCCATTGCCTACGCTTTACTCTAATGGATCGACTGCGTTCGTGGGGCTGGTTTTCGTGAATATCGCGAAAAATTCCAACCGCTCCGAAATATTTCGCAATTCCGACAGATTTAAGATTCCTTCGCATCGTAGTGCGACGAATGTCTAAAATCGTCCAACCGACCAAACAACGATAGATCCCTGTTCCTCGTTCCATTGCCGACGTTTTACTCTAATGGTTCGACCGCGGTTGTCGTGCTGGTTTTCGAGAAAATCGCGAAAAACTCCAGTCGCACCGAAATATTCCTCAGTTCCGACAGATTTAAGATTCCTTCGCATCGTAGTGCGACGAATGTCTAAAATCGGCCAACCGACCAAACAACCATAGATCCCTGTTCCTCGTTCCATTGCCGACGTTTTACTCTAATGGTCCGACCGCGGTTATCGTGCTGGTTTTCGAGAAAATCGCGAAAAACTCCAGTCGCACCGAAATATTCCGCAGTTCCGACAGATTTAAGATTCCTTCGCACCGTAGTGCGACGAATGTTTAAAATCGAGCAGTCGACCAAACAACCATAGATCCCTGTTCCCCGTTCCATTGCCTACGGTCTACTCTAAAGGATCGACTGCGGTCGTCGTGCTGGTTTTCGAAAAAATCGCGAAAAATACCATTCGCTTCGAAATATTTCGCACTTCCGACAAATTTAAGATTCCTCCGCACCGTAGTGCGAGGAATGTCTAAAATCGTCCAATCGACCAAACAACCGTACACCCCTGTTCCCCGTTCCATTGCCTCCGCTTTACTCTAATGCATCGACTGCGGTCGTCGTGCTGGTTTTCGAAAAAATCGCAAAAAACTCCATCCGCTCCGAAGCATTTTGCAGTTCCGAGAGATTTAAGATTCCTTCGCGCCGTAGTGCGACGAATGTCTAAAATCGTGAAATCGACCAAACAACCATAGATCCCTGTTCCCCGTTCCATTGCCGACGCTTTACTCTAATGGTTCGAATGCGTTCGTCGTGCTGGTTTTCGAGAATATCGCGAAAAATTCCAACCGCTCCGAAATATTTCGCAATTCCGACAGATTTAAGATTCCTTCGCACCGAAGTACGACGAATGTCTAAAATCGTCCAATCGACCAAACAACCATAGATCCCTATTCCCCGTTCCATTGCCTCCGCTTTACTCTAATGGATCGACTGCGGTCGTCGTGCTGGTTTTCCAAAAAATCGCGAAAAACACCATCCGCCCCGAAGCATTTCGCAGTTCCGACAGATTTAAGATTCCTTCGCACCGAAGTACGACGAAGGTCTAAAATCGTCCAATCGACCAAACAACCATACACCCCTGTTCCCCGTTCCATTGCCTCCGCTTTACTCTAATGCATCGACTGCGGTCGTCGTGCTGGTTTTCGAAAAAATCGCAAAAAACTCCATCCGCTCCGAAGCATTTCGCAGTTCCGAGAGATTTAAGATTCCTTCGCTCCGTAGTGCGACGCATGTCTAAAATCGTACAATCGACCAAACAACCATATATCCCTGTTCCTCGTTCCATTGCCGACGTTTTACTCTAATGGTTCGAATGCGTTCGTCGTGCTGGTTTTCGAGAATATCGCGAAAAATTCCAACCGCTCCGAAATATTTCGCAACTCCGACAGATTTAAGATTCCTTCGCACCGAAGTACGACGAATGTCTAAAATCGTCCAATCGACCAAACAACCATAGATCCCTATTCCCCGTTCCATTGCCTCCGCTTTACTCTAATGCATCGACTGCGGTCGTCGTGCTGGTTTTCGAAAAAATCGCAAAAAACTCCATCCGCTCCGAAGCATTTCGCAGTTCCGAGAGATTTAAGATTCCTTCGCGCCGTAGTGCGACGAATGTCTAAAATCGAGAAGTCGACCAAACAACCATAGATCCCTGTTCCCCGTTCCATTTCCGACGTTTTACTTTAATGGTTCGACTGCGTTCGTGGGGCTGGTTTTCGTGAATATCGCGAAAAATTCCAACCGCTCCGAAATATTTCGCATTTCCGACAGATTTAAGATTCCTTTGCACCGTAGTGCGACGAATGTCTAAAATCATCCACTCGACCAAACAACCATAGATCCCTGTTCCCCGTTCCATTGCCTACGCTTTACTCTAATGGATCGACTGCGGTCGTCGTGCTGGTTTTCGAAAAAATGGCGAAAAACAGCATCCGCTCCGAAGCATTTCGCAGTTCCGACAGATTTAAGATTCCTTCGCGCCGTAGTGCGACGAATGTCTAAAATCGAGAAATCTACCAAACAACCATAGATCCCTGTTCCCCGTTCCATTGCCGACGTTTTACTCTAATGGTTCGACTGCGTTTGTGGGGCTGGTTTTCGAGAATATCGCGAAAAATTCCAACCGCTCCGAAGTATTTCGCAATTCCGACAGATTTAAGATTCCTTCGCATCGTAGTGCGACGAATGTCTAAAATCGTCCAACCGACCAAACAACCATAGATCCCTGTTCCTCGTTCCATTGCCGACGTTTTACTCTAATGGTCCGACCGCGGTTATCGTGCTGGTTTTCGAGAAAATCGCGAAAAACTCCAGTCGCACCGAAATATTCCGCAGTTCCGACAGATTTAAGATTCCTTCGCACCGTAGTGCGACGAATGTTTAAAATCGAGCAGTCGACCAAACAACCATAGATCCCTGTTCCCCGTTCCATTGCCTACGGTCTACTCTAAAGGATCGACTGCGGTCGTCGTGCTGGTTTTCGAAAAAATCGCGAAAAATACCATTCGCTTCGAAATATTTCGCACTTCCGACAAATTTAAGATTCCTCCGCACCGTAGTGCGAGGAATGTCTAAAATCGTCCAATCGACCAAACAACCATACACCCCTGTTCCCCGTTTCATTGCCTCCGCTTTACTCTAATGTATCGACTGCGGTCGTCGTGCTGGTTTTCGAAAAAATCGCAAAAAACACCATCCGCTCCGAAGCATTTCGCAGTTCCGAAAGATTTAAGATTCCTTCGCGCCGTAGTGCGACGAATGTCTAAAATTGTGAAATCGACCAAACAACCATAGATCCCTGTTCCCCGTTCCATTGCCGACGCTTTACTCTAATGGTTCGAATGCGTTCGTCGTGCTGGTTTTCGAGAATATCGTGAAAAATTCCAACCGCTTCGAAATATTTCGCTCTTCCGACAAATTTAAGATTCCTCCGCACCGTAGTGCGAGGAATGTCTAAAATCGTCCAATCGACCAAACAACCATACACCCCTGTTCCCCGTTCCATTGCCTCCGCTTTACTCTAATGCATCGACTGCGGTCGTCGTGCTGGTTTTCGAAAAAATCGCAAAAAACACCATCCGCTCCGAAGCATTTCGCAGTTCCGACAGATTTAAGATTCCTTCGCGCCGTAGTGCGACGAATGTCTAAAATCGTCCAATCGACCAAACAACCATTGTTCCCTGTTCCCAGTTCCATTGCCTACGATTTACTCTAATGGTTTGACCGCGGTGGTCGTGGTGGTTTTCGAAGAAATCGCGAAAAATGCAATCCTTCCCAAATATTTCAATGTCCCGAAAGATTTAAGATTCCTTTGCACCGTAGTGCGACGAATGTCTAAGATCATCCAATCGACCAAACAAATAGACACCCCTGTTCCCCGTTCCATTGCCTCCGCTTTACTCTAATGGATCGACTGCGGTCGTCGTGCTGGTTTTCGAAAAAATCGCGAAAAACACCATCCACTCCGAAGCATTTCGCAGTTCCGACAGATTTGAGATTCCTTCGCGCCGTAGTGCGACGAATGTCTAAAATCGTGAAATCGACCAAACAACCATAGATCCCTGTTCCCCGTTCCATTGCCGACGCTTTACTCTAATGGTTCGACTGCGTTCGTCGTGATGGTTTTCGAGAATATCGCGAAAAACTCCAACCGCTTCGAAATATTTCGCAGTTCCGACAGATTTAAGATTCCTTCGCACCGTAGTGCGACGAATGTCTAAAATCGTCCAATCGACCAAACAACCATTGTTCCCTGTTCCCAGTTCCATTGCCTACGATTTACTCTAATGGTTTGACCGCGGTGGTCGTGGTGGTTTTCGAAGAAATCGCGAAAAATGCAATCCTTCCCAAATATTTCAATGTCCCGAAAGATTTAAGATTCCTTTGCACCGTAGTGCGACGAATGTCTAAGATCATCCAATCGACCAAACAAATAGACACCCCTGTTCCCCGTTCCATTGCCTCCGCTTTACTCTAATGGATCGACTGCGGTCGTCGTGCTGGTTTTCGAAAAAATCGCAAAAAACACCATCCGCTCCGATGCATTTCGCAGTTCCGACAGATTTAAGATTCCTTCGCGCCGTAGTGCGACGAATGTCTAAAATCGACCAACCGACCAAACAACCATAGATCCCTGTTCCTCGTTCCATTGCCGACGTTTTACTCTAATGGTCCGACCGCGGTTATCGTGCTGGTTTTCGAGAAAATCGCGAAAAACTCCAGTCGCACCGAAATATTCCGCAGTTCCGACAGATTTAAGATTCCTTCGCACCGTAGTGCGACGAATGTTTAAAATCGAGCAGTCGACCAAACAACCATAGATCCCTGTTCCCCGTTCCATTGCCTACGGTCTACTCTAAAGGATCGACTGCGGTCGTCGTGCTGGTTTTCGAAAAAATCGCGAAAAATACCATTCGCTTCGAAATATTTCGCACTTCCGACAAATTTAAGATTCCTCCGCACCGTAGTGCGAGGAATGTCTAAAATCGTCCAATCGACCAAACAACCATACACCCCTGTTCCCCGTTTCATTGCCTCCGCTTTACTCAAATGTATCGACTGCGGTCGTCGTGCTGGTTTTCGAAAAAATCGCAAAAAACACCATCCGCTCCGAAGCATTTCGCAGTTCCGAAAGATTTAAGATTCCTTCGCGCCGTAGTGCGACGAATGTCTAAAATTGTGAAATCGACCAAACAACCATAGATCCCTGTTCCCCGTTCCATTGCCGACGCTTTACTCTAATGGTTCGAATGCGTTCGTCGTGCTGGTTTTCGAGAATATCGTGAAAAATTCCAACCGCTTCGAAATATTTCGCTCTTCCGACAAATTTAAGATTCCTCCGCACCGTAGTGCGAGGAATGTCTAAAATCGTCCAATCGACCAAACAACCATACACCCCTGTTCCCCGTTCCATTGCCTCCGCTTTACTCTAATGCATCGACTGCGGTCGTCGTGCTGGTTTTCGAAAAAATCGCAAAAAACACCATCCGCTCCGAAGCATTTCGCAGTTCCGACAGATTTAAGATTCCTTCGCGCCGTAGTGCGACGAATGTCTAAAATCGTGAAATCGACCAAACAACCATAGATCCCTGTTCCCCGTTCCATTGCCTACGGTCTACTCTAAAGGATCGACTGCGGTCGTCGTGCTGGTTTTCGAAAAAATCGCGAAAAATACCATTCGCTTCGAAATATTTCGCACTTCCGACAAATTTAAGATTCCTTCGCGCCGTAGTGTGACGAATGTCTAAAATCCTCCAATCGACCAAACAACCATAGATCTCTGTTCCTCGTTCCATTGCCGACGTTTTATTCTAATGGTTCGACCGCGGTTGTCGTGCTGGTTTTCTAGAAAACCGCGAAAAACTCCAGTCGCGCCGAAATATTTCGCAGTTCCGACAGATTTAAGATTCCTTCGCACCGTAGTGCGACGAATGTTTAAAATCGAGCAGTCGACCAAACAACCATAGATCCCTGTTCCCCGTTCCATTGCCTACGGTCTACTCTAAAGGATCGACTGCGGTCGTCGTGCTGGTTTTCGAAAAAATCGCGAAAAACACCATCCACTCCGAAGCATTTCGCAGTTCCGACAGATTTGAGATTCCTTCGCGCCGTAGTGCGACGAATGTCTAAAATCGTGAAATCGACCAAACAACCATAGATCCCTGTTCCCCGTTCCATTGCCGACGCTTTACTCTAATGGTTCGACTGCGTTCGTCGTGATGGTTTTCGAGAATATCGCGAAAAACTCCAACCGCTTCGAAATATTTCGCAGTTCCGACAGATTTAAGATTCCTTCGCACCGTAGTGCGACGAATGTCTAAAATCGTCCAATCGACCAAACAACCATTGATCCCTGTTCCCAGTTCCATTGCCTACGATTTACTCTAATGGTTTGACCGCGGTGGTCGTGGTGGTTTTCGAAGAAATCGCGAAAAATGCAATCCTTCCCAAATATTTCAATGTCCCGAAAGATTTAAGATTCCTTTGCACCGTAGTGCGACGAATGTCTAAGATCATCCAATCGACCAAACAAATAGACACCCCTGTTCCCCGTTCCATTGCCTCCGCTTTACTCTAATGGATCGACTGCGGTCGTCGTGCTGGTTTTCGAAAAAATCGCAAAAAACACCATCCGCTCCGATGCATTTCGCAGTTCCGACAGATTTAAGATTCCTTCGCGCCGTAGTGCGACGAATGTCTAAAATCGTGAAATCGACCAAACAACCATAGATCCCTGTTCCCCGTTCCATTGCCGACGCTTTACTCTAATGGTTCGAATGCGTGCGTCGTGCTGGTTTTCGAGAATATCGTGAAAAATTCCAACCGCTCCGAAATATTTCGCAATTCCGACAGATTTAAGATTCCATCGCACCGTAGTGCGACGAATGTCTAAAATCCTCCAATCGACCAAACAACCATAGATCTCTGTTCCCCGTTCCATTGCCTACGCTTTACTCTAATGGATCGACTGCGGTCGTCGTGCTGGTTTTCGAAAAAATCGCGAAAAACACAATCCGCTCCGAAGCATTTCGCAGTTCCGACAGATTTGAGATTCCTTCGCGCCGTAGTGCGACGAATGTCTAAAATCGAGAAATCGACCAAACAACCATAGATCCCTGTTCCCCGTTCCATTGCCGACGTTTTACTTTAATGGTTCGACTGCGTTCGTGGGGCTGGTTTTCGTGAATATCGCGAAAAATTCCAACCGCTCCGAAATATTTCGCAATTCCGACAGATTTAAGATTCCTTCGCATCGTAGTGCGACGAATGTCTAAAATCGTCCAACCGACCAAACAACCATAGATCCCTGTTCCTCGTTCCATTGCCGACGTTTTACTCTAATGGTTCGACCGCGGTTATCGTGCTGGTTTTCGAGAAAATCACGAAAAACTCCATCCGCTCCGAAATATTTCGCAATTCCGACAGATTTAAGATTCCTTCGCACCGAAGTACGACGAATGTCTAAAATCGTCCAATCGACCAAACAACCATAGATCCTTATTCCCCGTTCCATTGCCTCCGCTTTACTCTAATGGATCGACTGCGGTCGTCGTGCTGGTTTTCCAAAAAATTGCGAAAAACACCATCCGCCCCGAAGCATTTCGCAGTTCCGACAGATTTAAGATTCCTTCGCACCGTAGTGCGACGAATGTCTAAAATCGTCCAAACGACCAAACAACCAGACACCCCTTTTCCCCGTTCCATTGCCACCGCTTTACTCTAATGGATCGTCTGCGGTCGTCGTGCTGGTTTTCGAAAAAATCGCGAAAAACACCATCCGCTCCGAAGCATTTCGCAGTTCCGACAGATTTAAGATTCCTTCGCGCCGTAGTGCGACGAATGTCTAAAATCGTCCAATCGATCAAACAGGCATAGATCCCTCTTCCCCGTTCCATTGCCGACGTTTTACTCTAATGGATCGACTGCGGTCGTCGTGCTGGTTTTCGAAAAAATCGCGAAAAACTCCATCCGCTCCGAAGCATTTCGCAGTTCCGACAGATTTAAGATTCCTTCGCGCCGTAGTGCGACGAATGTCTAAAATCGAGAAATCGACCAAACAACCATAGACCCCTGTTCCCCGTTCCATTGCCGACGTTTTACTCTAATGGTTCGACTGCGTTCGTGGGTCTGGTTTTCGAGAATATCGCGAAAAATTCCAACCGCTCCGAAATATTTCGCAATTCCGACAGATTTAAGATTCCTTCGCATCGTAGTGCGACAAATATCTAAAATTGTCCAACCGACCAAACAACCATAGATCCCTGTTCCTCGTTCCATTGCCGACGTTTTACTCTAATGTTTCGTCTGCGGTTGTCGTGCTGGTTTTCGAGAAAATCGCGAAAAACTCCAGTCGCTCCGAAATATTCCGCAGTTCCGACAGATTTAAGATTCCTTTGCACCGTAGTGCGACGAATGTTTAAAATCGTCCACTCGACCAAACAACCATAGATTCCTGTTCCCCGTGCCATTGCCTACACTTTACTCTAATGGATCGACTGCGGTCGTCGTGCTTGTTTTCAAAAAAATGGCGAAAAAATACCATTCGCTTCGAAATATTTCGCAGTTCCGACAGATTTAAGATTCCTTCGCGCTGTAGTGCGACGAATGTCTAAAATCGTGAAATCGACCAAACAACCAGACACCCCTTTTCCCCGTTCCATTGCCACCGCTTTACTCTAATGGATCGTCTGCGGTCGTCGTGCTGGTTTTCGAAAAAATCGCGAAAAACACCATCCGCTCCGAAGCATTTCGCAGTTCCGACAGATTTAAGATTCCTTCGCGCCGTAGTGCGACGAATGTCTAAAATCGTCCAATCGATCAAACAGGCATAGATCCCTCTTCCCCGTTCCATTGCCGACGTTTTACTCTAATGGATCGACTGCGGTCGTCGTGCTGGTTTTCGAAAAAATCGCGAAAAACTCCATCCGCTCCGAAGCATTTCGCAGTTCCGACAGATTTAAGATTCCTTCGCACCGAAGTACGACGAATGTCTGAAATCGTCCAATCGACCAAACAACCATAGATCCCTATTCCCCGTTCCATTGCCTCCGCTTTACTCTAATGGATCGACTGCGGTCGTCGTGCTGGTTTTCCAAAAAATCGCGAAAAACACCATCCGCCCCGAAGCATTTCGCAGTTCCGACAGATTTAAGATTCCTTCGCACTGTAGTGCGACGAATGTCTAAAATCGTCCAATCGACCAAACAACCAGACACCCCTTTTCCCCGTTCCATTGCCACCGCTTTACTCTAATGGATCGTCTGCGGTCGTCGTGCTGGTTTTCGAAAAAATCGCGAAAAACACCATCCGCTCCGAAGCATTTCGCAGTTCCGACAGATTTAAGATTCCTTCGCGCCGTAGTGCGACGAATGTCTAAAATCGTCCAATCGATCAAACAGGCATAGATCCCTCTTCCCCGTTCCATTGCCGACGTTTTACTCTAATGGATCGACTGCGGTCGTCGTGCTGGTTTTCGAAAAAATCGCGAAAAACTCCATCCGCTCCGAAGCATTTCGCAGTTCCGACAGATTTAAGATTCCTTCGCGCCGTAGTGCGACGAATGTCTAAAATCGAGAAATCGACCAAACAACCATAGACCCCTGTTCCCCGTTCCATTGCCGACGTTTTACTCTAATGGTTCGACTGCGTTCGTGGGTCTGGTTTTCGAGAATATCGCGAAAAATTCCAACCGCTCCGAAATATTTCGCAATTCCGACAGATTTAAGATTCCTTCGCATCGTAGTGCGACAAATATCTAAAATTGTCCAACCGACCAAACAACCATAGATCCCTGTTCCTCGTTCCATTGCCGACGTTTTACTCTAATGTTTCGACTGCGGTTGTCGTGCTGGTTTTCGAGAAAATCGCGAAAAACTCCAGTCGCTCCGAAATATTCCGCAGTTCCGACAGATTTAAGATTCCTTTGCACCGTAGTGCGACGAATGTTTAAAATCGTCCACTCGACCAAACAACCATAGATTCCTGTTCCCCGTGCCATTGCCTACACTTTACTCTAATGGATCGACTGCGGTCGTCGTGCTTGTTTTCAAAAAAATGGCGAAAAAATACCATTCGCTTCGAAATATTTCGCAGTTCCGACAGATTTAAGATTCCTTCGCACCGTAGTGCGACGAATGTCTAAAATCGTCCAATCGACCAAACAACAATAGATCCCTGTTCCCCGTTCCATTGCCTACGCTTTACTCTAATGGATCGACTGCGGTCGTCGTGCTGGTTTTCGAAAAAATCGCGAAAAACACCATTCGCTCCGAAGCATTTCGCAGTTCCGACAGATTTAAGATTCCTTCGCACCGTAGTGCGACGAATGTCTAAAATCGTCCAATCGACCAAACAACAAATCCCTGTTCCCCATTCCATTGCCTACGCTTTACTCTAATGGATCGACTGCGGTCGTCGTGCTGGTTTTCGAAAAAAATCGCGAAAAACACCATTCGCGCCGAAATATTCCGCAGTTCCGACAGATTTAAGATTCCTTCGCTCCGTAGTGCGACGAATGTTTAAAATCGAGCAATCGACCAAAGAACCATAGATCCCTGTTCCCCGTTCCATTGCCTACGGTCTACTCTAAAGGATCGACTGCGGTCGTCGTGCTGGTTTTCGAAAAAATGGCGAAAAAATACCATTCACTTCGAAATATTTTGCGGTTCCGACAGATTTAAGATTCCGTCGCACCGTAGTGCGAAGAATGTCTAAAATCGTCCAATCGACCAAACAACAATAGATCCCTGTTCCCCGTTCCATTGCCTACGCTTTACTCTAATGGATCGACTGCGGTCGTCGTGCTGGTGTTCGAAAAAATCGCGAAAAACACCATTGGCGCCGAAATATTCCGCAGTTCCGACAGCTTTAAGATTCCTTCGCACCGAAGTACGACAAAACTCTAAAATCGTCCAATCGACCAAACAACAATAGATCCCTACTCCCCGTTCCATAGCCTACGCTTTACTCTAATGGATCGACTGCGGTCGTCGTGCTGGTTTTCGAAAAAATCGCGAAAAACACCATCCGCTCCGAAGCATTTCGCAGTTCCGACAGATTTAAGATTCCTTCGCGCCGTAGTGCGACGAATGTCTAAAATCGAGAAATCGACCAAACAACCATAGATCCCTGTTCCCCGTTCCATTGCCGACGTTTTACTCTAATGGTTCGACTGCGTTCGTGGGGCTGGTTTTCGAGAATATCGCGAAAAACTCCAACCGCTCCGAAATATTTCGCAATTCCGACAGATTTAAGATTCCTTCGCATCGTAGTGCGACGAATGTCTAAAATTGTCCAACCGACCAAACAACCATAGATCTCTGTTCCCCGTTCCATTGCCGACGTTTTACTCTAATGGATCGACTGCGGTCGTCGTGCTGGTTTTCGAAAAAATCGCGAAAAACACCATCCACTCCGAAGCATTTCGCAGTTCCGACAGATTTGAGATTCCTTCGCGCCGTAGTGCGACGAATGTCTAAAATCGTGAAATCGACCAAACAACCATAGATCCCTGTTCCCCGTTCCATTGCCGACGCTTTACTCTAATGGTTCGACTGCGTTCGTCGTGATGGTTTTCGAGAATATCGCGAAAAACTCCAACCGCTTCGAAATATTTCGCAGTTCCGACAGATTTAAGATTCCTTCGCACCGTAGTGCGACGAATGTCTAAAATCGTCCAATCGACCAAACAACCATTGATCCCTGTTCCCAGTTCCATTGCCTACGATTTACTCTAATGGTTTGACCGCGGTGGTCGTGGTGGTTTTCGAAGAAATCGCGAAAAATGCAATCCTTCCCAAATATTTCAATGTCCCGAAAGATTTAAGATTCCTTCGAACCGTAGTGCGACGAATGTCTAAGATCATCCAATCGACCAAACAACCAGACACCCCTGTTCCCCGTTCCATTGCCTCCGCTTTACTCTAATGGATCGACTGCGGTCGTCGTGCTGGTTTTCGAAAAAATCGCAAAAAACACCATCCGCTCCGAAGCATTTCGCAGTTCCGACAGATTTAAGATTCCTTCGCGCCGTAGTGCGACGAATGTCTAAAATCGTGAAATCGACCAAACAACCATAGATCCCTGTTCCCCGTTCCATTGCCGACGCTTTACTCTAATGGTTCGAATGCGTGCGTCGTGCTGGTTTTCGAGAATATCGTGAAAAATTCCAACCGCTCCGAAATATTTCGCAATTCCGACAGATTTAAGATTCCATCGCACCGTAGTGCGACGAATGTCTAAAATCCTCCAATCGACCAAACAACCATAGATCTCTGTTCCCCGTTCCATTGCCTACGCTTTACTCTAATGGATCGACTGCGGTCGTCGTGCTGGTTTTCGAAAAAATCGCGAAAAACACAATCCGCTCCGAAGCATTTCGCAGTTCCGACAGATTTGAGATTCCTTCGCGCCGTAGTGCGACGAATGTCTAAAATCGAGAAATCGACCAAACAACCATAGATCCCTGTTCCCCGTTCCATTGCCGACGTTTTACTTTAATGGTTCGACTGCGTTCGTGGGGCTGGTTTTCGTGAATATCGCGAAAAATTCCAACCGCTCCGAAATATTTCGCAATTCCGACAGATTTAAGATTCCTTCGCATCGTAGTGCGACGAATGTCTAAAATCGTCCAACCGACCAAACAACCATAGATCCCTGTTCCTCGTTCCATTGCCGACGTTTTACTCTAATGGTTCGACCGCGGTTATCGTGCTGGTTTTCGAGAAAATCGCGAAAAACTCCATCCGCTCCGAAATATTTCGCAATTCCGACAGATTTTAGATTCCTTCGCACCGAAGTACGACGAATGTCTAAAATCGTCCAATCGACCAAACAACCATAGATCCTTATTCCCCGTTCCATTGCCTCCGCTTTACTCTAATGGATCGACTGCGGTCGTCGTGCTGGTTTTCCAAAAAATTGCGAAAAACACCATCCGCCCCGAAGCATTTCGCAGTTCCGACAGATTTAAGATTCCTTCGCACCGTAGTGCGACGAATGTCTAAAATCGTCCAATCGACCAAACAACCAGACACCCCTTTTCCCCGTTCCATTGCCACCGCTTTACTCTAATGGATCGTCTGCGGTCGTCGTGCTGGTTTTCGAAAAAATCGCGAAAAACACCATCCGCTCCGAAGCATTTCGCAGTTCCGACAGATTTAAGATTCCTTCGCGCCGTAGTGCGACGAATGTCTAAAATCGTCCAATCGATCAAACAGGCATAGATCCCTCTTCCCCGTTCCATTGCCGACGTTTTACTCTAATGGATCGACTGCGGTCGTCGTGCTGGTTTTCGAAAAAATCGCGAAAAACTCCATCCGCTCCGAAGCATTTCGCAGTTCCGAGAGATTTAAGATTCCTTCGCGCTGTAGTGCGACGAATGTCTAAAATCGTGAAATCGACCAAACAACCAGACACCCCTTTTCCCCGTTCCATTGCCACCGCTTTACTCTAATGGATCGTCTGCGGTCGTCGTGCTGGTTTTCGAAAAAATCGCGAAAAACATCATCCGCTCCGAAGCATATCGCAGTTCCGACAGATTTAAGATTCCTTCGCACTGTAGTGCGACGAATGTCTAAAATCGTCCAATCGACCAAACAACCAGACACCCCTTTTCCCCGTTCCATTGCCACCGCTTTACTCTAATGGATCGTCTGCGGTCGTCGTGCTGGTTTTCGAAAAAATCGCGAAAAACACCATCCGCTCCGAAGCATTTCGCAGTTCCGACAGATTTGAGATTCCTTCGCGCCGTAGTGCGACGAATGTCTAAAATCGAGAAATCGACCAAACAACCATAGATCCCTGTTCCCCGTTCCATTGCCGACGTTTTACTTTAATGGTTCGACTGCGTTCGTGGGGCTGGTTTTCGTGAATATCGCGAAAAATTCCAACCGCTCCGAAATATTTCGCAATTCCGACAGATTTAAGATTCCTTCGCATCGTAGTGCGACGAATGTCTAAAATCGTCCAACCGACCAAACAACGATAGATCCCTGTTCCTCGTTCCATTGCCGACGTTTTACTCTAATGGTTCGACCGCGGTTGTCGTGCTGGTTTTCGAGAAAATCGCGAAAAACTCCAGTCGCACCGAAATATTCCGCAGTTCCGACAGATTATAGATTCCTTCGCATCGTAGTGCGACGAATGTCTAAAATCGTCCAACCGAACAAACAACCATAGATCCCTGTTCCTCGTTCCATTGCCGACGTTTTACTCTAATGGTTCGACCGCGGTTATCGTGCTGGTTTTCGAGAAAATCGCGAAAAACTCCAGTCGCACCGAAATATTCCGCAGTTCCGACAGATTTATGATTCCTTCGCACCGTAGTGCGACGAATGTTTAAAATCGTGCAGTCGACCAAACAACCATAGATCCCGGTTCCCCGTTCCATTGCCTACGGTCTACTCTAAAGGATCGACTGCGGTCGTCGTGCTGGTTTTCGAAAAAATCGCGAAAAATACCATTCGCTTCGAAATATTTCGCACTTCCGACAAATTTAAGATTCTTCCGCACCGTAGTGCGAGGAATGTCTAAAATCGTCCAATCGACCAAACAACCATACACCCCTGTTCCCCGTTCCATTGCCTCCGCTTTACTCTAATGCATCGACTGCGGTCGTCGTGCTGGTTTTCGAAAAAATCGCAAAAAACTCCATCCGCTCCGAAGCATTTCGCAGTTCCGAGAGATTTAAGATTCCTTCGCGCTGTAGTGCGACGAATGTCTAAAATCGTGAAATCGACCAAACAACCAGACACCCCTTTTCCCCGTTCCATTGCCACCGCTTTACTCTAATGGATCGTCTGCGGTCGTCGTGCTGGTTTTCGAAAAAATCGCGAAAAACACCATCCGCTCCGAAGCATTTCGCAGTTCCGACAGATTTAAGATTCCTTCGCGCCGTAGTGCGACGAATGTCTAAAATCGTCCAATCGATCAAACAGGCATAGATCCCTCTTCCCCGTTCCATTGCCGACGTTTTACTCTAATGGATCGACTGCGGTCGTCGTGCTGGTTTTCGAAAAAATCGCGAAAAACACCATCCGCTCCGAAGCATTTCGCAGTTCCGACAGATTTAAGATTCCTTCGCGCCGTAGTGCGACGAATGTCTAAAATCGTCCAATCGATCAAACAGGCATAGATCCCTCTTCCCCGTTCCATTGCCGACGTTTTACTCTAATGGATCGACTGCGGTCGTCGTGCTGGTTTTCGAAAAAATCGCGAAAAACTCCATCCGCTCCGAAGCATTTCGCAGTTCCGACAGATTTAAGATTCCTTCGCGCCGTAGTGCGACGAATGTCTAAAATCGAGAAATCGACCAAACAACCATAGACCCCTGTTCCCCGTTCCATTGCCGACGTTTTACTCTAATGGTTCGACTGCGTTCGTGGGTCTGGTTTTCGAGAATATCGCGAAAAATTCCAACCGCTCCGAAATATTTCGCAATTCCGACAGATTTAAGATTCCTTCGCATCGTAGTGCGACAAATATCTAAAATTGTCCAACCGACCAAACAACCATAGATCCCTGTTCCTCGTTCCATTGCCGACGTTTTACTCTAATGTTTCGACTGCGGTTGTCGTGCTGGTTTTCGAGAAAATCGCGAAAAACTCCAGTCGCTCCGAAATATTCCGCAGTTCCGACAGATTTAAGATTCCTTTGCACCGTAGTGCGACGAATGTTTAAAATCGTCCACTCGACCAAACAACCATAGATTCCTGTTCCCCGTGCCATTGCCTACACTTTACTCTAATGGATCGACTGCGGTCGTCGTGCTTGTTTTCAAAAAAATGGCGAAAAAATACCATTCGCTTCGAAATATTTCGCAGTTCCGACAGATTTAAGATTCCTTCGCGCTGTAGTGCGACGAATGTCTAAAATCGTGAAATCGACCAAACAACCAGACACCCCTTTTCCCCGTTCCATTGCCACCGCTTTACTCTAATGGATCGTCTGCGGTCGTCGTGCTGGTTTTCGAAAAAATCGCGAAAAACACCATCCGCTCCGAAGCATTTCGCAGTTCCGACAGATTTAAGATTCCTTCGCGCCGTAGTGCGACGAATGTCTAAAATCGTCCAATCGATCAAACAGGCATAGATCCCTCTTCCCCGTTCCATTGCCGACGTTTTACTCTAATGGATCGACTGCGGTCGTCGTGCTGGTTTTCGAAAAAATCGCGAAAAACTCCATCCGCTCCGAAGCATTTCGCAGTTCCGACAGATTTAAGATTCCTTCGCACCGAAGTACGACGAATGTCTGAAATCGTCCAATCGACCAAACAACCATAGATCCCTATTCCCCGTTCCATTGCCTCCGCTTTACTCTAATGGATCGACTGCGGTCGTCGTGCTGGTTTTCCAAAAAATCGCGAAAAACACCATCCGCCCCGAAGCATTTCGCAGTTCCGACAGATTTAAGATTCCTTCGCACTGTAGTGCGACGAATGTCTAAAATCGTCCAATCGACCAAACAACCAGACACCCCTTTTCCCCGTTCCATTGCCACCGCTTTACTCTAATGGATCGTCTGCGGTCGTCGTGCTGGTTTTCGAAAAAATCGCGAAAAACACCATCCGCTCCGAAGCATTTCGCAGTTCCGACAGATTTAAGATTCCTTCGCGCCGTAGTGCGACGAATGTCTAAAATCGAGAAATCGACCAAACAACCATAGACCCCTGTTCCCCGTTCCATTGCCGACGTTTTACTCTAATGGTTCGACTGCGTTCGTGGGTCTGGTTTTCGAGAATATCGCGAAAAATTCCAACCGCTCCGAAATATTTCGCAGTTCCGACAGATTTAAGATTCCTTCGCACCGTAGTGCGACGAATGTCTAAAATCGTCCAATCGACCAAACAACAATAGATCCCTGTTCCCCGTTCCATTGCCTACGCTTTACTCTAATGGATCGACTGCGGTCGTCGTGCTGGTTTTCGAAAAAATCGCGAAAAACACCATTCGCTCCGAAGCATTTCGCAGTTCCGACAGATTTAAGATTCCTTCGCACCGTAGTGCGACGAATGTCTAAAATCGTCCAATCGACCAAACAATAAATCCCTGTTCCCCATTCCATTGCCTACGCTTTACTCTAATGGAGCGACTGCGGTCGTCGTGCTGGTTTTCGAAAAAAATCGCGAAAAACACCATTCGCGCCGAAATATTCCGCAGTTCCGACAGATTTAAGATTCCTTCGCTCCGTAGTGCGACGAATGTTTAAAATCGAGCAATCGACCAAACAACCATAGATCCCTGTTCCCCGTTCCATTGCCTACGGTCTACTCTAAAGGATCGACTGCGGTCGTCGTGCTGGTTTTCGAAAAAATGGCGAAAAAATACCATTCACTTCGAAATATTTTGCGGTTCCGACAGATTTAAGATTCCGTCGCACCGTAGTGCGAAGAATGTCTAAAATCGTCCAATCGACCAAACAACAATAGATCCCTGCTCCCCGTTCCATTGCCGACGTTTTACTCTAATGGTTCGACTGCGTTCGTGGGTCTGGTTTTCGAGAATATCGCGAAAAATTCCAACCGCTCCGAAATATTTCGCAATTCCGACAGATTTAAGATTCCTTCGCATCGTAGTGCGACAAATATCTAAAATTGTCCAACCGACCAAACAACCATAGATCCCTGTTCCTCGTTCCATTGCCGACGTTTTACTCTAATGTTTCGACTGCGTTTGTCGTGCTGGTTTTCGAGAAAATCGCGAAAAACTCCAGTCGCTCCGAAATATTCCGCAGTTCCGACAGATTTAAGATTCCTTTGCACCGTAGTGCGACGAATGTTTAAAATCGTCCACTCGACCAAACAACCATAGATTCCTGTTCCCCGTGCCATTGCCTACACTTTACTCTAATGGATCGACTGCGGTCGTCGTGCTTGTTTTCAAAAAAATGGCGAAAAAATACCATTCGCTTCGAAATATTTCGCAGTTCCGACAGATTTAAGATTCCTACGCACCGTAGTGCGACGAATGTCTAAAATCGTCCAATCGACCAAACAACAATAGATCCCTGTTCCCCGTTCCATTGCCTACGCTTTACTCTAATGGATCGACTGCGGTCGTCGTGCTGGTTTTCGAAAAAATCGCGAAAAACACCATTCGCTCCGAAGCATTTCGCAGTTCCGACAGATTTAAGATTCCTTCACACCGTAGTGCGACGAATGTCTAAAATCGTCCAATCGACCAAACAACAAATCCCTGTTCCCCATTCCATTGCCTACGCTTTACTCTAATCGATCGACTGCGGTCGTCGTGCTGGTTTTCGAAAAAAATCGCGAAAAACACCATTCGCGCCGAAATATTCCGCAGTTCCGACAGATTTAAGATTCCTTCGCTCCGTAGTGCGACGAATGTTTAAAATCGAGCAATCGACCAAACAACCATAGATCCCTGTTCCCCGTTCCATTGCCTACGGTCTACTCTAAAGGATCGACTGCGGTCGTCATGCTGGTTTTCGAAAAAATGGCGAAAAAATACCATTCACTTCGAAATATTTTGCGGTTCCGACAGATTTAAGATTCCGTCGCACCGTAGTGCGAAGAATGTCTAAAATCGTCCAATCGACCAAACAACAATAGATCCCTGTTCCCCGTTCCATTGCCTACGCTTTACTCTAATGGATCGACTGCGGTCGTCGTGCTGGTGTTCGAAAAAATCGCGAAAAACACCATTGGCGCCGAAATATTCCGCAGTTCCGGCAGCTTTAAGATTCCTTCGCACCGAAGTACGACAAAACTCTAAAATCGTCCAATCGACCAAACAACAATAGATCCCTACTCCCCGTTCCATAGTCTACGCTTTACTCTAATGGATCGACTGCGGTCGTCGTGCTGGTTTTCGAAAAAATCGCGAAAAACACCATCCGCTCCGAAGCATTTCGCAGTTCCGACAGATTTAAGATTCCTTCGCGCCGTAGTGCGACGAATGTCTAAAATCGAGAAATCGACCAAACAACCATAGATCCCTGTTCCCCGTTCCATTGCCGACGTTTTACTCTAATGGTTCGACTGCGTTCGTGGGGCTGGTTTTCGAGAATATCGCGAAAAACTCCAACCGCTCCGAAATATTTCGCAATTCCGACAGATTTAAGATTCCTTCGCACCGAAGTACGACAAAACTCTAAAATCGTCCAATCGACCAAACAACAATAGATCCCTACTCCCCGTTCCATAGCCTACGCTTTACTCTAATGGATCGACTGCGGTCGTCGTGCTGGTTTTCGAAAAAATCGCGAAAAACACCATCCGCTCCGAAGCATTTCGCAGTTCCGACAGATTTAAGATTCCTTCGCGCCGTAGTGCGACGAATGTCTAAAATCGAGAAATCGACCAAACAACCATAGATCCCTGTTCCCCGTTCCATTGCCGACGTTTTACTCTAATGGTTCGACTGCGTTCGTGGGGCTGGTTTTCGAGAATATCGCGAAAAACTCCAACCGCTCCGAAATATTTCGCAGTTCCGACAGATTTAAGATTCCTTCGCACCGTAGTGCGACGAATGTCTAAAATCGTCCAATCGACCAAACAACCATTGATCCCTGTTCCCAGTTCCATTGCCTACGATTTACTCTAATGGTTTGACCGCGGTGGTCGTGGTGGTTTTCGAAGAAATCGCGAAAAATGCAATCCTTCCCAAATATTTCAATGTCCCGAAAGATTTAAGATTCCTTTGCACCGTAGTGCGACGAATGTCTAAGATCATCCAATCGACCAAACAACCAGACACCCCTGTTCCCCGTTCCATTGCCTCCGCTTTACTCTAATGGATCGACTGCGGTCGTCGTGCTGGTTTTCGAAAAAATCGCAAAAAACACCATCCGCTCCGAAGCATTTCGCAGTTCCGACAGATTTAAGATTCCTTCGCGCCGTAGTGCGACGAATGTCTAAAATCGAGAAATCGACCAAACAACCATAGATCCCTGTTCCCCGTTCCATTGCCGACGTTTTACTTTAATGGTTCGACTGCGTTCGTGGGGCTGGTTTTCGTGAATATCGCGAAAAATTCCAACCGCTCCGAAATATTTCGCAATTCCGACAGATTTAAGATTCCTTCGCATCGTAGTGCGACGAATGTCTAAAATCGTCCAATCGACCAAACAACAATAGATCCCTGTTCCCCGTTCCATTGCCTACGCTTTACTCTAATGGATCGACTGCGGTCGTCGTGCTGGTATTCGAAAAAATCGCGAAAAACACCATTGGCGCCGAAATATTCCGCAGTTCCGACAGCTTTAAGATTCCTTCGCACCGAAGTACGACAAAACTCTAAAATCGTCCAATCGACCAAACAACAATAGATCCCTACTCCCCGTTCCATAGCCTACGCTTTACTCTAATGGATCGACTGCGGTCGTCGTGCTGGTTTTCGAAAAAATCGCGAAAAACACCATCCGCTCCGAAGCATTTCGCAGTTCCGACAGATTTAAGATTCCTTCGCGCCGTAGTGCGACGAATGTCTAAAATCGAGAAATCGACCAAACAACCATAGATCCCTGTTCCCCGTTCCATTGCCGACGTTTTACTCTAATGGTTCGACTGCGTTCGTGGGGCTGGTTTTCGAGAATATCGCGAAAAACTCCAACCGCTCCGAAATATTTCGCAATTCCGACAGATTTAAGATTCCTTCGCACCGAAGTACGACAAAACTCTAAAATCGTCCAATCGACCAAACAACAATAGATCCCTACTCCCCGTTCCATAGCCTACGCTTTACTCTAATGGATCGACTGCGGTCGTCGTGCTGGTTTTCGAAAAAATCGCGAAAAACACCATCCGCTCCGAAGCATTTCGCAGTTCCGACAGATTTAAGATTCCTTCGCGCCGTAGTGCGACGAATGTCTAAAATCGAGAAATCGACCAAACAACCATAGATCCCTGTTCCCCGTTCCATTGCCGACGTTTTACTCTAATGGTTCGACTGCGTTCGTGGGGCTGGTTTTCGAGAATATCGCGAAAAACTCCAACCGCTCCGAAATATTTCGCAATTCCGACAGATTTAAGATTCCTTCGCACCGAAGTACGACAAAACTCTAAAATCGTCCAATCGACCAAACAACAATAGATCCCTACTCCCCGTTCCATAGCCTACGCTTTACTCTAATGGATCGACTGCGGTCGTCGTGCTGGTTTTCGAAAAAATCGCGAAAAACACCATCCGCTCCGAAGCATTTCGCAGTTCCGACAGATTTAAGATTCCTTCGCGCCGTAGTGCGACGAATGTCTAAAATCGAGAAATCGACCAAACAACCATAGACCCCTGTTCCCCGTTCCATTGCCGACGTTTTACTCTAATGGTTCGACTGCGTTCGTGGGTCTGGTTTTCGAGAATATCGCGAAAAATTCCAACCGCTCCGAAATATTTCGCAATTCCGACAGATTTAAGATTCCTTCGCATCGTAGTGCGACAAATATCTAAAATTGTCCAACCGACCAAACAACCATAGATCCCTGTTCCTCGTTCCATTGCCGACGTTTTACTCTAATGTTTCGACTGCGGTTGTCGTGCTGGTTTTCGAGAAAATCGCGAAAAACTCCAGTCGCTCCGAAATATTCCGCAGTTCCGACAGATTTAAGATTCCTTTGCACCGTAGTGCGACGAATGTTTAAAATCGTCCACTCGACCAAACAACCATAGATTCCTGTTCAACGTGCCATTGCCTACACTTTACTCTAATGGATCGACTGCGGTCGTCGTGCTGGTTTTCGAAAAAATCGCGAAAAACACCATTCGCTCCGAAGCATTTCGCAGTTCCGACAGATTTAAGATTCCTTCGCACCGTAGTGCGACGAATGTCTAAAATCGTCCAATCGACCAAACAACAAATCCCTGTTCCCCATTCCATTGCCTACGCTTTACTCTAATCGATCGACTGCGGTCGTCGTGCTGGTTTTCGAAAAAAATCGCGAAAAACACCATTCGCGCCGAAATATTCCGCAGTTCCGACAGATTTAAGATTCCTTCGCTCCGTAGTGCGACGAATGTTTAAAATCGAGCAATCGACCAAACAACCATAGATCCCTGTTCCCCGTTCCATTGCCTACGGTCTACTCTAAAGGATCGACTGCGGTCGTCGTGCTGGTTTTCGAAAAAATGGCGAAAAAATACCATTCACTTCGAAATATTTTGCGGTTCCGACAGATTTAAGATTCCGTCGCACCGTAGTGCGAAGAATGTCTAAAATCGTCCAATCGACCAAACAACAATAGATCCCTGTTCCCCGTTCCATTGCCTACGCTTTACTCTAATGGATCGACTGCGGTCGTCGTGCTGGTGTTCGAAAAAATCGCGAAAAACACCATTGGCGCCGAAATATTCCGCAGTTCCGACAGCTTTAAGATTCCTTCGCACCGAAGTACGACAAAACTCTAAAATCGTCCAATCGACCAAACAACAATAGATCCCTACTCCCCGTTCCATAGCCTACGCTTTACTCTAATGGATCGACTGCGGTCGTCGTGCTGGTTTTCGAAAAAATCGCGAAAAACACCATCCGCTCCGAAGCATTTCGCAGTTCCGACAGATTTAAGATTCCTTCGCGCCGTAGTGCGACGAATGTCTAAAATCGAGAAATCGACCAAACAACCATAGATCCCTGTTCCCCGTTCCATTGCCGACGTTTTACTCTAATGGTTCGACTGCGTTCGTGGGGCTGGTTTTCGAGAATATCGCGAAAAACTCCAACCGCTCCGAAATATTTCGCAATTCCGACAGATTTAAGATTCCTTCGCACCGAAGTACGACAAAACTCTAAAATCGTCCAATCGACCAAACAACAATAGATCCCTACTCCCCGTTCCATAGCCTACGCTTTACTCTAATGGATCGACTGCGGTCGTCGTGCTGGTTTTCGAAAAAATCGCGAAAAACACCATCCGCTCCGAAGCATTTCGCAGTTCCGACAGATTTAAGATTCCTTCGCGCCGTAGTGCGACGAATGTCTAAAATCGAGAAATCGACCAAACAACCATAGATCCCTGTTCCCCGTTCCATTGCCGACGTTTTACTCTAATGGTTCGACTGCGTTCGTGGGGCTGGTTTTCGAGAATATCGCGAAAAACTCCAACCGCTCCGAAATATTTCGCAGTTCCGACAGATTTAAGATTCCTTCGCACCGTAGTGCGACGAATGTCTAAAATCGTCCAATCGACCAAACAACCATTGATCCCTGTTCCCAGTTCCATTGCCTACGATTTACTCTAATGGTTTGACCGCGGTGGTCGTGGTGGTTTTCGAAGAAATCGCGAAAAATGCAATCCTTCCCAAATATTTCAATGTCCCGAAAGATTTAAGATTCCTTTGCACCGTAGTGCGACGAATGTCTAAGATCATCCAATCGACCAAACAACCAGACACCCCTGTTCCCCGTTCCATTGCCTCCGCTTTACTCTAATGGATCGACTGCGGTCGTCGTGCTGGTTTTCGAAAAAATCGCAAAAAACACCATCCGCTCCGAAGCATTTCGCAGTTCCGACAGATTTAAGATTCCTTCGCGCCGTAGTGCGACGAATGTCTAAAATCGAGAAATCGACCAAACAACCATAGATCCCTGTTCCCCGTTCCATTGCCGACGTTTTACTTTAATGGTTCGACTGCGTTCGTGGGGCTGGTTTTCGTGAATATCGCGAAAAATTCCAACCGCTCCGAAATATTTCGCAATTCCGACAGATTTAAGATTCCTTCGCATCGTAGTGCGACGAATGTCTAAAATCGTCCAACCGACCAAACAACCATAGATCCCTGTTCCTCGTTCCATTGCCGACGTTTTACTCTAATGGTTCGACCGCGGTTATCGTGCTGGATTTCGAGAAAATCGCGAAAAACTCCATCCGCTCCGAAATATTTCGCAATTCCGACAGATTTAAGATTCCTTCGCACCGAAGTACGACGAATGTCTAAAATCGTCCAATCGACCAAACAACCATAGATCCTTATTCCCCGTTCCATTGCCTCCGCTTTACTCTAATGGATCGACTGCGGTCGTCGTGCTGGTTTTCCAAAAAATTGCGAAAAACACCATCCGCCCCGAAGCATTTCGCAGTTCCGACAGATTTAAGATTCCTTCGCACCGTAGTGCGACGAATGTCTAAAATCGTCCAATCGACCAAACAACCAGACACCCCTTTTCCCCGTTCCATTGCCACCGCTTTACTCTAATGGATCGTCTGCGGTCGTCGTGCTGGTTTTCGAAAAAATCGCGAAAAACACCATCCGCTCCGAAGCATTTCGCAGTTCCGACAGATTTAAGATTCCTTCGCGCCGTAGTGCGACGAATGTCTAAAATCGTCCAATCGATCAAACAGGCATAGATCCCTCTTCCCCGTTCCATTGCCGACGTTTTACTCTAATGGATCGACTGCGGTCGTCGTGCTGGTTTTCGAAAAAATCGCGAAAAACTCCATCCGCTCCGAAGCATTTCGCAGTTCCGACAGATTTAAGATTCCTTCGCGCCGTAGTGCGACGAATGTCTAAAATCGAGAAATCGACCAAACAACCATAGATCCCTGTTCCCCGTTCCATTGCCGACGTTTTACTCTAATGGTTCGACTGCGTTCGTGGGTCTGGTTTTCGAGAATATCGCGAAAAATTCCAACCGCTCCGAAATATTTCGCAATTCCGACAGATTTAAGATTCCTTCGCATCGTAGTGCGACAAATATCTAAAATTGTCCAACCGACCAAACAACCATAGATCCCTGTTCCTCGTTCCATTGCCGACGTTTTACTCTAATGGTTCGACTGCGGTTGTCGTGCTGGTTTTCGAGAAAATCGCGAAAAACTCCAGTCGCTCCGAAATATTCCGCAGTTCCGACAGATTTAAGATTCCTTTGCACCGTAGTGCGACGAATGTTTAAAATCGTCCACTCGACCAAACAACCATAGATTCCTGTTCCCCGTGCCATTGCCTACGCTTTACTCTAATGGATCGACTGCGATCGTCGTGCTGGTTTTCAAAAAAATGGCGAAAAAATACCATTCGCTTCGAAATATTTCGCGGTTCCGACAGATTTAAGATTCCTTCGCACCGTAGTGCGACGAATGTCTAAAATCGAGCAATCGACCAAACAACAATAGATCCCTGTTCCCCGTTCCATTGCCTACGCTTTACTCTAATGGATCGACTGCGGTCGTCGTGCTGGTGTTCGAAAAAATCGCGAAAAACACCATTCGCGCCGAAATATTCCGCAGTTCCGACAGCTTTAAGATTCCTTCGCACCGAAGTACGACGAAAGTCTAAAATCGTCCAATCGACCAAACAACAATAGATCCCTACTCCCCGTTCCATAGCCTACGCTTTACTCTAATGGATCGACTGCGGTCGTCGTGCTGGTTTTCGAAAAAATCGCGAAAAACACCATCCGCTCCGAAGCATTTCGCAGTTCCGACAGATTTAAGATTCCTTCGCGCCGTAGTGCGACGAATGTCTAAAATCGAGAAATCGACCAAACAACCATAGATCCCTGTTCCCCGTTCCATTGCCGACGTTTTACTCTAATGGTTCGACTGCGTTCGTGGGGCTGGTTTTCGAGAATATCGCGAAAAACTCCAACCGCTCCGAAATATTTCGCAATTCCGACAGATTTAAGATTCCTTCGCATCGTAGTGCGACGAATGTCTAAAATTGTCCAACCGACCAAACAACCATGGATCCCTGTTCCCCGTTCCATTGCCTACGCTTTACTCTAATGGATCGACTGCGGTCGTCGTGCTGGTTTTCGAAAAAATGGCGAAAAAATACCATTCGCTTCGAAATATTTCGCGGTTCCGACAGATTTAAGATTCCTTCGCACCGTAGTGCGACGAATGTCTAAAATCGTCCAATCGACCAAACAACAATAGATCCCTACTCCCCGTTCCATTGCCGACGTTTTACTCTAATGGTTCGACTGCGTTCGTCGTGCTGGTTTTCGAGAATATCGCGAAAAACTCCAACCGCTTCGAAATATTTCGCAGTTCCGACAGATTTAAGATTCCTTCGCACCGTAGTGCGACGAATGTCCAAAATCGTCCAATCGACCAAACAACCATACACCCCTGTTCCCCGTTCCATTCCCTACGCTTTACTCTAATGGATCGACTGCGGTCGTCGTGCTGGTTTTCGAAAAAATCGCGAAATACACCATTCGCTCCGAAGCATTTCTCAGATTCGACAGATTTAAGATTCCTTCGCCCCGTAGTGCGACGCGTGTCTAAAATCGTGCAATCGACCAAACAAATATAGATCCCGGTTCCCCGTTCCATTGCCGACGTTTTACTCTAATGGTTCGACTGCGTTCGTCGTGCTGGTTTTCGAGAATATCGCGAAAAACTCCAACCGCTTCGAAATATTTCGCAGTTCCGACAGATTTAAGATTCCTTCGCACCGTAGTGCGACGAATGTCTAAAATCGTCCAATCGACCAAACAACCATTGATCCCTGTTCCCAGTTCCATTGCCTACGATTTACTCTAATGGTTTGACCGCGGTGGTCGTGGTGGTTTTCGAAGAAATCGCGAAAAATGCAATCCTTCCCAAATATTTCAATGTCCCGAAAGATTTAAGATTCCTTTGCACCGTAGTGCGACGAATGTCTAAGATCATCCAATCGACCAAACAACCAGACACCCCTGTTCCCCGTTCCATTGCCTCCGCTTTACTCTAATGGATCGACTGCGGTCGTCGTGCTGGTTTTCGAAAAAATCGCAAAAAACACCATCCGCTCCGAAGCATTTCGCAGTTCCGACAGATTTAAGATTCCTTCGCGCCGTAGTGCGACGAATGTCTAAAATCGTGAAATCGACCAAACAACCATAGATCCCTGTTCCCCGTTCCATTGCCGACGCTTTACTCTAATGGTTCGAATGCGTGCGTCGTGCTGGTTTTCGAGAATATCGTGAAAAATTCCAACCGCTCCGAAATATTTCGCAATTCCGACAGATTAAAGATTCCATCGCACCGTAGTGCGACGAATGTCTAAAATCCTCCAATCGACCAAACAACCATAGATCTCTGTTCCCCGTTCCATTGCCTACGCTTTACTCTAATGGATCGACTGCGGTCGTCGTGCTGGTTTTCGAAAAAATCGCGAAAAACACCATCCGCTCCGAAGCATTTCGCAGTTCCGACAGATTTGAGATTCCTTCGCGCCGTAGTGCGACGAATGTCTAAAATCGAGAAATCGACCAAACAACCATAGATCCCTGTTCCCCGTTCCATTGCCGACGTTTTACTTTAATGGTTCGACTGCGTTCGTGGGGCTGGTTTTCGTGAATATCGCGAAAAATTCCAACCGCTCCGAAATATTTCGCAATTCCGACAGATTTAAGATTCCTTCGCATCGTAGTGCGACGAATGTCTAAAATCGTCCAACCGACCAAACAACGATAGATCCCTGTTCCTCGTTCCATTGCCGACGTTTTACTCTAATGGTTCGACCGCGGTTGTCGTGCTGGTTTTCGAGAAAATCGCGAAAAACTCCAGTCGCTCCGAAATATTCCGCAGTTCCGACAGATTTAAGATTCCTTTGCACCGTAGTGCGACGAATGTTTAAAATCGTCCACTCGACCAAACAACCATAGATTCCTGTTCCCCGTGCCATTGCCTACACTTTACTCTAATGGATCGACTGCGGTCGTCGTGCTTGTTTTCAAAAAAATGGCGAAAAAATACCATTCGCTTCGAAATATTTCGCAGTTCCGACAGATTTAAGATTCCTTCGCACCGTAGTGCGACGAATGTCTAAAATCGTCCAATCGACCAAACAACAATAGATCCCTGTTCCCCGTTCCATTGCCTACGCTTTACTCTAATGGATCGACTGCGGTCGTCGTGCTGGTTTTCGAAAAAATCGCGAAAAACACCATTCGCTCCGAAGCATTTCGCAGTTCCGACAGATTTAAGATTCCTTCGCACCGTAGTGCGACGAATGTCTAAAATCGTCCAATCGACCAAACAACAAATCCCTGTTCCCCATTCCATTGCCTACGCTTTACTCTAATCGATCGACTGCGGTCGTCGTGCTGGTTTTCGAAAAAAATCGCGAAAAACACCATTCGCGCCGAAATATTCCGCAGTTCCGACAGATTTAAGATTCCTTCGCTCCGTAGTGCGACGAATGTTTAAAATCGAGCAATCGACCAAACAACCATAGATCCCTGTTCCCCGTTCCATTGCCTACGGTCTACTCTAAAGGATCGACTGCGGCCGTCGTGCTGGTTTTCGAAAAAATGGCGAAAAAATACCATTCACTTCGAAATATTTTGCGGTTCCGACAGATTTAAGATTCCGTCGCACCGTAGTGCGAAGAATGTCTAAAATCGTCCAATCGACCAAACAACAATAGATCCCTGTTCCCCGTTCCATTGCCTACGCTTTACTCTAATGGATCGACTGCGGTCGTCGTGCTGGTGTTCGAAAAAATCGCGAAAAACACCATTGGCGCCGAAATATTCCGCAGTTCCGACAGCTTTAAGATTCCTTCGCACCGAAGTACGACAAAACTCTAAAATCGTCCAATCGACCAAACAACAATAGATCCCTACTCCCCGTTCCATAGCCTACGCTTTACTCTAATGGATCGACTGCGGTCGTCGTGCTGGTTTTCGAAAAAATCGCGAAAAACACCATCCGCTCCGAAGCATTTCGCAGTTCCGACAGATTTAAGATTCCTTCGCGCCGTAGTGCGACGAATGTCTAAAATCGAGAAATCGACCAAACAACCATAGATCCCTGTTCCCCGTTCCATTGCCGACGTTTTACTCTAATGGTTCGACTGCGTTCGTGGGGCTGGTTTTCGAGAATATCGCGAAAAACTCCAACCGCTCCGAAATATTTCGCAATTCCGACAGATTTAAGATTCCTTCGCACCGAAGTACGACAAAACTCTAAAATCGTCCAATCGACCAAACAACAATAGATCCCTACTCCCCGTTCCATAGCCTACGCTTTACTCTAATGGATCGACTGCGGTCGTCGTGCTGGTTTTCGAAAAAATCGCGAAAAACACCATCCGCTCCGAAGCATTTCGCAGTTCCGACAGATTTAAGATTCCTTCGCGCCGTAGTGCGACGAATGTCTAAAATCGAGAAATCGACCAAACAACCATAGACCCCTGTTCCCCGTTCCATTGCCGACGTTTTACTCTAATGGTTCGACTGCGTTCGTGGGTCTGGTTTTCGAGAATATCGCGAAAAATTCCAACCGCTCCGAAATATTTCGCAATTCCGACAGATTTAAGATTCCTTCGCATCGTAGTGCGACAAATATCTAAAATTGTCCAACCGACCAAACAACCATAGATCCCTGTTCCTCGTTCCATTGCCGACGTTTTACTCTAATGTTTCGACTGCGGTTGTCGTGCTGGTTTTCGAGAAAATCGCGAAAAACTCCAGTCGCTCCGAAATATTCCGCAGTTCCGACAGATTTAAGATTCCTTTGCACCGTAGTGCGACGAATGTTTAAAATCGTCCACTCGACCAAACAACCATAGATTCCTGTTCCCCGTGCCATTGCCTACACTTTACTCTAATGGATCGACTGCGGTCGTCGTGCTTGTTTTCAAAAAAATGGCGAAAAAATACCATTCGCTTCGAAATATTTCGCAGTTCCGACAGATTTAAGATTCCTTCGCACCGTAGTGCGACGAATGTCTAAAATCGTCCAATCGACCAAACAACAATAGATCCCTGTTCCCCGTTCCATTGCCTACGCTTTACTCTAATGGATCGACTGCGGTCGTCGTGCTGGTTTTCGAAAAAATCGCGAAAAACACCATTCGCTCCGAAGCATTTCGCAGTTCCGACAGATTTAAGATTCCTTCGCACCGTAGTGCGACGAATGTCTAAAATCGTCCAATCGACCAAACAACAAATCCCTGTTCCCCATTCCATTGCCTACGCTTTACTCTAATCGATCGACTGCGGTCGTCGTGCTGGTTTTCGAAAAAAATCGCGAAAAACACCATTCGCGCCGAAATATTCCGCAGTTCCGACAGATTTAAGATTCCTTCGCTCCGTAGTGCGACGAATGTTTAAAATCGAGCAATCGACCAAACAACCATAGATCCCTGTTCCCCGTTCCATTGCCTACGGTCTACTCTAAAGGATCGACTGCGGTCGTCGTGCTGGTTTTCGAAAAAATGGCGAAAAAATACCATTCACTTCGAAATATTTTGCGGTTCCGACAGATTTAAGATTCCGTCGCACCGTAGTGCGAAGAATGTCTAAAATCGTCCAATCGACCAAACAACAATAGATCCCTGTTCCCCGTTCCATTGCCTACGCTTTACTCTAATGGATCGACTGCGGTCGTCGTGCTGGTGTTCGAAAAAATCGCGAAAAACACCATTGGCGCCGAAATATTCCGCAGTTCCGACAGCTTTAAGATTCCTTCGCACCGAAGTACGACAAAACTCTAAAATCGTCCAATCGACCAAACAACAATAGATCCCTACTCCCCGTTCCATAGCCTACGCTTTACTCTAATGGATCGACTGCGGTCGTCGTGCTGGTTTTCGAAAAAATCGCGAAAAACACCATCCGCTCCGAAGCATTTCGCAGTTCCGACAGATTTAAGATTCCTTCGCGCCGTAGTGCGACGAATGTCTAAAATCGAGAAATCGACCAAACAACCATAGATCCCTGTTCCCCGTTCCATTGCCGACGTTTTACTCTAATGGTTCGACTGCGTTCGTGGGGCTGGTTTTCGAGAATATCGCGAAAAACTCCAACCGCTCCGAAATATTTCGCAATTCCGACAGATTTAAGATTCCTTCGCACCGAAGTACGACAAAACTCTAAAATCGTCCAATCGACCAAACAACAATAGATCCCTACTCCCCGTTCCATAGCCTACGCTTTACTCTAATGGATCGACTGCGGTCGTCGTGCTGGTTTTCGAAAAAATCGCGAAAAACACCATCCGCTCCGAAGCATTTCGCAGTTCCGACAGATTTAAGATTCCTTCGCGCCGTAGTGCGACGAATGTCTAAAATCGAGAAATCGACCAAACAACCATAGATCCCTGTTCCCCGTTCCATTGCCGACGTTTTACTCTAATGGTTCGACTGCGTTCGTGGGGCTGGTTTTCGAGAATATCGCGAAAAACTCCAACCGCTCCGAAATATTTCGCAGTTCCGACAGATTTAAGATTCCTTCGCACCGTAGTGCGACGAATGTCTAAAATCGTCCAATCGACCAAACAACCATTGATCCCTGTTCCCAGTTCCATTGCCTACGATTTACTCTAATGGTTTGACCGCGGTGGTCGTGGTGGTTTTCGAAGAAATCGCGAAAAATGCAATCCTTCCCAAATATTTCAATGTCCCGAAAGATTTAAGATTCCTTTGCACCGTAGTGCGACGAATGTCTAAGATCATCCAATCGACCAAACAACCAGACACCCCTGTTCCCCGTTCCATTGCCTCCGCTTTACTCTAATGGATCGACTGCGGTCGTCGTGCTGGTTTTCGAAAAAATCGCAAAAAACACCATCCGCTCCGAAGCATTTCGCAGTTCCGACAGATTTAAGATTCCTTCGCGCCGTAGTGCGACGAATGTCTAAAATCGAGAAATCGACCAAACAACCATAGATCCCTGTTCCCCGTTCCATTGCCGACGTTTTACTTTAATGGTTCGACTGCGTTCGTGGGGCTGGTTTTCGTGAATATCGCGAAAAATTCCAACCGCTCCGAAATATTTCGCAATTCCGACAGATTTAAGATTCCTTCGCATCGTAGTGCGACGAATGTCTAAAATCGTCCAACCGACCAAACAACCATAGATCCCTGTTCCTCGTTCCATTACCGACGTTTTACTCTAATGGTTCGACCGCGGTTATCGTGCTGGTTTTCGAGAAAATCGCGAAAAACTCCATCCGCTCCGAAATATTTCGCAATTCCGACAGATTTAAGATTCCTTCGCACCGAAGTACGACGAATGTCTAAAATCGTCCAATCGACCAAACAACCATAGATCCTTATTCCCCGTTCCATTGCCTCCGCTTTACTCTAATGGATCGACTGCGGTCGTCGTGCTGGTTTTCCAAAAAATTGCGAAAAACACCATCCGCCCCGAAGCATTTCGCAGTTCCGACAGATTTAAGATTCCTTCGCACCGTAGTGCGACGAATGTCTAAAATCGTCCAATCGACCAAACAACCAGACACCCCTTTTCCCCGTTCCATTGCCACCGCTTTACTCTAATGGATCGTCTGCGGTCGTCGTGCTGGTTTTCGAAAAAATCGCGAAAAACACCATCCGCTCCGAAGCATTTCGCAGTTCCGACAGATTTAAGATTCCTTCGCGCCGTAGTGCGACGAATGTCTAAAATCGTCCAATCGATCAAACAGGCATAGATCCCTCTTCCCCGTTCCATTGCCGACGTTTTACTCTAATGGATCGACTGCGGTCGTCGTGCTGGTTTTCGAAAAAATCGCGAAAAACTCCATCCGCTCCGAAGCATTTCGCAGTTCCGACAGATTTAAGATTCCTTCGCGCCGTAGTGCGACGAATGTCTAAAATCGAGAAATCGACCAAACAACCATAGATCCCTGTTCCCCGTTCCATTGCCGACGTTTTACTCTAATGGTTCGACTGCGTTCGTGGGTCTGGTTTTCGAGAATATCGCGAAAAATTCCAACCGCTCCGAAATATTTCGCAATTCCGACAGATTTAAGATTCCTTCGCATCGTAGTGCGACAAATATCTAAAATTGTCCAACCGACCAAACAACCATAGATCCCTGTTCCTCGTTCCATTGCCGACGTTTTACTCTAATGGTTCGACTGCGGTTGTCGTGCTGGTTTTCGAGAAAATCGCGAAAAACTCCAGTCGCTCCGAAATATTCCGCAGTTCCGACAGATTTAAGATTCCTTTGCACCGTAGTGCGACGAATGTTTAAAATCGTCCACTCGACCAAACAACCATAGATTCCTGTTCCCCGTGCCATTGCCTACGCTTTACTCTAATGGATCGACTGCGATCGTCGTGCTGGTTTTCAAAAAAATGGCGAAAAAATACCATTCGCTTCGAAATATTTCGCGGTTCCGACAGATTTAAGATTCCTTCGCACCGTAGTGCGACGAATGTCTAAAATCGAGCAATCGACCAAACAACCATAGATCCCTGTTCCCCGTTCCCTTGCCTACGGTCTACTCTAAAGGATCGACTGCGGTCGTCGTGCTGGTTTTCGAAAAAATGGCGAAAAAATACCATTCACTTCGAAATATTTTGCGGTTCCGACAGATTTAAGATTCCGTCGCACCGTAGTGCGAAGAATGTCTAAAATCGTCCAATCGACCAAACAACAATAGATCCCTGTTCCCCGTTCCATTGCCTACGCTTTACTCTAATGGATCGACTGCGGTCGTCGTGCTGGTGTTCGAAAAAATCGCGAAAAACACCATTCGCGCCGAAATATTCCGCAGTTCCGACAGCTTTAAGATTCCTTCGCACCGAAGTACGACGAAAGTCTAAAATCGTCCAATCGACCAAACAACAATAGATCCCTACTCCCGTTCCATAGCCTACGCTTTACTCTAATGGATCGACTGCGGTCGTCGTGCTGGTTTTCGAAAAAATCGCGAAAAACACCATCCGCTCCGAAGCATTTCGCAGTTCCGACAGATTTAAGATTCCTTCGCGCCGTAGTGCGACGAATGTCTAAAATCGAGAAATCGACCAAACAACCATAGATCCCTGTTCCCCGTTCCATTGCCGACGTTTTACTCTAATGGTTCGACTGCGTTCGTGGGGCTGGTTTTCGAGAATATCGCGAAAAACTCCAACCGCTCCGAAATATTTCGCAATTCCGACAGATTTAAGATTCCTTCGCATCGTAGTGCGACGAATGTCTAAAATTGTCCAACCGACCAAACAACCATGGATCCCTGTTCCCCGTTCCATTGCCTACGCTTTACTCTAATGGATCGACTGCGGTCGTCGTGCTGGTTTTCGAAAAAATGGCGAAAAAATACCATTCGCTTCGAAATATTTCGCGGTTCCGACAGATTTAAGATTCCTTCGCACCGTAGTGCGACGAATGTCTAAAATCGTCCAATCGACCAAACAACAATAGATCCCTACTCCCCGTTCCATTGCCGACGTTTTACTCTAATGGTTCGACTGCGTTCGTCGTGCTGGTTTTCGAGAATATCGCGAAAAACTCCAACCGCTTCGAAATATTTCGCAGTTCCGACAGATTTAAGATTCCTTCGCACCGTAGTGCGACGAATGTCCAAAATCGTCCAATCGACCAAACAACCATACACCCCTGTTCCCCGTTCCATTCCCTACGCTTTACTCTAATGGATCGACTGCGGTCGTCGTGCTGGTTTTCGAAAAAATCGCGAAATACACCATTCGCTCCGAAGCATTTCTCAGATTCGACAGATTTAAGATTCCTTCGCGCCGTAGTGCGACGCGTGTCTAAAATCGTGCAATCGACCAAACAAATATAGATCCCGGTTCCCCGTTCCATTGCCGACGTTTTACTCTAATGGTTCGACTGCGTTCGTCGTGCTGGTTTTCGAGAATATCGCGAAAAACTCCAACCGCTTCGAAATATTTCGCAGTTCCGACAGATTTAAGATTCCTTCGCACCGTAGTGCGACGAATGTCTAAAATCGTCCAATCGACCAAACAACCATTGATCCCTGTTCCCAGTTCCATTGCCTACGATTTACTCTAATGGTTTGACCGCGGTGGTCGTGGTGGTTTTCGAAGAAATCGCGAAAAATGCAATCCTTCCCAAATATTTCAATGTCCCGAAAGATTTAAGATTCCTTTGCACCGTAGTGCGACGAATGTCTAAGATCATCCAATCGACCAAACAACCAGACACCCCTGTTCCCCGTTCCATTGCCTCCGCTTTACTCTAATGGATCGACTGCGGTCGTCGTGCTGGTTTTCGAAAAAATCGCGAAAAACTCCATCCGCTCCGAAGCATTTCGCAGTTCCGACAGATTTAAGATTCCTTCGCGCCGTAGTGCGACGAATGTCTAAAATCGAGAAATCGACCAAACAACCATAGATCCCTGTTCCCCGTTCCATTGCCGACGTTTTACTCTAATGGTTCGACTGCGTTCGTGGGTCTGGTTTTCGAGAATATCGCGAAAAATTCCAACCGCTCCGAAATATTTCGCAATTCCGACAGATTTAAGATTCCTTCGCATCGTAGTGCGACAAATATCTAAAATTGTCCAACCCACCAAACAACCATAGATCCCTGTTCCTCGTTCCATTGCCGACGTTTTACTCTAATGGTTCGACTGCGGTCGTCGTGCTGGTTTTCGAAAAAATGGCGAAAAAATACCATTCGCTTCGAAATATTTCGCGGTTCCGACAGATTTAAGATTCCTTCGCACCGTAGTGCGACGAATGTCTAAAATCGTCCAATCGACCAAACAATCATTGTTCCCTGTTCCCAGTTCCATTGCCTACGATTTACTCTAATGGTTTGACCGCGGTGGTCGTGGTGGTTTTCGAAGAAATCGCGAAAAATGCAATCCTTCCCAAATATTTCAATGTCCCGAAAGATTTAAGATTCCTTTGCACCGTAGTGCGACGAATGTCTAAGATCATCCAATCGACCAAACAACCAGACACCCCTGTTCCCCGTTCCATTGCCTCCGCTTTACTCTAATGGATCGACTGCGGTCGTCGTGCTGGTTTTCGAAAAAATCGCAAAAAACACCATCCGCTCCGAAGCATTTCGCAGTTCCGACAGATTTAAGATTCCTTCGCGCCGTAGTGCGACGAATGTCTAAAATCGTGAAATCGACCAAACAACCATAGATCCCTGTTCCCCGTTCCATTGCCGACGCTTTACTCTAATGGTTCGAATGCGTGCGTCGTGCTGGTTTTCGAGAATATCGTGAAAAATTCCAACCGCTCCGAAATATTTCGCAATTCCGACAGATTAAAGATTCCATCGCACCGTAGTGCGACGAATGTCTAAAATCCTCCAATCGACCAAACAACCATAGATCTCTGTTCCCCGTTCCATTGCCTACGCTTTACTCTAATGGATCGACTGCGGTCGTCGTGCTGGTTTTCGAAAAAATCGCGAAAAACACCATCCGCTCCGAAGCATTTCGCAGTTCCGACAGATTTGAGATTCCTTCGCGCCGTAGTGCGACGAATGTCTAAAATCGAGAAATCGACCAAACAACCATAGATCCCTGTTCCCCGTTCCATTGCCGACGTTTTACTTTAATGGTTCGACTGCGTTCGTGGGGCTGGTTTTCGTGAATATCGCGAAAAATTCCAACCGCTCCGAAATATTTCGCAATTCCGACAGATTTAAGATTCCTTCGCATCGTAGTGCGACGAATGTCTAAAATCGTCCAACCGACCAAACAACGATAGATCCCTGTTCCTCGTTCCATTGCCGACGTTTTACTCTAATGGTTCGACCGCGGTTGTCGTGCTGGTTTTCGAGAAAATTGCGAAAAACTCCAGTCGCACCGAAATATTCCGCAGTTCCGACAGATTTAAGATTCCTTCGCATCGTAGTGCGACGAATGTCTAAAATCGTCCAACCGACCAAACAACCATAGATCCCTGTTCCTCGTTCCATTGCCGACGTTTTACTCTAATGGTTCGACCGCGGTTATCGTGCTGGTTTTCGAGAAAATCGCGAAAAACTCCATCCGCTCCGAAATATTTCGCAATTCCGATAGATTTAAGATTCCTTCGCACCGAAGTACGACGAATGTCTAAAATCGTCCAATCGACCAAACAACCATAGATCCTTCTTCCCCGTTCCATTGCCTCCGCTTTACTCTAATGGATCGACTGCGGTCGTCGTGCTGGTTTTCCAAAAAATTGCGAAAAACACCATCCGCCCCGAAGCATTTCGCAGTTCCGACAGATTTAAGATTCCTTCGCACCGTAGTGCGACGAATGTCTAAAATCGTCCAATCGACCAAACAACCAGACACCCCTTTTCCCCGTTCCATTGCCACCGCTTTACTCTAATGGATCGTCTGCGGTCGTCGTGCTGGTTTTCGAAAAAATCGCGAAAAACACCATCCGCTCCGAAGCATTTCGCAGTTCCGACAGATTTAAGATTCCTTCGCGCCGTAGTGCGACGAATGTCTAAAATCGTCCAATCGATCAAACAGGCATAGATCCCTCTTCCCCGTTCCATTGCCGACGTTTTACTCTAATGGATCGACTGCGGTCGTCGTGCTGGTTTTCGAAAAAATCGCGAAAAACTCCATCCGCTCCGAAGCATTTCGCAGTTCCGACAGATTTAAGATTCCTTCGCGCCGTAGTGCGACGAATGTCTAAAATCGAGAAATCGACCAAACAACCATAGATCCCTGTTCCCCGTTCCATTGCCGACGTTTTACTGTAATGGTTCGACTGCGTTCGTGGGTCTGGTTTTCGAGAATATCGCGAAAAATTCCAACCGCTCCGAAATATTTCGCAATTCCGACAGATTTAAGATTCCTTCGCATCGTAGTGCGACAAATATCTAAAATTGTCCAACCGACCAAACAACCATAGATCCCTGTTCCTCGTTCCATTGCCGACGTTTTACTCTAATGGTTCGACTGCGGTTGTCGTGCTGGTTTTCGAGAAAATCGCGAAAAACTCCAGTCGCTCCGAAATATTCCGCAGTTCCGACAGATTTAAGATTCCTTTGCACCGTAGTGCGACGAATGTTTAAAATCGTCCACTCGACCAAACAACCATAGATTCCTGTTCCCCGTGCCATTGCCTACGCTTTACTCTAATGGATCGACTGCGATTGTCGTGCTGGTTTTCAAAAAAATGGCGAAAAAATACCATTCGCTTCGAAATATTTCGCGGTTCCGACAGATTTAAGATTCCTTCGCACCGTAGTGCGACGAATGTCTAAAATCGTCCGATCGACCAAACAACAATAGATCCCTGTTCCCCGTTCCATTGCCTACGCTTTACTCTAATGGATCGACTGCGGTCGTCGTGCTGGTTTTCGAAAAAATCGCGAAAAACACCATCCGCTCCGAAGCATTTCGCAGTTCCGACAGATTTAAGATTCCTTCGCGCCGTAGTGCGACGAATGTCTAAAATCGAGAAATCGACCAAACAACCATAGATCCCTGTTCCCCGTTTCATTGCCGACGTTTTACTTTAATGGTTCGACTGCGTTCGTGGGGCTGGTTTTCGTGAATATCGCGAAAAATTCCAACCGCTCCGAAATATTTCGCAATTCCGACAGATTTAAGATTCCTTCGCGCCGTAGTGCGACGAATGTCTAAAATCGAGAAATCGACCAAACAACCATAGATCCCTGTTCCCCGTTCCATTGCCGACGTTTTACTCTAATGGATCGACTGCGGTCGTCGTGCTGGTTTTCGAAAAAATCGCGAAAAACACCATCCGCTCCGAAGCATTTCGCAGTTCCGACAGATTTGAGATTCCTTCGCGCCGTAGTGCGACGAATGTCTAAAATCGTGAAATCGACCAAACAACCATAGATCCCTGTTCCCCGTTCCATTGCCGACGCTTTACTCTAATGGTTCGACTGCGTTCGTCGTGATGGTTTTCGAGAATATCGCGAAAAACTCCAACCGCTTCGAAATATTTCGCAGTTCCGACAGATTTAAGATTCCTTCGCACCGTAGTGCGACGAATGTCTAAAATCGTCCAATCGACCAAACAACCATTGATCCCTGTTCCCAGTTCCATTGCCTACGATTTACTCTAATGGTTTGACCGCGGTGGTCGTGGTGGTTTTCGAAGAAATCGCGAAAAATGCAATCCTTCCCAAATATTTCAATGTCCCGAAAGATTTAAGATTCCTTTGCACCGTAGTGCGACGAATGTCTAAGATCATCCAATCGATCAAACAACCAGACACCCCTGTTCCCCGTTCCATTGCCTCCGCTTTACTCTAATGGATCGACTGCGGTCGTCGTGCTGGTTTTCGAAAAAATCGCAAAAAACACCATCCGCTCCGAAGCATTTCGCAGTTCCGACAGATTTAAGATTCCTTCGCGCCGTAGTGCGACGAATGTCTAAAATCGTGAAATCGACCAAACAACCATAGATCCCTGTTCCCCGTTCCATTGCCGACGCTTTACTCTAATGGTTCGAATGCGTGCGTCGTGCTGGTTTTCGAGAATATCGTGAAAAATTCCAACCGCTCCGAAATATTTCGCAATTCCGACAGATTTAAGATTCCATCGCACCGTAGTGCGACGAATGTCTAAAATCCTCCAATCGACCAAACAACCATAGATCTCTGTTCCCCGTTCCATTGCCTACGCTTTACTCTAATGGATCGACTGCGGTCGTCGTGCTGGTTTTCGAAAAAATCGCGAAAAACACAATCCGCTCCGAAGCATTTCGCAGTTCCGACAGATTTGAGATTCCTTCGCGCCGTAGTGCGACGAATGTCTAAAATCGAGAAATCGACCAAACAACCATAGATCCCTGTTCCCCGTTCCATTGCCGACGTTTTACTTTAATGGTTCGACTGCGTTCGTGGGGCTGGTTTTCGTGAATATCGCGAAAAATTCTAACCGCTCCGAAATATTTCGCAATTCCGACGGATTTAAGATTCCTTCGCATCGTAGTGCGACGAATGTCTAAAATCGTCCAACCGACCAAACAACCATAGATCCCTGTTCCTCGTTCCATTGCCGACGTTTTACTCTAATGGTTCGACCGCGGTTATCGTGCTGGTTTTCGAGAAAATCGCGAAAAACTCCATCCGCTCCGAAATATTTCGCAATTCCGACAGATTTAAGATTCCTTCGCACCGAAGTACGACGAATGTCTAAAATCGTCCAATCGACCAAACAACCATAGATCCTTATTCCCCGTTCCATTGCCTCCGCTTTACTCTAATGGATCGACTGCGGTCGTCGTGCTGGTTTTCCAAAAAATTGCGAAAAACACCATCCGCCCCGAAGCATTTCGCAGTTCCGACAGATTTAAGATTCCTTCGCACCGTAGTGCGACGAATGTCTAAAATCGAGCAATCGACCAAACAACCATAGATCCTTGTTCCCCGTTCCATTGCCTACGGTCTACTCTAAAGGATCGACTGCGGTCGTCGTGCTGGTTTTCGAAAAAATGGCGAAAAAATATCATTCACTTCGAAATATTTTGCGGTTCCGACAGATTTAAGATTCCGTCGCACCGTAGTGCGAAGAATGTCTAAAATCGTCCAATCGACCAAACAACAATAGATCCCTGTTCCCCGTTCCATTGCCTACGCTTTACTCTAATGGATCGACTGCGGTCGTCGTGCTGGTGTTCGAAAAAATCGCGAAAAACTCCAACCGCTTCGAAATATTTCGCAGTTCCGACAGATTTAAGATTCCTTCGCACCGTAGTGCGACGAATGTCCAAAATCGTCCAATCGACCAAACAACCATAGATCCCTGTTCCTCGTTCCATTGCCGACGTTTTACTCTAATGGTTCGACCGCGGTTATCGTGCTGGTTTTCGAGAAAATCGCGAAAAACTCCATCCGCGCCGAAATATTCCGCAGTTCCGACAGCTTTAAGATTCCTTCGCACCGAAGTAGGACGAAAGTCTAAAATCGTCCAATCGACCAAACAACAATAGATCCCTACTCCCCGTTCCATAGCCTACGCTTTACTCTAATGGATCGACTGCGGTCGTCGTGCTGGTTTTCGAAAAAATCGCGAAAAACACCATCCGCTCCGAAGCATTTCGCAGTTCCGACAGATTTAAGATTCCTTCGCGCCGTAGTGCGACGAATGTCTAAAATCGAGAAATCGACCAAACAACCATAGATCCCTGTTCCCCGTTCCATTGCCGACGTTTTACTCTAATGGTTCGACTGCGTTCGTGGGGCTGGTTTTCGAGAATATCGCGAAAAACTCCAACCGCTCCGAAATATTTCGCAATTCCGACAGATTTAAGATTCCTTCGCATCGTAGTGCGACGAATGTCTAAAATTGTCCAACCGACCAAACAACCATGGATCCCTGTTCCCCGTTCCATTGCCTACGCTTTACTCTAATGGATCGACTGCGGTCGTCGTGCTGGTTTTCGAAAAAATCGCGAAATACACCATTCGCTCCGAAGCATTTCTCAGATTCGACAGATTTAAGATTCCTTCGCGCCGTAGTGCGACGCGTGTCTAAAATCGTGCAATCGACCAAACAACCATAGATCCCTACTCCCCGTTCCATTGCCGACGTTTTACTCTAATGGTTCGACTGCGTTCGTCGTGCTGGTTTTCGAGAATATCGCGAAAAACTCCAACCGCTTCGAAATATTTCGCAGTTCCGACAGATTTAAGATTCCTTCGCACCGTAGTGCGACGAATGTCCAAAATCGTCCAATCGACCAAACAACCATACACCCCTGTTCCCCGTTCCATTCCCTACGCTTTACTCTAATGGATCGACTGCGGTCGTCGTGCTGGTTTTCGAAAAAATCGCGAAATACACCATTCGCTCCGAAGCATTTCTCAGATTCGACAGATTTAAGATTCCTTCGCGCCGTAGTGCGACGCGTGTCTAAAATCGTGCAATCGACCAAACAACCATAGATCCCTGTTCCTCGTTCCATTGCCGACGTTTTACTTTAATGGTTCGACTGCGTTCGTGGGGCTGGTTTTCGTGAATATCGCGAAAAATTCCAACCGCTCCGAAATATTTCGCAATTCCGACAGATTTAAGATTCCTTCGCATCGTAGTGCGACGAATGTCTAAAATCGTGCAATCGACCAAACAACCATAGATCCCTACTCCCCGTTCCATTGCCGACGTTTTACTCTAATGGTTCGACTGCGTTCGTCGTGCTGGTTTTCGAGAATATCGCGAAAAACTCCAACCGCTTCGAAATATTTCGCAGTTCCGACAGATTTAAGATTCCATCGCACCGTAGTGCGACGAATGTCTAAAATCCTCCAATCGACCAAACAACCATAGATCTCTGTTCCCCGTTCCATTGCCTACGCTTTACTCTAATGGATCGACTGCGGTCGTCGTGCTGGTTTTCGAAAAAATCGCGAAAAACACAATCCGCTCCGAAGCATTTCGCAGTTCCGACAGATTTAAGATTCCTTCGCGCCGTAGTGCGACGAATGTCTAAAATCGAGAAATCGACCAAACAACCATAGATCCCTGTTCCCCGTTCCATTGCCGACGTTTTACTTTAATGGTTCGACTGCGTTCGTGGGGCTGGTTTTCGTGAATATCGCGAAAAATTCCAACCGCTCCGAAATATTTCGCAATTCCGACAGATTTAAGATTCCTTCGCATCGTAGTGCGACGAATGTCTAAAATCGTCCAACCGACCAAACAACCATAGATCCCTGTTCCTCGTTCCATTGCCGACGTTTTACTCTAATGGTTCGACCGCGGTTATCGTGCTGGTTTTCGAGAAAATCGCGAAAAACTCCATCCGCTCCGAAATATTTCGCAATTCCGACAGATTTAAGATTCCTTCGCACCGAAGTACGACGAATGTCTAAAATCGTCCAATCGACCAAACAACCATAGATCCTTATTCCCCGTTCCATTGCCTCCGCTTTACTCTAATGGATCGACTGCGGTCGTCGTGCTGGTTTTCGAGAATATCGCGAAAAACTCCAACCGCTTCGAAATATTTCGCAGTTCCGACAGATTTAAGATTCCTTCGCACCGTAGTGCGACGAATGTCTAAAATCGTCCAATCGACCAAACAACCATTGATCCCTGTTCCCAGTTCCATTGCCTACGATTTACTCTAATGGTTTGACCGCGGTGGTCGTGGTGGTTTTCGAAGAAATCGCGAAAAATGCAATCCTTCCCAAATATTTCAATGTCCCGAAAGATTTAAGATTCCTTTGCACCGTAGTGCGACGAATGTCTAAGATCATCCAATCGACCAAACAACCAGACACCCCTGTTCCCCGTTCCATTGCCTCCGCTTTACTCTAATGGATCGACTGCGGTCGTCGTGCTGGTTTTCGAAAAAATCGCAAAAAACACCATCCGCTCCGAAGCATTTCGCAGTTCCGACAGATTTAAGATTCCTTCGCGCCGTAGTGCGACGAATGTCTAAAATCGTGAAATCGACCAAACAACCATAGATCCCTGTTCCCCGTTCCATTGCCGACGCTTTACTCTAATGGTTCGAATGCGTGCGTCGTGCTGGTTTTCGAGAATATCGTGAAAAATTCCAACCGCTCCGAAATATTTCGCAATTCCGACAGATTTAAGATTCCATCGCACCGTAGTGCGACGAATGTCTAAAATCCTCCAATCGACCAAACAACCATAGATCTCTGTTCCCCGTTCCATTGCCTACGCTTTACTCTAATGGATCGACTGCGGTCGTCGTGCTGGTTTTCGAAAAAATCGCGAAAAACACAATCCGCTCCGAAGCATTTCGCAGTTCCGACAGATTTAAGATTCCTTCGCGCCGTAGTGCGACGAATGTCTAAAATCGAGAAATCGACCAAACAACCATAGATCCCTGTTCCCCGTTCCATTGCCGACGTTTTACTTTAATGGTTCGACTGCGTTCGTGGGGCTGGTTTTCGTGAATATCGCGAAAAATTCCAACCGCTCCGAAATATTTCGCAATTCCGACAGATTTAAGATTCCTTCGCATCGTAGTGCGACGAATGTCTAAAATCGTCCAACCGACCAAACAACCATAGATCCCTGTTCCTCGTTCCATTGCCGACGTTTTACTCTAATGGTTCGACCGCGGTTATCGTGCTGGTTTTCGAGAAAATCGCGAAAAACTCCATCCGCTCCGAAATATTTCGCAATTCCGACAGATTTAAGATTCCTTCGCACCGAAGTACGACGAATGTCTAAAATCGTCCAATCGACCAAACAACCATAGATCCTTATTCCCCGTTCCATTGCCTCCGCTTTACTCTAATGGATCGACTGCGGTCGTCGTGCTGGTTTTCGAGAAAATCGCGAAAAACTCCAGTCGCACCGAAATATTCCGCAATTCCGACAGATTTAAGATTCCTTCGCATCGTAGTGCGACGAATGTCTAAAATCGTCCAATCGACCAAACAACCAGACACCCCTTTTCCCCGTTCCATTGCCACCGCTTTACTCTAATGGATCGTCTGCGGTCGTCGTGCTGGTTTTCGAAAAAATCGCGAAAAACACCATCCGCTCCGAAGCATTTCGCAGTTCCGACAGATTTAAGATTCCTTCGCGCCGTAGTGCGACGAATGTCTAAAATCGTCCAATCGATCAAACAGGCATAGATCCCTCTTCCCCGTTCCATTGCCGACGTTTTACTCTAATGGATCGACTGCGGTCGTCGTGCTGGTTTTCGAAAAAATCGCGAAAAACTCCATCCGCTCCGAAGCATTTCGCAGTTCCGACAGATTTAAGATTCCTTCGCGCCGTAGTGCGACGAATGTCTAAAATCGAGAAATCGACCATACAACCATAGATCCCTGTACCCCGTTCCATTGCCGACGTTTTACTCTAATGGTTCGACTGCGTTCGTGGGTCTGGTTTTCGAGAATATCGCGAAAAATTCCAACCGCTCCGAAATATTTCGCAATTCCGACAGATTTAAGATTCCTTCGCATCGTAGTGCGACAAATATCTAAAATTGTCCAACCGACCAAACAACCATAGATCCCTGTTCCTCGTTCCATTGCCGACGTTTTACTCTAATGGTTCGACTGCGGTTGTCGTGCTGGTTTTCGAGAAAATCGCGAAAAACTCCAGTCGCTCCGAAATATTCCGCAGTTCCGACAGATTTAAGATTCCTTTGCACCGTAGTGCGACGAATGTTTAAAATCGTCCACTCGACCAAACAACCATAGATTCCTGTTCCCCGTGCCATTGCCTACGCTTTACTCTAATGGATCGACTGCGATCGTCGTGCTGGTTTTCAAAAAAATGGCGAAAAAATACCATTCGCTTCGAAATATTTCGCGGTTCCGACAGATTTAAGATTCCTTCGCACCGTAGTGCGACGAATGTCTAAAATCGAGCAATCGACCAAACAACCATAGATCCCTGTTCCCCGTTCCATTGCCTACGGTCTACTCTAAAGGATCGACTGCGGTCGTCGTGCTGGTTTTCGAAAAAATGGCGAAAAAATACCATTCACTTCGAAATATTTTGCGGTTCCGACAGATTTAAGATTCCGTCGCACCGTAGTGCGAAGAATGTCTAAAATCGTCCAATCGACCAAACAACAATAGATCCCTGTTCCCCGTTCCATTGCCTACGCTTTACTCTAATGGATCGACTGCGGTCGTCGTGCTGGTGTTCGAAAAAATCGCGAAAAACACCATTCGCGCCGAAATATTCCGCAGTTCCGACAGCTTTAAGATTCCTTCGCACCGAAGTACGACGAAAGTCTAAAATCGTCCAATCGACCAAACAACAATAGATCCCTACTCCCCGTTCCATAGCCTACGCTTTACTCTAATGGATCGACTGCGGTCGTCGTGCTGGTTTTCGAAAAAATCGCAAAAACACCATCCGCTCCGAAGCATTTCGCAGTTCCGACAGATTTAAGATTCCTTCGCGCCGTAGTGCGACGAATGTCTAAAATCGAGAAATCGACCAAACAACCATAGATCCCTGTTCCCCGTTCCATTGCCGACGTTTTACTCTAATGGTTCGAATGCGTTCGTCGTGCTGGTTTTCGAGAATATCGCGAAAAATTCCAACCGCTCCGAAATATTTCGCAATTCCGACAGATTTCAGATTCCTTCGCACCGAAGTACGACGAATGTCTAAAATCGTCCAATCGACCAAACAACCATAGATCCCTATTCCCCGTTCCATTGCCTCCGCTTTACTCTAATGGATCGACTGCGGTCGTCGTGCTGGTTTTCCAAAAAATCGCGAAAAACACCATCCGCTCCGAAGCATTTCGCAGTTCCGACAGATTTAAGATTCCTTCGCGCCGTAGTGCGACGAATGTCTAAAATCGTCCAATCGATCAAACAGGCATAGATCCCTCTTCCCCGTTCCATTGCCGACGTTTTACTCTAATGGATCGACTGCGGTCGTCGTGCTGGTTTTCAAAAAAATCGCGAAAAACACCATCCGCTCCGAAGCATTTCGCAGTTCCGACAGATTTAAGATTCCTTCGCGCCGTAGTGCGACGAATGTCTAAAATCGAGAAATCGACCAAACAACCATAGATCCCTGTTCCCCGTTCCATTGCCGACGTTTTACTCTAATGGTTCGACTGCGTTCGTGGGTCTGGTTTTCGAGAATATCGCGAAAAATTCCAACCGCTCCGAAATATTTCGCAATTCCGACAGATTTAAGATTCCTTCGCATCGTAGTGCGACAAATATCTAAAATTGTCCAACCGACCAAACAACCATAGATCCCTGTTCCTCGTTCCATTGCCGACGTTTTACTCTAATGGTTCGACTGCGGTTGTTGTGCTGGTTTTCGAGAAAATCGCGAAAAACTCCAGTCGCTCCGAAATATTCCGCAGTTCCGACAGATTTAAGATTCCTTTGCACCGTAGTGCGACGAATGTTTAAAATCGTCCACTCGACCAAACAACCATAGATTCCTGTTCCCCGTGCCATTGCCTACGCTTTACTCTAATGGATCGACTGCGGTCGTCGTGCTGGTTTTCGAAAAAATCGCGAAAAACACCATTCGCTCCGAAGCATTTCGCAGTTCCGACAGATTTAAGATTCCTTCGCACCGTAGTGCGACGAATGTCTAAAATCGTCCATTCGACCAAACAACAAATCCCTGTTCCCCGTTCCATTGCCTACGCTTTACTCTAATGGATCGACTGCGGTCGTCGTGCTGGTTTTCGAAAAAAATCGCGAAAAACACCATTCGCGCCGAAATATTCCGCAGTTCCGACAGATTTAAGATTCCTTCGCACCGTAGTGCGACGAATGTTTAAAATCGAGAAATCGACCAAACAACCATAGATCCCTGTTCCACGTTCCATTGCCGACGCTTTACTCTAATGGTTCGAATGCGTTCGTCGTGCTGGTTTTCGAGAATATCGCGAAAAATTCCAACCGCTCCGAAATATTTCGCAATTCCGACAGATTTCAGATTCCTTCGCACCGAAGTACGACGAATGTCTAAAATCGTCCAATCGACCAAACAACCATAGATCCCTATTCCCCGTTCCATTGCGTCCGCTTTACTCTAATGGATCGACTGCGGTCGTCGTGCTGGTTTTCCAAAAAATCGCGAAAAACACCATCCGCTCCGAAGCATTTCGCAGTTCCGACAGATTTAAGATTCCTTCGCGCCGTAGTGCGACGAATGTCTAAAATCGTCCAATCGATCAAACAGGCATAGATCCCTCTTCCCCGTTCCATTGCCGACGTTTTACTCTAATGGATCGACTGCGGTCGTCGTGCTGGTTTTCGAAAAAATCGCGAAAAACCCCATCCGCTCCGAAGCATTTCGCAGTTCCGACAGATTTAAGATTCATTCGCGCCGTAGTGCGACGAATGTCTAAAATCGAGAAATCGACCAAACAACCATAGATCCCTGTTCCCCGTTCCATTGCCGACGTTTTACTCTAATGGTTCGACTGCGTTCGTGGGTCTGGTTTTCGAGAATATCGCGAAAAATTCCAACCGCTCCAAAATATTTCGCAATTCCGACAGATTTAAGATTCCTTCGCATCGTAGTGCGACAAATATCTAAAATTGTCCAACCGACCAAACAACCATAGATGCCTGTTCCTCCTTCCATTGCCGACGTTTTACTCTAATGGTTCGACTGCGGTTGTCGTGCTGGTTTTCGGGAAAATCGCGAAAAACTCCATCCGCTCCGAAATATTTCGCAATTCCGACAGATTTAAGATTCCTTCGCACCGAAGTACGACGAATGTCTAAAATCGTCCAATCGACCAAACAACCATAGATCCTTATTCCCCGTTCCATTGCCTCCGCTTTACTCTAATGGATCGACTGCGGTCGTCGTGCTGGTTTTCGAGAAAATCGCGAAAAACTCCAGTCGCACCGAAATATTCCGCAATTCCGACAGATTTAAGATTCCTTCGCATCGTAGTGCGACGAATGTCTAAAATCGTCCAATCGACCAAACAACCAGACACCCCTTTTCCCCGTTCCATTGCCACCGCTTTACTCTAATGGATCGTCTGCGGTCGTCGTGCTGGTTTTCGAAAAAATCGCGAAAAACACCATCCGCTCCGAAGCATTTCGCAGTTCCGACAGATTTAAGATTCCTTCGCGCCGTAGTGCGACGAATGTCTAAAATCGTCCAATCGATCAAACAGGCATAGATCCCTCTTCCCCGTTCCATTGCCGACGTTTTACTCTAATGGATCGACTGCGGTCGTCGTGCTGGTTTTCGAAAAAATCGCGAAAAACTCCATCCGCTCCGAAGCATTTCGCAGTTCCGACAGATTTAAGATTCCTTCGCGCCGTAGTGCGACGAATGTCTAAAATCGAGAAATCGACCAAACAACCATAGATCCCTGTTCCCCGTTCCATTGCCGACGTTTTACTCTAATGGTTCGACTGCGTTCGTGGGTCTGGTTTTCGAGAATATCGCGAAAAATTCCAACCGCTCCGAAATATTTCGCAATTCCGACAGATTTAAGATTCCTTCGCATCGTAGTGCGACAAATATCTAAAATTGTCCAACCGACCAAACAACCATAGATCCCTGTTCCTCGTTCCATTGCCGACGTTTTACTCTAATGGTTCGACTGCGGTTGTCGTGCTGGTTTTCGAGAAAATCGCGAAAAACTCCAGTCGCTCCGAAATATTCCGCAGTTCCGACAGATTTAAGATTCCTTTGCACCGTAGTGCGACGAATGTTTAAAATCGTCCACTCGACCAAACAACCATAGATTCCTGTTCCCCGTGCCATTGCCTACGCTTTACTCTAATGGATCGACTGCGATCGTCGTGCTGGTTTTCAAAAAAATGGCGAAAAAATACCATTCGCTTCGAAATATTTCGCGGTTCCGACAGATTTAAGATTCCTTCGCACCGTAGTGCGACGAATGTCTAAAATCGAGCAATCGACCAAACAACCATAGATCCCTGTTCCCCGTTCCATTGCCTACGGTCTACTCTAAAGGATCGACTGCGGTCGTCGTGCTGGTTTTCGAAAAAATGGCGAAAAAATACCATTCACTTCGAAATATTTTGCGGTTCCGACAGATTTAAGATTCCGTCGCACCGTAGTGCGAAGAATGTCTAAAATCGTCCAATCGACCAAACAACAATAGATCCCTGTTCCCCGTTCCATTGCCTACGCTTTACTCTAATGGATCGACTGCGGTCGTCGTGCTGGTGTTCGAAAAAATCGCGAAAAACACCATTCGCGCCGAAATATTCCGCAGTTCCGACAGCTTTAAGATTCCTTCGCACCGAAGTACGACGAAAGTCTAAAATCGTCCAATCGGCCAAACAACAATAGATCCCTACTCCCCGTTCCATAGCCTACGCTTTACTCTAATGGATCGACTGCGGTCGTCGTGCTGGTTTTCGAAAAAATCGCAAAAACACCATCCGCTCCGAAGCATTTCGCAGTTCCGACAGATTTAAGATTCCTTCGCGCCGTAGTGCGACGAATGTCTAAAATCGAGAAATCGACCAAACAACCATAGATCCCTGTTCCCCGTTCCATTGCCGACGTTTTACTCTAATGGTTCGAATGCGTTCGTCGTGCTGGTTTTCGAGAATATCGCGAAAAATTCCAACCGCTCCGAAATATTTCGCAATTCCGACAGATTTGAGATTCCTTCGCGCCGTAGTGCGACGAATGTCTAAAATCGAGAAATCGACCAAACAACCATAGATCCCTGTTCCCCGTTCCATTGCCGACGTTTTACTTTAATGGTTCGACTGCGTTCGTGGGGCTGGTTTTCGTGAATATCGCGAAAAATTCCAACCGCTCCGAAGCATTTCGCAGTTCCGACAGATTTAAGATTCCTTCGCGCCGTAGTGCGACGAATGTCTAAAATCGAGAAATCGACCAAACAACCATAGATCCCTGTTCCCCGTTCCATTGCCGACGTTTTACTCTAATGGATCGACTGCGGTCGTCGTGCTGGTTTTCGAAAAAATCGCGAAAAACACCATCCGCTCCGAAGCATTTCGCAGTTCCGACAGATTTGAGATTCCTTCGCGCCGTAGTGCGACGAATGTCTAAAATCGTGAAATCGACCAAACAACCATAGATCCCTGTTCCCCGTTCCATTGCCGACGCTCTACTCTAATGGTTCGACTGCGTTCGTCGTGATGGTTTTCGAGAATATCGCGAAAAACTCCAACCGCTTCGAAATATTTCGCAGTTCCGACAGATTTAAGATTCCTTCGCACCGTAGTGCGACGAATGTCTAAAATCGTCCAATCGACCAAACAACCATTGATCCCTGTTCCCAGTTCCATTGCCTACGATTTACTCTAATGGTTTGACCGCGGTGGTCGTGGTGGTTTTCGAAGAAATCGCGAAAAATGCAATCCTTCCCAAATATTTCAATGTCCCGAAAGATTTAAGATTCCTTTGCACCGTAGTGCGACGAATGTCTAAGATCATCCAATCGACCAAACAACCAGACACCCCTGTTCCCCGTTCCATTGCCTCCGCTTTACTCTAATGGATCGACTGCGGTCGTCGTGCTGGTTTTCGAAAAAATCGCAAAAAACACCATCCGCTCCGAAGCATTTCGCAGTTCCGACAGATTTAAGATTCCTTCGCGCCGTAGTGCGACGAATGTCTAAAATCGTGAAATCGACCAAACAACCATAGATCCCTGTTCCCCGTTCCATTGCCGACGCTTTACTCTAATGGTTCGAATGCGTGCGTCGTGCTGGTTTTCGAGAATATCGTGAAAAATTCCAACCGCTCCGAAATATTTCGCAATTCCGACAGATTTAAGATTCCATCGCACCGTAGTGCGACGAATGTCTAAAATCCTCCAATCGACCAAACAACCATAGATCTCTGTTCCCCGTTCCATTGCCTACGCTTTACTCTAATGGATCGACTGCGGTCGTCGTGCTGGTTTTCGAAAAAATCGCGAAAAACACAATCCGCTCCGAAGCATTTCGCAGTTCCGACAGATTTAAGATTCCTTCGCGCCGTAGTGCGACGAATGTCTAAAATCGAGAAATCGACCAAACAACCATAGATCCCTGTTCCCCGTTCCATTGCCGACGTTTTACTTTAATGGTTCGACTGCGTTCGTGGGGCTGGTTTTCGTGAATATCGCGAAAAATTCCAACCGCTCCGAAATATTTCGCAATTCCGACAGATTTAAGATTCCTTCGCATCGTAGTGCGACGAATGTCTAAAATCGTCCAACCGACCAAACAACCATAGATCCCTGTTCCTCGTTCCATTGCCGACGTTTTACTCTAATGGTTCGACCGCGGTTATCGTGCTGGTTTTCGAGAAAATCGCGAAAAACTCCATCCGCTCCGAAATATTTCGCAATTCCGACAGATTTAAGATTCCTTCGCACCGAAGTACGACGAATGTCTAAAATCGTCCAATCGACCAAACAACCATAGATCCTTATTCCCCGTTCCATTGCCTCCGCTTTACTCTAATGGATCGACTGCGGTCGTCGTGCTGGTTTTCGAGAAAATCGCGAAAAACTCCAGTCGCACCGAAATATTCCGCAATTCCGACAGATTTAAGATTCCTTCGCATCGTAGTGCGACGAATGTCTAAAATCGTCCAATCGACCAAACAACCAGACACCCCTTTTCCCCGTTCCATTGCCACCGCTTTACTCTAATGGATCGTCTGCGGTCGTCGTGCTGGTTTTCGAAAAAATCGCGAAAAACACCATCCGCTCCGAAGCATTTCGCAGTTCCGACAGATTTAAGATTCCTTCGCGCCGTAGTGCGACGAATGTCTAAAATCGTCCAATCGATCAAACAGGCATAGATCCCTCTTCCCCGTTCCATTGCCGACGTTTTACTCTAATGGATCGACTGCGGTCGTCGTGCTGGTTTTCGAAAAAATCGCGAAAAACTCCATCCGCTCCGAAGCATTTCGCAGGTCCGACAGATTTAAGATTCCTTCGCGCCGTAGTGCGACGAATGTCTAAAATCGAGAAATCGACCAAACAACCATAGATCCCTGTTCCCCGTTCCATTGCCGACGTTTTACTCTAATGGTTCGACTGCGTTCGTGGGTCTGGTTTTCGAGAATATCGCGAAAAATTCCAACCGCTCCGAAATATTTCGCAATTCCGACAGATTTAAGATTCCTTCGCATCGTAGTGCGACAAATATCTAAAATTGTCCAACCGACCAAACAACCATAGATCCCTGTTCCTCGTTCCATTGCCGACGTTTTACTCTAATGGTTCGACTGCGGTTGTCGTGCTGGTTTTCGAGAAAATCGCGAAAAACTCCAGTCGCTCCGAAATATTCCGCAGTTCCGACAGATTTAAGATTCCTTTGCACCGTAGTGCGACGAATGTTTAAAATCGTCCACTCGACCAAACAACCATAGATTCCTGTTCCCCGTGCCATTGCCTACGCTTTACTCTAATGGATCGACTGCGATCGTCGTGCTGGTTTTCAAAAAAATGGCGAAAAAATACCATTCGCTTCGAAATATTTCGCGGTTCCGACAGATTTAAGATTCCTTCGCACCGTAGTGCGACGAATGTCTAAAATCGAGCAATCGACCAAACAACCATAGATCCCTGTTCCCCGTTCCATTGCCTACGGTCTACTCTAAAGGATCGACTGCGGTCGTCGTGCTGGTTTTCGAAAAAATGGCGAAAAAATACCATTCACTTCGAAATATTTTGCGGTTCCGACAGATTTAAGATTCCGTCGCACCGTAGTGCGAAGAATGTCTAAAATCGTCCAATCGACCAAACAACAATAGATCCCTGTTCCCCGTTCCATTGCCTACGCTTTACTCTAATGGATCGACTGCGGTCGTCGTGCTGGTGTTCGAAAAAATCGCGAAAAACACCATCCGCTCCGAAGCATTTCGCAGTTCCGACAGATTTAAGATTCCTTCGCGCCGTAGTGCGACGAATGTCTAAAATCGAGAAATCGACCAAACAACCATAGATCCCTGTTCCCCGTTCCATTGCCGACGTTTTACTCTAATGGTTCGAATGCGTTCGTCGTGCTGGTTTTCGAGAATATCGCGAAAAATTCCAACCGCTCCGAAATATTTCGCAATTCCGACAGATTTCAGATTCCTTCGCACCGAAGTACGACGAATGTCTAAAATCGTCCAATCGACCAAACAACCATAGATCCCTATTCCCCGTTCCATTGCCTCCGCTTTACTCTAATGGATCGACTGCGGTCGTCGTGCTGGTTTTCCAAAAAATCGCGAAAAACACCATCCGCTCCGAAGCATTTCGCAGTTCCGACAGATTTAAGATTCCTTCGCGCCGTAGTGCGACGAATGTCTAAAATCGTCCAATCGATCAAACAGGCATAGATCCCTCTTCCCCGTTCCATTGCCGACGTTTTACTCTAATGGATCGACTGCGGTCGTCGTGCTGGTTTTCAAAAAAATCGCGAAAAACACCATCCGCTCCGAAGCATTTCGCAGTTCCGACAGATTTAAGATTCCTTCGCGCCGTAGTGCGACGAATGTCTAAAATCGAGAAATCGACCAAACAACCATAGATCCCTGTTCCCCGTTCCATTGCCGACGTTTTACTCTAATGGTTCGACTGCGTTCGTGGGTCTGGTTTTCGAGAATATCGCGAAAAATTCCAACCGCTCCGAAATATTTCGCGATTCCGACAGATTTAAGATTCCTTCGCATCGTAGTGCGACAAATATCTAAAATTGTCCAACCGACCAAACAACCATAGATCCCTGTTCCTCGTTCCATTGCCGACGTTTTACTCTAATGGTTCGACTGCGGTTGTTGTGCTGGTTTTCGAGAAAATCGCGAAAAACTCCAGTCGCTCCGAAATATTCCGCAGTTCCGACAGATTTAAGATTCCTTTGCACCGTAGTGCGACGAATGTTTAAAATCGTCCACTCGACCAAACAACCATAGATTCCTGTTCCCCGTGCCATTGCCTACGCTTTACTCTAATGGATCGACTGCGGTCGTCGTGCTGGTTTTCGAAAAAATCGCGAAAAACACCATTCGCTCCGAAGCATTTCGCAGTTCCGACAGATTTAAGATTCCTTCGCACCGTAGTGCGACGAATGTCTAAAATCGTCCATTCGACCAAACAACAAATCCCTGTTCCCCGTTCCATTGCCTACGCTTTACTCTAATGGATCGACTGCGGTCGTCGTGCTGGTTTTCGAAAAAAATCGCGAAAAACACCATTCGCGCCGAAATATTCCGCAGTTCCGACAGATTTAAGATTCCTTCGCGCCGTAGTGCGACGAATGTCTAAAATCGTCCAATCGATCAAACAGGCATAGATCCCTCTTCCCCGTTCCATTGCCGACGTTTTACTCTAATGGATCGACTGCGGTCGTCGTGCTGGTTTTCGAAAAAATCGCGAAAAACCCCATCCGCTCCGAAGCATTTCGCAGTTCCGACAGATTTAAGATTCATTCGCGCCGTAGTGCGACGAATGTCTAAAATCGAGAAATCGACAAAACAACCATAGATCCCTGTTCCCCGTTCCATTGCCGACGTTTTACTCTAATGGTTCGACTGCGTTCGTGGGTCTGGTTTTCGAGAATATCGCGAAAAATTCCAACCGCTCCAAAATATTTCGCAATTCCGACAGATTTAAGATTCCTTCGCATCGTAGTGCGACAAATATCTAAAATTGTCCAACCGACCAAACAACCATAGATCCCTGTTCCTCCTTCCATTGCCGACGTTTTACTCTAATGGTTCGACTGCGGTTGTCGTGCTGGTTTTCGGGAAAATCGCGAAAAACTCCAGTCGCTCCGAAATATTCCGCAGTTCCGACAGATTTAAGATTCCTTTGCACCGTAGTGCGACGAATGTTTAAAATCGTCCACTCGACCAAACAACAATAGATCCCTACTCCCCGTTCCATTGCCGACGTTTTACTCTAATGGTTCGACTGCGTTCGTCGTGCTGGTTTTCGAGAATATCGCGAAAAACTCCAACCGCTTCGAAATATTTCGCAGTTCCGACAGATTTAAGATTCCTTCGCACCGTAGTGCGACGAATGTCCAAAATCGTCCAATCGAACAAACAACCATACACCCCTGTTCCCCGTTCCATTGCCTACGCTTTACTCTAATGGATCGACTGCGGTCGTCGTGCTGGTTTTCGAAAAAATCGCGAAATACACCATTCGCTCCGAAGCATTTCCCAGTTTCGACAGATTTAAGATTCCTTTGCGCCGTAGTGCGACGCGTGTCTAAAATCGTGCAATCGACCAAACAAATATAGATCCCGGTTCCCCGTTCCATTGCCGACGTTTTACTCTAATGGTTCGACTGCGTTCGTCGTGCTGGTTTTCGAGAATATCGCGAAAAACTCCAACCGCTTCGAAATATTTCGCAGTTCCGACAGATTTAAGATTCCTTCGCACCGTAGTGCGACGAATGTCTAAAATCGTCCAATCGACCAAACAACCATTGATCCCTGTTCCCAGTTCCATTGCCTACGATTTACTCTAATGGTTTGACCGCGGTGGTCGTGGTGGTTTTCGAAGAAATCGCGAAAAATGCAATCCTTCCCAAATATTTCAATGTCCCGAAAGATTTAAGATTCCTTCGCACCGTAGTGCGACGAATGTCTAAAATCATCCAATCGACCAAACAACCAGACACCCCTGTTCCCCGTTCCATTGCCTCCGCTTTACTCTAATGGATCGACTGCGGTCGTCGTGCTGGTTTTCGAAAAAATCGCGAAAAACACCATCCGCTCCGAAGCATTTCGCAGTTCCGACAGATTTAAGATTCCTTCGCGCCGTAGTGCGACGAATGTCTAAAATCGAGAAATCGACCAAACAACCATAGATCCCTGTTCCCCGTTCCATTGCCTACGGTCTACTCTAAAGGATCGACTGCGGTCGTCGTGCTGGTTTTCGAAAAAATGGCGAAAAAATACGATTCGCTTCGAAATATACCGCAGTTCCGACAGATTTAAGATTCCTTTGCACCGTAGTGCGACGAATGTCTAAAACCGTCCACTCGACCAAACAACCATAGATCCCTGTTCCCCGTTCCATTGCCTACGCTTTACTCTAATGGATCGACTTCGGTCGTCGTGCTGGTTTTCGAAAAAATGGCGAAAAAATACGATTCGCTTCGAAATATTTCGCGGTTCCGACAGTTTTAAGATTCCTTCGCACCGTAGTGCGACGAATGTTTAAAATCGGGCAATCGACCAAACAACCATAGATCCCTGTTCCCCGTTCCATTGCCTACTGTCTACTCTAAAGGATCGAATGCGGTCGTCGTGCTGGTTTTCGATAAAATCGCGAAAAATACCATTCGCTCCGAAGCATTTCGCAGTTCCGACAGATTTAAGATTCCTTCGCGCCGTAGTGCGACGAATGTCTAAAATCGAGAAATCGACCAAACAACCATAGATCCCTGTTCCCCGTTCCATTGCCGACGTTTTACTTTAATGGTTCGACTGCGTTCGTGGGGCTGGTTTTCGTGAATATCGCGAAAAATTCCAACCGCTCCGAAATATTTCGCAATTCCGACAGATTTAAGATTCCTTTGCACCGTAGTGCGACGAATGTCTAAAATCGTCCACTCGACCAAACAACCATAGATCCCTGTTCCCCGTTCCATTGCCTACGCTTTACTCTAATGGATCGACTGCGGTCGTCGTGCTGGTTTTCGAAAAAATGGCGAAAAAATACGATTCGCTTCGAAATATTTCGCGGTTCCGACAGTTTTAAGATTCCTTCGCACCGTAGTGCGACGAATGTTTAAAATCGAGCAGTCGACCAAACAACCATAGATCCCTGTTCCCCGTTCCATTGCCTACGGTCTACTCTAAAGGATCGACTGCGGTCGTCGTGCTGGTGTCCGAAAAAATCGCGAAAGATACCATTCGCTTCGAAATATTTCGCACTTCCGACAAATTTAAGATTCCTCCGCACCGTAGTGCGAGGAATGTCTAAAATCGTCCAATCGACCAAACAACCATACACCCCTGTTCCCCGTTTCATTGCCTCCGCTTTACTCTAATGTATCGACTGCGGTCGTCGTGCTGGTTTTCGAAAAAATCGCAAAAAACACCATCCGCTCCGAAGCATTTCGCAGTTCCGACAGATTTAAGATTCCTTCGCGCCGTAGTGCGACGAATGTCTATAATTGTGAAATCTACCAAACAACCATAGATCCCTGTTCCCCGTTCCATTGCCGACGCTTTACTCTAATGGTTCGAATGCGTTCGTCGTGCTGGTTTTCGAGAATATCGCGAAAAACTCCAACCGCTTCGAAATATTTCGCAGTTCCGACAGATTTAAGATTCCTTCGCACCGTAGTGCGACGAATGTCCAAAATCGTCCAATCGACCAAACAACCATACACCCCTGTTCCCCGTTCCATTGCCTACGCTTTACTCTAATGGATCGACTGCGGTCGTCGTGCTGGTTTTCGAAAAAATCGCGAAATACACCATTCGCTCCGAAGCATTTCCCAGTTTCGACAGATTTAAGATTCCTTTGCGCCGTAGTGCGACGCGTGTCTAAAATCGTGCAATCGACCAAACAAATATAGATCCCGGTTCCCCGTTCCATTGCCGACGATTTACTCTAATGGTTCGACTGCGTTCGTCGTGCTGGTTTTCGAGAATATCGCGAAAAACTCCAACCGCTTCGAAATATTTCGCAGTTCCGACAGATTTAAGATTCCTTCGCACCGTAGTGCGACGAATGTCTAAAATCGTCCAATCGACCAAACAACAATTGATCCCTGTTCCCAGTTCCATTGCCTACGATTTACTCTAATGGTTTGACCGCGGTGGTCGTGGTGGTTTTCGAAGAAATCGCGAAAAATGCAATCCTTCCCAAATATTTCAATGTCCCGAAAGATTTAAGATTCCTTCGCACCGTAGTGCGACGAATGACTAAAATCATCCAATCGACCAAACAACCAGACACCCCTGTTCCCCGTTCCATTGCCTCCGCTTTACTCTAATGGATCGACTGCGGTCGTCGTGCTGGTTTTCGAAAAAATCGCAAAAAACACCATCCGCTCCGAAGCATTTCGCAGTTCCGACAGATTTAAGATTCCTTCGCGCCGTAGTGCGACGAATGTCTAAAATCGTGAAATCGACCAAACAACCATAGATCCCTGTTCCCCGTTCCATTGCCGACGCTTTACTCTAATGGTTCGAATGCGTTCGTCGTGCTGGTTTTCGAGAATATCGTGAAAAATTCCAACCGCTCCGAAATATTTCGCAATTCCGACAGATTTAAGATTCCATCGCACCGTAGTGCGACGAATGTCTAAAATCCTCCAATCGACCAAACAACCATAGATCTCTGTTCCCCGTTCCATTGCCTACGCTTTACTCTAATGGATCGACTGCGGTCGTCGTGCTGGTTTTCGAAAAAATCGCGAAAAACACCATCCGCTCCGAAGCATTTCGCAGTTCCGACAGATTTGAGATTCCATCGCGCCGTAGTGCGACGAATGTCTAAAATCGAGAAATCGACCAAACAACCATAGATCCCTGTTCCCCGTTCCATTGCCTACGCTTTACTCTAATGGATCGACTGCGGTCGTCGTGCTGGTTTTCGAAAAAATGGCGAAAAAATACGATTCGCTTCGAAATATTTCGCGGTTCCGACAGTTTTAAGATTCCTTCGCACCGTAGTGCGACGAATGTTTAAAATCGAGCAATCGACCAAACAACCATAGAACCCTGTTCCCCGTTCCATTGCCTACGGTCTACTCTAAAGGATCGACTGCGGTCGTCGTGCTGGTTTTCGAAAAAATCGCGAAGAATACCAATCGCTTCGAAATATTTCGCACTTCCGACAATTTTAATATTATTTCGCACCGTAGTGCGAGGAATGTCTAAAATCGTCCAATCGACCAAACAACCATACACCGCTGTTCCCCGTTCCATGGCCTCCGTTTTACTCTAATGGATCGAATGCGTCCGTCGTGCTGGTTTTCGAGAATATCGCGAAAAACACCATTCGCTCCGAAGTATTTCGCAGTTACGACAGATTTAAGATTCCTTCGCGCCGTAGTGCGACGCGTGTCTAAAATCGTGCAATCGACCAAACAACCATATCCCTGTTCCCAGTTCCATTGCCTACGCTTTACTCCAATGGATCGACTGCGGTCGTCGTGCTGGTGTCCGAAAAAATCGCGAAAAACACCATTCGCGCCGAAATATTCCGCAGTTCCGACAGATTTAAGATTCCTTCGCACCGAATTACGACGAATATCTAAAATCGTCCAATCGACCAAACAACAATAGATCCCTACTCCCCGTTCCATTGCCTACGCTTTACTCTAATGGATCGACTGCCGTCGTCGTGCTGGTTTTCGAAAAAATCGCGAAAAACTCCATACGCTCCGAAGCATTTCGCAGTTCCAACAGATTTAAGATTCCTTCGCGCCGTAGTGCGACGAATGTCTAAAATCGAGAAATCGACCAAACAACCATAGATCCCTGTTCCCCGTTCCATTGCCTACGGTCTACTCTAAAGGATCGACTGCGGTCGTCGTGCTGGTTTTCGAAAAAATGGCGAAAAAATACGATTCGCTTCGAAATATACGGCAGTTCCGACAGATTTAAGATTCCTTTGCACCGTAGTGCGACGAATGTCTAAAACCGTCCACTCGACCAAACAACCATAGATCCCTGTTCCCCGTTCCATTGCCTACGCTTTACTCTAATGGATCGACTTCGGTCGTCGTGCTGGTTTTCGAAAAAATGGCGAAAAAATACGATTCGCTTCGAAATATTTCGCGGTTCCGACAGTTTTAAGATTCCTTCGCACCGTAGTGCGACGAATGTTTAAAATCGAGCAATCGACCAAACAACCATAGATCCCTGTTCCCCGTTCCATTGCCTACTGTCTACTCTAAAGGATCGACTGCGGTCGTCGTGCTGGTTTTCGAAAAAATCGCGAAAAATACCATTCGCTCCGAAGCATTTCGCAGTTCCGACAGATTTAAGATTCCTTCGCGCCGTAGTGCGACGAATATCTAAAATCGAGAAATCGACCAAACAACCATAGATCCCTGTTCCCCGTTCCATTTCCGACGTTTTACTTTAATGGTTCGACTGCGTTCGTGGGGCTGGTTTTCGTGAATATCGCGAAAAATTCCAACCGCTCCGAAATATTTCGCATTTCCGACAGATTTAAGATTCCTTCGCATCGTAGTGCGACGAATGTCTAAAATCGTCCAACCGACCAAACAACGATAGATCCCTGTTCCTCGTTCCATTGCCGACGTTTTACTCTAACGGTTCGACCGCGGTTGTCGTGCTGGTTTTCGAGAAAATCGCGAAAAACTCCAGTCGCACCGAAATATTCCGCAGTTCCGACAGATTTAAGATTCCTTTGCACCGTAGTGCGACGAATGTCTAAAATCGTCCACTCGACCAAACAACCATAGATCCCTGTTCCCCGTTCCATTGCCTACGCTTTACTCTAATGGATCGACTGCGGTCGTCGTGCTGGTTTTCGAAAAAATGGCGAAAAACAGCATCCGCTCCGAAGCATTTCGCAGTTCCGACAGATTTAAGATTCCTTCGCGCCGTAGTGCGACGAATGTCTAAAATCGAGAAATCTACCAAACAACCATAGATCCCTGTTCCCCGTTCCATTGCCGACGTTTTACTCTAATGGTTCGACTGCGTTTGTGGGGCTGGTTTTCGAGAATATCGCGAAAAATTCCAACCGCTCCGAAATATTTCGCAATTCCGACAGATTTAAGATTCCTTCGCATCGTAGTGCGACGAATGTCTAAAATCGTCCAACCGACCAAACAACCATAGATCCCTGTTCCTCGTTCCATTGCCGACGTTTTACTCTAATGGTCCGACCGGGGTTATCGTGCTGGTTTTCGAGAAAATCGCGAAAAACTCCAGTCGCACCGAAATATTCCGCAGTTCCGACAGATTTAAGATTCCTTCGCACCGTAGTGCGACGAATGTTTAAAATCGAGCAGTCGACCAAACAACCATAGATCTCTGTTCCCCGTTCCATTGCCTACGGTCTACTCTAAAGGATCGACTGCGGTCGTCGTGCTGGTTTTCGAAAAAATCGCGAAAGATTACATTCGCTTCGAAATATTTCGCACTTCCGACAAATTTAAGATTCCTCCGCACCGTAGTGCGAGGAATGTCTAAGATCGTCCAATCGACCAAACAACCATACACCCCTGTTCCCCGTTTCATTGCCTCCGCTTTACTCTAATGTATCGACTGCGGTCGTCGTGCTGGTTTTCGAAAAAATCGCAAAAAACACCATCCGCTCCGAAGCATTTCGCAGTTCCGACAGATTTAAGATTCCTTCGCGCCGTAGTGCGACGAATGTCTAAAATTGTGAAATCGACCAAACAACCATAGATCCCTGTTCCCCGTTCCATTGCCGACGCTTTACTCTAATGGTTCGAATGCGTTCGTCGTGCTGGTTTTCGAGAATATCGTGAAAAATTCCAACCGCTTCGAAATATTTCGCACTTCCGACAAATTTAAGATTCCTCCGCACCGTAGTGCGAGGAATGTCTAAAATCGTCCAATCGACCAAACAACCATACACCCGTGTTCCCCGTTCCATTGCCTCCGCTTTACTCTAATGCATCGACTGCGGTCGTCGTGCTGGTTTTCGAAAAAATCACAAAAAACACCATCCGCTCCGAAGCATTTCGCAGTTCCGACAGATTTAAGATTCCTTCGCGCCGTAGTGCGACGAATGTCTAAAATCGTGAAATCGACCAAACAACCATAGATCCCTGTTCCCCGTTCCATTGCCGACGTTTTACTCTAATGGTCCGACCGCGGTTATCGTGCTGGTTTTCGAGAAAATCGCGAAAAACTCCAGTCGCACCGAAATATTCCGCAGTTCCGACAGATTTAAGATTCCTTCGCACCGTAGTGCGACGAATGTTTAAAATCGAGCAGTCGACCAAACAACCATAGATCCCTGTTCCCCGTTCCATTGCCTACGGTCTACTCTAAAGGATCGACTGCGGTCGTCGTGCTGGTTTTCGAAAAAATCGCGAAAAATACCATTCGCTTCGAAATATTTCGCACTTCCGACAAATTTAAGATTCCTCCGCACCGTAGTGCGAGGAATGTCTAAAATCGTCCAATCGACCAAACAACCATACACCCCTGTTCCCCGTTTCATTGCCTCCGCTTTACTCTAATGTATCGACTGCGGTCGTCGTGCTGGTTTTCGAAAAAATCGCAAAAAACACCATCCGCTCCTAAGCATTTCGCTGTTCCGACAGATTTAAGATTCCTTCGCGCCGTAGTGTGACGAATGTCTAAAATCCTCCAATCGACCAAACAACCATAGATCTCTGTTCCTCGTTCCATTGCCGACGTTTTATTCTAATGGTTCGACCGCGGTTGTCGTGCTGGTTTTCGAGAAAACCGCGAAAAACTCCAGTCGCGCCGAAATATTTCGCAGTTCCGACAGATTTAAGATTCCTTTGCACCGTAGTGCGACGAATGTCTAAAATCGAGCAATCGACCAAACAACCATAGATCCCTGTTCCCCGTTCCATTGCCTACGGTCTACTCTAATGGATCGACTGCGGTCGTCGTGCTGGTTTTCGAAAAAATGGCGAAAAAATACGATTCGCTTCGAAATATTTCGCGGTTCCGACAGTTTTAAGATTCCTTCGCGCCGTAGTGTGACAAATGTCTAAAATCCTCCAATCGACCAAACAACCATAGATCCCTGTTCCCCGTTCCATTGCCTACGCTTTACTCTAATGGATCGACTGCGTTCGTGGGGCTGGTTTTCGTGAATATCGCGAAAAATTCCAACCGCTCCAAAATATTTGGCAATTCCGACAGATTTAAGATTCCTTTGCACCGTAGTGCGACGAATGTCTAAAATCGTCCACTCGACCAAACAACCATAGATCCCTGTTCCCCGTTCCATTGCCTACGGTCTACTCTAAAGGATCGACTGCGGTCGTCGTGCTGGTTTTCGAAAAAATCGCGAAAGATACCATTCGCTTCGAAATATTTCGCACTTCCGACAAATTTAAGATTCCTCCGCACCGTAGTGCGAGGAATGTCTAAAATCGTCCAATTGACCAAACAACCATACACCCCTGTTCCCCGTTTCATTGCCTCCGCTTTACTCTAATGTATCGACTGCGGTCGTCGTGCTGGTTTTCGAAAAAATCGCAAAAAACACCATCCGCTCCGAAGCATTTCGCAGTTCCGACAGATTTAAGATTCCTTCGCGCCGTAGTGCGACGAATGTCTAAAATTGTGAAATCGACCAAACAACCATAGATCCCTGTTCCCCGTTCCATTGCCTACGCTTTACTCTAATGGATCGACTGCGTTCGTGGGGCTGGTTTTCGTGAATATCGCGAAAAATTCCAACCGCTCCAAAATATTTGGCAATTCCGACAGATTTAAGATTCCTTTGCACCGTAGTGCGACGAATGTCTAAAATCGTCCACTCGACCAAACAACCATAGATCCCTGTTCCCCGTTCCATTGCCGACGTTTTACTCTAATGGTCCGACCGCGGTTATCGTGCTGGTTTTCGAAAAAAATCGCGAAAAACACCATTCGCGCCGAAATATTCCGCAGTTCCGACAGATTTAAGATTCCTTCGCACCGTAGTGCGACGAATGTTTAAAATCGAGCAATCGACCAAACAACCATAGATCCCTGTTCCCCGTTCCAATGCCTACGGTCTACTCTAAAGGATCGACTGCGGTCGTCGTGCTGGTTTTCGAAAAAATGGCGAAAAAATACCATTCGCTTCGAAATATTTTGCGGTTCCGACAGATTTAAGATTCCTTCGCACCGTAGTGCGAAGAATGTCTAAAATCGTCCAATCGACCAAACAACAATAGATCCCTGTTCCCCGTTCCATTGCCTACGCTTTACTCTAATGGATCGACTGCGGTCGTCGTGCTGGTGTTCGAAAAAGTCGCGAAAAACACCATTCGCGCCGAAATATTCCGCAGTTCCGACAGCTTTAAGATTCCTTCGCACCGAAGTACGACGAAAGTCTAAAATCGTCCAATCGACCAAACAACAATAGATCCCTACTACCCGTTCCATAGCCTACGCTTTACTCTAATGGATCGACTGCGGTCGTCGTGCTGGTTTTCGAAAAAATCGCGAAAAACACCATCCGCTCCGAAGCATTTCGCAGTTCCGACAGATTTAAGATTCCTTCGCGCCGTAGTGCGACGAATGTCTAAAATCGAGAAATCGACCAAACAACCATAGATCCCTGTTCCCCGTTCCATTGCCGACGTTTTACTCTAATGGTTCGACTGCGTTCGTGGGGCTGGTTTTCGAGAATATCGCGAAAAACTCCAACCGCTCCGAAATATTTCGCAATTCCGACAGATTTAAGATTCCTTCGCATCGTAGTGCGACGAATGTCTAAAATTGTCCAACCGACCAAACAACCATGGATCCCTGTTCCTCGTTCCATTGCCGACTTTTACTCTAATGGTTCGACCGCGGTTGTCGTGCTGGTTTTCGAGAAAATCGCGAAAAACTCCAGTCGCGCCGAAATATTCCGCAGTTCCGAGAGATTTAAGATTCCTTTGCACCGTAGTGCGACGCATGTCTAAGATCGTCCACTCGACCGAACAACCGTAGATCCCTGTTCCCCGTTCCATTGCCTACGCTTTACTCTAATGGATCGACTGCGGTCGTCGTGCTGGTTTTCGAAAAAATGGCGAAAAAATACCATTCGCTTCGAAATATTTCGCGGTTCCGACAGATTTAAGATTCCTTCGCACCGTAGTGCGACGAATGTCTAAAATCGTCCAATCGACCAAACAACAATAGATCCCTACTCCCCGTTTCATTGCCGACGTTTTACTCTAATGGTTCGACTGCGTTCGTCGTGCTGGTTTTCGAGAATATCGCGAAAAACTCCAACCGCTTCGAAATATTTCGCAGTTCCGACAGATTTAAGATTCCTTCGCACCGTAGTGCGACGAATGTCCAAAATCGTCCAATCGACCAAACAACCATACACCCCTGTTCCCCGTTCCATTGCCTACGCTTTACTCTAATGGTTCGACTGCGTTCGTCGTGCTGGTTTTCGAGAATATCGCGAAAAACTCCAACCGCTTCGAAATATTTCGCAGTTCCGACAGATTTAAGATTCCTTCGCACCGTAGTGCGACGAATGTCTAAAATCGTCCAATCGACCAAACAACAATAGATCCCTACTCCCCGTTCCATTGCCGACGTTTTACTCTAATGGTTCGACTGCGTTCGTCGTGCTGGTTTTCGAGAATATCGCGAAAAACTCCAACCGCTTCCAAATATTTCGCAGTTCCGACAGATTTAAGATTCCTTCGCGCCGTAGTGCGACGCGTGTCTAAAATCGGGCAATCGACCAAACAAATATAGATCCCGGTTCCCCGTTCCATTGCCGACGTTTTACTCTAATGGTTCGACTGCGTTCGTCGTGCTGGTTTTCGAGAATATCGCGAAAAACTCCAACCGCTTCGAAATATTTCGCAGTTCCGACAGATTTAAGATTCCTTCGCACCGTAGTGCGACGAATGTCTAAAATCGTCCAATCGACCAAACAACCATTGATCCCTGTTCCCAGTTCCATTGCCGACGATTTACTCTAATGGTTTGACTGCGCTGGTCGTGGTGGTTTTCGAAGAAATCGCGAAAAATGCAATCCTTCCCAAATATTTCAATGTCCCGAAAGATTTAAGATTCCTTCGCACCGTAGTGCGACGGATGTCTAAAATCATCCAATCGACCAAACAACCAGACACCCCTGTTCCCCGTTCCATTGCCTCCGCTTTACTCTAATGGATCGACTGCGGTCGTCGTGCTGGTTTTCGAAAAAATCGCAAAAAACACCATCCGCTCCGAAGCATTTCGCAGTTCCGACAGATTTAAGATTCCTTCGCGCCGTAGTGCGACGAATGTCTAAAATCGTGAAATTGACCAAACAACCATAGATCCCTGTTCCCCGTTCCATTGCCGACGCTTTACTCTAATGGTTCGAATGCGTTCGTCGTGCTGGTTTTCGAGAATATCGTGAAAAATTCCAACCGCTCCGAAATATTTCGCAATTCCGACAGATTTAAGATTCCATCGCACCGTAGTGCGACGAATGTCTAAAATCCTCCAATCGACCAAACAACCATAGATCTCTGTTCCCCGTTCCATTGCCTACGCTTTACTCTAATGGATCGACTGCGGTCGTCGTGCTGGTTTTCGAAAAAATCGCGAAAAACACCATCCGCTCCGAAGCATTTCGCAATTCCGACAGATTTGAGATTCCTTCGCGCCGTAGTGCGACGAATGTCTAAAATCGAGAAATCGACCAAACAACCATAGATCCCTGCTCCCCGTTCCATTGCCGACGCTTTACTCTAATGGTTCGAATGCGTTCGTCGTGCTGGTTTTCGAGAATATCGTGAAAAATTCCAACCGCTCCGAAATATTTCGCAATTCCGACAGATTTAAGATTCCATCGCACCGTAGTGCGACGAATGTCTAAAATCCTCCAATCGACCAAACAACCATAGATCTCTGTTCCCCGTTCCATTGCCTACGCTTTACTCTAATGGATCGACTGCGGTCGTCGTGCTGGTTTTCGAAAAAATCGCGAAAAACACCATCCGCTCCGAAGCATTTCGCAGTTCCGACAGATTTGAGATTCCTTCGCGCCGTAGTGCGACGAATGTCTAAAATCGAGAAATCGACCAAACAACCATAGATCCCTGCTCCCCGTTTCATTGCCGACGCTTTACTCTAATGGTTCGAATGCGTTCGTCGTGCTGGTTTTCGAGAATATCGTGAAAAATTCCAACCGCTCCGAAATATTTCGCAATTCCGACAGATTTAAGATTCCTTCGCATCGTAGTGCGACGAATGTCTAAAATCGTCCAACCGACCAAACAACCATAGATCCCTGTTCCTCGTTCCATTGCCGACGTTTTACTCTAATGGTCCGACCGGGGTTATCGTGCTGGTTTTCGAGAAAATCGCGAAAAACTCCAGTCGCACCGAAATATTCCGCAGTTCCGACAGATTTAAGATTCCTTCGCACCGTAGTGCGACGAATGTTTAAAATCGAGCAGTCGACCAAACAACCATAGATCTCTGTTCCCCGTTCCATTGCCTACGGTCTACTCTAAAGGATCGACTGCGGTCGTCGTGCTGGTTTTCGAAAAAATCGCGAAAGATTACATTCGCTTCGAAATATTTCGCACTTCCGACAAATTTAAGATTCCTCCGCACCGTAGTGCGAGGAATGTCTAAGATCGTCCAATCGACCAAACAACCATACACCCCTGTTCCCCGTTTCATTGCCTCCGCTTTACTCTAATGTATCGACTGCGGTCGTCGTGCTGGTTTTCGAAAAAATCGCAAAAAACACCATCCGCTCCGAAGCATTTCGCAGTTCCGACAGATTTAAGATTCCTTCGCGCCGTAGTGCGACGAATGTCTAAAATTGTGAAATCGACCAAACAACCATAGATCCCTGTTCCCCGTTCCATTGCCGACGCTTTACTCTAATGGTTCGAATGCGTTCGTCGTGCTGGTTTTCGAGAATATCGTGAAAAATTCCAACCGCTTCGAAATATTTCGCACTTCCGACAAATTTAAGATTCCTCCGCACCGTAGTGCGAGGAATGTCTAAAATCGTCCAATCGACCAAACAACCATACACCCGTGTTCCCCGTTCCATTGCCTCCGCTTTACTCTAATGCATCGACTGCGGTCGTCGTGCTGGTTTTCGAAAAAATCACAAAAAACACCATCCGCTCCGAAGCATTTCGCAGTTCCGACAGATTTAAGATTCCTTCGCGCCGTAGTGCGACGAATGTCTAAAATCGTGAAATCGACCAAACAACCATAGATCCCTGTTCCCCGTTCCATTGCCGACGTTTTACTCTAATGGTCCGACCGCGGTTATCGTGCTGGTTTTCGAGAAAATCGCGAAAAACTCCAGTCGCACCGAAATATTCCGCAGTTCCGACAGATTTAAGATTCCTTCGCACCGTAGTGCGACGAATGTTTAAAATCGAGCAGTCGACCAAACAACCATAGATCCCTGTTCCCCGTTCCATTGCCTACGGTCTACTCTAAAGGATCGACTGCGGTCGTCGTGCTGGTTTTCGAAAAAATCGCGAAAAATACCATTCGCTTCGAAATATTTCGCACTTCCGACAAATTTAAGATTCCTCCGCACCGTAGTGCGAGGAATGTCTAAAATCGTCCAATCGACCAAACAACCATACACCCCTGTTCCCCGTTTCATTGCCTCCGCTTTACTCTAATGTATCGACTGCGGTCGTCGTGCTGGTTTTCGAAAAAATCGCAAAAAACACCATCCGCTCCTAAGCATTTCGCTGTTCCGACAGATTTAAGATTCCTTCGCGCCGTAGTGTGACGAATGTCTAAAATCCTCCAATCGACCAAACAACCATAGATCTCTGTTCCTCGTTCCATTGCCGACGTTTTATTCTAATGGTTCGACCGCGGTTGTCGTGCTGGTTTTCGAGAAAACCGCGAAAAACTCCAGTCGCGCCGAAATATTTCGCAGTTCCGACAGATTTAAGATTCCTTTGCACCGTAGTGCGACGAATGTCTAAAATCGAGCAATCGACCAAACAACCATAGATCCCTGTTCCCCGTTCCATTGCCTACGGTCTACTCTAATGGATCGACTGCGGTCGTCGTGCTGGTTTTCGAAAAAATGGCGAAAAAATACGATTCGCTTCGAAATATTTCGCGGTTCCGACAGTTTTAAGATTCCTTCGCGCCGTAGTGTGACAAATGTCTAAAATCCTCCAATCGACCAAACAACCATAGATCCCTGTTCCCCGTTCCATTGCCTACGCTTTACTCTAATGGATCGACTGCGTTCGTGGGGCTGGTTTTCGTGAATATCGCGAAAAATTCCAACCGCTCCAAAATATTTGGCAATTCCGACAGATTTAAGATTCCTTTGCACCGTAGTGCGACGAATGTCTAAAATCGTCCACTCGACCAAACAACCATAGATCCCTGTTCCCCGTTCCATTGCCTACGCTTTACTCTAATGGATCGACTGCGGTCGTCGTGCTGGTTTTCGAAAAAATGGCGAAAAAATACGATTCGCTTCGAAATATTTCGCGGTTCCGACAGTTTTAAGATTCCTTCGCACCGTAGTGCGACGAATGTTTAAAATCGAGCAGTCGACCATACAACCATAGATCCCTGTTCCCCGTTCCATTGCCTACGGTCTACTCTAAAGGATCGACTGCGGTCGTCGTGCTGGTTTTCGAAAAAATCGCGAAAGATACCATTCGCTTCGAAATATTTCGCACTTCCGACAAATTTAAGATTCCTCCGCACCGTAGTGCGAGGAATGTCTAAAATCGTCCAATTGACCAAACAACCATACACCCCTGTTCCCCGTTTCATTGCCTCCGCTTTACTCTAATGTATCGACTGCGGTCGTCGTGCTGGTTTTCGAAAAAATCGCAAAAAACACCATCCGCTCCGAAGCATTTCGCAGTTCCGACAGATTTAAGATTCCTTCGCGCCGTAGTGCGACGAATGTCTAAAATTGTGAAATCGACCAAACAACCATAGATCCCTGTTCCCCGTTCCATTGCCTACGCTTTACTCTAATGGATCGACTGCGTTCGTGGGGCTGGTTTTCGTGAATATCGCGAAAAATTCCAACCGCTCCAAAATATTTGGCAATTCCGACAGATTTAAGATTCCTTTGCACCGTAGTGCGACGAATGTCTAAAATCGTCCACTCGACCAAACAACCATAGATCCCTGTTCCCCGTTCCATTGCCGACGTTTTACTCTAATGGTCCGACCGCGGTTATCGTGCTGGTTTTCGAAAAAAATCGCGAAAAACACCATTCGCGCCGAAATATTCCGCAGTTCCGACAGATTTAAGATTCCTTCGCACCGTAGTGCGACGAATGTTTAAAATCGAGCAATCGACCAAACAACCATAGATCCCTGTTCCCCGTTCCAATGCCTACGGTCTACTCTAAAGGATCGACTGCGGTCGTCGTGCTGGTTTTCGAAAAAATGGCGAAAAAATACCATTCGCTTCGAAATATTTTGCGGTTCCGACAGATTTAAGATTCCTTCGCACCGTAGTGCGAAGAATGTCTAAAATCGTCCAATCGACCAAACAACAATAGATCCCTGTTCCCCGTTCCATTGCCTACGCTTTACTCTAATGGATCGACTGCGGTCGTCGTGCTGGTGTTCGAAAAAGTCGCGAAAAACACCATTCGCGCCGAAATATTCCGCAGTTCCGACAGCTTTAAGATTCCTTCGCACCGAAGTACGACGAAAGTCTAAAATCGTCCAATCGACCAAACAACAATAGATCCCTACTACCCGTTCCATAGCCTACGCTTTACTCTAATGGATCGACTGCGGTCGTCGTGCTGGTTTTCGAAAAAATCGCGAAAAACACCATCCGCTCCGAAGCATTTCGCAGTTCCGACAGATTTAAGATTCCTTCGCGCCGTAGTGCGACGAATGTCTAAAATCGAGAAATCGACCAAACAACCATAGATCCCTGTTCCCCGTTCCATTGCCGACGTTTTACTCTAATGGTTCGACTGCGTTCGTGGGGCTGGTTTTCGAGAATATCGCGAAAAACTCCAACCGCTCCGAAATATTTCGCAATTCCGACAGATTTAAGATTCCTTCGCATCGTAGTGCGACGAATGTCTAAAATTGTCCAACCGACCAAACAACCATGGATCCCTGTTCCTCGTTCCATTGCCGACTTTTACTCTAATGGTTCGACCGCGGTTGTCGTGCTGGTTTTCGAGAAAATCGCGAAAAACTCCAGTCGCGCCGAAATATTCCGCAGTTCCGAGAGATTTAAGATTCCTTTGCACCGTAGTGCGACGCATGTCTAAGATCGTCCACTCGACCGAACAACCGTAGATCCCTGTTCCCCGTTCCATTGCCTACGCTTTACTCTAATGGATCGACTGCGGTCGTCGTGCTGGTTTTCGAAAAAATGGCGAAAAAATACCATTCGCTTCGAAATATTTCGCGGTTCCGACAGATTTAAGATTCCTTCGCACCGTAGTGCGACGAATGTCTAAAATCGTCCAATCGACCAAACAACAATAGATCCCTACTCCCCGTTTCATTGCCGACGTTTTACTCTAATGGTTCGACTGCGTTCGTCGTGCTGGTTTTCGAGAATATCGCGAAAAACTCCAACCGCTTCGAAATATTTCGCAGTTCCGACAGATTTAAGATTCCTTCGCACCGTAGTGCGACGAATGTCCAAAATCGTCCAATCGACCAAACAACCATACACCCCTGTTCCCCGTTCCATTGCCTACGCTTTACTCTAATGGTTCGACTGCGTTCGTCGTGCTGGTTTTCGAGAATATCGCGAAAAACTCCAACCGCTTCGAAATATTTCGCAGTTCCGACAGATTTAAGATTCCTTCGCACCGTAGTGCGACGAATGTCTAAAATCGTCCAATCGACCAAACAACAATAGATCCCTACTCCCCGTTCCATTGCCGACGTTTTACTCTAATGGTTCGACTGCGTTCGTCGTGCTGGTTTTCGAGAATATCGCGAAAAACTCCAACCGCTTCCAAATATTTCGCAGTTCCGACAGATTTAAGATTCCTTCGCGCCGTAGTGCGACGCGTGTCTAAAATCGGGCAATCGACCAAACAAATATAGATCCCGGTTCCCCGTTCCATTGCCGACGTTTTACTCTAATGGTTCGACTGCGTTCGTCGTGCTGGTTTTCGAGAATATCGCGAAAAACTCCAACCGCTTCGAAATATTTCGCAGTTCCGACAGATTTAAGATTCCTTCGCACCGTAGTGCGACGAATGTCTAAAATCGTCCAATCGACCAAACAACCATTGATCCCTGTTCCCAGTTCCATTGCCGACGATTTACTCTAATGGTTTGACTGCGCTGGTCGTGGTGGTTTTCGAAGAAATCGCGAAAAATGCAATCCTTCCCAAATATTTCAATGTCCCGAAAGATTTAAGATTCCTTCGCACCGTAGTGCGACGGATGTCTAAAATCATCCAATCGACCAAACAACCAGACACCCCTGTTCCCCGTTCCATTGCCTCCGCTTTACTCTAATGGATCGACTGCGGTCGTCGTGCTGGTTTTCGAAAAAATCGCAAAAAACACCATCCGCTCCGAAGCATTTCGCAGTTCCGACAGATTTAAGATTCCTTCGCGCCGTAGTGCGACGAATGTCTAAAATCGTGAAATTGACCAAACAACCATAGATCCCTGTTCCCCGTTCCATTGCCGACGCTTTACTCTAATGGTTCGAATGCGTTCGTCGTGCTGGTTTTCGAGAATATCGTGAAAAATTCCAACCGCTCCGAAATATTTCGCAATTCCGACAGATTTAAGATTCCATCGCACCGTAGTGCGACGAATGTCTAAAATCCTCCAATCGACCAAACAACCATAGATCTCTGTTCCCCGTTCCATTGCCTACGCTTTACTCTAATGGATCGACTGCGGTCGTCGTGCTGGTTTTCGAAAAAATCGCGAAAAACACCATCCGCTCCGAAGCATTTCGCAATTCCGACAGATTTGAGATTCCTTCGCGCCGTAGTGCGACGAATGTCTAAAATCGAGAAATCGACCAAACAACCATAGATCCCTGCTCCCCGTTCCATTGCCGACGCTTTACTCTAATGGTTCGAATGCGTTCGTCGTGCTGGTTTTCGAGAATATCGTGAAAAATTCCAACCGCTCCGAAATATTTCGCAATTCCGACAGATTTAAGATTCCATCGCACCGTAGTGCGACGAATGTCTAAAATCCTCCAATCGACCAAACAACCATAGATCTCTGTTCCCCGTTCCATTGCCTACGCTTTACTCTAATGGATCGACTGCGGTCGTCGTGCTGGTTTTCGAAAAAATCGCGAAAAACACCATCCGCTCCGAAGCATTTCGCAGTTCCGACAGATTTGAGATTCCTTCGCGCCGTAGTGCGACGAATGTCTAAAATCGAGAAATCGACCAAACAACCATAGATCCCTGCTCCCCGTTCCATTGCCGACGTTTTACTCTAATGGTTCGACTGCGTTCGTGGGGCTGCTTTTCGAGAATATCGCGAAAAATTCCAACCGCTTCGAAATATTTCGCGGTTCCGACAGTTTTAAGATTCCTTCGCACCGTAGTGCGACGAATGTTTAAAATCGAGCAATCGACCAAACAACCATAGAACCCTGTTCCCCGTTCCATGGCCTCCGTTTTACTCTAATGGATCGAATGCGTCCGTCGTGCTGGTTTTCGAGAATATCGCGAAAAACACCATTCGCTCCGAAGTATTTCGCAGTTACGACAGATTTAAGATTCCTTCGCGCCGTAGTGCGACGCGTGTCTAAAATCGTGCAATCGACCAAACAACCATATCCCTGTTCCCAGTTCCATTGCCTACGCTTTACACCAATGGATCGACTGCGGTCGTCGTGCTGGTGTCCGAAAAAATCGCGAAAAACACCATTCGCGCCGAAATATTCCGCAGTTCCGACAGATTTAAGATTCCTTCGCACCGAAGTACGACGAATGTCTAAAATCGTCCAATCGACCAAACAACAATAGATCCCTACTCCCCGTTCCATTGCCTACGCTTTACTCTAATGGATCGACTGCGGTCGTCGTGCTGGTTTTCGAAAAAATCGCGAAAAACACCATCCGCTCCGAAGCATTTCGCAGTTCCGAGAGATTTAAGATTCCTTCGCGCCGTAGTGCGACGAATGTCTAAAATCGAGAAATCGACCAAACAGCAATAGATCCCTACTCCCCGTTCCATTGCCTACGCTTTACTCTAATGGATCGACTGCGGTCGCCGTGCTGGTTTTCGAAAAAATCGCGAAAAATACCATTCGCTCCGAAGCATTTCGCAGTTCCGACAGATTTAAGATTCCTTCGCGCCGTAGTGCGACGAATGTCTAAAATCGAGAAATCGACCAAACAACCATAGATCCCTGTTCCCCGTTCCATTGCCGACGTTTTACTTTAATGGTTCGACTGCGTTCGTGGGGCTGGTTTTCGTGAATATCGCGAAAAATTCCAACCGCTCCGAAATATTTCGCAATTCCGACAGATTTAAGATTCCTTTGCACCGTAGTGCGACGAATGTCTAAAATCGTCCACTCGACCAAACAACAATAGATCCCTGTTCCCCGTTCCATTGCCAACGCTTTACTCTAATGGATCGACTGCGGCCGTCGTGCTGGTTTTCGAAAAAATGGCGAAAAAATACGATTCGCTTCGAAATATTTCGCGGTTCCGACAGTTTTAAGATTCCTTCGCACCGTAGTGCGACGAATGTTTAAAATCGAGCAATCGACCAAACAACCATAGATCCCTGTTCCCCGTTCCGTTGCTTACGCTTTACTCTAATGGATCGACTGCGGTCGTCGTGCTGGTGTTCAAAAAATCGCGAAAAACACCATCCGCTCCGAAGCATTTCGCAGTTCCGACAGATTTAAGATTCCTTCGCGCCGTAGTGCGACGAATGTCTAAAATCGAGAAATCGACCAAACAACCATAGATCCCTGTTCCCCGTTCCATTTCCGACGTTTTACTTTAATGGTTCGACTGCGTTCGTGGGGCTGGTTTTCGTGAATATCGCGAAAAATTCCAACCGCTCCGAAATATTTCGCATTTCCGACAGATTTAAGATTCCTTCGCATCGTAGTGCGACGAATGTCTAAAATCGTCCAACCGACCAAACAACGATAGATTCCTGTTCCTCGTTCCATTGCCGACGTTTTACTCTAATGGTTCGACTACGTTCGTGGGGCTGGTTTTCGTGAATATCGCGAAAAATTCCAACCGCTCCGAAATATTCCGCAGTTCCGACAGATTTAAGATTCCTTTGCACCGTAGTGCGACGAATGTCTAAAATCGTCCACTCGACCAAACAACCATAGATCCCTGTTCCCCGTTCCATTGCCTACGCTTTACTCTAATGGATCGACTGCGGTCGTCGTGCTGGTTTTCGAAAAAATGGCGAAAAACAGCATCCGCTCCGAAGCATTTCGCAGTTCCGACAGATTTAAGATTCCTTCGCGCCGTAGTGCGACGAATGTCTAAAATCGAGAAATCTACCAAACAACCATAGATCCCTGTTCCCCGTTCCATTGCCGACGTTTTACTCTAATGGTTCGACTGCGTTTGTAGGGCTGGTTTTCGAGAATATCGCGAAAAATTCCAACCGCTCCGAAATATTTCGCAATTCCGACAGATTTAAGATTCCTTCGCATCGTAGTGCGACGAATGTCTAAAATCGTCCAACCGACCAAACAACCATAGATCCCTGTTCCTCGTTCCATTGCCGACGTTTTACTCTAATGGTCCGACCGCGGTTATCGTGCTGGTTTTCGAGAAAATCGCGAAAAACTCCAGGCGCACCGAAATATTCCGCAGTTCCGACAGATTTAAGATTCCTTCGCACCGTAGTGCGACGAATGTTTAAAATCGAGGAGTCGACCAAACAACCATAGATCCCTGTTCCCCGTTCCATTGCCTACGGTCTACTCTAAAGGATCGACTGCGGTCGTCGTGCTGGTTTTCGAAAAAATCGCGAAAAATACCATTCGCTTCGAAATATTTCGCACTTCCGACAAATTTAAGATTCCTCCGCACCGTAGTGCGAGGAATGTCTAAAATCGTCCAATCGACCAAACAACCATACACCCCTGTTCCCCGTTTCATTGCCTCCGCTTTACTCTAATGTATCGACTGCGGTCGTCGTGCTGGTTTTCGAAAAAATCGCAAAAAACACCATCCGCTCCGAAGCATTTCGCAGTTCCGACAGATTTAAGATTCCTTCGCGCCGTAGTGCGACGAATGTCTAAAATTGTGAAATCGACCAAACAACCATAGATCCCTGTTCCCCGTTCCATTGCCGACGCTTTACTCTAATGGTTCGAATGCGTTCGCCGTGCTGGTTTTCGAGAATATCGTGAAAAATTCCAACCGCTTCGAAATATTTTGCTCTTCCGACAAATTTAAGATTCCTCCGCACCGTAGTGCGAGGAATGTCTAAAATCGTCCAATCGACCAAACAACCATACACCCCTGTTCCCCGTTCCATTGCCTCCGCTTTACTCTAATGCATCGACTGCGGTCGTCGTGCTGGTTTTCGAAAAAATCGCAAAAAACACCATCCGCTCCGAAGCATTTCGCAGTTCCGACAGATTTAAGATTCCTTCGCGCCGTAGTGCGACGAATGTCTAAAATCGTGAAATCGACCAAACAACCATAGATCCCTGTTCCCCGTTCCATTGCCTACGGTCTACTCTAAAGGATCGACTGCGGTCGTCGTGCTGGTTTTCGAAAAAATCACGAAAAATACCATTCGCTTCGAAATATTTCGCACTTCCGACAAATTTAAGATTCCTCCGCACCGTAGTGCGAGGAATGTCTAAAATCGTCCAATCGACCAAACAACCATACACCCCTGTTCCCCGTTTCATTGCCTCCGCTTTACTCTAATGTATCGACTGCGGTCGTCGTGCTGGTTTTCGAAAAAATCGCAAAAAACACCATCCGCTCCGAAGCATTTCGCTGTTCCGACAGATTTAAGATTCCTTCGCGCCGTAGTGTGACGAATGTCTAAAATCCTCCAATCGACCAAACAACCATAGATCTCTGTTCCTCGTTCCATTGCCGACGTTTTATTCTAATGGTTCGACCGCGGTTGTCGTGCTGGTTTTCTAGAAAACCGCGAAAAACTCCAGTCGCGCCGAAATATTCCGCAGTTCCGACAGATTTAAGATTCCTTCGCACCGAAGTACGACGAATGTCTAAAATCGTCCAATCGACCAAACAACAATAGATCCCTACTCCCCGTTCCATTGCCTACGCTTTACTCTAATGGATCGACTGCGGTCGTCGTGCTGGTTTTCGAAAAAATCGCGAAAAACACCATCCGCTCCGAAGCATTTCGCAGTTCCGAGAGATTTAAGATTCCTTCGCGCCGTAGTGCGACGAATGTCTAAAATCGAGAAATCGACCAAACAGCAATAGATCCCTACTCCCCGTTCCATTGCCTCCGCTTTACTCTAATGCATCGACTGCGGTCGTCGTGCTGGTTTTCGAAAAAATCGCAAAAAACACCATCCGCGCCGAAGCATTTCGCAGTTCCGACAGATTTAAGATTCCTTCGCGCCGTAGTGCGACGAATGTCTAAAATCGTGAAATCGACCAAACAACCATAGATCCCTGTTCCCCGTTCCATTGCCGACGTTTTACTCTAATGGTCCGACCGCGGTTATCGTGCTGGTTTTCGAGAAAATCGCGAAAAACTCCAGTCGCACCGAAATATTCCGCAGTTCCGACAGATTTAAGATTCCTTCGCACCGTAGTGCGACGAATGTTTAAAATCGAGCAGTCGACCAAACAACCATAGATCCCTGTTCCCCGTTCCATTGCCTACGGTCTACTCTAAAGGATCGACTGCGGTCGTCGTGCTGGTTTTCGAAAAAATCGCGAAAAATACCATTCGCTTCGAAATATTTCGCACTTCCGACAAATATAAGATTCCTCCGCACCGTAGTGCGAGGAATGTCTAAAATCGTCCAATCGACCAAACAACCATACACCCCTGTTCCCCGTTTCATTGCCTCCGCTTTACTCTAATGTATCGACTGCGGTCGTCGTGCTGGTTTTCGAAAAAATCGCAAAAAACACCATCCGCTCCGAAGCATTTCGCAGTTCCCACAGATTTAAGATTCCTTCGCGCCGTAGTGCGACGAATGTCTAAAATCGTGAAATCGACCAAACAACCATAGATCCCTGTTCCCCGTTCCATTGCCTACGGTCTACTCTAAAGGATCGACTGCGGTCGTCGTGCTGGTTTTCGAAAAAATCACGAAAAATACCATTCGCTTCGAAATATTTCGCACTTCCGACAAATTTAAGATTCCTCCGCACCGTAGTGCGAGGAATGTCTAAAATCGTCCAATCGACCAAACAACCATACACCCCTGTTCCCCGTTTCATTGCCTCCGCTTTACTCTAATGTATCGACTGCGGTCGTCGTGCTGGTTTTCGAAAAAATCGCAAAAAACACCATCCGCTCCGAAGCATTTCGCTGTTCCGACAGATTTAAGATTCCTTCGCGCCGTAGTGTGACGAATGTCTAAAATCCTCCAATCGACCAAACAACCATAGATCTCTGTTCCTCGTTCCATTGCCGACGTTTTATTCTAATGGTTCGACCGCGGTTGTCGTGCTGGTTTTCTAGAAAACCGCGAAAAACTCCAGTCGCGCCGAAATATTCCGCAGTTCCTACAGATTTAAGATTCCTTCGCACCGAAGTACGACGAATGTCTAAAATCGTCCAATCGACCAAACAACAATAGATCCCTACTCCCCGTTCCATTGCCTACGCTTTACTCTAATGGATCGACTGCGGTCGTCGTGCTGGTTTTCGAAAAAATCGCGAAAAACACCATCCGCTCCGAAGCATTTCGCAGTTCCGAGAGATTTAAGATTCCTTCGCGCCGTAGTGCGACGAATGTCTAAAATCGAGAAATCGACCAAACAGCAATAGATCCCTACTCCCCGTTCCATTGCCTACGCTTTACTCTAATGGATCGACTGCGGTCGCCGTGCTGGTTTTCGAAAAAATCGCGAAAAATACCATTCGCTCCGAAGCATTTCGCAGTTCCGACAGATTTAAGATTCCTTCGCGCCGTAGTGCGACGAATGTCTAAAATCGAGAAATCGACCAAACAACCATAGATCCCTGTTCCCCGTTCCATTGCCGACGTTTTACTTTAATGGTTCGACTGCGTTCGTGGGGCTGGTTTTCGTGAATATCGCGAAAAATTCCAACCGCTCCGAAATATTTCGCAATTCCGACAGATTTAAGATTCCTTCGCGCCGTAGTGTGACGAATGTCTAAAATCCTCCAATCGACCAAACAACCATAGATCTCTTTTCCTCGTTCCATTGCCGACGTTTTATTCTAATGGTTCGACCGCGGTTGTCTTGCTGGTTTTCTAGAAAACCGCGAAAAACTCCAGTCGCGCCGAAATATTTCGCAGTTCCGACAGATTTAAGATTCCTTTGCACCGTAGTGCGACGAATGTCTAAAATCGAGCAATCGACCAAACAACCATAGATCCCTGTTCCCCGTTCCATTGCCTACGCTTTACTCTAATGGATCGACTGCGTTCGTGGGGCTGGTTTTCGTGAATATCGCGAAAAATACCAACCGCTCCGAAATATTTCGCAATTCCGACAGATTTAAGATTCCTTTGCACCGTAGTGCGACGAATGTCTAAAATCGTCCACTCGACCAAACAACCATAGATCCCTGTTCCCCGTTCCATTGCCTACGCTTTACTCTAATGGATCGACTGCGGTCGTCGTGCTGGTTTTCGAAAAAATGGCGAAAAAATACGATTCGCTTCGAAATATTTCGCGGTTCCGACAGTTTTAAGATTCCTTCGCACCGTAGTGCGACGAATGTTTAAAATCGAGCAATCGACCAAACAACCATAGATCCCTGTTCCCCGTTCCATTGCCTACGGTCTACTCTAAAGGATCGACTGCGGTCGTCGTGCTGGTTTTCGAAAAAATCGCGAAAAATACCATTCGCTCCGAAGGAATTCGCAGTTCCGACAGGTTTAAGATTCCTTCGCGCCGTAGTGCGACGAATGTCTAAAATCGAGAAATCGACCAAACAACCATAGATCCCTGTTCCCCGTTCCATTGCCGACGTTTTACTTTAATGGTTCGACTGCGTTCGTGGGGCTGGTTTTCGTGAATATCGCGAAAAATTCCAACCGCTCCGAAATATTTCGCAATTCCGACAGATTTAAGATTCCTTCGCATCGTAGTGCGACGAATGTCTAAAATCGGCCAACCGACCAAACAACCATAGATCCCTGTTCCTCGTTCCATTGCCGACGTTTTACTCTAATGGTCCGACCGCGGTTATCGTGCTGGTTTTCGAGAAAATCGCGAAAAACTCCAGTCGCACCGAAATATTCCGCAGTTCCGACAGATTTAAGATTCCTTCGCACCGTAGTGCGACGAATGTTTAAAATCGAGCAGTCGACCAAACAACCATAGATCCCTGTTCCCCGTTCCATTGCCTACGGTCTACTCTAAAGGATCGACTGCGGTCGTCGTGCTGGTTTTCGAAAAAATCGCGAAAAATACCATTCGCTTCGAAATATTTCGCACTTCCGACAAATTTAAGATTCCTTCGCACCGTAGTGCGAGGAATGTCTAAAATCGTCCAATCGACCAAACAACCATACACCCCTGTTCCCCGTTCCATTGCCTCCGCTTTACTCTAATGCATCGACTGCGGTCGTCGTGCTGGTTTTCGAAAAAATCGCAAAAAACTCCATCCGCTCCGAAGCATTTTGCAGTTCCGAGAGATTTAAGATTCCTTCGCGCCGTAGTGCGACGAATGTCTAAAATCGTGAAATCGACCAAACAACCATAGATCCCTGTTCCCCGTTCCATTGCCGACGCTTTACTCTAATGGTTCGAATGCGTTCGTCGTGCTGGTTTTCGAGAATATCGCGAAAAATTCCAACCGCTCCGAAATATTTCGCAATTCCGACAGATTTAAGATTCCTTCGCACCGAAGTACGACGAATGTCTAAAATCGTCCAATCGACCAAACAACCATAGATCCCTATTCCCCGTTCCATTGCCTCCGCTTTACTCTAATGGATCGACTGCGGTCGTCGTGCTGGTTTTCCAAAAAATCGCGAAAAACACCATCCGCCCCGAAGCATTTCGCAGTTCCGACAGATTTAAGATTCCTTCGCACCGAAGTACGACGAAGGTCTAAAATCGTCCAATCGACCAAACAACCATACACCCCTGTGCCCCGTTCCATTGCCTCCGCTTTACTCTAATGCATCGACTGCGGTCGTCGTGCTGGTTTTCGAAAAAATCGCAAAAAACTCCATCCGCTCCGAAGCATTTCGCAGTTCCGAGAGATTTAAGATTCCTTCGCTCCGTAGTGCGACGAATGTCTAAAATCGTACAATCGACCAAACAACCATATATCCCTGTTCCTCGTTCCATTGCCGACGTTTTACTCTAATGGTTCGAATGCGTTCGTCGTGCTGGTTTTCGAGAATATCGCGAAAAATTCCAACCGCTCCGAAATATTTCGCAACTCCGACAGATTTAAGATTCCTTCGCACCGAAGTACGACGAATGTCTAAAATCGTCCAATCGACCAAACAACCATAGATCCCTATTCCCCGTTCCATTGCCTCCGCTTTACTCTAATGCATCGACTGCGGTCGTCGTGCTGGTTTTCGAAAAAATCGCAAAAAACTCCATCCGCTCCGAAGCATTTCGCAGTTCCGAGAGATTTAAGATTCCTTCGCGCCGTAGTGCGACGAATGTCTAAAATCGAGAAATCGACCAAACAACCATAGATCCCTGTTCCCCGTTCCATTTCCGACGTTTTACTTTAATGGTTCGACTGCGTTCGTGGGGCTGGTTTTCGTGAATATCGCGAAAAATTCCAACCGCTCCGAAATATTTCGCATTTCCGACAGATTTAAGATTCCTTTGCACCGTAGTGCGACGAATGTCTAAAATCGTCCACTCGACCAAACAACCATAGATCCCTGTTCCCCGTTCCATTGCCTACGCTTTACTCTAATGGATCGACTGCGGTCGTCGTGCTGGTTTTCGAAAAAATGGCGAAAAACAGCATCCGCTCCGAAGCATTTCGCAGTTCCGACAGATTTAAGATTCCTTCGCGCCGTAGTGCGACGAATGTCTAAAATCGAGAAATCTACCAAACAACCATAGATCCCTGTTCCCCGTTCCATTGCCGACGTTTTACTCTAATGGTTCGACTGCGTTTGTGGGGCTGGTTTTCGAGAATATCGCGAAAAATTCCAACCGCTCCGAAGTATTTCGCAATTCCGACAGATTTAAGATTCCTTCGCATCGTAGTGCGACGAATGTCTAAAATCGTCCAACCGACCAAACAACCATAGATCCCTGTTCCTCGTTCCATTGCCGACGTTTTACTCTAATGGTCCGACCGCGGTTATCGTGCTGGTTTTCGAGAAAATCGCGAAAAACTCCAGTCGCACCGAAATATTCCGCAGTTCCGACAGATTTAAGATTCCTTCGCACCGTAGTGCGACGAATGTTTAAAATCGAGCAGTCGACCAAACAACCATAGATCCCTGTTCCCCGTTCCATTGCCTACGGTCTACTCTAAAGGATCGACTGCGGTCGTCGTGCTGGTTTTCGAAAAAATCGCGAAAAATACCATTCGCTTCGAAATATTTCGCACTTCCGACAAATTTAAGATTCCTCCGCACCGTAGTGCGAGGAATGTCTAAAATCGTCCAATCGACCAAACAACCATACACCCCTGTTCCCCGTTTCATTGCCTCCGCTTTACTCTAATGTATCGACTGCGGTCGTCGTGCTGGTTTTCGAAAAAATCGCAAAAAACACCATCCGCTCCGAAGCATTTCGCAGTTCCGAAAGATTTAAGATTCCTTCGCGCCGTAGTGCGACGAATGTCTAAAATTGTGAAATCGACCAAACAACCATAGATCCCTGTTCCCCGTTCCATTGCCGACGCTTTACTCTAATGGTTCGAATGCGTTCGTCGTGCTGGTTTTCGAGAATATCGTGAAAAATTCCAACCGCTTCGAAATATTTCGCTCTTCCGACAAATTTAAGATTCCTCCGCACCGTAGTGCGAGGAATGTCTAAAATCGTCCAATCGACCAAACAACCATACACCCCTGTTCCCCGTTCCATTGCCTCCGCTTTACTCTAATGCATCGACTGCGGTCGTCGTGCTGGTTTTCGAAAAAATCGCAAAAAACACCATCCGCTCCGAAGCATTTCGCAGTTCCGACAGATTTAAGATTCCTTCGCGCCGTAGTGCGACGAATGTCTAAAATCGTGAAATCGACCAAACAACCATAGATCCCTGTTCCCCGTTCCATTGCCTCCGCTTTACTCTAATGTATCGACTGCGGTCGTCGTGCTGGTTTTCGAAAAAATCGCAAAAAACACCATCCGCTCCGAAGCATTTCGCAGTTCCGAAAGATTTAAGATTCCTTCGCGCCGTAGTGCGACGAATGTCTAAAATCGAGAAATCGACCAAACAACCATAGATCCCTGTTCCCCGTTCCATTGCCGACGTTTTACTTTAATGGTTCGACTGCGTTCGTGGGGCTGGTTTTCGTGAATATCGCGAAAAATTCCAACCGCTCCGAAATATTTCGCAATTCCGACAGATTTAAGATTCCTTCGCATCGTAGTGCGACGAATGTCTAAAATCGTCCAACCGACCAAACAACGATAGATCCCTGTTCCTCGTTCCATTGCCGACGTTTTACTCTAATGGTTCGACCGCGGTTGTCGTGCTGGTTTTCGAGAAAACCGCGAAAAACTCCAGTCGTGCCGAAATATTTCGCAGTTCCGACAGATTTAAGATTCCTTTGCACCGTAGTGCGACGAATGTCTAAAATCGAGCAATCGACCAAACAACCATAGATCCCTGTTCCCCGTTCCATTGCCTACGGTCTACTCTAACGGATCGACTGCGGTCGTCGTGCTGGTTTTCGAAAAAATGGCGAAAAAATACAATTCGCTTCGAAATATTTCGCGGTTCCGACAGTTTTAAGATTCCTTCGCGCCGTAGTGTGACGAATGTCTAAAATCCTCCAATCGACCAAACAACCATAGATCCCTGTTCCCCGTTCCATTGCCTCCGCTTTACTCTAATGCATCGACTGCGGTCGTCGTGCTGGTTTTCGAAAAAATCGCAAAAAACTCCATCCGCTCCGAAGCATTTTGCAGTTCCGAGAGATTTAAGATTCCTTCGCGCCGTAGTGCGACGAATGTCTAAAATCGTGAAATCGACCAAACAACCATAGATCCCTGTTCCCCGTTCCATTGCCGACGCTTTACTCTAATGGTTCGAATGCGTTCGTCGTGCTGGTTTTCGAGAATATCGCGAAAAATTCCAACCGCTCCGAAATATTTCGCAATTCCGACAGATTTAAGATTCCTTCGCACCGAAGTACGACGAATGTCTAAAATCGTCCAATCGACCAAACAACCATAGATCCCTATTCCCCGTTCCATTGCCTCCGCTTTACTCTAATGGATCGACTGCGGTCGTCGTGCTGGTTTTCCAAAAAATCGCGAAAAACACCATCCGCCCCGAAGCATTTCGCAGTTCCGACAGATTTAAGATTCCTTCGCACCGAAGTACGACGAAGGTCTAAAATCGTCCAATCGACCAAACAACCATACACCCCTGTTCCCCGTTCCATTGCCTCCGCTTTACTCTAATGCATCGACTGCGGTCGTCGTGCTGGTTTTCGAAAAAATCGCAAAAAACTCCATCCGCTCCGAAGCATTTCGCAGTTCCGAGAGATTTAAGATTCCTTCGCTCCGTAGTGCGACGAATGTCTAAAATCGTACAATCGACCAAACAACCATATATCCCTGTTCCTCGTTCCATTGCCGACGTTTTACTCTAATGGTTCGAATGCGTTCGTCGTGCTGGTTTTCGAGAATATCGCGAAAAATTCCAACCGCTCCGAAATATTTCGCAACTCCGACAGATTTAAGATTCCTTCGCACCGAAGTACGACGAATGTCTAAAATCGTCCAATCGACCAAACAACCATAGATCCCTATTCCCCGTTCCATTGCCTCCGCTTTACTCTAATGCATCGACTGCGGTCGTCGTGCTGGTTTTCGAAAAAATCGCAAAAAACTCCATCCGCTCCGAAGCATTTCGCAGTTCCGAGAGATTTAAGATTCCTTCGCGCCGTAGTGCGACGAATGTCTAAAATCGAGAAATCGACCAAACAACCATAGATCCCTGTTCCCCGTTCCATTTCCGACGTTTTACTTTAATGGTTCGACTGCGTTCGTGGGGCTGGTTTTCGTGAATATCGCGAAAAATTCCAACCGCTCCGAAATATTTCGCATTTCCGACAGATTTAAGATTCCTTTGCACCGTAGTGCGACGAATGTCTAAAATCGTCCACTCGACCAAACAACCATAGATCCCTGTTCCCCGTTCCATTGCCTACGCTTTACTCTAATGGATCGACTGCGGTCGTCGTGCTGGTTTTCGAAAAAATGGCGAAAAACAGCATCCGCTCCGAAGCATTTCGCAGTTCCGACAGATTTAAGATTCCTTCGCACCGTAGTGCGACGAATGTCTAAAATCGAGAAATCTACCAAACAACCATAGATCCCTGTTCCCCGTTCCATTGCCGACGTTTTACTCTAATGGTTCGACTGCGTTTGTGGGGCTGGTTTTCGAGAATATCGCGAAAAATTCCAACCGCTCCGAAATATTTCGCAATTCCGACAGATTTAAGATTCCTTCGCATCGTAGTGCGACGAATGTCTAAAATCGTCCAACCGACCAAACAACCATAGATCCCTGTTCCTCGTTCCATTGCCGACGTTTTACTCTAATGGTCCGACCGCGGTTATCGTGCTGGTTTTCGAGAAAATCGCGAAAAACTCCAGTCGCACCGAAATATTCCGCAGTTCCGACAGATTTAAGATTCCTTCGCACCGTAGTGCGACGAATGTTTAAAATCGAGCAGTCGACCAAACAACCATAGATCCCTGTTCCCCGTTCCATTGCCTACGGTCTACTCTAAAGGATCGACTGCGGTCGTCGTGCTGGTTTTCGAAAAAATCGCGAAAAATACCATTCGCTTCGAAATATTTCGCACTTCCGACAAATTTAAGATTCCTCCGCACCGTAGTGCGAGGAATGTCTAAAATCGTCCAATCGACCAAACAACCATACACCCCTGTTCCCCGTTTCATTGCCTCCGCTTTACTCTAATGTATCGACTGCGGTCGTCGTGCTGGTTTTCGAAAAAATCGCAAAAAACACCATCCGCTCCGAAGCATTTCGCAGTTCCGAAAGATTTAAGATTCCTTCGCGCCGTGGTGCGACGAATGTCTAAAATTGTGAAATCGACCAAACAACCATAGATCCCTGTTCCCCGTTCCATTGCCGACGCTTTACTCTAATGGTTCGAATGCGTTCGTCGTGCTGGTTTTCGAGAATATCGTGAAAAATTCCAACCGCTTCGAAATATTTCGCTCTTCCGACAAATTTAAGATTCCTCCGCACCGTAGTGCGAGGAATGTCTAAAATCGTCCAATCGACCAAACAACCATACACCCCTGTTCCCCGTTCCATTGCCTCCGCTTTACTCTAATGCATCGACTGCGGTCGTCGTGCTGGTTTTCGAAAAAATCGCAAAAAACACCATCCGCTCCGAAGTATTTCGCAGTTCCGACAGATTTAAGATTCCTTCGCGCCGTAGTGCGACGAATGTCTAAAATCGTGAAATCGACCAAACAACCATAGATCCCTGTTCCCCGTTCCATTGCCTACGGTCTACTCTAAAGGATCGACTGCGGTCGTCGTGCTGGTTTTCGAAAAAATCGCGAAAAATACCATTCGCTTCGAAATATTTCGCACTTCCGACAAATTTAAGATTCCTCCGCACCGTAGTGCGAGGAATATCTAAAATCGTCCAATCGACCAAACAACCATACACCCCTGTTACCCGTTTCATTGCCTCCGCTTTACTCTAATGTATCGACTGCGGTCGTCGTGCTGGTTTTCGAAAAAATCGCAAAAAACACCATCCGCGCCGAAGCATTTCGCTGTTCCGACAGATTTAAGATTCCTTCGCGCCGTAGTGTGACGAATGTCTAAAATCCTCCAATCGACCAAACAACCATAGATCTCTGTTCCTCGTTCCATTGCCGACGTTTTATTCTAATGGTTCGACCGCGGTTGTCGTGCTGGTTTTCTAGAAAACCGCGAAAAACTCCAGTCGCGCCGAAATATTTCGCAGTTCCGACAGATTTAAGATTCCTTTGCACCGTAGTGCGACGAATGTCTAAAATCGTCCACTCGACCAAACAACCATAGATCCCTGTTTCCCGTTCCATTGCCTACGCTTTACTCTAATGGATCGACTGCGGTCGTCGTGCTGGTTTTCGAAAAAATGGCGAAAAAATACGATTCGCTTCGAAATATTTCGCGGTTCCGACAGTTTTAAGATTCCTTCGCACCGTAGTGCGACGAATGTTTAAAATCGAGCAATCGACCAAACAACCATAGATCCCTGTTCCCCGTTCCATTGCCTACGGTCTACTCTAAAGGATCGACTGCGGTCGTCGTGCTGGTTTTCGAAAAAATCGCGAAAAATACCATTCGCTCCGAAGCATTTCGCAGTTCCGACAGGTTTAAGATTCCTTCGCGCCGTAGTGCGACGAATGTCTAAAATCGAGAAATCGACCAAACAACCATAGATCCCTGTTCCCCGTTCCATTGCCGACGTTTTACTTTAATGGTTCGACTGCGTTCGTGGGGCTGGTTTTCGTGAATATCGCGAAAAATTCCAACCGCTCCGAAATATTTCGCAATTCCGACAGATTTAAGATTCCTTCGCATCGTAGTGCGACGAATGTCTAAAATCGTCCAACCGACCAAACAACGATAGATCCCTGTTCCTCGTTCCATTGCCGACGTTTTACTCTAATGGTTCGACCGCGGTTGTCGTGCTGGTTTTCGAGAAAATCGCGAAAAACTCCAGTCGCACCGAAATATTCCGCAGTTCCGACAGATTTAAGATTCCTTCGCATCGTAGTGCGACGAATGTCTAAAATCGTGAAATCGACCAAACAACCATAGATCCCTGTTCCCCGTTCCATTGCCGACGTTTTACTCTAATGGTCCGACCGCGGTTATCGTGCTGGTTTTCGAGAAAATCGCGAAAAACTCCAGTCGCACCGAAATATTCCGCAGTTCCGACAGATTTAAGATTCCTTCGCACCGTAGTGCGACGAATGTTTAAAATCGAGCAGTCGACCAAACAACCATAGATCCCTGTTCCCCGTTCCATTGCCTACGGTCTACTCTAAAGGATCGACTGCGGTCGTCGTGCTGGTTTTCGAAAAAATGGCGAAAAACAGCATCCGCTCCGAAGCATTTCGCAGTTCCGACAGATTTAAGATTCCTTCGCACCGTAGTGCGACGAATGTCTAAAATCGAGAAATCTACCAAACAACCATAGATCCCTGTTCCCCGTTCCATTGCCGACGTTTTACTCTAATGGTTCGACTGCGTTTGTGGGGCTGGTTTTCGAGAATATCGCGAAAAATTCCAACCGCTCCGAAATATTTCGCAATTCCGACAGATTTAAGATTCCTTCGCATCGTAGTGCGACGAATGTCTAAAATCGTCCAACCGACCAAACAACCATAGATCCCTGTTCCCCGTTCCATTGCCTACGCTTTACTCTAATGGATCGACTGCGGTCGTCGTGCTGGTTTTCGAAAAAATGGCGAAAAACAGCATCCGCTCCGAAGCATTTCGCAGTTCCGACAGATTTAAGATTCCTTCGCACCGTAGTGCGACGAATGTCTAAAATCGAGAAATCTACCAAACAACCATAGATCCCTGTTCCCCGTTCCATTGCCGACGTTTTACTCTAATGGTTCGACTGCGTTTGTGGGGCTGGTTTTCGAGAATATCGCGAAAAATTCCAACCGCTCCGAAATATTTCGCAATTCCGACAGATTTAAGATTCCTTCGCATCGTAGTGCGACGAATGTCTAAAATCGTCCAACCGACCAAACAACCATAGATCCCTGTTCCTCGTTCCATTGCCGACGTTTTACTCTAATGGTCCGACCGCGGTTATCGTGCTGGTTTTCGAGAAAATCGCGAAAAACTCCAGTCGCACCGAAATATTCCGCAGTTCCGACAGATTTAAGATTCCTTCGCACCGTAGTGCGACGAATGTTTAAAATCGAGCAGTCGACCAAACAACCATAGATCCCTGTTCCCCGTTCCATTGCCTACGGTCTACTCTAAAGGATCGACTGCGGTCGTCGTGCTGGTTTTCGAAAAAATCGCGAAAAATACCATTCGCTTCGAAATATTTCGCACTTCCGACAAATTTAAGATTCCTCCGCACCGTAGTGCGAGGAATGTCTAAAATCGTCCAATCGACCAAACAACCATACACCCCTGTTCCCCGTTTCATTGCCTCCGCTTTACTCTAATGTATCGACTGCGGTCGTCGTGCTGGTTTTCGAAAAAATCGCAAAAAACACCATCCGCTCCGAAGCATTTCGCAGTTCCGAAAGATTTAAGATTCCTTCGCGCCGTAGTGCGACGAATGTCTAAAATTGTGAAATCGACCAAACAACCATAGATCCCTGTTCCCCGTTCAATTGCCGACGCTTTACTCTAATGGTTCGAATGCGTTCGTCGTGCTGGTTTTCGAGAATATCGTGAAAAATTCCAACCGCTTCGAAATATTTCGCTCTTCCGACAAATTTAAGATTCCTCCGCACCGTAGTGCGAGGAATGTCTAAAATCGTCCAATCGACCAAACAACCATACACCCCTGTTCCCCGTTCCATTGCCTCCGCTTTACTCTAATGCATCGACTGCGGTCGTCGTGCCGGTTTTCGAAAAAATCGCAAAAAACACCATCCGCTCCGAAGCATTTCGCAGTTCCGACAGATTTAAGATTCCTTCGCGCCGTAGTGCGACGAATGTCTAAAATCGTGAAATCGACCAAACAACCATAGATCCCTGTTCCCCGTTCCATTGCCTACGGTCTACTCTAAAGGATCGACTGCGGTCGTCGTGCTGGTTTTCGAAAAAATCGCGAAAAATACCATTCGCTTCGAAATATTTCGCACTTCCGACAAATTTAAGATTCCTCCGCACCGTAGTGCCAGGAATATCTAAAATCGTCCAATCGACCAAACAACCATACACCCCTGTTACCCGTTTCATTGCCTCCGCTTTACTCTAATGTATCGACTGCGGTCGTCGTGCTGGTTTTCGAAAAAATCGCAAAAAACACCATCCGCGCCGAAGCATTTCGCTGTTCCGACAGATTTAAGATTCCTTCGCGCCGTAGTGTGACGAATGTCTAAAATCCTCCAATCGACCAAACAACCATAGATCTCTGTTCCTCGTTCCATTGCCGACGTTTTATTCTAATGGTTCGACCGCGGTTGTCGTGCTGGTTTTCTAGAAAACCGCGAAAAACTCCAGTCGCGCCGAAATATTTCGCAGTTCCGACAGATTTAAGATTCCTTTGCACCGTAGTGCGACGAATGTCTAAAATCGAGCAATCGACCAAACAACCATAGATCCCTGTTCCCCGTTCTATTGCCTACGGTCTACTCTAATGGATCGACTGCGGTCGTCGTGCTGGTTTTCGAAAAAATGGCGAAAAAATACGATTCGCTTCGAAATATTTCGCGGTTCCGACAGTTTTAAGATTCCTTCGCGCCGTAGTGTGACGAATGTCTAAAATCCTCCAATCGACCAAACAACCATAGATCCCTGTTCCCCGTTCCATTGCCTACGCTTTACTCTAATGGATCGACTGCGTTCGTGGGGCTGGTTTTCGTGAATATCGCGAAAAATTCCAACCGCTCCGAAATATTTCGCAATTCCGACAGATTTAAGATTCCTTTGCACCGTAGTGCGACGAATGTCTAAAATCGTCCACTCGACCAAACAACCATAGATCCCTGTTCCCCGTTCCATTGCCTACGCTTTACTCTAATGGATCGACTGCGGTCGTCGTGCTGGTTTTCGAAAAAATGGCGAAAAAATACGATTCGCTTCGAAATATTTCGCGGTTCCGACAGTTTTAAGATTCCTTCACACCGTAGTGCGACGAATGTTTAAAATCGAGCAGTCGACCAAACAACCATAGATCCCTGTTCCCCGTTCCATTGCCTACGGTCTACTCTAAAGGATCGACTGCGGTCGTCGTGCTGGTTTTCGAAAAAATCGCGAAAGATACCATTCGCTTCGAAATATTTCGCACTTCCGACAAATTTAAGATTCCTCCGCACCGTAGTGCGAGGAATGTCTAAAATCGTCCAATCGACCAAACAACCATACACCCCTGTTCCCCGTTTCATTGCCTCCGCTTTACTCTAATGTATCGACTGCGGTCGTCGTGCTGGATTTCGAAAAAATCGCAAAAAACACCATCCGCTCCGAAGCATTTCGCAGTTCCGACAGATTTAAGATTCCTTCGCGCCGTAGTGCGACGAATGTCTAAAATTGTGAAATCGACCAAACAACCATAGATCCCTGTTCCCCGTTCCATTGCCGACGCTTTACTCTAATGGTTCGAATGCGTTCGTCGTGCTGGTTTTCGAGAATATCGTGAAAAATTCCAACCGCTTCGAAATATTTCGCACTTCCGACAAATTTAAGATTCCTCCGCACCGTAGTGCGAGGAATGTCTAAAATCCTCCAATCGACCAAACAACCATACACCCCTGTTCCCCGTTCCATTGCCTCCGCTTTACTCTAATGCATCGACTGCGGTCGTCGTGCTGGTTTTCGAAAAAATCGCAAAAAACACCATCCGCGCCGAAGCATTTCGCAGTTCCGACAGATTTAAGATTCCTTCGCGCCGTAGTGCGACGAATGTCTAAAATCGTGAAATCGACCAAACAACCATAGATCCCTGTTCCCCGTTCCATTGCCGACGTTTTACTCTAATGGTCCGACCGCGGTTATCGTGCTGGTTTTCGAGAAAATCGCGAAAAACATCCAGTCGCACCGAAATATTCCGCAGTTCCGACAGATTTAAGATTCCTTCGCACCGTAGTGCGACGAATGTTTAAAATCGAGCAGTCGACCAAACAACCATAGATCCCTGTTCCCCGTTCCATTGCCTACGGTCTACTCTAAAGGATCGACTGCGGTCGTCGTGCTGGTTTTCGAAAAAATCGCGAAAAATACCATTCGCTTCGAAATATTTCGCACTTCCGACAAATTTAAGATTCCTCCGCACCGTAGTGCGAGGAATGTCTAAAATCGTCCAATCGACCAAACAACCATACACCCCTGTTCCCCGTTTCATTGCCTCCGCTTTACTCTAATGTATCGACTGCGGTCATCGTGCTGGTTTTCGAAAAAATCGCAAAAAACACCATCCGCTCCGAAGCATTTCGCTGTTCCGACAGATTTAAGATTCCTTCGCGCCGTAGTGTGACGAATGTCTAAAATCCTCCAATCGACCAAACAACCATAGATCTCTATTCCTCGTTCCATTGCCGACGTTTTATTCTAATGGTTCGACCGCGGTTGTCGTGCTGGTTTTCGAGAAAACCGCGAAAAACTCCAGTCGTGCCGAAATATTTCGCAGTTCCGACAGATTTAAGATTCCTTTGCACCGTAGTGCGACGAATGTCTAAAATCGAGCAATCGACCAAACAACCATAGATCCCTGTTCCCCGTTCCATTGCCTACGGTCTACTCTAACGGATCGACTGCGGTCGTCGTGCTGGTTTTCGAAAAAATGGCGAAAAAATACAATTCGCTTCGAAATATTTCGCGGTTCCGACAGTTTTAAGATTCCTTCGCGCCGTAGTGTGACGAATTTCTAAAATCCTCCAATCGACCAAACAACCATAGATCCCTGTTCCCCGTTCCATTGCCTACGCTTTACTCTAATGGATCGACTGCGTTCGTGGGGCTGGTTTTCGTGAATATCGCGAAAAATTCCAACCGCTCCGAAATATTTCGCAATTCCGACAGATTTAAGATTCCTCCGCACCGTAGTGCGAGGAATGTCTAAAATCGTCCAATCGCCCAAACAACCATAGATCCCTGTTCCCCGTTCCATTGCCTACGGTCTACTCTAAAGGATCGACTGCGGTCGTCGTGCTGGTTTTCGAAAAAATCGCGAAAAATACCATTCGCTCCGAAGCATTTCGCAGTTCCGACAGGTTTAAGATTCCTTCGCGCCGTAGTGCGACGAATGTCTAAAATCGAGAAATCGACCAAACAACCATAGATCCCTGTTCCCCGTTCCATTGCCGACGTTTTACTTTAATGGTTCGACTGCGTTCGTGGGGCTGGTTTTCGTGAATATCGCGAAAAATTCCAACCGCTCCGAAATATTTCGCAATTCCGACAGATTTAAGATTCCTTCGCATCGTAGTGCGACGAATGTCTAAAATCGTCCAACCGACCAAACAACGATAGATCCCTGTTCCTCGTTCCATTGCCGACGTTTTACTCTAATGGTTCGACCGCGGTTGTCGTGCTGGTTTTCGAGAAAATCGCGAAAAACTCCAGTCGCACCGAAATATTCCGCAGTTCCGACAGATTTAAGATTCCTTCGCATCGTAGTGCGACGAATGTCTAAAATCGTGAAATCGACCAAACAACCATAGATCCCTGTTCCCCGTTCCATTGCCGACGTTTTACTCTAATGGTCCGACCGCGGTTATCGTGCTGGTTTTCGAGAAAATCGCGAAAAACTCCAGTCGCACCGAAATATTCCGCAGTTCCGACAGATTTAAGATTCCTTCGCACCGTAGTGCGACGAATGTTTAAAATCGAGCAGTCGACCAAACAACCATAGATCCCTGTTCCCCGTTCCATTGCCTACGGTCTACTCTAAAGGATCGACTGCGGTCGTCGTGCTGGTTTTCGAAAAAATGGCGAAAAACAGCATCCGCTCCGAAGCATTTCGCAGTTCCGACAGATTTAAGATTCCTTCGCACCGTAGTGCGACGAATGTCTAAAATCGAGAAATCTACCAAACAACCATAGATCCCTGTTCCCCGTTCCATTGCCGACGTTTTACTCTAATGGTTCGACTGCGTTTGTGGGGCTGGTTTTCGAGAATATCGCGAAAAATTCCAACCGCTCCGAAATATTTCGCAATTCCGACAGATTTAAGATTCCTTCGCATCGTAGTGCGACGAATGTCTAAAATCGTCCAACCGACCAAACAACCATAGATCCCTGTTCCCCGTTCCATTGCCTACGCTTTACTCTAATGGATCGACTGCGGTCGTCGTGCTGGTTTTCGAAAAAATGGCGAAAAACAGCATCCGCTCCGAAGCATTTCGCAGTTCCGACAGATTTAAGATTCCTTCGCACCGTAGTGCGACGAATGTCTAAAATCGAGAAATCTACCAAACAACCATAGATCCCTGTTCCCCGTTCCATTGCCGACGTTTTACTCTAATGGTTCGACTGCGTTTGTGGGGCTGGTTTTCGAGAATATCGCGAAAAATTCCAACCGCTCCGAAATATTTCGCAATTCCGACAGATTTAAGATTCCTTCGCATCGTAGTGCGACGAATGTCTAAAATCGTCCAACCGACCAAACAACCATAGATCCCTGTTCCTCGTTCCATTGCCGACGTTTTACTCTAATGGTCCGACCGCGGTTATCGTGCTGGTTTTCGAGAAAATCGCGAAAAACTCCAGTCGCACCGAAATATTCCGCAGTTCCGACAGATTTAAGATTCCTTCGCACCGTAGTGCGACGAATGTTTAAAATCGAGCAGTCGACCAAACAACCATAGATCCCTGTTCCCCGTTCCATTGCCTACGGTCTACTCTAAAGGATCGACTGCGGTCGTCGTGCTGGTTTTCGAAAAAATCGCGAAAAATACCATTCGCTTCGAAATATTTCGCACTTCCGACAAATTTAAGATTCCTCCGCACCGTAGTGCGAGGAATGTCTAAAATCGTCCAATCGACCAAACAACCATACACCCCTGTTCCCCGTTTCATTGCCTCCGCTTTACTCTAATGTATCGACTGCGGTCGTCGTGCTGGTTTTCGAAAAAATCGCAAAAAACACCATCCGCTCCGAAGCATTTCGCAGTTCCGAAAGATTTAAGATTCCTTCGCGCCGTAGTGCGACGAATGTCTAAAATTGTGAAATCGACCAAACAACCATAGATCCCTGTTCCCCGTTCAATTGCCGACGCTTTACTCTAATGGTTCGAATGCGTTCGTCGTGCTGGTTTTCGAGAATATCGTGAAAAATTCCAACCGCTTCGAAATATTTCGCTCTTCCGACAAATTTAAGATTCCTCCGCACCGTAGTGCGAGGAATGTCTAAAATCGTCCAATCGACCAAACAACCATACACCCCTGTTCCCCGTTCCATTGCCTCCGCTTTACTCTAATGCATCGACTGCGGTCGTCGTGCTGGTTTTCGAAAAAATCGCAAAAAACACCATCCGCTCCGAAGCATTTCGCAGTTCCGACAGATTTAAGATTCCTTCGCGCCGTAGTGCGACGAATGTCTAAAATCGTGAAATCGACCAAACAACCATAGATCCCTGTTCCCCGTTCCATTGCCTACGGTCTACTCTAAAGGATCGACTGCGGTCGTCGTGCTGGTTTTCGAAAAAATCGCGAAAAATACCATTCGCTTCGAAATATTTCGCACTTCCGACAAATTTAAGATTCCTCCGCACCGTAGTGCGAGGAATGTCTAAAATCGTCCAATCGACCAAACAACCATACACCCCTGTTACCCGTTTCATTGCCTCCGCTTTACTCTAATGTATCGACTGCGGTCGTCGTGCTGGTTTTCGAAAAAATCGCAAAAAACACCATCCGCGCCGAAGCATTTCGCTGTTCCGACAGATTTAAGATTCCTTCGCGCCGTAGTGTGACGAATGTCTAAAATCCTCCAATCGACCAAACAACCATAGATCTCTGTTCCTCGTTCCATTGCCGACGTTTTATTCTAATGGTTCGACCGCGGTTGTCGTGCTGGTTTTCTAGAAAACCGCGAAAAACTCCAGTCGCGCCGAAATATTTCGCAGTTCCGACAGATTTAAGATTCCTTTGCACCGTAGTGCGACGAATGTCTAAAATCGAGCAATCGACCAAACAACCATAGATCCCTGTTCCCCGTTCCATTGCCTACGGTCTACTCTAATGGATCGACTGCGGTCGTCGTGCTGGTTTTCGAAAAAATGGCGAAAAAATACAAATTCGCTTCGAAATATTTCGCGGTTCCGACAGTTTTAAGATTCCTTCGCGCCGTAGTGTGACGAATGTCTAAAATCCTCCAATCGACCAAACAACCATAGATCCCTGTTCCCCGTTCCATTGCCTACGCTTTACTCTAATGGATCGACTGCGTTCGTGGGGCTGGTTTTCGTGAATATCGCGAAAAATTCCAACCGCTCCGAAATATTTCGCAATTCCGACAGATTTAAGATTCCTTTGCACCGTAGTGCGAGGAATGTCTAAAATCGTCCACTCGACCAAACAACCATAGATCCCTGTTCCCCGTTCCATTGCCTACGCTTTACTCTAATGGATCGACTGCGGTCGTCGTGCTGGTTTTCGAAAAAATGGCGAAAAAATACGATTCGCTTCGAAATATTTCGCGGTTCCGACAGTTTTAAGATTCCTTCACACCGTAGTGCGACGAATGTTTAAAATCGAGCAGTCGACCAAACAACCATAGATCCCTGTTCCCCGTTCCATTGCCTACGGTCTACTCTAAAGGATCGACTGCGGTCGTCGTGCTGGTTTTCGAAAAAATCGCGAAAGATACCATTCGCTTCGAAATATTTCGCACTTCCGACAAATTTAAGATTCCTCCGCACCGTAGTGCGAGGAATGTCTAAAATCGTCCAATCGACCAAACAACCATACACCCCTGTTCCCCGTTTCATTGCCTCCGCTTTACTCTAATGTATCGACTGCGGTCGTCGTGCTGGATTTCGAAAAAATCGCAAAAAACACCATCCGCTCCGAAGCATTTCGCAGTTCCGACAGATTTAAGATTCCTTCGCGCCGTAGTGCGACGAATGTCTAAAATTGTGAAATCGACCAAACAACCATAGATCCCTGTTCCCCGTTCCATTGCCGACGCTTTACTCTAATGGTTCGAATGCGTTCGTCGTGCTGGTTTTCGAGAATATCGTGAAAAATTCCAACCGCTTCGAAATATTTCGCACTTCCGACAAATTTAAGATTCCTCCGCACCGTAGTGCGAGGAATGTCTAAAATCCTCCAATCGACCAAACAACCATACACCCCTGTTCCCCGTTCCATTGCCTCCGCTTTACTCTAATGCATCGACTGCGGTCGTCGTGCTGGTTTTCGAAAAAATCGCAAAAAACACCATCCGCGCCGAAGCATTTCGCAGTTCCGACAGATTTAAGATTCCTTCGCGCCGTAGTGCGACGAATGTCTAAAATCGTGAAATCGACCAAACAACCATAGATCCCTGTTCCCCGTTCCATTGCCGACGTTTTACTCTAATGGTCCGACCGCGGTTATCGTGCTGGTTTTCGAGAAAATCGCGAAAAACATCCAGTCGCACCGAAATATTCCGCAGTTCCGACAGATTTAAGATTCCTTCGCACCGTAGTGCGACGAATGTTTAAAATCGAGCAGTCGACCAAACAACCATAGATCCCTGTTCCCCGTTCCATTGCCTACGGTCTACTCTAAAGGATCGACTGCGGTCGTCGTGCTGGTTTTCGAAAAAATCGCGAAAAATACCATTCGCTTCGAAATATTTCGCAGTTCCGACAGGTTTAAGATTCCTTCGCGCCGTAGTGCGACGAATGTCTAAAATCGAGAAATCGACCAAACAACCATAGATCCCTGTTCCCCGTTCCATTGCCGACGTTTTACTTTAATGGTTCGACTGCGTTCGTGGGGCTGGTTTTCGTGAATATCGCGAAAAATTCCAACCGCTCCGAAATATTTCGCAATTCCGACAGATTTAAGATTCCTTCGCATCGTAGTGCGACGAATGTCTAAAATCGTCCAACCGACCAAACAACGATAGATCCCTGTTCCTCGTTCCATTGCCGACGTTTTACTCTAATGGTTCGACCGCGGTTGTCGTGCTGGTTTTCGAGAAAATCGCGAAAAACTCCAGTCGCACCGAAATATTCCGCAGTTCCGACAGATTTAAGATTCCTTCGCATCGTAGTGCGACGAATGTCTAAAATCGTGAAATCGACCAAACAACCATAGATCCCTGTTCCCCGTTCCATTGCCGACGTTTTACTCTAATGGTCCGACCGCGGTTATCGTGCTGGTTTTCGAGAAAATCGCGAAAAACTCCAGTCGCACCGAAATATTCCGCAGTTCCGACAGATTTAAGATTCCTTCGCACCGTAGTGCGACGAATGTTTAAAATCGAGCAGTCGACCAAACAACCATAGATCCCTGTTCCCCGTTCCATTGCCTACGGTCTACTCTAAAGGATCGACTGCGGTCGTCGTGCTGGTTTTCGAAAAAATGGCGAAAAACAGCATCCGCTCCGAAGCATTTCGCAGTTCCGACAGATTTAAGATTCCTTCGCACCGTAGTGCGACGAATGTCTAAAATCGAGAAATCTACCAAACAACCATAGATCCCTGTTCCCCGTTCCATTGCCGACGTTTTACTCTAATGGTTCGACTGCGTTTGTGGGGCTGGTTTTCGAGAATATCGCGAAAAATTCCAACCGCTCCGAAATATTTCGCAATTCCGACAGATTTAAGATTCCTTCGCATCGTAGTGCGACGAATGTCTAAAATCGTCCAACCGACCAAACAACCATAGATCCCTGTTCCCCGTTCCATTGCCTACGCTTTACTCTAATGGATCGGCTGCGGTCGTCGTGCTGGTTTTCGAAAAAATGGCGAAAAACAGCATCCGCTCCGAAGCATTTCGCAGTTCCGACAGATTTAAGATTCCTTCGCACCGTAGTGCGACGAATGTCTAAAATCGAGAAATCTACCAAACAACCATAGATCCCTGTTCCCCGTTCCATTGCCGACGTTTTACTCTAATGGTTCGACTGCGTTTGTGGGGCTGGTTTTCGAGAATATCGCGAAAAATTCCAACCGCTCCGAAATATTTCGCAATTCCGACAGATTTAAGATTCCTTCGCATCGTAGTGCGACGAATGTCTAAAATCGTCCAACCGACCAAACAACCATAGATCCCTGTTCCTCGTTCCATTGCCGACGTTTTACTCTAATGGTCCGACCGCGGTTATCGTGCTGGTTTTCGAGAAAATCGCGAAAAACTCCAGTCGCACCGAAATATTCCGCAGTTCCGACAGATTTAAGATTCCTTCGCACCGTAGTGCGACGAATGTTTAAAATCGAGCAGTCGACCAAACAACCATAGATCCCTGTTCCCCGTTCCATTGCCTACGGTCTACTCTAAAGGATCGACTGCGGTCGTCGTGCTGGTTTTCGAAAAAATCGCGAAAAATACCATTCGCTTCGAAATATTTCGCACTTCCGACAAATTTAAGATTCCTCCGCACCGTAGTGCGAGGAATGTCTAAAATCGTCCAATCGACCAAACAACCATACACCCCTGTTCCCCGTTTCATTGCCTCCGCTTTACTCTAATGTATCGACTGCGGTCGTCGTGCTGGTTTTCGAAAAAATCGCAAAAAACACCATCCGCTCCGAAGCATTTCGCAGTTCCGAAAGATTTAAGATTCCTTCGCGCCGTAGTGCGACGAATGTCTAAAATTGTGAAATCGACCAAACAACCATAGATCCCTGTTCCCCGTTCAATTGCCGACGCTTTACTCTAATGGTTCGAATGCGTTCGTCGTGCTGGTTTTCGAGAATATCGTGAAAAATTCCAACCGCTTCGAAATATTTCGCTCTTCCGACAAATTTAAGATTCCTCCGCACCGTAGTGCGAGGAATGTCTAAAATCGTCCAATCGACCAAACAACCATACACCCCTGTTCCCCGTTCCATTGCCTCCGCTTTACTCTAATGCATCGACTGCGGTCGTCGTGCTGGTTTTCGAAAAAATCGCAAAAAACACCATCCGCTCCGAAGCATTTCGCAGTTCCGACAGATTTAAGATTCCTTCGCGCCGTAGTGCGACGAATGTCTAAAATCGTGAAATCGACCAAACAACCATAGATCCCTGTTCCCCGTTCCATTGCCTACGGTCTACTCTAAAGGATCGACTGCGGTCGTCGTGCTGGTTTTCGAAAAAATCGCGAAAAATACCATTCGCTTCGAAATATTTCGCACTTCCGACAAATTTAAGATTCCTCCGCACCGTAGTGCGAGGAATGTCTAAAATCGTCCAATCGACCAAACAACCATACACCCCTGTTACCCGTTTCATTGCCTCCGCTTTACTCTAATGTATCGACTGCGGTCGTCGTGCTGGTTTTCGAAAAAATCGCAAAAAACACCATCCGCGCCGAAGCATTTCGCTGTTCCGACAGATTTAAGATTCCTTCGCGCCGTAGTGTGACGAATGTCTAAAATCCTCCAATCGACCAAACAACCATAGATCTCTGTTCCTCGTTCCATTGCCGACGTTTTATTCTAATGGTTCGACCGCGGTTGTCGTGCTGGTTTTCTAGAAAACCGCGAAAAACTCCAGTCGCGCCGAAATATTTCGCAGTTCCGACAGATTTAAGATTCCTTTGCACCGTAGTGCGACGAATGTCTAAAATCGAGCAATCGACCAAACAACCATAGATCCCTGTTCCCCGTTCCATTGCCTACGGTCTACTCTAATGGATCGACTGCGGTCGTCGTGCTGGTTTTCGAAAAAATGGCGAAAAAATACAAATTCGCTTCGAAATATTTCGCGGTTCCGACAGTTTTAAGATTCCTTCGCGCCGTAGTGTGACGAATGTCTAAAATCCTCCAATCGACCAAACAACCATAGATCCCTGTTCCCCGTTCCATTGCCTACGCTTTACTCTAATGGATCGACTGCGTTCGTGGGGCTGGTTTTCGTGAATATCGCGAAAAATTCCAACCGCTCCGAAATATTTCGCAATTCCGACAGATTTAAGATTCCTTTGCACCGTAGTGCGAGGAATGTCTAAAATCGTCCACTCGACCAAACAACCATAGATCCCTGTTCCCCGTTCCATTGCCTACGCTTTACTCTAATGGATCGACTGCGGTCGTCGTGCTGGTTTTCGAAAAAATGGCGAAAAAATACGATTCGCTTCGAAATATTTCGCGGTTCCGACAGTTTTAAGATTCCTTCACACCGTAGTGCGACGAATGTTTAAAATCGAGCAGTCGACCAAACAACCATAGATCCCTGTTCCCCGTTCCATTGCCTACGGTCTACTCTAAAGGATCGACTGCGGTCGTCGTGCTGGTTTTCGAAAAAATCGCGAAAGATACCATTCGCTTCGAAATATTTCGCACTTCCGACAAATTTAAGATTCCTCCGCACCGTAGTGCGAGGAATGTCTAAAATCGTCCAATCGACCAAACAACCATACACCCCTGTTCCCCGTTTCATTGCCTCCGCTTTACTCTAATGTATCGACTGCGGTCGTCGTGCTGGATTTCGAAAAAATCGCAAAAAACACCATCCGCTCCGAAGCATTTCGCAGTTCCGACAGATTTAAGATTCCTTCGCGCCGTAGTGCGACGAATGTCTAAAATTGTGAAATCGACCAAACAACCATAGATCCCTGTTCCCCGTTCCATTGCCGACGCTTTACTCTAATGGTTCGAATGCGTTCGTCGTGCTGGTTTTCGAGAATATCGTGAAAAATTCCAACCGCTTCGAAATATTTCGCACTTCCGACAAATTTAAGATTCCTCCGCACCGTAGTGCGAGGAATGTCTAAAATCCTCCAATCGACCAAACAACCATACACCCCTGTTCCCCGTTCCATTGCCTCCGCTTTACTCTAATGCATCGACTGCGGTCGTCGTGCTGGTTTTCGAAAAAATCGCAAAAAACACCATCCGCGCCGAAGCATTTCGCAGTTCCGACAGATTTAAGATTCCTTCGCGCCGTAGTGCGACGAATGTCTAAAATCGTGAAATCGACCAAACAACCATAGATCCCTGTTCCCCGTTCCATTGCCGACGTTTTACTCTAATGGTCCGACCGCGGTTATCGTGCTGGTTTTCGAGAAAATCGCGAAAAACATCCAGTCGCACCGAAATATTCCGCAGTTCCGACAGATTTAAGATTCCTTCGCACCGTAGTGCGACGAATGTTTAAAATCGAGCAGTCGACCAAACAACCATAGATCCCTGTTCCCCGTTCCATTGCCTACGGTCTACTCTAAAGGATCGACTGCGGTCGTCGTGCTGGTTTTCGAAAAAATCGCGAAAAATACCATTCGCTTCGAAATATTTCGCACTTCCGACAAATTTAAGATTCCTCCGCACCGTAGTGCGAGGAATGTCTAAAATCGTCCAATCGACCAAACAACCATACACCCCTGTTCCCCGTTTCATTGCCTCCGCTTTACTCTAATGTATCGACTGCGGTCGTCGTGCTGGTTTTCGAAAAAATCGCAAAAAACACCATCCGTTCCGAAGCATTTCGCTGTTCCGACAGATTTAAGATTCCTTCGCGCCGTAGTGTGACGAATGTCTAAAATCGAGCAATCGACCAAACAACCATAGATCCCTGTTCCCCGTTCCATTGCCGACGTTTTACTCTAATGGTTCGACTGCGTTTGTGGGGCTGGTTTTCGAGAATATCGCGAAAAATTCCAACCGCTCCGAAATATTTCGCAATTCCGACAGATTTAAGATTCCTTCGCATCGTAGTGCGACGAATGTCTAAAATCGTCCAATCGACCAAACAACCATAGATCCCTGTTCCCCGTTCCATTGCCGACGTTTTACTCTAATGGTCCGACCGCGGTTATCGTGCTGGTTTTCGAGAAAATCGCGAAAAACTCCAGTCGCACCGAAATATTCCGCAGTTCCGACAGATTTAAGATTCCTTCGCACCGTAGTGCGACGAATGTTTAAAATCGAGCAGTCGACCAAACAACCATAGATCCCTGTTCCCCGTTCCATTGCCTACGGTCTACTCTAAAGGATCGACTGCGGTCGTCGTGCTGGTTTTCGAAAAAATCGCGAAAAATACCATTCGCTTCGAAATATTTCGCACTTCCGACAAATTTAAGATTCCTCCGCACCGTAGTGCGAGGAATGTCTAAAATCGTCCAATCGACCAAACAACCATACACCCCTGTTCCCCGTTTCATTGCCTCCGCTTTACTCTAATGTATCGACTGCGGTCGTCGTGCTGGTTTTCGAAAAAATCGCAAAAAACACCATCCGCTCCGAAGCATTTCGCAGTTCCGAAAGATTTAAGATTCCTTCGCGCCGTAGTGCGACGAATGTCTAAAATTGTGAAATCGACCAAACAACCATAGATCCCTGTTCCCCGTTCAATTGCCGACGCTTTACTCTAATGGTTCGAATGCGTTCGTCGTGCTGGTTTTCGAGAATATCGTGAAAAATTCCAACCGCTTCGAAATATTTCGCTCTTCCGACAAATTTAAGATTCCTCCGCACCGTAGTGCGAGGAATGTCTAAAATCGTCCAATCGACCAAACAACCATACACCCCTGTTCCCCGTTCCATTGCCTCCGCTTTACTCTAATGCATCGACTGCGGTCGTCGTGCTGGTTTTCGAAAAAATCGCAAAAAACACCATCCGCTCCGAAGCATTTCGCAGTTCCGACAGATTTAAGATTCCTTCGCGCCGTAGTGCGACGAATGTCTAAAATCGTGAAATCGACCAAACAACCATAGATCCCTGTTCCCCGTTCCATTGCCTACGGTCTACTCTAAAGGATCGACTGCGGTCGTCGTGCTGGTTTTCGAAAAAATCGCGAAAAATACCATTCGCTTCGAAATATTTCGCACTTCCGACAAATTTAAGATTCCTCCGCACCGTAGTGCGAGGAATGTCTAAAATCGTCCAATCGACCAAACAACCATACACCCCTGTTACCCGTTTCATTGCCTCCGCTTTACTCTAATGTATCGACTGCGGTCGTCGTGCTGGTTTTCGAAAAAATCGCAAAAAACACCATCCGCGCCGAAGCATTTCGCTGTTCCGACAGATTTAAGATTCCTTCGCGCCGTAGTGTGACGAATGTCTAAAATCCTCCAATCGACCAAACAACCATAGATCTCTGTTCCTCGTTCCATTGCCGACGTTTTATTCTAATGGTTCGACCGCGGTTGTCGTGCTGGTTTTCTAGAAAACCGCGAAAAACTCCAGTCGCGCCGAAATATTTCGCAGTTCCGACAGATTTAAGATTCCTTTGCACCGTAGTGCGACGAATGTCTAAAATCGAGCAATCGACCAAACAACCATAGATCCCTGTTCCCCGTTCCATTGCCTACGGTCTACTCTAATGGATCGACTGCGGTCGTCGTGCTGGTTTTCGAAAAAATGGCGAAAAAATACAAATTCGCTTCGAAATATTTCGCGGTTCCGACAGTTTTAAGATTCCTTCGCGCCGTAGTGTGACGAATGTCTAAAATCCTCCAATCGACCAAACAACCATAGATCCCTGTTCCCCGTTCCATTGCCTACGCTTTACTCTAATGGATCGACTGCGTTCGTGGGGCTGGTTTTCGTGAATATCGCGAAAAATTCCAACCGCTCCGAAATATTTCGCAATTCCGACAGATTTAAGATTCCTTTGCACCGTAGTGCGAGGAATGTCTAAAATCGTCCACTCGACCAAACAACCATAGATCCCTGTTCCCCGTTCCATTGCCTACGCTTTACTCTAATGGATCGACTGCGGTCGTCGTGCTGGTTTTCGAAAAAATGGCGAAAAAATACGATTCGCTTCGAAATATTTCGCGGTTCCGACAGTTTTAAGATTCCTTCACACCGTAGTGCGACGAATGTTTAAAATCGAGCAGTCGACCAAACAACCATAGATCCCTGTTCCCCGTTCCATTGCCTACGGTCTACTCTAAAGGATCGACTGCGGTCGTCGTGCTGGTTTTCGAAAAAATCGCGAAAGATACCATTCGCTTCGAAATATTTCGCACTTCCGACAAATTTAAGATTCCTCCGCACCGTAGTGCGAGGAATGTCTAAAATCGTCCAATCGACCAAACAACCATACACCCCTGTTCCCCGTTTCATTGCCTCCGCTTTACTCTAATGTATCGACTGCGGTCGTCGTGCTGGATTTCGAAAAAATCGCAAAAAACACCATCCGCTCCGAAGCATTTCGCAGTTCCGACAGATTTAAGATTCCTTCGCGCCGTAGTGCGACGAATGTCTAAAATTGTGAAATCGACCAAACAACCATAGATCCCTGTTCCCCGTTCCATTGCCGACGCTTTACTCTAATGGTTCGAATGCGTTCGTCGTGCTGGTTTTCGAGAATATCGTGAAAAATTCCAACCGCTTCGAAATATTTCGCACTTCCGACAAATTTAAGATTCCTCCGCACCGTAGTGCGAGGAATGTCTAAAATCCTCCAATCGACCAAACAACCATACACCCCTGTTCCCCGTTCCATTGCCTCCGCTTTACTCTAATGCATCGACTGCGGTCGTCGTGCTGGTTTTCGAAAAAATCGCAAAAAACACCATCCGCGCCGAAGCATTTCGCAGTTCCGACAGATTTAAGATTCCTTCGCGCCGTAGTGCGACGAATGTCTAAAATCGTGAAATCGACCAAACAACCATAGATCCCTGTTCCCCGTTCCATTGCCGACGTTTTACTCTAATGGTCCGACCGCGGTTATCGTGCTGGTTTTCGAGAAAATCGCGAAAAACATCCAGTCGCACCGAAATATTCCGCAGTTCCGACAGATTTAAGATTCCTTCGCACCGTAGTGCGACGAATGTTTAAAATCGAGCAGTCGACCAAACAACCATAGATCCCTGTTCCCCGTTCCATTGCCTACGGTCTACTCTAAAGGATCGACTGCGGTCGTCGTGCTGGTTTTCGAAAAAATCGCGAAAAATACCATTCGCTTCGAAATATTTCGCAGTTCCGACAGGTTTAAGATTCCTTCGCGCCGTAGTGCGACGAATGTCTAAAATCGAGAAATCGACCAAACAACCATAGATCCCTGTTCCCCGTTCCATTGCCGACGTTTTACTTTAATGGTTCGACTGCGTTCGTGGGGCTGGTTTTCGTGAATATCGCGAAAAATTCCAACCGCTCCGAAATATTTCGCAATTCCGACAGATTTAAGATTCCTTCGCATCGTAGTGCGACGAATGTCTAAAATCGTCCAACCGACCAAACAACGATAGATCCCTGTTCCTCGTTCCATTGCCGACGTTTTACTCTAATGGTTCGACCGCGGTTGTCGTGCTGGTTTTCGAGAAAATCGCGAAAAACTCCAGTCGCACCGAAATATTCCGCAGTTCCGACAGATTTAAGATTCCTTCGCATCGTAGTGCGACGAATGTCTAAAATCGTGAAATCGACCAAACAACCATAGATCCCTGTTCCCCGTTCCATTGCCGACGTTTTACTCTAATGGTCCGACCGCGGTTATCGTGCTGGTTTTCGAGAAAATCGCGAAAAACTCCAGTCGCACCGAAATATTCCGCAGTTCCGACAGATTTAAGATTCCTTCGCACCGTAGTGCGACGAATGTTTAAAATCGAGCAGTCGACCAAACAACCATAGATCCCTGTTCCCCGTTCCATTGCCTACGGTCTACTCTAAAGGATCGACTGCGGTCGTCGTGCTGGTTTTCGAAAAAATGGCGAAAAACAGCATCCGCTCCGAAGCATTTCGCAGTTCCGACAGATTTAAGATTCCTTCGCACCGTAGTGCGACGAATGTCTAAAATCGAGAAATCTACCAAACAACCATAGATCCCTGTTCCCCGTTCCATTGCCGACGTTTTACTCTAATGGTTCGACTGCGTTTGTGGGGCTGGTTTTCGAGAATATCGCGAAAAATTCCAACCGCTCCGAAATATTTCGCAATTCCGACAGATTTAAGATTCCTTCGCATCGTAGTGCGACGAATGTCTAAAATCGTCCAACCGACCAAACAACCATAGATCCCTGTTCCCCGTTCCATTGCCTACGCTTTACTCTAATGGATCGACTGCGGTCGTCGTGCTGGTTTTCGAAAAAATGGCGAAAAACAGCATCCGCTCCGAAGCATTTCGCAGTTCCGACAGATTTAAGATTCCTTCGCACCGTAGTGCGACGAATGTCTAAAATCGAGAAATCTACCAAACAACCATAGATCCCTGTTCCCCGTTCCATTGCCGACGTTTTACTCTAATGGTTCGACTGCGTTTGTGGGGCTGGTTTTCGAGAATATCGCGAAAAATTCCAACCGCTCCGAAATATTTCGCAATTCCGACAGATTTAAGATTCCTTCGCATCGTAGTGCGACGAATGTCTAAAATCGTCCAACCGACCAAACAACCATAGATCCCTGTTCCTCGTTCCATTGCCGACGTTTTACTCTAATGGTCCGACCGCGGTTATCGTGCTGGTTTTCGAGAAAATCGCGAAAAACTCCAGTCGCACCGAAATATTCCGCAGTTCCGACAGATTTAAGATTCCTTCGCACCGTAGTGCGACGAATGTTTAAAATCGAGCAGTCGACCAAACAACCATAGATCCCTGTTCCCCGTTCCATTGCCTACGGTCTACTCTAAAGGATCGACTGCGGTCGTCGTGCTGGTTTTCGAAAAAATCGCGAAAAATACCATTCGCTTCGAAATATTTCGCACTTCCGACAAATTTAAGATTCCTCCGCACCGTAGTGCGAGGAATGTCTAAAATCGTCCAATCGACCAAACAACCATACACCCCTGTTCCCCGTTTCATTGCCTCCGCTTTACTCTAATGTATCGACTGCGGTCGTCGTGCTGGTTTTCGAAAAAATCGCAAAAAACACCATCCGCTCCGAAGCATTTCGCAGTTCCGAAAGATTTAAGATTCCTTCGCGCCGTAGTGCGACGAATGTCTAAAATTGTGAAATCGACCAAACAACCATAGATCCCTGTTCCCCGTTCAATTGCCGACGCTTTACTCTAATGGTTCGAATGCGTTCGTCGTGCTGGTTTTCGAGAATATCGTGAAAAATTCCAACCGCTTCGAAATATTTCGCTCTTCCGACAAATTTAAGATTCCTCCGCACCGTAGTGCGAGGAATGTCTAAAATCGTCCAATCGACCAAACAACCATACACCCCTGTTCCCCGTTCCATTGCCTCCGCTTTACTCTAATGCATCGACTGCGGTCGTCGTGCTGGTTTTCGAAAAAATCGCAAAAAACACCATCCGCTCCGAAGCATTTCGCAGTTCCGACAGATTTAAGATTCCTTCGCGCCGTAGTGCGACGAATGTCTAAAATCGTGAAATCGACCAAACAACCATAGATCCCTGTTCCCCGTTCCATTGCCTACGGTCTACTCTAAAGGATCGACTGCGGTCGTCGTGCTGGTTTTCGAAAAAATCGCGAAAAATACCATTCGCTTCGAAATATTTCGCACTTCCGACAAATTTAAGATTCCTCCGCACCGTAGTGCGAGGAATGTCTAAAATCGTCCAATCGACCAAACAACCATACACCCCTGTTACCCGTTTCATTGCCTCCGCTTTACTCTAATGTATCGACTGCGGTCGTCGTGCTGGTTTTCGAAAAAATCGCAAAAAACACCATCCGCGCCGAAGCATTTCGCTGTTCCGACAGATTTAAGATTCCTTCGCGCCGTAGTGTGACGAATGTCTAAAATCCTCCAATCGACCAAACAACCATAGATCTCTGTTCCTCGTTCCATTGCCGACGTTTTATTCTAATGGTTCGACCGCGGTTGTCGTGCTGGTTTTCTAGAAAACCGCGAAAAACTCCAGTCGCGCCGAAATATTTCGCAGTTCCGACAGATTTAAGATTCCTTTGCACCGTAGTGCGACGAATGTCTAAAATCGAGCAATCGACCAAACAACCATAGATCCCTGTTCCCCGTTCCATTGCCTACGGTCTACTCTAATGGATCGACTGCGGTCGTCGTGCTGGTTTTCGAAAAAATGGCGAAAAAATACAAATTCGCTTCGAAATATTTCGCGGTTCCGACAGTTTTAAGATTCCTTCGCGCCGTAGTGTGACGAATGTCTAAAATCCTCCAATCGACCAAACAACCATAGATCCCTGTTCCCCGTTCCATTGCCTACGCTTTACTCTAATGGATCGACTGCGTTCGTGGGGCTGGTTTTCGTGAATATCGCGAAAAATTCCAACCGCTCCGAAATATTTCGCAATTCCGACAGATTTAAGATTCCTTTGCACCGTAGTGCGAGGAATGTCTAAAATCGTCCACTCGACCAAACAACCATAGATCCCTGTTCCCCGTTCCATTGCCTACGCTTTACTCTAATGGATCGACTGCGGTCGTCGTGCTGGTTTTCGAAAAAATGGCGAAAAAATACGATTCGCTTCGAAATATTTCGCGGTTCCGACAGTTTTAAGATTCCTTCACACCGTAGTGCGACGAATGTTTAAAATCGAGCAGTCGACCAAACAACCATAGATCCCTGTTCCCCGTTCCATTGCCTACGGTCTACTCTAAAGGATCGACTGCGGTCGTCGTGCTGGTTTTCGAAAAAATCGCGAAAGATACCATTCGCTTCGAAATATTTCGCACTTCCGACAAATTTAAGATTCCTCCGCACCGTAGTGCGAGGAATGTCTAAAATCGTCCAATCGACCAAACAACCATACACCCCTGTTCCCCGTTTCATTGCCTCCGCTTTACTCTAATGTATCGACTGCGGTCGTCGTGCTGGATTTCGAAAAAATCGCAAAAAACACCATCCGCTCCGAAGCATTTCGCAGTTCCGACAGATTTAAGATTCCTTCGCGCCGTAGTGCGACGAATGTCTAAAATTGTGAAATCGACCAAACAACCATAGATCCCTGTTCCCCGTTCCATTGCCGACGCTTTACTCTAATGGTTCGAATGCGTTCGTCGTGCTGGTTTTCGAGAATATCGTGAAAAATTCCAACCGCTTCGAAATATTTCGCACTTCCGACAAATTTAAGATTCCTCCGCACCGTAGTGCGAGGAATGTCTAAAATCCTCCAATCGACCAAACAACCATACACCCCTGTTCCCCGTTCCATTGCCTCCGCTTTACTCTAATGCATCGACTGCGGTCGTCGTGCTGGTTTTCGAAAAAATCGCAAAAAACACCATCCGCGCCGAAGCATTTCGCAGTTCCGACAGATTTAAGATTCCTTCGCGCCGTAGTGCGACGAATGTCTAAAATCGTGAAATCGACCAAACAACCATAGATCCCTGTTCCCCGTTCCATTGCCGACGTTTTACTCTAATGGTCCGACCGCGGTTATCGTGCTGGTTTTCGAGAAAATCGCGAAAAACATCCAGTCGCACCGAAATATTCCGCAGTTCCGACAGATTTAAGATTCCTTCGCACCGTAGTGCGACGAATGTTTAAAATCGAGCAGTCGACCAAACAACCATAGATCCCTGTTCCCCGTTCCATTGCCTACGGTCTACTCTAAAGGATCGACTGCGGTCGTCGTGCTGGTTTTCGAAAAAATCGCGAAAAATACCATTCGCTTCGAAATATTTCGCACTTCCGACAAATTTAAGATTCCTCCGCACCGTAGTGCGAGGAATGTCTAAAATCGTCCAATCGACCAAACAACCATACACCCCTGTTCCCCGTTTCATTGCCTCCGCTTTACTCTAATGTATCGACTGCGGTCGTCGTGCTGGTTTTCGAAAAAATCGCAAAAAACACCATCCGTTCCGAAGCATTTCGCTGTTCCGACAGATTTAAGATTCCTTCGCGCCGTAGTGTGACGAATGTCTAAAATCGAGCAATCGACCAAACAACCATAGATCCCTGTTCCCCGTTCCATTGCCGACGTTTTACTCTAATGGTCCGACCGCGGTTATCGTGCTGGTTTTCGAGAAAATCGCGAAAAACTCCAGTCGCACCGAAATATTCCGCAGTTCCGACAGATTTAAGATTCCTTCGCACCGTAGTGCGAGGAATGTCTAAAATCGTCCAATCGACCAAACAACCATAGATCCCTGTTCCCCGTTCCATTGCCTACGCTTTACTCTAATGGATCGACTGCGTTCGTGGGGCTGGTTTTCGTGAATATCGCGAAAAATTCCAACCGCTCCGAAATATTTCGCAATTCCGACAGATTTAAGATTCCTTTGCACCGTAGTGCGACGAATGTCTAAAATCGTCCACTCGACCAAACAACCATAGATCCCTGTTTCCCGTTCCATTGCCTACGCTTTACTCTAATGGATCGACTGCGGTCGTCGTGCTGGTTTTCGAAAAAATGGCGAAAAAATACGATTCGCTTCGAAATATTTCGCGGTTCCGACAGTTTTAAGATTCCTTCGCACCGTAGTGCGACGAATGTTTAAAATCGAGCAATCGACCAAACAACCATAGATCCCTGTTCCCCGTTCCATTGCCTACGGTCTACTCTAAAGGATCGACTGCGGTCGTCGTGCTGGTTTTCGAAAAAATCGCGAAAAATACCATTCGCTCCGAAGCATTTCGCAGTTCCGACAGGTTTAAGATTCCTTCGCGCCGTAGTGCGACGAATGTCTAAAATCGAGAAATCGACCAAACAACCATAGATCCCTGTTCCCCGTTCCATTGCCGACGTTTTACTTTAATGGTTCGACTGCGTTCGTGGGGCTGGTTTTCGTGAATATCGCGAAAAATTCCAACCGCTCCGAAATATTTCGCAATTCCGACAGATTTAAGATTCCTTCGCATCGTAGTGCGACGAATGTCTAAAATCGTCCAACCGACCAAACAACGATAGATCCCTGTTCCTCGTTCCATTGCCGACGTTTTACTCTAATGGTTCGACCGCGGTTGTCGTGCTGGTTTTCGAGAAAATCGCGAAAAACTCCAGTCGCACCGAAATATTCCGCAGTTCCGACAGATTTAAGATTCCTTCGCATCGTAGTGCGACGAATGTCTAAAATCGTGAAATCGACCAAACAACCATAGATCCCTGTTCCCCGTTCCATTGCCGACGTTTTACTCTAATGGTCCGACCGCGGTTATCGTGCTGGTTTTCGAGAAAATCGCGAAAAACTCCAGTCGCACCGAAATATTCCGCAGTTCCGACAGATTTAAGATTCCTTCGCACCGTAGTGCGACGAATGTTTAAAATCGAGCAGTCGACCAAACAACCATAGATCCCTGTTCCCCGTTCCATTGCCTACGGTCTACTCTAAAGGATCGACTGCGGTCGTCGTGCTGGTTTTCGAAAAAATCGCGAAAAATACCATTCGCTTCGAAATATTTCGCACTTCCGACAAATTTAAGATTCCTTCGCGCCGTAGTGTGACGAATGTCTAAAATCCTCCAATCGACCAAACAACCATAGATCCCTGTTCCCCGTTCCATTGCCTACGCTTTACTCTAATGGATCGACTGCGTTCGTGGGGCTGGTTTTCGTGAATATCGCGAAAAATTCCAACCGCTCCGAAATATTTCGCAATTCCGACAGATTTAAGATTCCTTTGCACCGTAGTGCGACGAATGTCTAAAATCGTCCACTCGACCAAACAACCATAGATCCCTGTTCCCCGTTCCATTGCCTACGCTTTACTCTAATGGATCGACTGCGGTCGTCGTGCTGGTTTTCGAAAAAATGGCGAAAAAATACGATTCGCTTCGAAATATTTCGCGGTTCCGACAGTTTTAAGATTCCTTCGCACCGTAGTGCGACGAATGTTTAAAATCGAGCAATCGACCAAACAACCATAGATCCCTGTTCCCCGTTCCATTGCCGACGTTTTACTTTAATGGTTCGACTGCGTTCGTGGGGCTGGTTTTCGTGAATATCGCGAAAAATTCCAACTGCTCCGAAATATTTCGCAATTCCGACAGATTTAAGATTCCTTCGCATCGTAGTGCGACGAATGTCTAAAATCGTCCAACCGACCAAACAACGATAGATCCCTGTTCCTCGTTCCATTGCCGACGTTTTACTCTAATGGTTCGACCGCGGTTGTCGTGCTGGTTTTCGAGAAAATCGCGAAAAACTCCAGTCGCACCGAAATATTCCGCAGTTCCGACAGATTTAAGATTCCTTCGCATCGTAGTGCGACGAATGTCTAAAATCGTCCAACCGACCAAACAACCATAGATCCCTGTTCCTCGTTCCATTGCCGACGTTTTACTCTAATGGTCCGACCGCGGTTATCGTGCTGGTTTTCGAGAAAATCGCGAAAAACTCCAGTCGCACCGAAATATTCCGCAGTTCCGACAGATTTAAGATTCCTTCGCACCGTAGTGCGACGAATGTTTAAAATCGAGCAGTCGACCAAACAACCATAGATCCCTGTTCCCCGTTCCATTGCCTACGGTCTACTCTAAAGGATCGACTGCGGTCGTCGTGCTGGTTTTCGAAAAAATCGCGAAAAATACCATTCGCTTCGAAATATTTCGCACTTCCGACAAATTTAAGATTCCTCCGCACCGTAGTGCGAGGAATGTCTAAAATCGTCCAATCGACCAAACAACCATACACCCCTGTTCCCCGTTCCATTGCCTCCGCTTTACTCTAATGCATCGACTGCGGTCGTCGTGCTGGTTTTCGAAAAAATCGCAAAAAACACCATCCGCTCCGAAGCATTTCGCAGTTCCGAGAGATTTAAGATTCCTTCGCGCCGTAGTGCGACGAATGTCTAAAATCGTACAATCGACCAAACAACCATATATCCCTGTTACTCGTTCCATTGCCGACGTTTTACTCTAATGGTTCGAATGCGTTCGTCGTGCTGGTTTTCGAGAATATCGCGAAAAATTCCAACCGCTCCGAAATATTTCGCAACTCCGACAGATTTAAGATTCCTTCGCACCGAAGTACGACGAATGTCTAAAATCGTCCAATCGACCAAACAACCATAGATCCCTACTCCCCGTTCCATTGCCTCCGCTTTACTCTAATGCATCGACTGCGGTCGTCGTGCTGGTTTTCGAAAAAATCGCAAAAAACTCCATCCGCTCCGAAGCATTTCGCAGTTCCGAGAGATTTAAGATTCCTTCGCGTCGTAGTGCGACGAATGTCTAAAATCGAGAAATCGACCAAACAACCATAGATCCCTGTTCCCCGTTCCATTTCCGACGTTTTACTTTAATGGTTCGACTGCGTTCGTGGGGCTGGTTTTCGTGAATATCGCGAAAAATTCCAACCGCTCCGAAATATTTCGCATTTCCGACAGATTTAAGATTCCTTTGCACCGTAGTGCGACGAATGTCTAAAATCGTCCACTCGACCAAACAACCATAGATCCCTGTTCCCCGTTCCATTGCCTACGCTTTACTCTAATGGATCGACTGCGGTCGTCGTGCTGGTTTTCGAAAAAATGGCGAAAAACAGCATCCGCTCCGAAGCATTTCGCAGTTCCGACAGATTTAAGATTCCTTCGCGCCGTAGTGCGACGAATGTCTAAAATCGAGAAATCTACCAAACAACCATAGATCCCTGTTCCCCGTTCCATTGCCGACGTTTTACTCTAATGGTTCGACTGCGTTTGTGGGGCTGGTTTTCGAGAATATCGCGAAAAATTCCAACCGCTCCGAAATATTTCGCAATTCCGACAGATTTAAGATTCCTTCGCATCGTAGTGCGACGAATGTCTAAAATCGTCCAACCGACCAAACAACCATAGATCCCTGTTCCTCGTTCCATTGCCGACGTTTTACTCTAATGGTCCGACCGCGGTTATCGTGCTGGTTTTCGAGAAAATCGCGAAAAACTCCAGTCGCACCGAAATATTCCGCAGTTCCGACAGATTTAAGATTCCTTCGCACCGTAGTGCGACGAATGTTTAAAATCGAGCAGTCGACCAAACAACCATAGATCCCTGTTCCCCGTTCCATTGCCTACGGTCTACTCTAAAGGATCGACTGCGGTCGTCGTGCTGGTTTTCGAAAAAATCGCGAAAAATACCATTCGCTTCGAAATATTTCGCACTTCCGACAAATTTAAGATTCCTCCGCACAGTAGTGCGAGGAATGTCTAAAATCGTCCAATCGACCAAACAACCATACACCCCTGTTCCCCGTTTCATTGCCTCCGCTTTACTCTAATGTATCGACTGCGGTCGTCGTGCTGGTTTTCGAAAAAATCGCAAAAAACACCATCCGCTCCGAAGCATTTCGCAGTTCCGACAGATTTAAGATTCCTTCGCGCCGTAGTGCGACGAATGTCTAAAATTGTGAAATCGACCAAACAACCATAGATCCCTGTTCCCCGTTCCATTGCCGACGCTTTACTCTAATGGTTCGAATGCGTTCGTCGTGCTGGTTTTCGAGAATATCGTGAAAAATTCCAACCGCTTCGAAATATTTCGCACTTCCGACAGATTTAAGATTCCTTCGCACCGAAGTACGACGAATGTCTAAAATCGTCCAATCGACCAAACAACCATAGATCCCTACTCCCCGTTCCATTGCCTCCGCTTTACTCTAATGCATCGACTGCGGTCGTCGTGCTGGTTTTCGAAAAAATCGCAAAAAACTCCATCCGCTCCGAAGCATTACGCAGTTCCGAGAGATTTAAGATTCCTTCGCGCCGTAGTGCGACGAATGTCTAAAATCGAGAAATCGACCAAACAACCATAGATCCCTGTTCCCCGTTCCATTTCCGACGTTTTACTTTAATGGTTCGACTGCGTTCGTGGGGCTGGTTTTCGTGAATATCGCGAAAAATTCCAACCGCTCCGAAATATTTCGCATTTCCGACAGATTTAAGATTCCTTTGCACCGTAGTGCGACGAATGTCTAAAATCGTCCACTCGACCAAACAACCATAGATCCCTGTTCCCCGTTCCATTGCCTACGCTTTACTCTAATGGATCGACTGCGGTCGTCGTGCTGGTTTTCGAAAAAATGGCGAAAAACAGCATCCGCTCCGAAGCATTTCGCAGTTCCGACAGATTTAAGATTCCTTCGCGCCGTAGTGCGACGAATGTCTAAAATCGAGAAATCTACCAAACAACCATAGATCCCTGTTCCCCGTTCCATTGCCGACGTTTTACTCTAATGGTTCGACTGCGTTTGTGGGGCTGGTTTTCGAGAATATCGCGAAAAATTCCAACCGCTCCGAAATATTTCGCAATTCCGACAGATTTAAGATTCCTTCGCATCGTAGTGCGACGAATGTCTAAAATCGTCCAACCGACCAAACAACCATAGATCCCTGTTCCTCGTTCCATTGCCGACGTTTTACTCTAATGGTCCGACCGCGGTTATCGTGCTGGTTTTCGAGAAAATCGCGAAAAACTCCAGTCGCACCGAAATATTCCGCAGTTCCGACAGATTTAAGATTCCTTCGCACCGTAGTGCGACGAATGTTTAAAATCGAGCAGTCGACCAAACAACCATAGATCCCTGTTCCCCGTTCCATTGCCTACGGTCTACTCTAAAGGATCGACTGCGGTCGTCGTGCTGGTTTTCGAAAAAATCGCGAAAAATACCATTCGCTTCGAAATATTTCGCACTTCCGACAAATTTAAGATTCCTCCGCACCGTAGTGCGAGGAATGTCTAAAATCGTCCAATCGACCAAACAACCATACACCCCTGTTCCCCGTTTCATTGCCTCCGCTTTACTCTAATGTATCGACTGCGGTCGTCGTGCTGGTTTTCGAAAAAATCGCAAAAAACACCATCCGCTCCGAAGCATTTCGCAGTTCCGACAGATTTAAGATTCCTTCGCGCCGTAGTGCGACGAATGTCTAAAATTGTGAAATCGACCAAACAACCATAGATCCCTGTTCCCCGTTCCATTGCCGACGCTTTACTCTAATGGTTCGAATGCGTTCGTCGTGCTGGTTTTCGAGAATATCGTGAAAAATTCCAACCGCTTCGAAATATTTCGCACTTCCGACAAATTTAAGATTCCTCCGCACCGTAGTGCGAGGAATGTCTAAAATCCTCCAATCGACCAAACAACCATACACCCCTGTTCCCCGTTCCATTGCCTCCGCTTTACTCTAATGCATCGACTGCGGTCGTCGTGCTGGTTTTCGAAAAAATCGCAAAAAACACCATCCCCGCCGAAGCATTTCGCAGTTCCGACAGATTTAAGATTCCTTCGCGCCGTAGTGCGACGAATGTCTAAAATTGTGAAATCGACCAAACAACCATAGATCCCTGTTCCCCGTTCCATTGCCGACGCTTTACTCTAATGGTTCGAATGCGTTCGTCGTGCTGGTTTTCGAGAATATCGTGAAAAATTCCAACCGCTTCGAAATATTTCGCTCTTCCGACAAATTTAAGATTCCTCCGCACCGTAGTGCGAGGAATGTCTAAAATCGTCCAATCGACCAAACAACCATACACCCCTGTTTCCCGTTCCATTGCCTCCGCTTTACTCTAATGCATCGACTGCGGTCGTCGTGCTGGTTTTCGAAAAAATCGCAAAAAACACCATCCGCTCCGAAGCATTTCGCTGTTCCGACAGATTTAAGATTCCTTCGCGCCGTAGTGTGACGAATGTCTAAAATCCTCCAATCGACCAAACAACCATAGATCCCTGTTCCCCGTTCCATTGCCTACGGTCTACTCTAAAGGATCGACTGCGGTCGTCGTGCTGGTTTTCGAAAAAATCGCAAAAAACACCATCCGCTCCGAAGCATTTCGCTGTTCCGACAGATTTAAGATTCCTTCGCGCCGTAGTGTGACGAATGTCTAAAATCCTCCAATCGACCAAACAACCATAGATCCCTGTTCCCCGTTCCATTGCCTACGCTTTACTCTAATGGATCGACTGCGTTCGTGGGGCTGGTTTTCGTGAATATCGCGAAAAATTCCAACCGCTCCGAAATATTTCGCAATTCCGACAGATTTAAGATTCCTTTGCACCGTAGTGCGACGAATGTCTAAAATCGTCCACTCGACCAAACAACCATAGATCCCTGTTCCCCGTTCCATTGCCTACGCTTTACTCTAATGGATCGACTGCGGTCGTCGTGCTGGTTTTCGAAAAAATGGCGAAAAAATACGATTCGCTTCGAAATATTTCGCGGTTCCGACAGTTTTAAGATTCCTTCGCACCGTAGTGCGACGAATGTTTAAAATCGAGCAGTCGACCAAACAACCATAGATCCCTGTTCCCCGTTCCATTGCCTACGGTCTACTCTAAAGGATCGACTGCGGTCGTCGTGCTGGTTTTCGAAAAAATCGCGAAAGATACCATTCGCTTCGAAATATTTCGCACTTCCGACAAATTTAAGATTTCTCCGCACCGTAGTGCGAGGAATGTCTAAAATCGTCCAATCGACCAAACAACCATACACCCCTGTTCCCCGTTCCATTGCCTCCGCTTTACTCTAATGCATCGACTGCGGTCGTCGTGCTGGTTTTCGAAAAAATCGCAAAAAACACCATCCGCGCCGAAGCATTTCGCAGTTCCGACAGATTTAAGATTCCTTCGCGCCGTAGTGCGACGAATGTCTAAAATCGTGAAATCGACCAAACAACCATAGATCCCTGTTCCCCGTTCCATTGCCGACGTTTTACTCTAATGGTCCGACCGCGGTTATCGTGCTGGTTTTCGAGAAAATCGCGAAAAACTCCAGTCGCACCGAAATATTCCGCAGTTCCGACAGATTTAAGATTCCTTCGCACCGTAGTGCGACGAATGTTTAAAATCGAGCAGTCGACCAAACAACCATAGATCCCTGTTCCCCGTTCCATTGCCTACGGTCTACTCTAAAGGATCGACTGCGGTCGTCGTGCTGGTTTTCGAAAAAATCGCGAAAAATACCATTCGCTTCGAAATATTTCGCACTTCCGACAAATTTAAGATTCCTCCGCACCGTAGTGCGAGGAATGTCTAAAATCGTCCAATCGACCAAACAACCATACACCCCTGTTCCCCGTTTCATTGCCTCCGCTTTACTCTAATGTATCGACTGCGGTCGTCGTGCTGGTTTTCGAAAAAATCGCAAAAAACACCATCCGCTCCGAAGCATTTCGCTGTTCCGACAGATTTAAGATTCCTTCGCGCCGTAGTGTGACGAATGTCTAAAATCCTCCAATCGACCAAACAACCATAGATCTCTATTCCTCGTTCCATTGCCGACGTTTTATTCTAATGGTTCGACCGCGGTTGTCGTGCTGGTTTTCGAGAAAACCGCGAAAAACTCCAGTCGTGCCGAAATATTTCGCAGTTCCGACAGATTTAAGATTCCTTTGCACCGTAGTGCGACGAATGTCTAAAATCGAGCAATCGACCAAACAACCATAGATCCCTGTTCCCCGTTCCATTGCCTACGGTCTACTCTAATGGATCGACTGCGGTCGTCGTGCTGGTTTTCGAAAAAATGGCGAAAAAATACGATTCGCTTCGAAATATTTCGCGGTTCCGACAGTTTTAAGATTCCTTCGCGCCGTAGTGTGACGAATGTCTAAAATCCTCCAATCGACCAAACAACCATAGATCCCTGTTCCCCGTTCCATTGCCTACGCTTTACTCTAATGGATCGACTGCGTTCGTGGGGCTGGTTTTCGTGAATATCGCGAAAAATTCCAACCGCTCCGAAATATTTCGCAATTCCGACAGATTTAAGATTCCTTTGCACCGTAGTGCGACGAATGTCTAAAATCGTCCACTCGACCAAACAACCATAGATCCCTGTTCCCCGTTCCATTGCCTACGCTTTACTCTAATGGATCGACTGCGTTCGTCGTGCTGGTTTTCGAAAAAATGGCGAAAAAATACGATTCGCTTCGAAATATTTCGCGGTTCCGACAGTTTTAAGATTCCTTCGCACCGTAGTGCGACGAATGTTTAAAATCGAGCAATCGACCAAACAACCATAGATCCCTGTTCCCCGTTCCATTGCCTACGGTCTACTCTAAAGGATCGACTGCGGTCGTCGTGCTGGTTTTCGAAAAAATCGCGAAAAATACCATTCGCTCCGAAGCATTTCGCAGTTCCGACAGATTTAAGATTCCTTCGCGCCGTAGTGCGACGAATGTCTAAAATCGAGAAATCGACCAAACAACCATAGATCCCTGTTCCCCGTTCCATTGCCGACGTTTTACTTTAATGGTTCGACTGCGGTCGTCGTGCTGGTTTTCGAGAAAATCGCGAAAAACTCCAGTCGCACCGAAATATTCCGCAGTTCCGACAGATTTAAGATTCCTTCGCACCGAAGTACGACGAAGGTCTAAAATCGTCCAATCGACCAAACAACCATACACCCCTGTTCCCCGTTCCATTGCCTCCGCTTTACTCTAATGCATCGACTGCGGTCGTCGTGCTGGTTTTCGAAAAAATCGCAAAAAACTCCATCCGCTCCGAAGCATTTCGCAGTTCCGAGAGATTTAAGATTCCTTCGCGCCGTAGTGCGACGAATGTCTAAAATCGTACAATAGACCAAACAACCATATATCCCTGTTCCTCGTTCCATTGCCGACGTTTTACTCTAATGGTTCGAATGCGTTCGTCGTGCTGGTTTTCGAAAAAATGGCGAAAAAATACCATTCGCTTCGAAATATTTCGCGGTTCCGACAGATTTAAGATTCCTTCGCACCGTAGTGCGACGAATGTCTAAAATCGTCCAATCGACCAAACAACAATAGATCCCTACTCCCCGTTCCATTGCCGACGTTTTACTCTAATGGTTCGACTGCGTTCGTCGTGCTGGTTTTCGAGAATATCGCGAAAAACTCCAACCGCTTCCAAATATTTCGCAGTTCCGACAGATTTAAGATTCCTTCGCACCGTAGTGCGACGAATGTCCAAAATCGTCCAATCGACCAAACAACCATACACCCCTGTTCCCCGTTCCATTGCCTACGCTTTACTCTAATGGTTCGACTGCGTTCGTCGTGCTGGTTTTCGAGAATATCGCGAAAAACTCCAACCGCTTCGAAATATTTCGCAGTTCCGACAGATTTAAGATTCCTTCGCACCGTAGTGCGACGAATGTCTAAAATCGTCCAATCGACCAAACAACAATAGATCCCTACTCCCCGTTCCATTGCCGACGTTTTACTCTAATGGTTCGACTGCGTTCGTCGTGCTGGTTTTCGAGAATATCGCGAAAAACTCCAACCGCTTCCAAATATTTCGCAGTTCCGACAGATTTAAGATTCCTTCGCACCGTAGTGCGACGAATGTCCAAAATCGTCCAATCGACCAAACAACCATACACCCCTGTTCCCCGTTCCATTGCCTACGCTTTACTCTAATGGTTCGACTGCGTTCGTCGTGCTGGTTTTCGAGAATATCGCGAAAAACTCCAACCGCTTCGAAATATTTCGCAGTTCCGACAGATTTAAGATTCCTTCGCACCGTAGTGCGACGAATGTCTAAAATCGTCCACTCGACCGAACAACCGTAGATCCCTGTTCCCCGTTCCATTGCCTACGCTTTACTCTAATGGATCGACTGCGGTCGTCGTGCTGGTTTTCGAAAAAATGGCGAAAAAATACCATTCGCTTCGAAATATTTCGCGGTTCCGACAGATTTAAGATTCCTTCGCACCGTAGTGCGACGAATGTCTAAAATCGTCCAATCGACCAAACAACAATAGATCCCTACTCCCCGTTCCATTGCCGACGTTTTACTCTAATGGTTCGACTGCGTTCGTCGTGCTGGTTTTCGAGAATATCGCGAAAAACTCCAACCGCTTCCAAATATTTCGCAGTTCCGACAGATTTAAGATTCCTTCGCGCCGTAGTGCGACGCGTGTCTAAAATCGTGCAATCGACCAAACAAATATAGATCCCTGTTCCCCGTTCCATTGCCGACGTTTTACTCTAATGGTTCGACTGCGTTCGTGGGGCTGGTTTTCGAGAATATCGCGAAAAACTCCAACCGCTTCGAAATATTTCGCAGTTCCGACAGATTTAAGATTCCTTCGCACCGTAGTGCGACGAATGTCTAAAATCGTCCAATCGACCAAACAACAATAGATCCCTACTCCCCGTTCCATTGCCTACGCTTTACTCTAATGGATCGACTGCGGTCGTCGTGCTGGTTTTCGAAAAAATCGCGAAAAACACCATCCGCTCCGAAGCATTTCGCAGTTCCGAGAGATTTAAGATTCCTCCGCGCCGTAGTGCGACGAATGTCTAAAATCGAGAAATCGACCAAACAGCAATAGATCCCTACTCCCCGTTCCATTGCCTACGCTTTACTCTAATGGATCGACTGCGGTCGCCGTGCTGGTTTTCGAAAAAATCGCGAAAAATACCATTCGCTCCGAAGCATTTCGCAGTTCCGACAGATTTAAGATTCCTTCGCGCCGTAGTGCGACGAATGTCTAAAATCGAGAAATCGACCAAACAACCATAGATCCCTGTTCCCCGTTCCATTGCCGACGTTTTACTTTAATGGTTCGACTGCGTTCGTGGGGCTGGTTTTCGTGAATATCGCGAAAAATTCCAAACGCTTCGAAATATTTCGCAATTCCGACAGATTTAAGATTCCTTTGCACCGTAGTGCGCCGAATGTCTAAAATCGTCCACTCGACCAAACAACCATAGATCCCTGTTCCCCGTTCCATTGCCAACGCTTTACTCTAATGGATCGACTGCGGCCGTCGTGCTGGTTTTCGAAAAAATGGCGAAAAAATACGATTCGCTTCGAAATATTTCGCGGTTCCGACAGTTTTAAGATTCCTTCGCACCGTAGTGCGACGAATGTTTAAAATCGAGCAATCGACCAAACAACCATAGATCCCTGTTCCCCGTTCCGTTGCTTACGCTTTACTCTAATGGATCGACTGCGGTCGTCGTGCTGGTGTTCAAAAAATCGCGAAAAACACCATCCGCTCCGAAGCATTTCGCAGTTCCGACAGATTTAAGATTCCTTCGCGCCGTAGTGCGACGAATGTCTAAAATCGAGAAATCGACCAAACAACCATAGATCCCTGTTCCCCGTTCCATTTCCGACGTTTTACTTTAATGGTTCGACTGCGTTCGTGGGGCTGGTTTTCGTGAATATCGCGAAAAATTCCAACCGCTCCGAAATATTTCGCATTTCCGACAGATTTAAGATTCCTTCGCATCGTAGTGCGACGAATGTCTAAAATCGTCCAACCGACCAAACAACAATAGATCCCTGTTCCTCGTTCCATTGCCGACGTTTTACTCTAATGGTTCGACCGCGGTTGTCGTGCTGGTTTTCGAGAAAATCGCGAAAAACTCCAGTCGCACCGAAATATTCCGCAGTTCCGACAGATTTAAGATTCCTTCGCACCGTAGTGCGACGAATGTTTAAAATCGAGCAGTCGACCAAACAACCATAGATCCCTGTTCCCCGTTCCATTGCCTACGGTCTACTCTAAAGGATCGACTGCGGTCGTCGTGCTGGTTTTCGAAAAAATCGCGAAAAATACCATTCGCTTCGAAATATTTCGCACTTCCGACAAATTTAAGATTCCTCCGCACCGTAGTGCGAGGAATGTCTAAAATCGTCCAATCGACCAAACAACCATACACCCCTGTTCCCCGTTTCATTGCCTCCGCTTTACTCTAATGTATCGACTGCGGTCGTCGTGCTGGTTTTCGAAAAAATCGCAAAAAACACCATCCGCTCCGAAGCATTTCGCAGTTCCGACAGATTTAAGATTCCTTCGCGCCGTAGTGCGACGAATGTCTAAAATTGTGAAATCGACCAAACAACCATAGATCCCTGTTCCCCGTTCCATTGCCGACGCTTTACTCTAATGGTTCGAATGCGTTCGTCGTGCTGGTTTTCGAGAATATCGTGAAAAATTCCAACCGCTTCGAAATATTTCGCTCTTCCGACAAATTTAAGATTCCTCCGCACCGTAGTGCGAGGAATATCTAAAATCGTCCAATCGACCAAACAACGATACACCCCTGTTCCCCGTTCCATTGCCTCCGCTTTACTCTAATGCATCGACTGCGGTCGTCGTGCTGGTTTTCGAAAAAATCGCAAAAAACACCATCCGCTCCGAAGCATTTCGCAGTTCCGACAGATTTAAGATTCCTTCGCGCCGTAGTGCGACGAATGTCTAAAATCGTGAAATCGACCAAACAACCATAGATCCCTGTTCCCCGTTCCATTGCCGACGTTTTACTCTAATTGGCCGACCGTGGTTATCGTGCTGGTTTTCGAGAAAATCGCGAAAAACTCCAGTCGCACCGAAATATTCCGCAGTTCCGACAGATTTAAGATTCCTTCGCACCGTAGTGCGACGAATGTTTAAAATCGAGCAGTCGACCAAACAACCATAGATCCCTGTTCCCCGTTCCATTGCCTACGGTCTACTCTAAAGGATCGACTGCGGTCGTCGTGCTGGTTTTCGAAAAAATCGCGAAAAATACCATTCGCTTCGAAATATTTCGCACTTCCGACAAATTTAAGATTCCTCCGCACCGTAGTGCGAGGAATGTCTAAAATCGTCCAATCGCCCAAACAACCATACACCCCTGTTCCCCGTTTCATTGCCTCCGCTTTACTCTAATGTATCGACTGCGGTCGTCGTGCTGGTTTTCGAAAAAATCGCAAAAAACACCATCCGCTCCGAAGCATTTCGCTGTTCCGACAGATTTAAGATTCCTTCGCGCCGTAGTGTGACGAATGTCTAAAATCCTCCAATCGACCAAACAACCATAGATCCCTATTCCCCGTTCCATTGCCTACGGTCTACTCTAAAGGATCGACTGCGGTCGTCGTGCTGGTTTTCGAAAAAATCGCGAAAAATACCATTCGCTTCGAAATATTTCGCACTTCCGACAAATTTAAGATTCCTCCGCACCGTAGTGCGAGGAATGTCTAAAATCGTCCAATCGACCAAACAACCATACACCCCTGTTCCCCGTTTCATTGCCTCCGCTTTACTCTAATGTATCGACTGCGGTCGTCGTGCTGGTTTTCGAAAAAATCGCAAAAAACACCATCCGCTCCGAAGCATTTCGCAGTTCCGACAGATTTAAGATTCCTTCGCGCCGTAGTGCGACGAATGTCTAAAATCGTGAAATCGACCAAACAACCATAGATCCCTGTTCCCCGTTCCATTGCCGACGCTTTACTCTAATGGTTCGAATGCGTTCGTCGTGCTGGTTTTCGAGAATATCGCGAAAAATTCCAACCGCTCCGAAATATTTCGCAATTCCGACAGATTTAAGATTCCTTCGCACCGAAGTACGACGAATGTCTAAAATCGTCCAATCGACCAAACAACCATAGATCCCCATTCCCTGTTCCATTGCCTCCGCATTACTCTAATGGATCGACTGCGGTCGTCGTGCTGGTTTTCCAAAAAATCGCGAAAAACACCATCCGCCCCGAAGCATTTCGCAGTTCCGACAGATTTAAGATTCCTTCGCACCGAAGTACGACGAAGGTCTAAAATCGTCCAATCGACCAAACAACCATACACCCCTGTTCCCCGTTCCATTGCCTCCGCTTTACTCTAATGCATCGACTGCGGTCGTCGTGCTGGTTTTCGAAAAAATCGCAAAAAACTCCATCCGCTCCGAAGCATTTCGCAGTTCCGAGAGATTTAAGATTCCTTCGCGCCGTAGTGCGACGAATGTCTAAAATCGTACAATCGACCAAACAACCATATATCCCTGTTCCTCGTTCCATTGCCGACGTTTTACTCTAATGGTTCGAATGCGTTCGTCGTGCTGGTTTTCGAGAATATCGCGAAAAATTCCAACCGCTCCGAAATATTTCGCAATTCCGACAGATTTAAGATTCCTTCGCACCGAAGTACGACGAATGTCTAAAATCGTCCAATCGACCAAACAACCAGACACCTCTTTTCCCCGTTCCATTGCCACCGCTTTACTCTAATGGATCGTCTGCGGTCGTCGTGCTGGTTTTCGAAAAAATCGCGAAAAACACCATTCGCTCCGAAGCATTTCGCAGTTCCGACAGATTTAAGATTCCTTCGCACCGTAGGGCGACGAATGTCTAAAATCGAGCAATCGACCAAACAACCATAGATCCCTGTTCCCCGTTCCATTGCCTACGGTCTACTCTAAAGGATCGACTGCGGTCGTCGTGCTGGTTTTCGAAAAAATGGCGAAAAAATACCATTCGCTTCGAAATATTTTGCGGTTCCGACAGATTTAAGATTCCTTCGCACCGTAGTGCGAAGAATGTCTAAAATCGTCCAATCGACCAAACAACCATACACCCCTGTTCCCCGTTCCATTGCCTCCGCTTTACTCTAATGCATCGACTGCGGTCGTCGTGCTGGTTTTCGAAAAAATCGCAAAAAACACCATCCGCTCCGAAGCATTTCGCAGTTCCGACAGATTTAAGATTCCTTCGCGCCGTAGTGCGACGAATGTCTAAAATCGTGAAATCGACCAAACAACCATAGATCCCTGTTCCCCGTTCCATTGCCGACGTTTTACTCAAATTGGCCGACCGTGGTTATCGTGCTGGTTTTCGAGAAAATCGCGAAAAACTCCAGTCGCACCGAAATATTCCGCAGTTCCGACAGATTTAAGATTCCTTCGCACCGTAGTGCGACGAATGTTTAAAATCGAGCAGTCGACCAAACAACCATAGATCCCTGTTCCCCGTTCCATTGCCTACGGTCTACTCTAAAGGATCGACTGCGGTCGTCGTGCTGGTTTTCGAAAAAATCGCAAAAAACACCATCCGCGCCGAAGCATTTCGCAGTTCCGACAGATTTAAGATTCCTTCGCGCCGTAGTGCGACGAATGTCTAAAATCGTGAAATCGACCAAACAACCATAGATCCCTGTTCCCCGTTCCATTGCCGACGTTTTACTCTAATGGTCCGACCGCGGTTATCGTGCTGGTTTTCGAGAAAATCGCGAAAAACTCCAGTCGCACCGAAATATTCCGCAGTTCCGACAGATTTAAGATTCCTTCGCACCGTAGTGCGACGAATGTTTAAAATCGAGCAGTCGACCAAACAACCATAGATCCCTGTTCCCCGTTCCATTGCCTACGGTCTACTCTAAAGGATCGACTGCGGTCGTCGTGCTGGTTTTCGAAAAAATCGCGAAAAATACCATTCGCTTCGAAATATTTCGCACTTCCGACAAATTTAAGATTCCTCCGCACCGTAGTGCGAGGAATGTCTAAAATCGTCCAATCGACCAAACAACCATACACCCCTGTTCCCCGTTTCATTGCCTCCGCTTTACTCTAATGTATCGACTGCGGTCGTCGTGCTGGTTTTCGAAAAAATCGCAAAAAACACCATCCGCTCCGAAGCATTTCGCTGTTCCGACAGATTTAAGATTCCTTCGCGCCGTAGTGTGACGAATGTCTAAAATCCTCCAATCGACCAAACAACCATAGATCTCTATTCCTCGTTCCATTGCCGACGTTTTATTCTAATGGTTCGACCGCGGTTGTCGTGCTGGTTTTCGAGAAAACCGCGAAAAACTCCAGTCGTGCCGAAATATTTCGCAGTTCCGACAGATTTAAGATTCCTTTGCACCGTAGTGCGACGAATGTCTAAAATCGAGCAATCGACCAAACAACCATAGATCCCTGTTCCCCGTTCCATTGCCTACGGTCTACTCTAATGGATCGACTGCGGTCGTCGTGCTGGTTTTCGAAAAAATGGCGAAAAAATACGATTCGCTTCGAAATATTTCGCGGTTCCGACAGTTTTAAGATTCCTTCGCGCCGTAGTGTGACGAATGTCTAAAATCCTCCAATCGACCAAACAACCATAGATCCCTGTTCCCCGTTCCATTGCCTACGCTTTACTCTAATGGATCGACTGCGTTCGTCGTGCTGGTTTTCGAAAAAATGGCGAAAAAATACGATTCGCTTCGAAATATTTCGCGGTTCCGACAGTTTTAAGATTCCTTCGCACCGTAGTGCGACGAATGTTTAAAATCGAGCAATCGACCAAACAACCATAGATCCCTGTTCCCCGTTCCATTGCCTACGGTCTACTCTAAAGGATCGACTGCGGTCGTCGTGCTGGTTTTCGAAAAAATCGCGAGAAATACCATTCGCTCCGAAGCATTTCGCAGTTCCGACAGATTTAAGATTCCTTCGCGCCGTAGTGCGACGAATGTCTAAAATCGAGAAATCGACCAAACAACCATAGATCCCTGTTCCCCGTTCCATTGCCGACGTTTTACTTTAATGGTTCGACTGCGGTCGTCGTGCTGGTTTTCGAGAAAATCGCGAAAAACTCAAGTCGCACCGAAATATTCCGCAGTTCCGACAGATTTAAGATTCCTTCGCACCGAAGTACGACGAAGGTCTAAAATCGTCCAATCGACCAAACAACCATACACCCCTGTTCCCCGTTCCATTGCCTCCGCTTTACTCTAATGCATCGACTGCGGTCGTCGTGCTGGTTTTCGAAAAAATCGCAAAAAACTCCATCCGCTCCGAAGCATTTCGCAGTTCCGAGAGATTTAAGATTCCTTCGCGCCGTAGTGCGACGAATGTCTAAAATCGTACAATAGACCAAACAACCATATATCCCTGTTCCTCGTTCCATTGCCGACGTTTTACTCTAATGGTTCGAATGCGTTCGTCGTGCTGGTTTTCGAGAATATCGCGAAAAATTCCAACCGCTCCGAAATATTTCGCAATTCCGACAGATTTAAGATTCCTTCGCACCGAAGTACGACGAATGTCTAAAATCGTCCAATCGACCAAACAACCAGACACCCCTTTTCCCCGTTCCATTGCCACCGCTTTACTCTAATGGATCGTCTGCGGTCGTCGTGCTGGTTTTCGAAAAAATCGCGAAAAACACCATCCGCCCCGAAGCATTTCGCAGTTCCGACAGATTTAAGATTCCTTCGCACCGAAGTACGACGAAGGTCTAAAATCGTCCAATCGACCAATCAACCATACACCCCTGTTCCCCGTTCCATTGCCTCCGCTTTACTCTAATGCATCGACTGCGGTCGTCGTGCTGGTTTTCGAAAAAATCGCGAAAAACACCATCCGCTCCGAAGCATTTCGCAGTTCCGACAGATTTAAGATTCCTTCGCGCCGTAGTGCGACGAATGTCTAAAATCGAGAAATCGACCAAACAACCATAGATCCCTGTTCCCCGTTCCATTGCCGACGTTTTACTCTAATGGTTCGACTGCGTTCGTGGGTCTGGTTTTCGAGAATATCGCGAAAAATTCCAACCGCTCCGAAATATTTCGCAATTCCGACAGATTTAAGATTCCTTCGCATCGTAGTGCGACAAATATCTAAAATCGTCCAATCGACCAAACAACAATAGATCCCTGTTCCCCGTTCCATTGCCTACGCTTTACTCTAATGGATCGACTGCGGTCGTCGTGCTGGTTTTCGAAAAAATCGCGAAAAACACCATTCGCTCCGAAGCATTTCGCAGTTCCGACAGATTTAAGATTCCTTCGCACCGTTGTGCGACGAATGTCTAAAATCGTCCAATCGACCAAACAACAAATCCCTGTTCCCCGTTCCATTGCCTACGCTTTACTCTAATGGATCGACTGCGGTCGTCGTGCTGGTTTTCGAAAAAAATCGCGAAAAACACCATTCGCGCCGAAATATTCCGCAGTTCCGACAGATTTAAGATTCCTTCGCACCGTAGTGCGACGAATGTTTAAAATCGAGCAATCGACCAAACAACCATAGATCCCTGTTCCCCGTTCCATTGCCTACGCTTTACTCTAATGGATCGACTGCGGTCGTCGTGCTGGTGTTCGAAAAAATCGCGAAAAACACCATTCGCGCCGAAATATTCCGCAGTTCCGACAGCTTTAAGATTCCTTCGCACCGAAGTACGACGAAAGTCTAAAATCGTCCAATCGACCAAACAACAATAGATCCCTACTACCCGTTCCATAGCCTACGCTTTACTCTAATGGATCGACTGCGGTCGTCGTGCTGGTTTTCGAAAAAATCGCGAAAAACACCATCCGCTCCGAAGCATTTCGCAGTTCCGACAGATTTAAGATTCCTTCGCGCCGTAGTGCGACGAATGTCTAAAATCGAGAAATCGACCAAACAACCATAGATCCCTGTTCCCCGTTCCATTGCCGACGTTTTACTCTAATGGTTCGACTGCGTTCGTGGGGCTGGTTTTCGAGAATATCGCGAAAAATTCCAACCGCTCCGAAATATTTCGCAATTCCGACAGATTTAAGATTCCTTCGCATCGTAGTGCGACAAATTTCTAAAATCGTCCAATCGACCAAACAACCGTAGATCCCTGTTCCCCGTTCCATTGCCTACGCTTTACTCTAATGGATCGACTGCGGTCGTCGTGCTGGTTTTCGAAAAAATGGCGAAAAAATACCATTCGCTTCGAAATATTTCGCGGTTCCGACAGATTTAAGATTCCTTCGCACCGTAGTGCGACGAATGTCTAAAATCGTCCAATCGACCAAACAACAATAGATCCCTACTCCCCGTTCCATTGCCGACGTTTTACTCTAATGGTTCGACTGCGTTCGTCGTGCTGGTTTTCGAGAATATCGCGAAAAACTCCAACCGCTTCCAAATATTTCGCAGTTCCGACAGATTTAAGATTCCTTCGCACCGTAGTGCGACGAATGTCCAAAATCGTCCAATCGACCAAACAACCATACACCCCTGTTCCCCGTTCCATTGCCTACGCTTTACTCTAATGGTTCGACTGCGTTCGTCGTGCTGGTTTTCGAGAATATCGCGAAAAACTCCAACCGCTTCGAAATATTTCGCAGTTCCGACAGATTTAAGATTCCTTCGCACCGTAGTGCGACGAATGTCTAAAATCGTCCAATCGACCAAACAACAATAGATCCCTACTCCCCGTTCCATTGCCGACGTTTTACTCTAATGGTTCGACTGCGTTCGTCGTGCTGGTTTTCGAGAATATCGCGAAAAACTCCAACCGCTTCCAAATATTTCGCAGTTCCGACAGATTTAAGATTCCTTCGCACCGTAGTGCGACGAATGTCCAAAATCGTCCAATCGACCAAACAACCATACACCCCTGTTCCCCGTTCCATTGCCTACGCTTTACTCTAATGGTTCGACTGCGTTCGTCGTGCTGGTTTTCGAGAATATCGCGAAAAACTCCAACCGCTTCGAAATATTTCGCAGTTCCGACAGATTTAAGATTCCTTCGCACCGTAGTGCGACGAATGTCTAAAATCGTCCACTCGACCGAACAACCGTAGATCCCTGTTCCCCGTTCCATTGCCTACGCTTTACTCTAATGGATCGACTGCGGTCGTCGTGCTGGTTTTCGAAAAAATGGCGAAAAAATACCATTCGCTTCGAAATATTTCGCGGTTCCGACAGATTTAAGATTCCTTCGCACCGTAGTGCGACGAATGTCTAAAATCGTCCAATCGACCAAACAACAATAGATCCCTACTCCCCGTTCCATTGCCGACGTTTTACTCTAATGGTTCGACTGCGTTCGTCGTGCTGGTTTTCGAGAATATCGCGAAAAACTCCAACCGCTTCCAAATATTTCGCAGTTCCGACAGATTTAAGATTCCTTCGCGCCGTAGTGCGACGCGTGTCTAAAATCGTGCAATCGACCAAACAAATATAGATCCCTGTTCCCCGTTCCATTGCCGACGTTTTACTCTAATGGTTCGACTGCGTTCGTCGTGCTGGTTTTCGAGAATATCGCGAAAAACTCCAACCGCTTCGAAATATTTCGCAGTTCCGACAGATTTAAGATTCCTTCGCACCGTAGTGCGACGAATGTCTAAAATCGTCCAATCGACCAAACAACAATAGATCCCTACTCCCCGTTCCATTGCCTACGCTTTACTCTAATGGATCGACTGCGGTCGTCGTGCTGGTTTTCGAAAAAATCGCGAAAAACACCATCCGCTCCGAAGCATTTCGCAGTTCCGAGAGATTTAAGATTCCTCCGCGCCGTAGTGCGACGAATGTCTAAAATCGAGAAATCGACCAAACAGCAATAGATCCCTACTCCCCGTTCCATTGCCTACGCTTTACTCTAATGGATCGACTGCGGTCGCCGTGCTGGTTTTCGAAAAAATCGCGAAAAATACCATTCGCTCCGAAGCATTTCGCAGTTCCGACAGATTTAAGATTCCTTCGCGCCGTAGTGCGACGAATGTCTAAAATCGAGAAATCGACCAAACAACCATAGATCCCTGTTCCCCGTTCCATTGCCGACGTTTTACTTTAATGGTTCGACTGCGTTCGTGGGGCTGGTTTTCGTGAATATCGCGAAAAATTCCAAACGCTTCGAAATATTTCGCAATTCCGACAGATTTAAGATTCCTTTGCACCGTAGTGCGACGAATGTCAAAAATCGTCCACTCGGCCAAACAACCATAGATCCCTGTTCCCCGTTCCATTGCCAACGCTTTACTCTAATGGATCGACTGCGGCCGTCGTGCTGGTTTTCGAAAAAATGGCGAAAAAATACGATTCGCTTCGAAATATTTCGCGGTTCCGACAGTTTTAAGATTCCTTCGCACCGTAGTGCGACGAATGTTTAAAATCGAGCAATCGACCAAACAACCATAGATCCCTGTTCCCCGTTCCGTTGCTTACGCTTTACTCTAATGGATCGACTGCGGTCGTCGTGCTGGTGTTCAAAAAATCGCGAAAAACACCATCCGCTCCGAAGCATTTCGCAGTTCCGACAGATTTAAGATTCCTTCGCGCCGTAGTGCGACGAATGTCTAAAATCGAGAAATCGACCAAACAACCATAGATCCCTGTTCCCCGTTCCATTTCCGACGTTTTACTTTAATGGTTCGACTGCGTTCGTGGGGCTGGTTTTCGTGAATATCGCGAAAAATTCCAACCGCTCCGAAATATTTCGCATTTCCGACAGATTTAAGATTCCTTCGCATCGTAGTGCGACGAATGTCTAAAATCGTCCAACCGACCAAACAACAATAGATCCCTGTTCCTCGTTCCATTGCCGACGTTTTACTCTAATGGTTCGACCGCGGTTGTCGTGCTGGTTTTCGAGAAAATCGCGAAAAACTCCAGTCGCACCGAAATATTCCGCAGTTCCGACAGATTTAAGATTCCTTCGCACCGTAGTGCGACGAATGTTTAAAATCGAGCAGTTGACCAAACAACCATAGATCCCTGTTCCCCGTTCCATTGCCTACGGTCTACTCTAAAGGATCGACTGCGGTCGTCGTGCTGGTTTTCGAAAAAATCGCGAAAAATACCATTCGCTTCGAAATATTTCGCACTTCCGACAAATTTAAGATTCCTCCGCACCGTAGTGCGAGGAATGTCTAAAATCGTCCAATCGACCAAACAACCATACACCCCTGTTCCCCGTTTCATTGCCTCCGCTTTACTCTAATGTATCGACTGCGGTCGTCGTGCTGGTTTTCGAAAAAATCGCAAAAAACACCATCCGCTCCGAAGCATTTCGCAGTTCCGACAGATTTAAGATTCCTTCGCGCCGTAGTGCGACGAATGTCTAAAATTGTGAAATCGACCAAACAACCATAGATCCCTGTTCCCCGTTCCATTGCCGACGCTTTACTCTAATGGTTCGAATGCGTTCGTCGTGCTGGTTTTCGAGAATATCGTGAAAAATTCCAACCGCTTCGAAATATTTCGCTCTTCCGACAAATTTAAGATTCCTCCGCACCGTAGTGCGAGGAATGTCTAAAATCGTCCAATCGACCAAACAACGATACACCCCTGTTCCCCGTTCCATTGCCTCCGCTTTACTCTAATGCATCGACTGCGGTCGTCGTGCTGGTTTTCGAAAAAATCGCAAAAAACACCATCCGCTCCGAAGCATTTCGCAGTTCCGACAGATTTAAGATTCCTTCGCGCCGTAGTGCGACGAATGTCTAAAATCGTGAAATCGACCAAACAACCATAGATCCCTGTTCCCCGTTCCATTGCCGACGTTTTACTCTAATTGGCCGACCGTGGTTATCGTGCTGGTTTTCGAGAAAATCGCGAAAAACTCCAGTCGCACCGAAATATTCCGCAGTTCCGACAGATTTAAGATTCCTTCGCACCGTAGTGCGACGAATGTTTAAAATCGAGCAGTCGACCAAACAACCATAGATCCCTGTTCCCCGTTCCATTGCATACGGTCTACTCTAAAGGATCGACTGCGGTCGTCGTGCTGGTTTTCGAAAAAATCGCGAAAAATACCATTCGCTTCGAAATCTTTCGCACTTCCGACAAATTTAAGATTCCTCCGCACCGTAGTGCGAGGAATGTCTAAAATCGTCCAATCGCCCAAACAACCATACACCCCTGTTCCCCGTTTCATTGCCTCCGCTTTACTCTAATGTATCGACTGCGGTCGTCGTGCTGGTTTTCGAAAAAATCGCAAAAAACACCATCCGCTCCGAAGCATTTCGCTGTTCCGACAGATTTAAGATTCCTTCGCGCCGTAGTGTGACGAATGTCTAAAATCCTCCAATCGACCAAACAACCATAGATCCCTATTCCCCGTTCCATTGCCTACGGTCTACTCTAAAGGATCGACTGCGGTCGTCGTGCTGGTTTTCGAAAAAATCGCGAAAAATACCATTCGCTTCGAAATATTTCGCACTTCCGACAAATTTAAGATTCCTCCGCACCGTAGTGCGAGGAATGTCTAAAATCGTCCAATCGACCAAACAACCATACACCCCTGTTCCCCGTTTCATTGCCTCCGCTTTACTCTAATGTATCGACTGCGGTCGTCGTGCTGGTTTTCGAAAAAATCGCAAAAAACACCATCCGCTCCGAAGCATTTCGCAGTTCCGACAGATTTAAGATTCCTTCGCGCCGTAGTGCGACGAATGTCTAAAATCGTGAAATCGACCAAACAACCATAGATCCCTGTTCCCCGTTCCATTGCCGACGCTTTACTCTAATGGTTCGAATGCGTTCGTCGTGCTGGTTTTCGAGAATATCGCGAAAAATTCCAACCGCTCCGAAATATTTCGCAATTCCGACAGATTTAAGATTCCTTCGCACCGAAGTACGACGAATGTCTAAAATCGTCCAATCGACCAAACAACCATAGATCCCTATTCCCTGTTCCATTGCCTCCGCTTTACTCTAATGGATCGACTGCGGTCGTCGTGCTGGTTTTCCAAAAAATCGCGAAAAACACCATCCGCCCCGAAGCATTTCGCAGTTCCGACAGATTTAAGATTCCTTCGCACCGAAGTACGACGAAGGTCTAAAATCGTCCAATCGACCAAACAACCATACACCCCTGTTCCCCGTTCCATTGCCTCCGCTTTACTCTAATGCATCGACTGCGGTCGTCGTGCTGGTTTTCGAAAAAATCGCAAAAAACTCCATCCGCTCCGAAGCATTTCGCAGTTCCGAGAGATTTAAGATTCCTTCGCGCCGTAGTGCGACGAATGTCTAAAATCGTACAATCGACCAAACAACCATATATCCCTGTTCCTCGTTCCATTGCCGACGTTTTACTCTAATGGTTCGAATGCGTTCGTCGTGCTGGTTTTCGAGAATATCGCGAAAAATTCCAACCGCTCCGAAATATTTCGCAATTCCGACAGATTTAAGATTCCTTCGCACCGAAGTACGACGAATGTCTAAAATCGTCCAATCGACCAAACAACCAGACACCTCTTTTCCCCGTTCCATTGCCACCGCTTTACTCTAATGGATCGTCTGCGGTCGTCGTGCTGGTTTTTGAAAAAATCGCGAAAAACACCATTCGCTCCGAAGCATTTCGCAGTTCCGACAGATTTAAGATTCCTTCGCACCGTAGTGCGACGAATGTCTAAAATCGAGCAATCGACCAAACAACCATAGATCCCTGTTCCCCGTTCCATTGCCTACGGTCTACTCTAAAGGATCGACTGCGGTCGTCGTGCTGGTTTTCGAAAAAATGGCGAAAAAATACCATTCGCTTCGAAATATTTTGCGGTTCCGACAGATTTAAGATTCCTTCGCACCGTAGTGCGAAGAATGTCTAAAATCGTCCAATCGACCAAACAACCATACACCCCTGTTCCCCGTTCCATTGCCTCCGCTTTACTCTAATGCATCGACTGCGGTCGTCGTGCTGGTTTTCGAAAAAATCGCAAAAAACACCATCCGCTCCGAAGCATTTCGCAGTTCCGACAGATTTAAGATTCCTTCGCGCCGTAGTGCGACGAATGTCTAAAATCGTGAAATCGACCAAACAACCATAGATCCCTGTTCCCCGTTCCATTGCCGACGTTTTACTCAAATTGGCCGACCGTGGTTATCGTGCTGGTTTTCGAGAAAATCGCGAAAAACTCCAGTCGCACCGAAATATTCCGCAGTTCCGACAGATTTAAGATTCCTTCGCACCGTAGTGCGACGAATGTTTAAAATCGAGCAGTCGACCAAACAACCATAGATCCCTGTTCCCCGTTCCATTGCCTACGCTTTACTCTAATGGATCGACTGCGGTCGTCGTGCTGGTTTTCGAAAAAATCGCGAAAAACACCATCTGCTCCGAAGCATTTCGCAGTTCCGAGAGATTTAAGATTCCTCCGCGCCGTAGTGCGACGAATGTCTAAAATCGAGAAATCGACCAAACAGCAATAGATCCCTACTCCCCGTTCCATTGCCTACGCTTTACTCTAATGGATCGACTGCGGTCGCCGTGCTGGTTTTCGAAAAAATCGCGAAAAATACCATTCGCTCCGAAGCATTTCGCAGTTCCGACAGATTTAAGATTCCTTCGCGCCGTAGTGCGACGAATGTCTAAAATCGAGAAATCGACCAAACAACCATAGATCCCTGTTCCCCGTTCCATTGCCGACGTTTTACTTTAATGGTTCGACTGCGTTCGTGGGGCTGGTTTTCGTGAATATCGCGAAAAATTCCAAACGCTTCGAAATATTTCGCAATTCCGACAGATTTAAGATTCCTTTGCACCGTAGTGCGACGAATGTCTAAAATCGTCCACTCGACCAAACAACCATAGATCCCTGTTCCCCGTTCCATTGCCAACGCTTTACTCTAATGGATCGACTGCGGCCGTCGTGCTGGTTTTCGAAAAAATGGCGAAAAAATACGATTCGCTTCGAAATATTTCGCGGTTCCGACAGTTTTAAGATTCCTTCGCACCGTAGTGCGACGAATGTTTAAAATCGAGCAATCGACCAAACAACCATAGATCCCTGTTCCCCGTTCCGTTGCTTACGCTTTACTCTAATGGATCGACTGCGGTCGTCGTGCTGGTGTTCAAAAAATCGCGAAAAACACCATCCGCTCCGAAGCATTTCGCAGTTCCGACAGATTTAAGATTCCTTCGCGCCGTAGTGCGACGAATGTCTAAAATCGAGAAATCGACCAAACAACCATAGATCCCTGTTCCCCGTTCCATTTCCGACGTTTTACTTTAATGGTTCGACTGCGTTCGTGGGGCTGGTTTTCGTGAATATCGCGAAAAATTCCAACCGCTCCGAAATATTTCGCATTTCCGACAGATTTAAGATTCCTTCGCATCGTAGTGCGACGAATGTCTAAAATCGTCCAACCGACCAAACAACAATAGATCCCTGTTCCTCGTTCCATTGCCGACGTTTTACTCTAATGGTTCGACCGCGGTTGTCGTGCTGGTTTTCGAGAAAATCGCGAAAAACTCCAGTCGCACCGAAATATTCCGCAGTTCCGACAGATTTAAGATTCCTTCGCGCCGTAGTGCGACGAATGTCTAAAATTGTGAAATCGACCAAACAACCATAGATCCCTGTTCCCCGTTCCATTGCCTACGGTCTACTCTAAAGGATCGACTGCGGTCGTCGTGCTGGTTTTCGAAAAAATCGCGAAAAATACCATTCGCTTCGAAATATTTCGCACTTCCGACAAATTTAAGATTCCTCCGCACCGTAGTGCGAGGAATGTCTAAAATCGTCCAATCGCCCAAACAACCATACACCCCTGTTCCCCGTTTCATTGCCTCCGCTTTACTCTAATGTATCGACTGCGGTCGTCGTGCTGGTTTTCGAAAAAATCGCAAAAAACACCATCCGCTCCGAAGCATTTCGCTGTTCCGACAGATTTAAGATTCCTTCGCGCCGTAGTGTGACGAATGTCTAAAATCCTCCAATCGACCAAACAACCATAGATCCCTATTCCCCGTTCCATTGCCTACGGTCTACTCTAAAGGATCGACTGCGGTCGTCGTGCTGGTTTTCGAAAAAATCGCGAAAAATACCATTCGCTTCGAAATATTTCGCACTTCCGACAAATTTAAGATTCCTCCGCACCGTAGTGCGAGGAATGTCTAAAATCGTCCAATCGACCAAACAACCATACACCCCTGTTCCCCGTTTCATTGCCTCCGCTTTACTCTAATGTATCGACTGCGGTCGTCGTGCTGGTTTTCGAAAAAATCGCAAAAAACACCATCCGCTCCGAAGCATTTCGCAGTTCCGACAGATTTAAGATTCCTTCGCGCCGTAGTGCGACGAATGTCTAAAATCGTGAAATCGACCAAACAACCATAGATCCCTGTTCCCCGTTCCATTGCCGACGCTTTACTCTAATGGTTCGAATGCGTTCGTCGTGCTGGTTTTCGAGAATATCGCGAAAAATTCCAACCGCTCCGAAATATTTCGCAATTCCGACAGATTTAAGATTCCTTCGCACCGAAGTACGACGAATGTCTAAAATCGTCCAATCGACCAAACAACCATAGATCCCTATTCCCTGTTCCATTGCCTCCGCTTTACTCTAATGGATCGACTGCGGTCGTCGTGCTGGTTTTCCAAAAAATCGCGAAAAACACCATCCGCCCCGAAGCATTTCGCAGTTCCGACAGATTTAAGATTCCTTCGCACCGAAGTACGACGAAGGTCTAAAATCGTCCAATCGACCAAACAACCATACACCCCTGTTCCCCGTTCCATTGCCTCCGCTTTACTCTAATGCATCGACTGCGGTCGTCGTGCTGGTTTTCGAAAAAATCGCAAAAAACTCCATCCGCTCCGAAGCATTTCGCAGTTCCGAGAGATTTAAGATTCCTTCGCGCCGTAGTGCGACGAATGTCTAAAATCGTACAATCGACCAAACAACCATATATCCCTGTTCCTCGTTCCATTGCCGACGTTTTACTCTAATGGTTCGAATGCGTTCGTCGTGCTGGTTTTCGAGAATATCGCGAAAAATTCCAACCGCTCCGAAATATTTCGCAATTCCGACAGATTTAAGATTCCTTCGCACCGAAGTACGACGAATGTCTAAAATCGTCCAATCGACCAAACAACCAGACACCTCTTTTCCCCGTTCCATTGCCACCGCTTTACTCTAATGGATCGTCTGCGGTCGTCGTGCTGGTTTTCGAAAAAATCGCGAAAAACACCATTCGCTCCGAAGCATTTCGCAGTTCCGACAGATTTAAGATTCCTTCGCACCGTAGTGCGACGAATGTCTAAAATCGAGCAATCGACCAAACAACCATAGATCCCTGTTCCCCGTTCCATTGCCTACGGTCTACTCTAAAGGATCGACTGCGGTCGTCGTGCTGGTTTTCGAAAAAATGGCGAAAAAATACCATTCGCTTCGAAATATTTTGCGGTTCCGACAGATTTAAGATTCCTTCGCACCGTAGTGCGAAGAATGTCTAAAATCGTCCAATCGACCAAACAACCATACACCCCTGTTCCCCGTTCCATTGCCTCCGCTTTACTCTAATGCATCGACTGCGGTCGTCGTGCTGGTTTTCGAAAAAATCGCAAAAAACACCATCCGCTCCGAAGCATTTCGCAGTTCCGACAGATTTAAGATTCCTTCGCGCCGTAGTGCGACGAATGTCTAAAATCGTGAAATCGACCAAACAACCATAGATCCCTGTTCCCCGTTCCATTGCCGACGTTTTACTCAAATTGGCCGACCGTGGTTATCGTGCTGGTTTTCGAGAAAATCGCGAAAAACTCCAGTCGCACCGAAATATTCCGCAGTTCCGACAGATTTAAGATTCCTTCGCACCGTAGTGCGACGAATGTTTAAAATCGAGCAGTCGACCAAACAACCATAGATCCCTGTTCCCCGTTCCATTGCCTACGGTCTACTCTAAAGGATCGACTGCGGTCGTCGTGCTGGTTTTCGAAAAAATCGCGAAAAATACCATTCGCTTCGAAATATTTCGCACTTCCGACAAATTTAAGATTCCTCCGCACCGTAGTGCGAGGAATGTCTAAAATCGTCCAATCGACCAAACAACCATACACCCCTGTTCCCCGTTTCATTGCCTCCGCTTTACTCTAATGTATCGACTGCGGTCGTCGTGCTGGTTTTCGAAAAAATCGCAAAAAACACCATCCGCTCCGAAGCATTTCGCTGTTCCGACAGATTTAAGATTCCTTCGCGCCGTAGTGTGACGAATGTCTAAAATCCTCCAATCGACCAAACAACCATAGATCCCTATTCCCCGTTCCATTGCCTACGGTCTACTCTAAAGGATCGACTGCGGTCGTCGTGCTGGTTTTCGAAAAAATCGCGAAAAATACCATTCGCTTCGAAATATTTCGCACTTCCGACAAATTTAAGATTCCTCCGCACCGTAGTGCGAGGAATGTCTAAAATCGTCCAATCGACCAAACAACCATACACCCCTGTTCCCCGTTCCATTGCCTCCGCTTTACTCTAATGCATCGACTGCGGTCGTCGTGCTGGTTTTCGAAAAAATCGCAAAAAACACCATCCGCTCCGAAGCATTTCGCAGTTCCGACAGATTTAAGATTCCTTCGCGCCGTAGTGCGACGAATGTCTAAAATCGTGAAATCGACCAAACAACCATAGATCCCTGTTCCCCGTTCCATTGCCGACGTTTTACTCTAATTGGCCGACCGTGGTTATCGTGCTGGTTTTCGAGAAAATCGCGAAAAACTCCAGTCGCACCGAAATATTCCGCAGTTCCGACAGATTTAAGATTCCTTCGCACCGTAGTGCGACGAATGTTTAAAATCGAGCAGTCGACCAAACAACCATAGATCCCTGTTCCCCGTTCCATTGCCTACGGTCTACTCTAAAGGATCGACTGCGGTCGTCGTGCTGGTTTTCGAAAAAATCGCGAAAAATACCATTCGCTTCGAAATATTTCGCACTTCCGACAAATTTAAGATTCCTCCGCACCGTAGTGCGAGGAATGTCTAAAATCGTCCAATCGACCAAACAACCATACACCCCTGTTCCCCGTTCCATTGCCTCCGCTTTACTCTAATGCATCGACTGCGGTCGTCGTGCTGGTTTTCGAAAAAATCGCAAAAAACACCATCCGCTCCGAAATATTCCGCAGTTCCGACAGATTTAAGATTCCTTCGCACCGTAGTGCGACGAATGTTTAAAATCGAGCAATCGACCAAACAACCATAGATCCCTGTTCCCCGTTCCATTGCCTACGGTCTACTCTAAAGGATCGACTGCGGTCGTCGTGCTGGTTTTCGAAAAAATGGCGAAAAAATACCATTCGCTTCGAAATATTTTGCGGTTCCGACAGATTTAAGATTCCTTCGCACCGTAGTGCGAAGAATGTCTAAAATCGTCCAATCGACCAAACAACCATACACCCATGTTCCCCGTTCCATTGCCTCCGCTTTACTCTAATGCATCGACTGCGGTCGTCCAGCTGGTTTTCGAAAAAATCGCAAAAAACACCATCCGCTCCGAAGCATTTCGCAGTTCCGACAGATTTAAGATTCCTTCGCGCCGTAGTGCGACGAATGTCTAAAATCGTGAAATCGACCAAACAACCATAGATCCCTGTTCCCCGTTCCATTGCCGACGTTTTACTCTAATTGGCCGACCGTGGTTATCGTGCTGGTTTTCGAGAAAATCGCGAAAAACTCCAGTCTCACCGAAATATTCCGCAGTTCCGACAGATTTAAGATTCCTTCGCACCCTAGTGCGACGAATGTTTAAAATCGAGCAGTCGACCAAACAACCATAGATCCCTGTTCCCCGTTCCATTGCCTACGGTCTACTCTAAAGGATCGACTGCGGTCGTCGTGCTGGTTTTCGAAAAAATCGCGAAAAATACCATTCGCTTCGAAATATTTCGCACTTCCGACAAATTTAAGATTCCTCCGCACCGTAGTGCGAGGAATGTCTAAAATCGTCCAATCGACCAAACAACCATACACCCCTGTTCCCCGTTTCATTGCCTCCGCTTTACTCTAATGTATCGACTGCGGTCGTCGTGCTGGTTTTCGAAAAAATCGCAAAAAACACCATCCGCTCCGAAGCATTTCGCTGTTCCGACAGATTTAAGATTCCTTCGCGCCGTAGTGTGACGAATGTCTAAAATCCTCCAATCGACCAAACAACCATAGATCCCTATTCCCCGTTCCATTGCCTACGGTCTACTCTAAAGGATCGACTGCGGTCGTCGTGCTGGTTTTCGAAAAAATCGCGAAAAATACCATTCGCTTCGAAATATTTCGCACTTCCGACAAATTTAAGATTCCTCCGCACCGTAGTGCGAGGAATGTCTAAAATCGTCCAATCGACCAAACAACCATACACCCCTGTTCCCCGTTCCATTGCCTCCGCTTTTCTCTAATGCATCGACTGCGGTCGTCGTGCTGGTTTTCGAAAAAATCTCAAAAAACACCATCCGCTCCGAAGCATTTCGCAGTTCCGACAGATTTAAGATTCCTTCGCGCCGTAGTGCGACGAATGTCTAAAATCGTGAAATCGACCAAACAACCATAGATCCCTGTTCCCCGTTCCATTGCCGACGTTTTACTCTAATTGGCCGACCGTGGTTATCGTGCTGGTTTTCGAGAAAATCGCGAAAAACTCCAGTCGCACCGAAATATTCCGCAGTTCCGACAGATTTAAGATTCCTTCGCACCGTAGTGCGACGAATGTTTAAAATCGAGCAGTCGACCAAACAACCATAGATCCCTGTTCCCCGTTCCATTGCCTACGGTCTACTCTAAAGGATCGACTGCGGTCGTCGTGCTGGTTTTCGAAAAAATCGCGAAAAATACCATTCGCTTCGAAATATTTCGCACTTCCGACAAATTTAAGATTCCTCCGCACCGTAGTGCGAGGAATGTCTAAAATCGTCCAATCGACCAAACAACCATACACCCCTGTTCCCCGTTCCATTGCCTCCGCTTTACTCTAATGCATCGACTGCGGTCGTCGTGCTGGTTTTCGAAAAAATCGCAAAAAACTCCATCCGCTCCGAAGCATTTTGCAGTTCCGAGAGATTTAAGATTCCTTCGCGCCGTAGTGCGACGAATGTCTAAAATCGTGAAATCGACCAAACAACCATAGATCCCTGTTCCCCGTTCCATTGCCGACGCTTTACTCTAATGGTTCGAATGCGTTCGTCGTGCTGGTTTTCGAGAATATCGCGAAAAATTCCAACCGCTCCGAAATATTTCGCAATTCCGACAGATTTAAGATTCCTTCGCACCGAAGTACGACGAATGTCTAAAATCGTCCAATCGACCAAACAACCATAGATCCCTATTCCCTGTTCCATTGCCTCCGCTTTACTCTAATGGATCGACTGCGGTCGTCGTGCTGGTTTTCCAAAAAATCGCGAAAAACACCATCCGCCCCGAAGCATTTCGCAGTTCCGACAGATTTAAGATTCCTTCGCACCGAAGTACGACGAAGGTCTAAAATCGTCCAATCGACCAAACAACCATACACCCCTGTTCCCCGTTCCATTGCCTCCGCTTTACTCTAATGCATCGACTGCGGTCGTCGTGCTGGTTTTCGAAAAAATCGCAAAAAACTCCATCCGCTCCGAAGCATTTCGCAGTTCCGAGAGATTTAAGATTCCTTCGCGCCGTAGTGCGACGAATGTCTAAAATCGTACCATCGACCAAACAACCATATATCCCTGTTCCTCGTTCCATTGCCGACGTTTTACTCTAATGGTTCGAATGCGTTCGTTGTGCTGGTTTTCGAGAATATCGCGAAAAATTCCAACCGCTCCGAAATATTTCGCAATTCCGACAGATTTAAGATTCCTTCGCACCGAAGTACGACGAATGTCTAAAATCGTCCAATCGACCAAACAACCATAGAACCCTATTCCCTGTTCCATTGCCTCCGCTTTACTCTAATGGATCGACTGCGGTCGTCGTGCTGGTTTTCCAAAAAATCGCGAAAAACACCATCCGCCCCGAAGCATTTCGCAGTTCCGACAGATTTAAGATTCCTTCGCACCGAAGTACGACGAAGGTCTAAAATCGTCCAATCGACCAAACAACCATACACCCCTGTTCCCCGTTCCATTGCCTCCGCTTTACTCTAATGCATCGACTGCGGTCGTCGTGCTGGTTTTCGAAAAAATCGCAAAAAACTCCATCCGCTCCGAAGCATTTCGCAGTTCCTACAGTTTTAAGATTCCTTCGCGCCGTAGTGTGACGAATGTCTAAAATCCTCCAATCGACCAAACAACCATAGATCCCTGTTCCCCGTTCCATTGCCTACGCTTTACTCTAATGGATCGACTGCGTTCGTGGGGCTGGTTTTCGTGAATATCGCGAAAAATTCCAACCGCTCCGAAATATTTCGCAATTCCGACAGATTTAAGATTCCTTTGCACCGTAGTGCGACGAATGTCTAAAATCGTCCACTCGACCAAACAACCATAGATCCCTGTTCCCCGTTCCATTGCCTACGCTTTACTCTAATGGATCGACTGCGGTCGTCGTGCTGGTTTTCGAAAAAATGGCGAAAAAATACGATTCGCTTCGAAATATTTCGCGGTTCCGACAGTTTTAAGATTCCTTCGCACCGTAGTGCGACGAATGTTTAAAATCGAGCAATCGACCAAACAACCATAGATCCCTGTTCCCCGTTCCATTGCCTACGGTCTACTCTAAAGGATCGACTGCGGTCGTCGTGCTGGTTTTCGAAAAAATCGCGAAAAATACCATTCGCTCTGAAGCATTTCGCAGTTCCGACAGATTTAAGATTCCTTCGCGCCGTAGTGCGACGAATGTCTAAAATCGAGAAATCGACCAAACAACCATAGATCCCTGTTCCCCGTTCCATTGCCGACGTTTTACTTTAATGGTTCGACTGCGTTCGTGGGGCTGGTTTTCGTGAATATCGCGAAAAATTCCAACCGCTCCGAAATATTTCGCAATTCCGACAGATTTAAGATTCCTTCGCATCGTAGTGCGACGAATGTCTAAAATCGTCCAACCGACCAAACAACGATAGATCCCTGTTCCTCGTTCCATTGCCGACGTTTTACTCTAATGGTTCGACCGCGGTTGTCGTGCTGGTTTTCGAGAAAATCGCGAAAAACTCCAGTCGCACCGAAATATTCCGCAGTTCCGACAGATTTAAGATTCCTTCGCATCGTAGTGTGACGAATGTCTAAAATCGTCCAACCGACCAAACAACCATAGATCCCTGTTCCTCGTTCCATTGCCGACGTTTTACTCTAATGGTCCGACCGCGGTTATCGTGCTGGTTTTCGAGAAAATCGCGAAAAACTCCAGTCGCACCGAAATATTCCGCAGTTCCGACAGATTTAAGATTCCTTCGCACCGTAGTGCGACGAATGTTTAAAATCGAGCAGTCGACCAAACAACCATAGATCCCTGTTCCCCGTTCCATTGCCTACGGTCTACTCTAAAGGATCGACTGCGGTCGTCGTGCTGGTTTTCGAAAAAATCGCGAAAAATACCATTCGCTTCGAAATATTTCGCACTTCCGACAAATTTAAGATTCCTCCGCACCGTAGTGCGAGGAATGTCTAAAATCGTCCAATCGACCAAACAACCATACACCCCTGTTCCCCGTTCCATTGCCTCCGCTTTACTCTAATGCATCGACTGCGGTCGTCGTGCTGGTTTTCGAAAAAATCGCAAAAAACTCCATCCGCTCCGAAGCATTTTGCAGTTCCGAGAGATTTAAGATTCCTTCGCGCCGTAGTGCGACGAATGTCTAAAATCGTGAAATCGACCAAACAACCATAGATCCCTGTTCCCCGTTCCATTGCCGACGCTTTACTCTAATGGTTCGAATGCGTTCGTCGTGCTGGTTTTCGAGAATATCGCGAAAAATTCCAACCCGTCCGAAATATTTCGCAATTCCGACAGATTTAAGATTCCTTCGCACCGAAGTACGACGAATGTCTAAAATCGTCCAATCGACCAAACAACCATAGATCCCTATTCCCTGTTCCATTGCCTCCGCTTTACTCTAATGGATCGACTGCGGTCGTCGTGCTGGTTTTCCAAAAAATCGCGAAAAACACCATCCGCCCCGAAGCATTTCGCAGTTCCGACAGATTTAAGATTCCTTCGCACCGAAGTACGACGAAGGTCTAAAATCGTCCAATCGACCAAACAACCATACACCCCTGTTCCCCGTTCCATTGTCTCCGCTTTACTCTAATGCATCGACTGCGGTCGTCGTGCTGGTTTTCGAAAAAATCGCAAAAAACTCCATCCGCTCCGAAGCATTTCGCAGTTCCGAGAGATTTAAGATTCCTTCGCGCCGTAGTGCGACGAATGTCTAAAATCGTACAATCGACCAAACAACCATATATCCCTGTTCCCCGTTCCATTGCCGACGTTTTACTCTAATTGGCCGACCGTGGTTATCGTGCTGGTTTTCGAGAAAATCGCGAAAAACTCCAGTCGCACCGAAATATTCCGCAGTTCCGACAGATTTAAGATTCCTTCGCACCGTAGTGCGACGAATGTTTAAAATCGAGCAGTCGACCAAACAACCATAGATCCCTGTTCCCCGTTCCATTGCCTACGGTCTACTCTAAAGGATCGACTGCGGTCGTCGTGCTGGTTTTCGAAAAAATCGCGAAAAATACCATTCGCTTCGAAATATTTCGCACTTCCGACAAATTTAAGATTCCTCCGCACCGTAGTGCGAGGAATGTCTAAAATCGTCCAATCGACCAAACAACCATACACCCCTGTTCCCCGTTCCATTGCCTCCGCTTTACTCTAATGCATCGACTGCGGTCGTCGTGCTGGTTTTCGAAAAAATCGCAAAAAACTCCATCCGCTCCGAAGCATTTTGCAGTTCCGAGAGATTTAAGATTCCTTCGCGCCGTAGTGCGACGAATGTCTAAAATCGTGAAATCGACCAAACAACCATAGATCCCTGTTCCCCGTTCCATTGCCGACGCTTTACTCTAATGGTTCGAATGCGTTCGTCGTGCTGGTTTTCGAGAATATCGCGAAAAATTCCAACCGCTCCGAAATATTTCGCAATTCCGACAGATTTAAGATTCCTTCGCACCGAAGTACGACGAATGTCTAAAATCGTCCAATCGACCAAACAACCATAGATCCCTATTCCCTGTTCCATTGCCTCCGCTTTACTCTAATGGATCGACTGCGGTCGTCGTGCTGGTTTTCCAAAAAATCGCGAAAAACACCATCCGCCCCGAAGCATTTCGCAGTTCCGACAGATTTAAGATTCCTTCGCACCGAAGTACGACGAAGGTCTAAAATCGTCCAATCGACCAAACAACCATACACCCCTGTTCCCCGTTCCATTGCCTCCGCTTTACTCTACTGCATCGACTGCGGTCGTCGTGCTGGTTTTCGAAAAAATCGCAAAAAACTCCATCCGCTCCGAAGCATTTCGCAGTTCCGAGAGATTTAAGATTCCTTCGCGCCGTAGTGCGACGAATGTCTAAAATCGTACCATCGACCAAACAACCATATATCCCTGTTCCTCGTTCCATTGCCGACGTTTTACTCTAATGGTTCGAATGCGTTCGTTGTGCTGGTTTTCGAGAATATCGCGAAAAATTCCAACCGCTCCGAAATATTTCGCAATTCCGACAGATTTAAGATTCCTTCGCACCGAAGTACGACGAATGTCTAAAATCGTCCAATCGACCAAACAACCATAGAACCCTATTCCCTGTTCCATTGCCTCCGCTTTACTCTAATGGATCGACTGCGGTCGTCGTGCTGGTTTTCCAAAAAATCGCGAAAAACACCATCCGCCCCGAAGCATTTCGCAGTTCCGACAGATTTAAGATTCCTTCGCACCGAAGTACGACGAAGGTCTAAAATCGTCCAATCGACCAAACAACCATACACCCCTGTTCCCCGTTCCATTGCCTCCGCTTTACTCTAATGCATCGACTGCGGTCGTCGTGCTGGTTTTCGAAAAAATCGCAAAAAACTCCATCCGCTCCGAAGCATTTCGCAGTTCCTACAGTTTTAAGATTCCTTCGCGCCGTAGTGTGACGAATGTCTAAAATCCTCCAATCGACCAAACAACCATAGATCCCTGTTCCCCGTTCCATTGCCTACGCTTTACTCTAATGGATCGACTGCGTTCGTGGGGCTGGTTTTCGTGAATATCGCGAAAAATTCCAACCGCTCCGAAATATTTCGCAATTCCGACAGATTTAAGATTCCTTTGCACCGTAGTGCGACGAATGTCTAAAATCGTCCACTCGACCAAACAACCATAGATCCCTGTTCCCCGTTCCATTGCCTACGCTTTACTCTAATGGATCGACTGCGGTCGTCGTGCTGGTTTTCGAAAAAATGGCGAAAAAATACGATTCGCTTCGAAATATTTCGCGGTTCCGACAGTTTTAAGATTCCTTCGCACCGTAGTGCGACGAATGTTTAAAATCGAGCAATCGACCAAACAACCATAGATCCCTGTTCCCCGTTCCATTGCCTACGGTCTACTCTAAAGGATCGACTGCGGTCGTCGTGCTGGTTTTCGAAAAAATCGCGAAAAATACCATTCGCTCCGAAGCATTTCGCAGTTCCGACAGATTTAAGATTCCTTCGCGCCGTAGTGCGACGAATGTCTAAAATCGAGAAATCGACCAAACAACCATAGATCCCTGTTCCCCGTTCCATTGCCGACGTTTTACTTTAATGGTTCGACTGCGTTCGTGGGGCTGGTTTTCGTGAATATCGCGAAAAATTCCAACCGCTCCGAAATATTTCGCAATTCCGACAGATTTAAGATTCCTTCGCATCGTAGTGCGACGAATGTCTAAAATCGTCCAACCGACCAAACAACGATAGATCCCTGTTCCTCGTTCCATTGCCGACGTTTTACTCTAATGGTTCGACCGCGGTTGTCGTGCTGGTTTTCGAGAAAATCGCGAAAAACTCCAGTCGCACCGAAATATTCCGCAGTTCCGACAGATTTAAGATTCCTTCGCATCGTAGTGTGACGAATGTCTAAAATCGTCCAACCGACCAAACAACCATAGATCCCTGTTCCTCGTTCCATTGCCGACGTTTTACTCTAATGGTCCGACCGCGGTTATCGTGCTGGTTTTCGAGAAAATCGCGAAAAACTCCAGTCGCACCGAAATATTCCGCAGTTCCGACAGATTTAAGATTCCTTCGCACCGTAGTGCGACGAATGTTTAAAATCGAGCAGTCGACCAAACAACCATAGATCCCTGTTCCCCGTTCCATTGCCTACGGTCTACTCTAAAGGATCGACTGCGGTCGTCGTGCTGGTTTTCGAAAAAATCGCGAAAAATACCATTCGCTTCGAAATATTTCGCACTTCCGACAAATTTAAGATTCCTCCGCACCGTAGTGCGAGGAATGTCTAAAATCGTCCAATCGACCAAACAACCATACACCCCTGTTCCCCGTTCCATTGCCTCCGCTTTACTCTAATGCATCGACTGCGGTCGTCGTGCTGGTTTTCGAAAAAATCGCAAAAAACTCCATCCGCTCCGAAGCATTTTGCAGTTCCGAGAGATTTAAGATTCCTTCGCGCCGTAGTGCGACGAATGTCTAAAATCGTGAAATCGACCAAACAACCATAGATCCCTGTTCCCCGTTCCATTGCCGACGCTTTACTCTAATGGTTCGAATGCGTTCGTCGTGCTGGTTTTCGAGAATATCGCGAAAAATTCCAACCCGTCCGAAATATTTCGCAATTCCGACAGATTTAAGATTCCTTCGCACCGAAGTACGACGAATGTCTAAAATCGTCCAATCGACCAAACAACCATAGATCCCTATTCCCTGTTCCATTGCCTCCGCTTTACTCTAATGGATCGACTGCGGTCGTCGTGCTGGTTTTCCAAAAAATCGCGAAAAACACCATCCGCCCCGAAGCATTTCGCAGTTCCGACAGATTTAAGATTCCTTCGCACCGAAGTACGACGAAGGTCTAAAATCGTCCAATCGACCAAACAACCATACACCCCTGTTCCCCGTTCCATTGTCTCCGCTTTACTCTAATGCATCGACTGCGGTCGTCGTGCTGGTTTTCGAAAAAATCGCAAAAAACTCCATCCGCTCCGAAGCATTTCGCAGTTCCGAGAGATTTAAGATTCCTTCGCGCCGTAGTGCGACGAATGTCTAAAATCGTACAATCGACCAAACAACCATATATCCCTGTTCCTCGTTCCATTGCCGACGTTTTACTCTAATGGTTCGAATGCGTTCGTCGTGCTGGTTTTCGAGAATATCGCGAAAAATTCCAACCGCTCCGAAATATTTCGCAATTCCGACAGATTTAAGATTCCTTCGCACCGAAGTACGACGAATGTCTAAAATCGTCCAATCGACCAAACAACCAGACACCCCTTTTCCCCGTTCCATTGCCACCGCTTTACTCTAATGGATCGTCTGCGGTCGTCGTGCTGGTTTTCGAAAAAATCGCGAAAAACACCATTCGCTCCGAAGCATTTCGCAGTTCCGACAGATTTAAGATTCCTTCGCACCGTAGTGCGACGAATGTCTAAAATCGTCCAATCGACCAAACAACAAATCCCTGTTCCCCGTTCCATTGCCTACGCTTTACTCTAATGGATCGACTGCGGTCGTCGTGCTGGTTTTCGAAAAAAATCGCGAAAAACACCATTCGCGCCGAAATATTCCGCAGTTCCGACAGATTTAAGATTCCTTCGCACCGTAGTGCGACGAATGTTTAAAATCGAGCAATCGACCAAACAACCATAGATCCCTGTTCCCCGTTCCATTGCCTACGGTCTACTCTAAAGGATCGACTGCGGTCGTCGTGCTGGTTTTCGAAAAAATGGCGAAAAAATACCATTCGCTTCGAAATATTTTGCGGTTCCGACAGATTTAAGATTCCTTCGCACCGTAGTGCGAAGAATGTCTAAAATCGTCCAATCGACCAAACAACCATACATCCCTGTTCCCCGTTCCATTGCCTCCGCTTTACTCTAATGCATCGACTGCGGTCGTCGTGCTGGTTTTCGAAAAAATCGCAAAAAACACCATCCGCTCCGAAGCATTTCGCAGTTCCGACAGATTTAAGATTCCTTCGCACCGTAGTGCGACGAATGTTTAAAATCGAGCAGTCGACCAAACAACCATACACCCCTGTTCCCCGTTTCATTGCCTCCGCTTTACTCTAATGTATCGACTGCGGTCGTCGTGCTGGTTTTCGAAAAAATCGCAAAAAACACTATCCGCTCCGAAGCATTTCGCTGTTCCGACAGATTTAAGATTCCTTCGCGCCGTAGTGTGACGAATGTCTAAAATCCTCCAATCGACCAAACAACCATAGATTCCTATTCCCCGTTCCATTGCCTACGGTCTACTCTAAAGGATCGACTGCGGTCGTCGTGCTGGTTTTCGAAAAAATCGCGAAAAATACCATTCGCTTCGAAATATTTCGCACTTCCGACAAATTTAAGATTCCTCCGCACCGTAGTGCGAGGAATGTCTAAAATCGTCCAATCGACCAAACAACCATACACCCCTGTTCCCCGTTCCATTGCCTCCGCTTTACTCTAATGCATCGACTGCGGTCGTCGTGCTGGTTTTCGAAAAAATCGCAAAAAACACCATCCGCTCCGAAGCATTTCGCAGTTCCGACAGATTTAAGATTCCTTCGCGCCGTAGTGCGACGAATGTCTAAAATCGTGAAATCGACCAAACAACCATAGATCCCTGTTCCCCGTTCCATTGCCGACGTTTTACTCTAATTGGCCGACCGTGGTTATCGTGCTGGTTTTCGAGAAAATCGCGAAAAACTCCAGTCGCACCGAAATATTCCGCAGTTCCGACAGATTTAAGATTCCTTCGCACCGTAGTGCGACGAATGTTTAAAATCGAGCAGTCGACCAAACAACCATAGATCCCTGTTCCCCGTTCCATTGCCTACGGTCTACTCTAAAGGATCGACTGCGGTCGTCGTGCTGGTTTTCGAAAAAATCACGAAAAATACCATTCGCTTCGAAATATTTCGCACTTCCGACAAATTTAAGATTCCTCCGCACCGTAGTGCGAGGAATGTCTAAAATCGTCCAATCGACCAAACAACCATACACCCCTGTTCCCCGTTCCATTGCCTCCGCTTTACTCTAATGCATCGACTGCGGTCGTCGTGCTGGTTTTCGAAAAAATCGCAAAAAACTCCATCCGCTCCGAAGCATTTTGCAGTTCCGAGAGATTTAAGATTCCTTCGCGCCGTAGTGCGACGAATGTCTAAAATCGTGAAATCGACCAAACAACCATAGATCCCTGTTCCCCGTTCCATTGCCGACGCTTTACTCTAATGGTTCGAATGCGTTCGTCGTGCTGGTTTTCGAGAATATCGCGAAAAATTCCAACCGCTCCGAAATATTTCGCAATTCCGACAGATTTAAGATTCCTTCGCACCGAAGTACGACGAATGTCTAAAATCGTCCAATCGACCAAACAACCATAGATCCCTATTCCCTGTTCCATTGCCTCCGCTTTACTCTAATGGATCGACTGCGGTCGTCGTGCTGGTTTTCCAAAAAATCGCGAAAAACACCATCCGCCCCGAAGCATTTCGCAGTTCCGACAGATTTAAGATTCCTTCGCACCGAAGTACGACGAAGGTCTAAAATCGTCCAATCGACCAAACAACCATACACCCCTGTTCCCCGTTCCATTGCCTCCGCTTTACTCTAATGCATCGACTGCGGTCGTCGTGCTGGTTTTCGAAAAAATCGCAAAAAACTCCATCCGCTCCGAAGCATTTCGCAGTTCCGAGAGATTTAAGATTCCTTCGCGCCGTAGTGCGACGAATGTCTAAAATCGTCCAATCGACCAAACAACAATAGATCCCTGTTCCCCGTTCCATTGCCTACGCTTTACTCTAATGGATCGACTGCGGTCGTCGTGCTGGTTTTTCGAAAAAATCGCGAAAAACACCATTCGCTCCGAAGCATTTCGCAGTTCCGACAGATTTAAGATTCCTTCGCACCGTAGTGCGACGAATGTCTAAAATCGTCCAATCGACCAAACAACAAATCCCTGTTCTCCGTTCCATTGCCTACGCTTTACTCTAATGGATCGACTGCGGTCGTCGTGCTGGTTTTCGAAAAAAATCGCGAAAAACACCATTCGCGCCGAAATATTCCGCAGTTCCGACAGATTTAAGATTCCTTCGCACCGAAGTACGACGAAAGTCTAAAATCGTCCAATCGACCAAACAACAATAGATCCCTACTACCCGTTCCATAGCCTACGCTTTTCTCTAATGGATCGACTGCGGTCGTCGTGCTGGTTTTCGAAAAAATCGCGAAAAACACCATCCGCTCCGAAGCATTTCGCAGTTCCGACAGATTTAAGATTCCTTCGCGCCGTAGTGCGACGAATGTCTAAAATCGAGAAATCGACCAAACAACCATAGATCCCTGTTCCCCGTTCCATTGCCGACGTTTTACTCTAATGGTTCGACTGCGTTCGTGGGGCTGGTTTTCGAGAATATCGCGAAAAATTCCAACCGCTCCGAAATATTTCGCAATTCCGACAGATTTAAGATTCCTTCGCATCGTAGTGCGACAAATATCTAAAATCGTCCAATCGACCAAACAACCGTAGATCCCTGTTCCCCGTTCCATTGCCTACGCTTTACTCTAATGGATCGACTGCGGTCGTCGTGCTGGTTTTCGAAAAAATGGCGAAAAAATACCATTCGCTTCGAAATATTTCGCGGTTCCGACAGATTTAAGATTCCTTCGCACCGTAGTGCGACGAATGTCCAAAATCGTCCAATCGACCAAACAACCATACACCCCTGTTCCCCGTTCCATTGCCTACGCTTTACTCTAATGGTTCGACTGCGTTCGTCGTGCTGGTTTTCGAGAATATCGCGAAAAACTCCAACCGCTTTGAAATATTTCGCAGTTCCGACAGATTTAAGATTCCTTCGCACCGTAGTGCGACGCATGTCTAAAATCGTCCAATCGACCAAACAACCATTGATCCCTGTTCCCAGTTCCATTGCCTACGATTTACTCTAATGGTTTGACCGCGGTGGTCGTGGTGGTTTTCGAAGAAATCGCGAAAAATGCAATCCTTCCCAAATATTTCAATGTCCCGAAAGATTTAAGATTCCTTCGCACCGTAGTGCGACGGATGTCTAAAATCATCCAATCGACCAAACAACCAGACACCCCTGTTCCCCGTTCCATTGCCTCCGCTTTACTCTAATGGATCGACTGCGGTCGTCGTGCTGGTTTTCGAAAAAATCGCAAAAAACACCATCCGCTCCGAAGCATTTCGCAGTTCCGACAGATTTAAGATTCCTTCGCGCCGTAGTGCGACGAATGTCTAAAATCGAGAAATCGACCAAACAACCATAGATCCGTGCTCCCCGTTCCATTGCCGACGTTTTACTCTAATGGTTCGACTGCGTTCGTGGGGCTGCTTTTCGAGAATATCGCGAAAAATTCCAACCGCTTCGAAATATTTCGCGGTTCCGACAGTTTTAAGATTCCTTCGCACCGTAGTGCGACGAATGTTTAAAATCGAGCAATCGACCAAACAACCATAGAACCCTGTTCCCCGTTCCATGGCCTCCGTTTTACTCTAATGGATCGAATGCGTCCGTCGTGCTGGTTTTCGAGAATATCGCGAAAAACACCATTCGCTCCGAAGTATTTGGCAGTTACGACAGATTTAAGATTCCTTCGCGCCGTAGTGCGACGCGTGTCTAAAATCGTGCAATCGACCAAACAACCATATCCCTGTTCCCAGTTCCATTGCCTACGCTTTACACCAATGGATCGACTGCGGTCGTCGTGCTGGTGTCCGAAAAAATCGCAAAAAACACCATTCGCGCCGAAATATTCCGCAGTTCCGACAGATTTAAGATTCCTTCGCACCGAAGTACGACGAATGTCTAAAATCGTCCAATCGACCAAACAACAATAGATCCCTACTCCCCGTTCCATTGCCTACGCTTTACTCTAATGGATCGACTGCGGTCGTCGTGCTGGTGTTCAAAAAATCGCGAAAAACACCATCCGCTCCGAAGCATTTCGCAGTTCCGACAGATTTAAGATTCCTTCGCGCCGTAGTGCGACGAATGTCTAAAATTGTGAAATCGACCAAACAACCATAGATCCCTGTTCCCCGTTCCATTGCCGACGCTTTACTCTAATGGTTCGAATGCGTTCGTCGTGCTGGTTTTCGAGAATATCGTGAAAAATTCCAACCGCTTCGAAATATTTCGCTCTTCCGACAAATTTAAGATTCCTCCGCACCGTAGTGCGAGGAATGTCTAAAATCGTCCAATCGACCAAACAACCATACACCCCTGTTCCCCGTTCCATTGCCTCCGCTTTACTCTAATGCATCGACTGCGGTCGTCGTGCTGGTTTTCGAAAAAATCGCAAAAAACACCATCCGCTCCGAAGCATTTCGCAGTTCCGACATATTTAAGATTCCTTCGCGCCGTAGTGCGACGAATGTCTAAAATCGTGAAATCGACCAAACAACCATAGATCCCTGTTCCCCGTTCCATTGCCGACGTTTTACTCTAATTGGCCGACCGTGGTTATCGTGCTGGTTTTCGAGAAAATCGCGAAAAACTCCAGTCGCACCGAAATATTCCGCAGTTCCGACAGATTTAAGATTCCTTCGCACCGTAGTGCGACGAATGTTTAAAATCGAGCAGTCGACCAAACAACCATAGATCCCTGTTCCCCGTTCCATTGCCTACGGTCTACTCTAAAGGATCGACTGCGGTCGTCGTGCTGGTTTTCGAAAAAATCGCGAAAAATACCATTCGCTTCGAAATATTTCGCACTTCCGACAAATTTAAGATTCCTCCGCACCGTAGTGCGAGGAATGTCTAAAATCGTCCAATCGACCAAACAACCATACACTCCTGTTCCCCGTTTCATTGCCTCCGCTTTACTCTAATGTATCGACTGCGGTCGTCGTGCTGGTTTTCGAAAAAATCGCAAAAAACACCATCCGCTCCGAAGCATTTCGCTGTTCCGACAGATTTAAGATTCCTTCGCGCCGTAGTGTGACGAATGTCTAAAATCCTCCAATCGACCAAACAACCATAGATCCCTATTCCCCGTTCCATTGCCTACGGTCTACTCTAAAGGATCGACTGCGGTCGTCGTGCTGGTTTTCGAAAAAATCGCGAAAAATACCATTCGCTTCGAAATATTTCGCACTTCCGACAAATTTAAGATTCCTCCGCACCGTAGTGCGAGGAATGTCTAAAATCGTCCAATCGACCAAACAACCATACACCCCTGTTCCCCGTTCCATTGCCTCCGCTTTACTCTAATGCATCGACTGCGGTCGTCGTGCTGGTTTTCGAAAAAATCGCAAAAAACACCATCCGCTCCGAAGCATTTCGCAGTTCCGACAGATTTAAGATTCCTTCGCGCCGTAGTGCGACGAATGTCTAAAATCGTGAAATCGACCAAACAACCATAGATCCCTGTTCCCCGTTCCATTGCCGACGTTTTACTCTAATTGGCCGACCGTGGTTATCGTGCTGGTTTTCGAGAAAATCGCGAAAAACTCCAGTCGCACCGAAATATTCCGCAGTTCCGACAGATTTAAGATTCCTTCGCGCCGTAGTGCGACGAATGTCTAAAATCGTCCAATCGATCAAACAGGCATAGATCCCTCTTCCCCGTTCCATTGCCGACGTTTTACTCTAATGGATCGACTGCGGTCGTCGTGCTGGTTTTCGAAAAAATCGCGAGAAACTCCATCCGCTCCGAAGCATTTCGCAGTTCCGACAGATTTAAGATTCCTTCGCGCCGTAGTGCGACGAATGTCTAAAATCGAGAAATCGACCAAACAACCATAGATCCCTGTTCCCCGTTCCATTGCCGACGTTTTACTCTAATGGTTCGACTGCGTTCGTGGGTCTGGTTTTCGAGAATATCGCGAAAAATTCCAACCGCTCCGAAATATTTCGCAATTCCGACAGATTTAAGATTCCTTCGCATCGTAGTGCGACAAATATCTAAAATTGTCCAACCGACCAAACAACCATAGATCCCTGTTCCTCGTTCCATTGCCGACGTTTTACTCTAATGGTTCGACTGCGGTTGTCGTGCTGGTTTTCGAGAAAATCGCGAAAAACTCCAGTCGCTCCGAAATATTCCGCAGTTCCGACAGATTTAAGATTCCTTTGCACCGTAGTGCGACGAATGTTTAAAATCGTCCACTCGACCAAACAACCATAGATTCCTGTTCCCCGTGCCATTGCCTACGCTTTACTCTAATGGATCGACTGCGATCGTCGTGCTGGTTTTCAAAAAAATGGCGAAAAAATACCATTCGCTTCGAAATATTTCGCGGTTCCGACAGATTTAAGATTCCTTCGCACCGTAGTGCGACGAATGTCTAAAATCGAGCAATCGACCAAACAACAATAGATCCCTGTTCCCCGTTCCATTGCCTACGCTTTACTCTAATGGATCGACTGCGGTCGTCGTGCTGGTGTTCGAAAAAATCGCGAAAAACACCATTCGCGCCGAAATATTCCGCAGTTCCGACAGCTTTAAGATTCCTTCGCACCGAAGTACGACGAAAGTCTAAAATCGTCCAATCGACCAAACAACAATAGATCCCTACTCCCCGTTCCATAGCCTACGCTTTACTCTAATGGATCGACTGCGGTCGTCGTGCTGGATTTCGAAAAAATCGCGAAAAACACCATCCGCTCCGAAGCATTTCGCAGTTCCGACAGATTTAAGATTCCTTCGCGCCGTAGTGCGACGAATGTCTAAAATCGAGAAATCGACCAAACAACCATAGATCCCTGTTCCCCGTTCCATTGCCGACGTTTTACTCTAATGGTTCGACTGCGTTCGTGGGGCTGGTTTTCGAGAATATCGCGAAAAACTCCAACCGCTCCGAAATATTTCGCAATTCCGACAGATTTAAGATTCCTTCGCATCGTAGTGCGACGAATGTCTAAAATTGTCCAACCGACCAAACAACCATGGATCCCTGTTCCCCGTTCCATTGCCTACGCTTTACTCTAATGGATCGACTGCGGTCGTCGTGCTGGTTTTCGAAAAAATGGCGAAAAAATACCATTCGCTTCGAAATATTTCGCGGTTCCGACAGATTTAAGATTCCTTCGCACCGTAGTGCGACGAATGTCTAAAATCGTCCAATCGACCAAACAACAATAGATCCCTACTCCCCGTTCCATTGCCGACGTTTTACTCTAATGGTTCGACTGCGTTCGTCGTGCTGGTTTTCGAGAATATCGCGAAAAACTCCAACCGCTTCGAAATATTTCGCAGTTCCGACAGATTTAAGATTCCTTCGCACCGTAGTGCGACGAATGTCCAAAATCGTCCAATCGACCAAACAACCATACACCCCTGTTCCCCGTTCCATTCCCTACGCTTTACTCTAATGGATCGACTGCGGTCGTCGTGCTGGTTTTCGAAAAAATCGCGAAATACACCATTCGCTCCGAAGCATTTCTCAGATTCGACAGATTTAAGATTCCTTCGCGCCGTAGTGCGACGCGTGTCTAAAATCGTGCAATCGACCAAACAAATATAGATCCCGGTTCCCCGTTCCATTGCCGACGTTTTACTCTAATGGTTCGACTGCGTTCGTCGTGCTGGTTTTCGAGAATATCGCGAAAAACTCCAACCGCTTCGAAATATTTCGCAGTTCCGACAGATTTAAGATTCCTTCGCACCGTAGTGCGACGAATGTCTAAAATCGTCCAATCGACCAAACAACCATTGATCCCTGTTCCCAGTTCCATTGCCTACGATTTACTCTAATGGTTTGACCGCGGTGGTCGTGGTGGTTTTCGAAGAAATCGCGAAAAATGCAATCCTTCCCAAATATTTCAATGTCCCGAAAGATTTAAGATTCCTTTGCACCGTAGTGCGACGAATGTCTAAGATCATCCAATCGACCAAACAACCAGACACCCCTGTTCCCCGTTCCATTGCCGACGCTTTACTCTAATGGTTCGAATGCGTGCGTCGTGCTGGTTTTCGAGAATATCGTGAAAAATTCCAACCGCTCCGAAATATTTCGCAATTCCGACAGATTAAAGATTCCATCGCACCGTAGTGCGACGAATGTCTAAAATCCTCCAATCGACCAAACAACCATAGATCTCTGTTCCCCGTTCCATTGCCTACGCTTTACTCTAATGGATCGACTGCGGTCGTCGTGCTGGTTTTCGAAAAAATCGCGAAAAACACCATCCGCTCCGAAGCATTTCGCAGTTCCGACAGATTTGAGATTCCTTCGCGCCGTAGTGCGACGAATGTCTAAAATCGAGAAATCGACCAAACAACCATAGATCCCTGTTCCCCGTTCCATTGCCGACGTTTTACTTTAATGGTTCGACTGCGTTCGTGGGGCTGGTTTTCGTGAATATCGCGAAAAATTCCAACCGCTCCGAAATATTTCGCAATTCCGACAGATTTAAGATTCCTTCGCATCGTAGTGCGACGAATGTCTAAAATCGTCCAACCGACCAAACAACGATAGATCCCTGTTCCTCGTTCCATTGCCGACGTTTTACTCTAATGGTTCGACCGCGGTTGTCGTGCTGGTTTTCGAGAAAATCGCGAAAAACTCCAGTCGCTCCGAAATATTCCGCAGTTCCGACAGATTTAAGATTCCTTTGCACCGTAGTGCGACGAATGTTTAAAATCGTCCACTCGACCAAACAACCATAGATTCCTGTTCCCCGTGCCATTGCCTACACTTTACTCTAATGGATCGACTGCGGTCGTCGTGCTTGTTTTCAAAAAAATGGCGAAAAAATACCATTCGCTTCGAAATATTTCGCAGTTCCGACAGATTTAAGATTCCTTCGCACCGTAGTGCGACGAATGTCTAAAATCGTCCAATCGACCAAACAACAATAGATCCCTGTTCCCCGTTCCATTGCCTACGCTTTACTCTAATGGATCGACTGCGGTCGTCGTGCTGGTTTTCGAAAAAATCGCGAAAAACACCATTCGCTCCGAAGCATTTCGCAGTTCCGACAGATTTAAGATTCCTTCGCACCGTAGTGCGACGAATGTCTAAAATCGTCCAATCGACCAAACAACAAATCCCTGTTCCCCATTCCATTGCCTACGCTTTACTCTAATCGATCGACTGCGGTCGTCGTGCTGGTTTTCGAAAAAAATCGCGAAAAACACCATTCGCGCCGAAATATTCCGCAGTTCCGACAGATTTAAGATTCCTTCGCTCCGTAGTGCGACGAATGTTTAAAATCGAGCAATCGACCAAACAACCATAGATCCCTGTTCCCCGTTCCATTGCCTACGGTCTACTCTAAAGGATCGACTGCGGTCGTCGTGCTGGTTTTCGAAAAAATGGCGAAAAAATACCATTCACTTCGAAATATTTTGCGGTTCCGACAGATTTAAGATTCCGTCGCACCGTAGTGCGAAGAATGTCTAAAATCGTCCAATCGACCAAACAACAATAGATCCCTGTTCCCCGTTCCATTGCCTACGCTTTACTCTAATGGATCGACTGCGGTCGTCGTGCTGGTGTTCGAAAAAATCGCGAAAAACACCATTGGCGCCGAAATATTCCGCAGTTCCGACAGCTTTAAGATTCCTTCGCACCGAAGTACGACAAAACTCTAAAATCGTCCAATCGACCAAACAACAATAGATCCCTACTCCCCGTTCCATAGCCTACGCTTTACTCTAATGGATCGACTGCGGTCGTCGTGCTGGTTTTCGAAAAAATCGCGAAAAACACCATCCGCTCCGAAGCATTTCGCAGTTCCGACAGATTTAAGATTCCTTCGCGCCGTAGTGCGACGAATGTCTAAAATCGAGAAATCGACCACACAACCATAGATCCCTGTTCCCCGTTCCATTGCCGACGTTTTACTCTAATGGTTCGACTGCGTTCGTGGGGCTGGTTTTCGAGAATATCGCGAAAAACTCCAACCGCTCCGAAATATTTCGCAATTCCGACAGATTTAAGATTCCTTCGCACCGAAGTACGACAAAACTCTAAAATCGTCCAATCGACCAAACAACAATAGATCCCTACTCCCCGTTCCATAGCCTACGCTTTACTCTAATGGATCGACTGCGGTCGTCGTGCTTGTTTTCAAAAAAATGGCGAAAAAATACCATTCGCTTCGAAATATTTCGCAGTTCCGACAGATTTAAGATTCCTTCGCACCGTAGTGCGACGAATGTCTAAAATCGTCCAATCGACCAAACAACAATAGATCCCTGTTCCCCGTTCCATTGCCTACGCTTTACTCTAATGGATCGACTGCGGTCGTCGTGCTGGTTTTCGAAAAAATCGCGAAAAACACCATTCGCTCCGAAGCATTTCGCAGTTCCGACAGATTTAAGATTCCTTCGCACCGTAGTGCGACGAATGTCTAAAATCGTCCAATCGACCAAACAACCATTGATCCCTGTTCCCAGTTCCATTGCCTACGATTTACTCTAATGGTTTGACCGCGGTGGTCGTGGTGGTTTTCGAAGAAATCGCGAAAAATGCAATCCTTCCCAAATATTTCAATGTCCCGAAAGATTTAAGATTCCTTTGCACCGTAGTGCGACGAATGTCTAAGATCATCCAATCGACCAAACAACCAGACACCCCTGTTCCCCGTTCCATTGCCTCCGCTTTACTCTAATGGATCGACTGCGGTCGTCGTGCTGGTTTTCGAAAAAATCGCAAAAAACACCATCCGCTCCGAAGCATTTCGCAGTTCCGACAGATTTAAGATTCCTTCGCGCCGTAGTGCGACGAATGTCTAAAATCGAGAAATCGACCAAACAACCATAGATCCCTGTTCCCCGTTCCATTGCCGACGTTTTACTTTAATGGTTCGACTGCGTTCGTGGGGCTGGTTTTCGTGAATATCGCGAAAAATTCCAACCGCTCCGAAATATTTCGCAATTCCGACAGATTTAAGATTCCTTCGCATCGTAGTGCGACGAATGTCTAAAATCGTCCAATCGACCAAACAACAATAGATCCCTGTTCCCCGTTCCATTGCCTACGCTTTACTCTAATGGATCGACTGCGGTCGTCGTGCTGGTATTCGAAAAAATCGCGAAAAACACCATTGGCGCCGAAATATTCCGCAGTTCCGACAGCTTTAAGATTCCTTCGCACCGAAGTACGACAAAACTCTAAAATCGTCCAATCGACCAAACAACAATAGATCCCTACTCCCCGTTCCATAGCCTACGCTTTACTCTAATGGATCGACTGCGGTCGTCGTGCTGGTTTTCGAAAAAATCGCGAAAAACACCATCCGCTCCGAAGCATTTCGCAGTTCCGACAGATTTAAGATTCCTTCGCGCCGTAGTGCGACGAATGTCTAAAATCGAGAAATCGACCAAACAACCATAGATCCCTGTTCCCCGTTCCATTGCCGACGTTTTACTCTAATGGTTCGACTGCGTTCGTGGGGCTGGTTTTCGAGAATATCGCGAAAAACTCCAACCGCTCCGAAATATTTCGCAATTCCGACAGATTTAAGATTCCTTCGCACCGAAGTACGACAAAACTCTAAAATCGTCCAATCGACCAAACAACAATAGATCCCTACTCCCCGTTCCATAGCCTACGCTTTACTCTAATGGATCGACTGCGGTCGTCGTGCTGGTTTTCGAAAAAATCGCGAAAAACACCATCCGCTCCGAAGCATTTCGCAGTTCCGACAGATTTAAGATTCCTTCGCGCCGTAGTGCGACGAATGTCTAAAATCGAGAAATCGACCAAACAACCATAGATCCCTGTTCCCCGTTCCATTGCCGACGTTTTACTCTAATGGTTCGACTGCGTTCGTGGGGCTGGTTTTCGAGAATATCGCGAAAAACTCCAACCGCTCCGAAATATTTCGCAGTTCCGACAGATTTAAGATTCCTTCGCACCGTAGTGCGACGAATGTCTAAAATCGTCCAATCGACCAAACAACCATTGATCCCTGTTCCCAGTTCCATTGCCTACGATTTACTCTAATGGTTTGACCGCGGTGGTCGTGGTGGTTTTCGAAGAAATCGCGAAAAATGCAATCCTTCCCAAATATTTCAATGTCCCGAAAGATTTAAGATTCCTTTGCACCGTAGTGCGACGAATGTCTAAGATCATCCAATCGACCAAACAACCAGACACCCCTGTTCCCCGTTCCATTGCCTCCGCTTTACTCTAATGGATCGACTGCGGTCGTCGTGCTGGTTTTCGAAAAAATCGCAAAAAACACCATCCGCTCCGAAGCATTTCGCAGTTCCGACAGATTTAAGATTCCTTCGCGCCGTAGTGCGACGAATGTCTAAAATCGAGAAATCGACCAAACAACCATAGATCCCTGTTCCCCGTTCCATTGCCGACGTTTTACTTTAATGGTTCGACTGCGTTCGTGGGGCTGGTTTTCGTGAATATCGCGAAAAATTCCAACCGCTCCGAAATATTTCGCAATTCCGACAGATTTAAGATTCCTTCGCATCGTAGTGCGACGAATGTCTAAAATCGTCCAACCGACCAAACAACCATAGATCCCTGTTCCTCGTTCCATTGCCGACGTTTTACTCTAATGGTTCGACCGCGGTTATCGTGCTGGTTTTCGAGAAAATCGCGAAAAACTCCATCCGCTCCGAAATATTTCGCAATTCCGACAGATTTAAGATTCCTTCGCACCGAAGTACGACGAATGTCTAAAATCGTCCAATCGACCAAACAACCATAGATCCTTATTCCCCGTTCCATTGCCTCCGCTTTACTCTAATGGTTCGACCGCGGTTATCGTGCTGGTTTTCGAGAAAATCGCGAAAAACTCCAGTCGCTCCGAAATATTCCGCAGTTCCGACAGATTTAAGATTCCTTTGCACCGTAGTGCGACGAATGTTTAAAATCGTCCACTCGACCAAACAACCAGACACCCCTGTTCCCCGTTCCATTGCCTACGCTTTACTCTAATGGATCGACTGCGGTCGTCGTGCTGGTGTTCGAAAAAATCGCGAAAAACACCATTCGCGCCGAAATATTCCGCAGTTCCGACAGCTTTAAGATTCCTTCGCACCGAAGTACGACGAAAGTCTAAAATCGTCCAATCTACCAAACAACAATAGATCCCTACTCCCCGTTCCATAGCCTACGCTTTACTCTAATGGATCGACTGCGGTCGTCGTGCTGGTTTTCGAAAAAATCGCGAAAAACACCATCCGCTCCGAAGCATTTCGCAGTTCCGACAGATTTAAGATTCCTTCGCGCCGTAGTGCGACGAATGTCTAAAATCGAGAAATCGACCAAACAACCATAGATCCCTGTTCCCCGTTCCATTGCCGACGTTTTACTCTAATGGTTCGACTGCGTTCGTGGGGCTGGTTTTCGAGAATATCGCGAAAAACTCCAACCGCTCCGAAATATTTCGCAATTCCGACAGATTTAAGATTCCTTCGCATCGTAGTGCGACGAATGTCTAAAATTGTCCAACCGACCAAACAACCATGGATCCCTGTTCCCCGTTCCATTGCCTACGCTTTACTCTAATGGATCGACTGCGGTCGTCGTGCTGGTTTTCGAAAAAATGGCGAAAAAATACCATTCGCTTCGAAATATTTCGCGGTTCCGACAGATTTAAGATTCCTTCGCACCGTAGTGCGACGAATGTCTAAAATCGTCCAATCGACCAAACAACAATAGATCCCTACTCCCCGTTCCATTGCCGACGTTTTACTCTAATGGTTCGACTGCGTTCGTCGTGCTGGTTTTCGAGAATATCGCGAAAAACTCCAACCGCTTCGAAATATTTCGCAGTTCCGACAGATTTAAGATTCCTTCGCACCGTAGTGCGACGAATGTCCAAAATCGTCCAATCGACCAAACAACCATACACCCCTGTTCCCCGTTCCATTCCCTACGCTTTACTCTAATGGATCGACTGCGGTCGTCGTGCTGGTTTTCGAAAAAATCGCGAAATACACCATTCGCTCCGAAGCATTTCTCAGATTCGACAGATTTAAGATTCCTTCGCGCCGTAGTGCGACGCGTGTCTAAAATCGTGCAATCGACCAAACAAATATAGATCCCGGTTCCCCGTTCCATTGCCGACGTTTTACTCTAATGGTTCGACTGCGTTCGTCGTGCTGGTTTTCGAGAATATCGCGAAAAACTCCAACCGCTTCGAAATATTTCGCAGTTCCGACAGATTTAAGATTCCTTCGCACCGTAGTGCGACGAATGTCTAAAATCGTCCAATCGACCAAACAACCATTGATCCCTGTTCCCAGTTCCATTGCCTACGATTTACTCTAATGGTTTGACCGCGGTGGTCGTGGTGGTTTTCGAAGAAATCGCGAAAAATGCAATCCTTCCCAAATATTTCAATGTCCCGAAAGATTTAAGATTCCTTTGCACCGTAGTGCGACGAATGTCTAAGATCATCCAATCGACCAAACAACCAGACACCCCTGTTCCCCGTTCCATTGCCTCCGCTTTACTCTAATGGATCGACTGCGGTCGTCGTGCTGGTTTTCGAAAAAATCGCGAAAAACTCCATCCGCTCCGAAGCATTTCGCAGTTCCGACAGATTTAAGATTCCTTCGCGCCGTAGTGCGACGAATGTCTAAAATCGAGAAATCGACCAAACAACCATAGATCCCTGTTCCCCGTTCCATTGCCGACGTTTTACTCTAATGGTTCGACTGCGTTCGTGGGTCTGGTTTTCGAGAATATCGCGAAAAATTCCAACCGCTCCGAAATATTTCGCAATTCCGACAGATTTAAGATTCCTTCGCATCGTAGTGCGACAAATATCTAAAATTGTCCAACCCACCAAACAACCATAGATCCCTGTTCCTCGTTCCATTGCCGACGTTTTACTCTAATGGTTCGACTGCGGTCGTCGTGCTGGTTTTCGAAAAAATGGCGAAAAAATACCATTCGCTTCGAAATATTTCGCGGTTCCGACAGATTTAAGATTCCTTCGCACCGTAGTGCGACGAATGTCTAAAATCGTCCAATCGACCAAACAATCATTGTTCCCTGTTCCCAGTTCCATTGCCTACGATTTACTCTAATGGTTTGACCGCGGTGGTCGTGGTGGTTTTCGAAGAAATCGCGAAAAATGCAATCCTTCCCAAATATTTCAATGTCCCGAAAGATTTAAGATTCCTTTGCACCGTAGTGCGACGAATGTCTAAGATCATCCAATCGACCAAACAACCAGACACCCCTGTTCCCCGTTCCATTGCCTCCGCTTTACTCTAATAGATCGACTGCGGTCGTCGTGCTGGTTTTCGAAAAAATCGCAAAAAACACCATCCGCTCCGAAGCATTTCGCAGTTCCGACAGATTTAAGATTCCTTCGCGCCGTAGTGCGACGAATGTCTAAAATCGTGAAATCGACCAAACAACCATAGATCCCTGTTCCCCGTTCCATTGCCGACGCTTTACTCTAATGGTTCGAATGCGTGCGTCGTGCTGGTTTTCGAGAATATCGTGAAAAATTCCAACCGCTCCGAAATATTTCGCAATTCCGACAGATTAAAGATTCCATCGCACCGTAGTGCGACGAATGTCTAAAATCCTCCAATCGACCAAACAACCATAGATCTCTGTTCCCCGTTCCATTGCCTACGCTTTACTCTAATGGATCGACTGCGGTCGTCGTGCTGGTTTTCGAAAAAATCGCGAAAAACACCATCCGCTCCGAAGCATTTCGCAGTTCCGACAGATTTGAGATTCCTTCGCGCCGTAGTGCGACGAATGTCTAAAATCGAGAAATCGACCAAACAACCATAGATCCCTGTTCCCCGTTCCATTGCCGACGTTTTACTTTAATGGTTCGACTGCGTTCGTGGGGCTGGTTTTCGTGAATATCGCGAAAAATTCCAACCGCTCCGAAATATTTCGCAATTCCGACAGATTTAAGATTCCTTCGCATCGTAGTGCGACGAATGTCTAAAATCGTCCAACCGACCAAACAACGATAGATCCCTGTTCCTCGTTCCATTGCCGACGTTTTACTCTAATGGTTCGACCGCGGTTGTCGTGCTGGTTTTCGAGAAAATTGCGAAAAACTCCAGTCGCACCGAAATATTCCGCAGTTCCGACAGATTTAAGATTCCTTCGCATCGTAGTGCGACGAATGTCTAAAATCGTCCAACCGACCAAACAACCATAGATCCCTGTTCCTCGTTCCATTGCCGACGTTTTACTCTAATGGTTCGACCGCGGTTATCGTGCTGGTTTTCGAGAAAATCGCGAAAAACTCCATCCGCTCCGAAATATTTCGCAATTCCGATAGATTTAAGATTCCTTCGCACCGAAGTACGACGAATGTCTAAAATCGTCCAATCGACCAAACAACCATAGATCCTTCTTCCCCGTTCCATTGCCTCCGCTTTACTCTAATGGATCGACTGCGGTCGTCGTGCTGGTTTTCCAAAAAATTGCGAAAAACACCATCCGCCCCGAAGCATTTCGCAGTTCCGACAGATTTAAGATTCCTTCGCACCGTAGTGCGACGAATGTCTAAAATCGTCCAATCGACCAAACAACCAGACACCCCTTTTCCCCGTTCCATTGCCACCGCTTTACTCTAATGGATCGTCTGCGGTCGTCGTGCTGGTTTTCGAAAAAATCGCGAAAAACACCATCCGCTCCGAAGCATTTCGCAGTTCCGACAGATTTAAGATTCCTTCACGCCGTAGTGCGACGAATGTCTAAAATCGTCCAATCGATCAAACAGGCATAGATCCCTCTTCCCCGTTCCATTGCCGACGTTTTACTCTAATGGATCGACTGCGGTCGTCGTGCTGGTTTTCGAAAAAATCGCGAAAAACTCCATCCGCTCCGAAGCATTTCGCAGTTCCGACAGATTTAAGATTCCTTCGCGCCGTAGTGCGACGAATGTCTAAAATCGAGAAATCGACCAAACAACCATAGATCCCTGTTCCCCGTTCCATTGCCGACGTTTTACTGTAATGGTTCGACTGCGTTCGTGGGTCTGGTTTTCGAGAATATCGCGAAAAATTCCAACCGCTCCGAAATATTTCGCAATTCCGACAGATTTAAGATTCCTTCGCATCGTAGTGCGACAAATATCTAAAATTGTCCAACCGACCAAACAACCATAGATCCCTGTTCCTCGTTCCATTGCCGACGTTTTACTCTAATGGTTCGACTGCGGTTGTCGTGCTGGTTTTCGAGAAAATCGCGAAAAACTCCAGTCGCTCCGAAATATTCCGCAGTTCCGACAGATTTAAGATTCCTTTGCACCGTAGTGCGACGAATGTTTAAAATCGTCCACTCGACCAAACAACCATAGATTCCTGTTCCCCGTGCCATTGCCTACGCTTTACTCTAATGGATCGACTGCGATTGTCGTGCTGGTTTTCAAAAAAATGGCGAAAAAATACCATTCGCTTCGAAATATTTCGCGGTTCCGACAGATTTAAGATTCCTTCGCACCGTAGTGCGACGAATGTCTAAAATCGTCCGATCGACCAAACAACAATAGATCCCTGTTCCCCGTTCCATTGCCTACGCTTTACTCTAATGGATCGACTGCGGTCGTCGTGCTGGTTTTCGAAAAAATCGCGAAAAACACCATCCGCTCCGAAGCATTTCGCAGTTCCGACAGATTTAAGATTCCTTCGCGCCGTAGTGCGACGAATGTCTAAAATCGAGAAATCGACCAAACAACCATAGATCCCTGTTCCCCGTTTCATTGCCGACGTTTTACTTTAATGGTTCGACTGCGTTCGTGGGGCTGGTTTTCGTGAATATCGCGAAAAATTCCAACCGCTCCGAAATATTTCGCAATTCCGACAGATTTAAGATTCCTTCGCGCCGTAGTGCGACGAATGTCTAAAATCGAGAAATCGACCAAACAACCATAGATCCCTGTTCCCCGTTCCATTGCCGACGTTTTACTCTAATGGATCGACTGCGGTCGTCGTGCTGGTTTTCGAAAAAATCGCGAAAAACACCATCCGCTCCGAAGCATTTCGCAGTTCCGACAGATTTGAGATTCCTTCGCGCCGTAGTGCGACGAATGTCTAAAATCGTGAAATCGACCAAACAACCATAGATCCCTGTTCCCCGTTCCATTGCCGACGCTTTACTCTAATGGTTCGACTGCGTTCGTCGTGATGGTTTTCGAGAATATCGCGAAAAACTCCAACCGCTTCGAAATATTTCGCAGTTCCGACAGATTTAAGATTCCTTCGCACCGTAGTGCGACGAATGTCTAAAATCGTCCAATCGACCAAACAACCATTGATCCCTGTTCCCAGTTCCATTGCCTACGATTTACTCTAATGGTTTGACCGCGGTGGTCGTGGTGGTTTTCGAAGAAATCGCGAAAAATGCAATCCTTCCCAAATATTTCAATGTCCCGAAAGATTTAAGATTCCTTTGCACCGTAGTGCGACGAATGTCTAAGATCATCCAATCGATCAAACAACCAGACACCCCTGTTCCCCGTTCCATTGCCTCCGCTTTACTCTAATGGATCGACTGCGGTCGTCGTGCTGGTTTTCGAAAAAATCGCAAAAAACACCATCCGCTCCGAAGCATTTCGCAGTTCCGACAGATTTAAGATTCCTTCGCGCCGTAGTGCGACGAATGTCTAAAATCGTGAAATCGACCAAACAACCATAGATCCCTGTTCCCCGTTCCATTGCCGACGCTTTACTCTAATGGTTCGAATGCGTGCGTCGTGCTGGTTTTCGAGAATATCGTGAAAAATTCCAACCGCTCCGAAATATTTCGCAATTCCGACAGATTTAAGATTCCATCGCACCGTAGTGCGACGAATGTCTAAAATCCTCCAATCGACCAAACAACCATAGATCTCTGTTCCCCGTTCCATTGCCTACGCTTTACTCTAATGGATCGACTGCGGTCGTCGTGCTGGTTTTCGAAAAAATCGCGAAAAACACAATCCGCTCCGAAGCATTTCGCAGTTCCGACAGATTTGAGATTCCTTCGCGCCGTAGTGCGACGAATGTCTAAAATCGAGAAATCGACCAAACAACCATAGATCCCTGTTCCCCGTTCCATTGCCGACGTTTTACTTTAATGGTTCGACTGCGTTCGTGGGGCTGGTTTTCGTGAATATCGCGAAAAATTCTAACCGCTCCGAAATATTTCGCAATTCCGACGGATTTAAGATTCCTTCGCATCGTAGTGCGACGAATGTCTAAAATCGTCCAACCGACCAAACAACCATAGATCCCTGTTCCTCGTTCCATTGCCGACGTTTTACTCTAATGGTTCGACCGCGGTTATCGTGCTGGTTTTCGAGAAAATCGCGAAAAACTCCATCCGCTCCGAAATATTTCGCAATTCCGACAGATTTAAGATTCCTTCGCACCGAAGTACGACGAATGTCTAAAATCGTCCAATCGACCAAACAACCATAGATCCTTATTCCCCGTTCCATTGCCTCCGCTTTACTCTAATGGATCGACTGCGGTCGTCGTGCTGGTTTTCGAGAATATCGCGAAAAACTCCAACCGCTCCGAAATATTTCGCAATTCCGACAGATTTAAGATTCCTTCGCATCGTAGTGCGACGAATGTCTAAAATTGTCCAACCGACCAAACAACCATGGATCCCTGTTCCCCGTTCCATTGCCTACGCTTTACTCTAATGGATCGACTGCGGTCGTCGTGCTGGTTTTCGAAAAAATCGCGAAATACACCATTCGCTCCGAAGCATTTCTCAGATTCGACAGATTTAAGATTCCTTCGCGCCGTAGTGCGACGCGTGTCTAAAATCGTGCAATCGACCAAACAACCATAGATCCCTACTCCCCGTTCCATTGCCGACGTTTTACTCTAATGGTTCGACTGCGTTCGTCGTGCTGGTTTTCGAGAATATCGCGAAAAACTCCAACCGCTTCGAAATATTTCGCAGTTCCGACAGATTTAAGATTCCTTCGCACCGTAGTGCGACGAATGTCCAAAATCGTCCAATCGACCAAACAACCATACACCCCTGTTCCCCGTTCCATTCCCTACGCTTTACTCTAATGGATCGACTGCGGTCGTCGTGCTGGTTTTCGAAAAAATCGCGAAATACACCATTCGCTCCGAAGCATTTCTCAGATTCGACAGATTTAAGATTCCTTCGCGCCGTAGTGCGACGCGTGTCTAAAATCGTGCAATCGACCAAACAACCATAGATCCCTGTTCCTCGTTCCATTGCCGACGTTTTACTTTAATGGTTCGACTGCGTTCGTGGGGCTGGTTTTCGTGAATATCGCGAAAAATTCCAACCGCTCCGAAATATTTCGCAATTCCGACAGATTTAAGATTCCTTCGCATCGTAGTGCGACGAATGTCTAAAATCGTGCAATCGACCAAACAACCATAGATCCCTACTCCCCGTTCCATTGCCGACGTTTTACTCTAATGGTTCGACTGCGTTCGTCGTGCTGGTTTTCGAGAATATCGCGAAAAACTCCAACCGCTTCGAAATATTTCGCAGTTCCGACAGATTTAAGATTCCATCGCACCGTAGTGCGACGAATGTCTAAAATCCTCCAATCGACCAAACAACCATAGATCTCTGTTCCCCGTTCCATTGCCTACGCTTTACTCTAATGGATCGACTGCGGTCGTCGTGCTGGTTTTCGAAAAAATCGCGAAAAACACAATCCGCTCCGAAGCATTTCGCAGTTCCGACAGATTTAAGATTCCTTCTCGCCGTAGTGCGACGAATGTCTAAAATCGAGAAATCGACCAAACAACCATAGATCCCTGTTCCCCGTTCCATTGCCGACGTTTTACTTTAATGGTTCGACTGCGTTCGTGGGGCTGGTTTTCGTGAATATCGCGAAAAACTCCATCCGCTCCGAAATATTTCGCAATTCCGACAGATTTAAGATTCCTTCGCACCGAAGTACGACGAATGTCTAAAATCGTCCAATCGACCAAACAACCATAGATCCTTATTCCCCGTTCCATTGCCTCCGCTTTACTCTAATGGATCGACTGCGGTCGTCGTGCTGGTTTTCGAGAAAATCGCGAAAAACTCCAGTCGCACCGAAATATTCCGCAATTCCGACAGATTTAAGATTCCTTCGCATCGTAGTGCGACGAATGTCTAAAATCGTCCAATCGACCAAACAACCAGACACCCCTTTTCCCCGTTCCATTGCCACCGCTTTACTCTAATGGATCGTCTGCGGTCGTCGTGCTGGTTTTCGAAAAAATCGCGAAAAACACCATCCGCTCCGAAGCATTTCGCAGTTCCGACAGATTTAAGATTCCTTCGCGCCGTAGTGCGACGAATGTCTAAAATCGTCCAATCGATCAAACAGGCATAGATCCCTCTTCCCCGTTCCATTGCCGACGTTTTACTCTAATGGATCGACTGCGGTCGTCGTGCTGGTTTTCGAAAAAATCGCGAAAAACTCCATCCGCTCCGAAGCATTTCGCAGTTCCGACAGATTTAAGATTCCTTCGCGCCGTAGTGCGACGAATGTCTAAAATCGAGAAATCGACCAAACAACCATAGATCCCTGTTCCCCGTTCCATTGCCGACGTTTTACTCTAATGGTTCGACTGCGTTCGTGGGTCTGGTTTTCGAGAATATCGCGAAAAATTCCAACCGCTCCGAAATATTTCGCAATTCCGACAGATTTAAGATTCCTTCGCATCGTAGTGCGACAAATATCTAAAATTGTCCAACCGACCAAACAACCATAGATCCCTGTTCCTCGTTCCATTGCCGACGTTTTACTCTAATGGTTCGACTGCGGTTGTCGTGCTGGTTTTCGAGAAAATCGCGAAAAACTCCAGTCGCTCCGAAATATTCCGCAGTTCCGACAGATTTAAGATTCCTTTGCACCGTAGTGCGACGAATGTTTAAAATCGTCCACTCGACCAAACAACCATAGATTCCTGTTCCCCGTGCCATTGCCTACGCTTTACTCTAATGGATCGACTGCGATCGTCGTGCTGGTTTTCAAAAAAATGGCGAAAAAATACCATTCGCTTCGAAATATTTCGCGGTTCCGACAGATTTAAGATTCCTTCGCACCGTAGTGCGACGAATGTCTAAAATCGAGCAATCGACCAAACAACCATAGATCCCTGTTCCCCGTTCCATTGCCTACGGTCTACTCTAAAGGATCGACTGCGGTCGTCGTGCTGGTTTTCGAAAAAATGGCGAAAAAATACCATTCACTTCGAAATATTTTGCGGTTCCGACAGATTTAAGATTCCGTCGCACCGTAGTGCGAAGAATGTCTAAAATCGTCCAATCGACCAAACAACAATAGATCCCTGTTCCCCGTTCCATTGCCTACGCTTTACTCTAATGGATCGACTGCGGTCGTCGTGCTGGTGTTCGAAAAAATCGCGAAAAACACCATTCGCGCCGAAATATTCCGCAGTTCCGACAGCTTTAAGATTCCTTCGCACCGAAGTACGACGAAAGTCTAAAATCGTCCAATCGGCCAAACAACAATAGATCCCTACTCCCCGTTCCATAGCCTACGCTTTACTCTAATGGATCGACTGCGGTCGTCGTGCTGGTTTTCGAAAAAATCGCAAAAACACCATCCGCTCCGAAGCATTTCGCAGTTCCGACAGATTTAAGATTCCTTCGCGCCGTAGTGCGACGAATGTCTAAAATCGAGAAATCGACCAAACAACCATAGATCCCTGTTCCCCGTTCCATTGCCGACGTTTTACTCTAATGGTTCGAATGCGTTCGTCGTGCTGGTTTTCGAGAATATCGCGAAAAATTCCAACCGCTCCGAAATATTTCGCAATTCCGACAGATTTGAGATTCCTTCGCGCCGTAGTGCGACGAATGTCTAAAATCGAGAAATCGACCAAACAACCATAGATCCCTGTTCCCCGTTCCATTGCCGACGTTTTACTTTAATGGTTCGACTGCGTTCGTGGGGCTGGTTTTCGTGAATATCGCGAAAAATTCCAACCGCTCCGAAGCATTTCGCAGTTCCGACAGATTTAAGATTCCTTCGCGCCGTAGTGCGACGAATGTCTAAAATCGAGAAATCGACCAAACAACCATAGATCCCTGTTCCCCGTTCCATTGCCGACGTTTTACTCTAATGGATCGACTGCGGTCGTCGTGCTGGTTTTCGAAAAAATCGCGAAAAACACCATCCGCTCCGAAGCATTTCGCAGTTCCGACAGATTTGAGATTCCTTCGCGCCGTAGTGCGACGAATGTCTAAAATCGTGAAATCGACCAAACAACCATAGATCCCTGTTCCCCGTTCCATTGCCGACGCTCTACTCTAATGGTTCGACTGCGTTCGTCGTGATGGTTTTCGAGAATATCGCGAAAAACTCCAACCGCTTCGAAATATTTCGCAGTTCCGACAGATTTAAGATTCCTTCGCACCGTAGTGCGACGAATGTCTAAAATCGTCCAATCGACCAAACAACCATTGATCCCTGTTCCCAGTTCCATTGCCTACGATTTACTCTAATGGTTTGACCGCGGTGGTCGTGGTGGTTTTCGAAGAAATCGCGAAAAATGCAATCCTTCCCAAATATTTCAATGTCCCGAAAGATTTAAGATTCCTTTGCACCGTAGTGCGACGAATGTCTAAGATCATCCAATCGACCAAACAACCAGACATCCCTGTTCCCCGTTCCATTGCCTCCGCTTTACTCTAATGGATCGACTGCGGTCGTCGTGCTGGTTTTCGAAAAAATCGCAAAAAACACCATCCGCTCCGAAGCATTTCGCAGTTCCGACAGATTTAAGATTCCTTCGCGCCGTAGTGCGACGAATGTCTAAAATCGTGAAATCGACCAAACAACCATAGATCCCTGTTCCCCGTTCCATTGCCGACGCTTTACTCTAATGGTTCGAATGCGTGCGTCGTGCTGGTTTTCGAGAATATCGTGAAAAATTCCAACCGCTCCGAAATATTTCGCAATTCCGACAGATTTAAGATTCCATCGCACCGTAGTGCGACGTATGTCTAAAATCCTCCAATCGACCAAACAACCATAGATCTCTGTTCCCCGTTCCATTGCCTACGCTTTACTCTAATGGATCGACTGCGGTCGTCGTGCTGGTTTTCGAAAAAATCGCGAAAAACACAATCCGCTCCGAAGCATTTCGCAGTTCCGACAGATTTAAGATTCCTTCCCGCCGTAGTGCGACGAATGTCTAAAATCGAGAAATCGACCAAACAACCATAGATCCCTGTTCCCCGTTCCATTGCCGACGTTTTACTTTAATGGTTCGACTGCGTTCGTGGGGCTGGTTTTCGTGAATATCGCGAAAAATTCCAACCGCTCCGAAATATTTCGCAATTCCGACAGATTTAAGATTCCTTCGCATCGTAGTGCGACGAATGTCTAAAATCGTCCAACCGACCAAACAACCATAGATCCCTGTTCCTCGTTCCATTGCCGACGTTTTACTCTAATGGTTCGACCGCGGTTATCGTGCTGGTTTTCGAGAAAATCGCGAAAAACTCCATCCGCTCCGAAATATTTCGCAATTCCGACAGATTTAAGATTCCTTCGCACCGAAGTACGACGAATGTCTAAAATCGTCCAATCGACCAAACAACCATAGATCCTTATTCCCCGTTCCATTGCCTCCGCTTTACTCTAATGGATCGACTGCGGTTGTCGTGCTGGTTTTCGAGAAAATCGCGAAAAACTCCAGTCGCTCCGAAATATTCCGCAGTTCCGACAGATTTAAGATTCCTTTGCACCGTAGTGCGACGAATGTTTAAAATCGTCCACTCGACCAAACAACCATAGATTCCTGTTCCCCGTGCCATTGCCTACGCTTTACTCTAATGGATCGACTGCGATCGTCGTGCTGGTTTTCAAAAAAATGGCGAAAAAATACCATTCGCTTCGAAATATTTCGCGGTTCCGACAGATTTAAGATTCCTTCGCACCGTAGTGCGACGAATGTCTAAAATCGAGCAATCGACCAAACAACCATAGATCCCTGTTCCCCGTTCCATTGCCTACGGTCTACTCTAAAGGATCGACTGCGGTCGTCGTGCTGGTTTTCGAAAAAATGGCGAAAAAATACCATTCACTTCGAAATATTTTGCGGTTCCGACAGATTTAAGATTCCGTCGCACCGTAGTGCGAAGAATGTCTAAAATCGTCCAATCGACCAAACAACAATAGATCCCTGTTCCCCGTTCCATTGCCTACGCTTTACTCTAATGGATCGACTGCGGTCGTCGTGCTGGTGTTCGAAAAAATCGCGAAAAACACCATTCGCGCCGAAATATTCCGCAGTTCCGACAGCTTTAAGATTCCTTCGCACCGAAGTACGACGAAAGTCTAAAATCGTCCAATCGACCAAACAACAATAGATCCCTACTCCCCGTTCCATAGCCTACGCTTTACTCTAATGGATCGACTGCGGTCGTCGTGCTGGTTTTCGAAAAAATCGCAAAAACACCATCCGCTCCGAAGCATTTCGCAGTTCCGACAGATTTAAGATTCCTTCGCGCCGTAGTGCGACGAATGTCTAAAATCGAGAAATCGACCAAACAACCATAGATCCCTGTTCCCCGTTCCATTGCCGACGTTTTACTCTAATGGTTCGAATGCGTTCGTCGTGCTGGTTTTCGAGAATATCGCGAAAAATTCCAACCGCTCCGAAATATTTCGCAATTCCGACAGATTTCAGATTCCTTCGCACCGAAGTACGACGAATGTCTAAAATCGTCCAATCGACCAAACAACCATAGATCCCTATTCCCCGTTCCATTGCGTCCGCTTTACTCTAATGGATCGACTGCGGTCGTCGTGCTGGTTTTCCAAAAAATCGCGAAAAACACCATCCGCTCCGAAGCATTTCGCAGTTCCGACAGATTTAAGATTCCTTCGCGCCGTAGTGCGACGAATGTCTAAAATCGTCCAATCGATCAAACAGGCATAGATCCCTCTTCCCCGTTCCATTGCCGACGTTTTACTCTAATGGATCGACTGCGGTCGTCGTGCTGGTTTTCAAAAAAATCGCGAAAAACACCATCCGCTCCGAAGCATTTCGCAGTTCCGACAGATTTAAGATTCCTTCGCGCCGTAGTGCGACGAATGTCTAAAATCGAGAAATCGACCAAACAACCATAGATCCCTGTTCCCCGTTCCATTGCCGACGTTTTACTCTAATGGTTCGACTGCGTTCGTGGGTCTGGTTTTCGAGAATATCGCGAAAAATTCCAACCGCTCCGAAATATTTCGCAATTCCGACAGATTTAAGATTCCTTCGCATCGTAGTGCGACAAATATCTAAAATTGTCCAACCGACCAAACAACCATAGATCCCTGTTCCTCGTTCCATTGCCGACGTTTTACTCTAATGGTTCGACTGCGGTTGTTGTGCTGGTTTTCGAGAAAATCGCGAAAAACTCCAGTCGCTCCGAAATATTCCGCAGTTCCGACAGATTTAAGATTCCTTTGCACCGTAGTGCGACGAATGTTTAAAATCGTCCACTCGACCAAACAACCATAGATTCCTGTTCCCCGTGCCATTGCCTACGCTTTACTCTAATGGATCGACTGCGGTCGTCGTGCTGGTTTTCGAAAAAATCGCGAAAAACACCATTCGCTCCGAAGCATTTCGCAGTTCCGACAGATTTAAGATTCCTTCGCACCGTAGTGCGACGAATGTCTAAAATCGTCCATTCGACCAAACAACAAATCCCTGTTCCCCGTTCCATTGCCTACGCTTTACTCTAATGGATCGACTGCGGTCGTCGTGCTGGTTTTCGAAAAAAATCGCGAAAAACACCATTCGCGCCGAAATATTCCGCAGTTCCGACAGATTTAAGATTCCTTCGCACCGTAGTGCGACGAATGTTTAAAATCGAGAAATCGACCAAACAACCATAGATCCCTGTTCCACGTTCCATTGCCGACGCTTTACTCTAATGGTTCGAATGCGTTCGTCGTGCTGGTTTTCGAGAATATCGCGAAAAATTCCAACCGCTCCGAAATATTTCGCAATTCCGACAGATTTCAGATTCCTTCGCACCGAAGTACGACGAATGTCTAAAATCGTCCAATCGACCAAACAACCATAGATCCCTATTCCCCGTTCCATTGCGTCCGCTTTACTCTAATGGATCGACTGCGGTCGTCGTGCTGGTTTTCCAAAAAATCGCGAAAAACACCATCCGCTCCGAAGCATTTCGCAGTTCCGACAGATTTAAGATTCCTTCGCGCCGTAGTGCGACGAATGTCTAAAATCGTCCAATCGATCAAACAGGCATAGATCCCTCTTCCCCGTTCCATTGCCGACGTTTTACTCTAATGGATCGACTGCGGTCGTCGTGCTGGTTTTCGAAAAAATCGCGAAAAACCCCATCCGCTCCGAAGCATTTCGCAGTTCCGACAGATTTAAGATTCATTCGCGCCGTAGTGCGACGAATGTCTAAAATCGAGAAATCGACCAAACAACCATAGATCCCTGTTCCCCGTTCCATTGCCGACGTTTTACTCTAATGGTTCGACTGCGTTCGTGGGTCTGGTTTTCGAGAATATCGCGAAAAATTCCAACCGCTCCAAAATATTTCGCAATTCCGACAGATTTAAGATTCCTTCGCATCGTAGTGCGACAAATATCTAAAATTGTCCAACCGACCAAACAACCATAGATCCCTGTTCCTCCTTCCATTGCCGACGTTTTACTCTAATGGTTCGACTGCGGTTGTCGTGCTGGTTTTCGGGAAAATCGCGAAAAACTCCAGTCGCTCCGAAATATTCCGCAGTTCCGACAGATTTAAGATTCCTTTGCACCGTAGTGCGACGAATGTTTAAAATCGTCCACTCGACCAAACAACCATAGATTCCTGTTCCCCGTGCCATTGCCTACGCTTTACTCTAATGGATCGACTGCGATCGTCGTGCTGGTTTTCAAAAAAATGGCGAAAAAATACCATTCGCTTCGAAATATTTCGCGGTTCCGACAGATTTAAGATTCCTTCGCACCGTAGTGCGACGAATGTCTAAAATCGAGCAATCGACCAAACAACCATAGATCCCTGTTCCCCGTTCCATTGCCTACGGTCTACTCTAAAGGATCGACTGCGGTCGTCGTGCTGGTTTTCGAAAAAATGGCGAAAAAATACCATTCACTTCGAAATATTTTGCGGTTCCGACAGATTTAAGATTCCGTCGCACCGTAGTGCGAAGAATGTCTAAAATCGCCCAATCGACCAAACAACAATAGATCCCTGTTCCCCGTTCCATTGCCTACGCTTTACTCTAATGGATCGACTGCGGTCGTCGTGCTGGTGTTCGAAAAAATCGCGAAAAACACCATTCGCGCCGAAATATTCCGCAGTTCCGACAGCTTTAAGATTCCTTCGCACCGAAGTACGACGAAAGTCTAAAATCGTCCAATCGGCCAAACAACAATAGATCCCTACTCCCCGTTCCATAGCCTACGCTTTACTCTAATGGATCGACTGCGGTCGTCGTGCTGGTTTTCGAAAAAATCGCAAAAACACCATCCGCTCCGAAGCATTTCGCAGTTCCGACAGATTTAAGATTCCTTCGCGCCGTAGTGCGACGAATGTCTAAAATCGAGAAATCGACCAAACAACCATAGATCCCTGTTCCCCGTTCCATTGCCGACGTTTTACTCTAATGGTTCGAATGCGTTCGTCGTGCTGGTTTTCGAGAATATCGCGAAAAATTCCAACCGCTCCGAAATATTTCGCAATTCCGACAGATTTGAGATTCCTTCGCGCCGTAGTGCGACGAATGTCTAAAATCGAGAAATCGACCAAACAACCATAGATCCCTGTTCCCCGTTCCATTGCCGACGTTTTACTTTAATGGTTCGACTGCGTTCGTGGGGCTGGTTTTCGTGAATATCGCGAAAAATTCCAACCGCTCCGAAGCATTTCGCAGTTCCGACAGATTTAAGATTCCTTCGCGCCGTAGTGCGACGAATGTCTAAAATCGAGAAATCGACCAAACAACCATAGATCCCTGTTCCCCGTTCCATTGCCGACGTTTTACTCTAATGGATCGACTGCGGTCGTCGTGCTGGTTTTCGAAAAAATCGCGAAAAACACCATCCGCTCCGAAGCATTTCGCAGTTCCGACAGATTTGAGATTCCTTCGCGCCGTAGTGCGACGAATGTCTAAAATCGTGAAATCGACCAAACAACCATAGATCCCTGTTCCCCGTTCCATTGCCGACGCTCTACTCTAATGGTTCGACTGCGTTCGTCGTGATGGTTTTCGAGAATATCGCGAAAAACTCCAACCGCTTCGAAATATTTCGCAGTTCCGACAGATTTAAGATTCCTTCGCACCGTAGTGCGACGAATGTCTAAAATCGTCCAATCGACCAAACAACCATTGATCCCTGTTCCCAGTTCCATTGCCTACGATTTACTCTAATGGTTTGACTGCGGTGGTCGTGGTGGTTTTCGAAGAAATCGCGAAAAATGCAATCCTTCCCAAATATTTCAATGTCCCGAAAGATTTAAGATTCCTTTGCACCGTAGTGCGACGAATGTCTAAGATCATCCAATCGACCAAACAACCAGACATCCCTGTTCCCCGTTCCATTGCCTCCGCTTTACTCTAATGGATCGACTGCGGTCGTCGTGCTGGTTTTCGAAAAAATCGCAAAAAACACCATCCGCTCCGAAGCATTTCGCAGTTCCGACAGATTTAAGATTCCTTCGCGCCGTAGTGCGACGAATGTCTAAAATCGTGAAATCGACCAAACAACCATAGATCCCTGTTCCCCGTTCCATTGCCGACGCTTTACTCTAATGGTTCGAATGCGTGCGTCGTGCTGGTTTTCGAGAATATCGTGAAAAATTCCAACCGCTCCGAAATATTTCGCAATTCCGACAGATTTAAGATTCCATCGCACCGTAGTGCGACGAATGTCTAAAATCCTCCAATCGACCAAACAACCATAGATCTCTGTTCCCCGTTCCATTGCCTACGCTTTACTCTAATGGATCGACTGCGGTCGTCGTGCTGGTTTTCGAAAAAATCGCGAAAAACACAATCCGCTCCGAAGCATTTCGCAGTTCCGACAGATTTAAGATTCCTTCCCGCCGTAGTGCGACGAATGTCTAAAATCGAGAAATCGACCAAACAACCATAGATCCCTGTTCCCCGTTCCATTGCCGACGTTTTACTTTAATGGTTCGACTGCGTTCGTGGGGCTGGTTTTCGTGAATATCGCGAAAAATTCCAACCGCTCCGAAATATTTCGCAATTCCGACAGATTTAAGATTCCTTCGCATCGTAGTGCGACGAATGTCTAAAATCGTCCAACCGACCAAACAACCATAGATCCCTGTTCCTCGTTCCATTGCCGACGTTTTACTCTAATGGTTCGACCGCGGTTATCGTGCTGGTTTTCGAGAAAATCGCGAAAAACTCCATCCGCTCCGAAATATTTCGCAATTCCGACAGATTTAAGATTCCTTCGCACCGAAGTACGACGAATGTCTAAAATCGTCCAATCGACCAAACAACCATAGATCCTTATTCCCCGTTCCATTGCCTCCGCTTTACTCTAATGGATCGACTGCGGTCGTCGTGCTGGTTTTCGAGAAAATCGCGAAAAACTCCAGTCGCACCGAAATATTCCGCAATTCCGACAGATTTAAGATTCCTTCGCATCGTAGTGCGACGAATGTCTAAAATCGTCCAATCGACCAAACAACCAGACACCCCTTTTCCCCGTTCCATTGCCACCGCTTTACTCTAATGGATCGTCTGCGGTCGTCGTGCTGGTTTTCGAAAAAATCGCGAAAAACACCATCCGCTCCGAAGCATTTCGCAGTTCCGACAGATTTAAGATTCCTTCGCGCCGTAGTGCGACGAATGTCTAAAATCGTCCAATCGATCAAACAGGCATAGATCCCTCTTCCCCGTTCCATTGCCGACGTTTTACTCTAATGGATCGACTGCGGTCGTCGTGCTGGTTTTCGAAAAAATCGCGAAAAACTCCATCCGCTCCGAAGCATTTCGCAGTTCCGACAGATTTAAGATTCCTTCGCGCCGTAGTGCGACGAATGTCTAAAATCGAGAAATCGACCAAACAACCATAGATCCCTGTTCCCCGTTCCATTGCCGACGTTTTACTCTAATGGTTCGACTGCGTTCGTGGGTCTGGTTTTCGAGAATATCGCGAAAAATTCCAACCGCTCCGAAATATTTCGCAATTCCGACAGATTTAAGATTCCTTCGCATCGTAGTGCGACAAATATCTAAAATTGTCCAACCGACCAAACAACCATAGATCCCTGTTCCTCGTTCCATTGCCGACGTTTTACTCTAATGGTTCGACTGCGGTTGTCGTGCTGGTTTTCGAGAAAATCGCGAAAAACTCCAGTCGCTCCGAAATATTCCGCAGTTCCGACAGATTTAAGATTCCTTTGCACCGTAGTGCGACGAATGTTTAAAATCGTCCACTCGACCAAACAACCATAGATTCCTGTTCCCCGTGCCATTGCCTACGCTTTACTCTAATGGATCGACTGCGATCGTCGTGCTGGTTTTCAAAAAAATGGCGAAAAAATACCATTCGCTTCGAAATATTTCGCGGTTCCGACAGATTTAAGATTCCTTCGCACCGTAGTGCGACGAATGTCTAAAATCGAGCAATCGACCAAACAACCATAGATCCCTGTTCCCCGTTCCATTGCCTACGGTCTACTCTAAAGGATCGACTGCGGTCGTCGTGCTGGTTTTCGAAAAAATGGCGAAAAAATACCATTCACTTCGAAATATTTTGCGGTTCCGACAGATTTAAGATTCCGTCGCACCGTAGTGCGAAGAATGTCTAAAATCGTCCAATCGACCAAACAACAATAGATCCCTGTTCCCCGTTCCATTGCCTACGCTTTACTCTAATGGATCGACTGCGGTCGTCGTGCTGGTGTTCGAAAAAATCGCGAAAAACACCATTCGCGCCGAAATATTCCGCAGTTCCGACAGCTTTAAGATTCCTTCGCACCGAAGTACGACGAAAGTCTAAAATCGTCCAATCGACCAAACAACAATAGATCCCTACTCCCCGTTCCATAGCCTACGCTTTACTCTAATGGATCGACTGCGGTCGTCGTGCTGGTTTTCGAAAAAATCGCAAAAACACCATCCGCTCCGAAGCATTTCGCAGTTCCGACAGATTTAAGATTCATTCGCGCCGTAGTGCGACGAATGTCTAAAATCGAGAAATCGACCAAACAACCATAGATCCCTGTTCCCCGTTCCATTGCCGACGTTTTACTCTAATGGTTCGACTGCGTTCGTGGGTCTGGTTTTCGAGAATATCGCGAAAAATTCCAACCGCTCCAAAATATTTCGCAATTCCGACAGATTTAAGATTCCTTCGCATCGTAGTGCGACAAATATCTAAAATTGTCCAACCGACCAAACAACCATAGATCCCTGTTCCTCCTTCCATTGCCGACGTTTTACTCTAATGGTTCGACTGCGGTTGTCGTGCTGGTTTTCGGGAAAATCGCGAAAAACTCCAGTCGCTCCGAAATATTCCGCAGTTCCGACAGATTTAAGATTCCTTTGCACCGTAGTGCGACGAATGTCTAAAACCGTCCACTCGACCAAACAACCATAGATCCCTGTTCCCCGTTCCATTGCCTACGCTTTACTCTAATGGATCGACTTCGGTCGTCGTGCTGGTTTTCGAAAAAATGGCGAAAAAATACGATTCGCTTCGAAATATTTCGCGGTTCCGACAGTTTTAAGATTCCTTCGCACCGTAGTGCGACGAATGTTTAAAATCGGGCAATCGACCAAACAACCATAGATCCCTGTTCCCCGTTCCATTGCCTACTGTCTACTCTAAAGGATCGAATGCGGTCGTCGTGCTGGTTTTCGATAAAATCGCGAAAAATACCATTCGCTCCGAAGCATTTCGCAGTTCCGACAGATTTAAGATTCCTTCGCGCCGTAGTGCGACGAATGTCTAAAATCGAGAAATCGACCAAACAACCATAGATCCCTGTTCCCCGTTCCATTGCCGACGTTTTACTTTAATGGTTCGACTGCGTTCGTGGGGCTGGTTTTCGTGAATATCGCGAAAAATTCCAACCGCTCCGAAATATTCCGCAGTTCCGACAGATTTAAGATTCCTTTGCACCGTAGTGCGACGAATGTTTAAAATCGTCCACTCGACCAAACAACCATAGATTCCTGTTCCCCGTGCCATTGCCTACGCTTTACTCTAATGGATCGACTGCGGTCGTCGTGCTGGTTTTCGAAAAAATCGCGAAAAACACCATTCGCTCCGAAGCATTTCGCAGTTCCGACAGATTTAAGATTCCTTCGCACCGTAGTGCGACGAATGTCTAAAATCGTCCATTCGACCAAACAACAAATCCCTGTTCCCCGTTCCATTGCCTACGCTTTACTCTAATGGATCGACTGCGGTCGTCGTGCTGGTTTTCGAAAAAAATCGCGAAAAACACCATTCGCGCCGAAATATTCCGCAGTTCCGACAGATTTAAGATTCCTTCGCACCGTAATGCGACGAATGTTTAAAATCGAGAAATCGACCAAACAACCATAGATCCCTGTTCCACGTTCCATTGCCGACGCTTTACTCTAATGGTTCGAATGCGTTCGTCGTGCTGGTTTTCGAGAATATCGCGAAAAATTCCAACCGCTCCGAAATATTTCGCAATTCCGACAGATTTCAGATTCCTTCGCACCGAAGTACGACGAATGTCTAAAATCGTCCAATCGACCAAACAACCATAGATCCCTATTCCCCGTTCCATTGCGTCCGCTTTACTCTAATGGATCGACTGCGGTCGTCGTGCTGGTTTTCCAAAAAATCGCGAAAAACACCATCCGCTCCGAAGCATTTCGCAGTTCCGACAGATTTAAGATTCCTTCGCGCCGTAGTGCGACGAATGTCTAAAATCGTCCAATCGATCAAACAGGCATAGATCCCTCTTCCCCGTTCCATTGCCGACGTTTTACTCTAATGGATCGACTGCGGTCGTCGTGCTGGTTTTCGAAAAAATCGCGAAAAACCCCATCCGCTCCGAAGCATTTCGCAGTTCCGACAGATTTAAGATTCATTCGCGCCGTAGTGCGACGAATGTCTAAAATCGAGAAATCGACCAAACAACCATAGATCCCTGTTCCCCGTTCCATTGCCGACGTTTTACTCTAATGGTTCGACTGCGTTCGTGGGTCTGGTTTTCGAGAATATCGCGAAAAATTCCAACCGCTCCAAAATATTTCGCAATTCCGACAGATTTAAGATTCCTTCGCATCGTAGTGCGACAAATATCTAAAATTGTCCAACCGACCAAACAACCATAGATCCCTGTTCCTCCTTCCATTGCCGACGTTTTACTCTAATGGTTCGACTGCGGTTGTCGTGCTGGTTTTCGGGAAAATCGCGAAAAACTCCAGTCGCTCCGAAATATTCCGCAGTTCCGACAGATTTAAGATTCCTTTGCACCGTAGCGCGACGAATGTTTAAAATCGTCCACTCGACCAAACAACAATAGATCCCTACTCCCCGTTCCATTGCCGACGTTTTACTCTAATGGTTCGACTGCGTTCGTCGTGCTGGTTTTCGAGAATATCGCGAAAAACTCCAACCGCTTCGAAATATTTCGCAGTTCCGACAGATTTAAGATTCCTTCGCACCGTAGTGCGACGAATGTCCAAAATCGTCCAATCGAACAAACAACCATACACCCCTGTTCCCCGTTCCATTGCCTACGCTTTACTCTAATGGATCGACTGCGGTCGTCGTGCTGGTTTTCGAAAAAATCGCGAAATACACCATTCGCTCCGAAGCATTTCCCAGTTTCGACAGATTTAAGATTCCTTTGCGCCGTAGTGCGACGCGTGTCTAAAATCGTGCAATCGACCAAACAAATATAGATCCCGGTTCCCCGTTCCATTGCCGACGTTTTACTCTAATGGTTCGACTGCGTTCGTCGTGCTGGTTTTCGAGAATATCGCGAAAAACTCCAACCGCTTCGAAATATTTCGCAGTTCCGACAGATTTAAGATTCCTTCGCACCGTAGTGCGACGAATGTCTAAAATCGTCCAATCGACCAAACAACCATTGATCCCTGTTCCCAGTTCCATTGCCTACGATTTACTCTAATGGTTTGACCGCGGTGGTCGTGGTGGTTTTCGAAGAAATCGCGAAAAATGCAATCCTTCCCAAATATTTCAATGTCCCGAAAGATTTAAGATTCCTTCGCACCGTAGTGCGACGAATGACTAAAATCATCCAATCGACCAAACAACCAGACACCCCTGTTCCCCGTTCCATTGCCTCCGCTTTACTCTAATGGATCGACTGCGGTCGTCGTGCTGGTTTTCGAAAAAATCGCAAAAAACACCATCCGCTCCGAAGCATTTCGCAGTTCCGACAGATTTAAGATTCCTTCGCGCCGTAGTGCGACGAATGTCTAAAATCGTGAAATCGACCAAACAACCATAGATCCCTGTTCCCCGTTCCATTGCCGACGCTTTACTCTAATGGTTCGAATGCGTTCGTCGTGCTGGTTTTCGAGAATATCGTGAAAAATTCCAACCGCTCCGAAATATTTCGCAATTCCGACAGATTTAAGATTCCATCGCACCGTAGTGCGACGAATGTCTAAAATCCTCCAATCGACCAAACAACCATAGATCTCTGTTCCCCGTTCCATTGCCTACGCTTTACTCTAATGGATCGACTGCGGTCGTCGTGCTGGTTTTCGAAAAAATCGCGAAAAACACCATCCGCTCCGAAGCATTTCGCAGTTCCGACAGATTTGAGATTCCATCGCGCCGTAGTGCGACGAATGTCTAAAATCGAGAAATCGACCAAACAACCATAGATCCCTGTTCCCCGTTCCATTGCCTACGCTTTACTCTAATGGATCGACTGCGGTCGTCGTGCTGGTTTTCGAAAAAATGGCGAAAAAATACGATTCGCTTCGAAATATTTCGCGGTTCCGACAGTTTTAAGATTCCTTCGCACCGTAGTGCGACGAATGTTTAAAATCGAGCAATCGACCAAACAACCATAGAACCCTGTTCCCCGTTCCATTGCCTACGGTCTACTCTAAAGGATCGACTGCGGTCGTCGTGCTGGTTTTCGAAAAAATCGCGAAGAATACCAATCGCTTCGAAATATTTCGCACTTCCGACAATTTTAATATTATTTCGCACCGTAGTGCGAGGAATGTCTAAAATCGTCCAATCGACCAAACAACCATACACCGCTGTTCCCCGTTCCATGGCCTCCGTTTTACTCTAATGGATCGAATGCGTCCGTCGTGCTGGTTTTCGAGAATATCGCGAAAAACACCATTCGCTCCGAAGTATTTCGCAGTTACGACAGATTTAAGATTCCTTCGCGCCGTAGTGCGACGCGTGTCTAAAATCGTGCAATCGACCAAACAACCATATCCCTGTTCCCAGTTCCATTGCCTACGCTTTACTCCAATGGATCGACTGCGGTCGTCGTGCTGGTGTCCGAAAAAATCGCGAAAAACACCATTCGCGCCGAAATATTCCGCAGTTCCGACAGATTTAAGATTCCTTCGCACCGAATTACGACGAATATCTAAAATCGTCCAATCGACCAAACAACAATAGATCCCTACTCCCCGTTCCATTGCCTACGCTTTACTCTAATGGATCGACTGCCGTCGTCGTGCTGGTTTTCGAAAAAATCGCGAAAAACTCCATACGCTCCGAAGCATTTCGCAGTTCCAACAGATTTAAGATTCCTTCGCGCCGTAGTGCGACGAATGTCTAAAATCGAGAAATCGACCAAACAACCATAGATCCCTGTTCCCCGTTCCATTGCCTACGGTCTACTCTAAAGGATCGACTGCGGTCGTCGTGCTGGTTTTCGAAAAAATGGCGAAAAAATACGATTCGCTTCGAAATATACGGCAGTTCCGACAGATTTAAGATTCCTTTGCACCGTAGTGCGACGAATGTCTAAAACCGTCCACTCGACCAAACAACCATAGATCCCTGTTCCCCGTTCCATTGCCTACGCTTTACTCTAATGGATCGACTTCGGTCGTCGTGCTGGTTTTCGAAAAAATGGCGAAAAAATACGATTCGCTTCGAAATATTTCGCGGTTCCGACAGTTTTAAGATTCCTTCGCACCGTAGTGCGACGAATGTTTAAAATCGAGCAATCGACCAAACAACCATAGATCCCTGTTCCCCGTTCCATTGCCTACTGTCTACTCTAAAGGATCGACTGCGGTCGTCGTGTTGGTTTTCGAAAAAATCGCGAAAAATACCATTCGCTCCGAAGCATTTCGCAGTTCCGACAGATTTAAGATTCCTTCGCGCCGTAGTGCGACGAATATCTAAAATCGAGAAATCGACCAAACAACCATAGATCCCTGTTCCCCGTTCCATTTCCGACGTTTTACTTTAATGGTTCGACTGCGTTCGTGGGGCTGGTTTTCGTGAATATCGCGAAAAATTCCAACCGCTCCGAAATATTTCGCATTTCCGACAGATTTAAGATTCCTTCGCATCGTAGTGCGACGAATGTCTAAAATCGTCCAACCGACCAAACAACGATAGATCCCTGTTCCTCGTTCCATTGCCGACGTTTTACTCTAACGGTTCGACCGCGGTTGTCGTGCTGGTTTTCGAGAAAATCGCGAAAAACTCCAGTCGCACCGAAATATTCCGCAGTTCCGACAGATTTAAGATTCCTTTGCACCGTAGTGCGACGAATGTCTAAAATCGTCCACTCGACCAAACAACCATAGATCCCTGTTCCCCGTTCCATTGCCTACGCTTTACTCTAATGGATCGACTGCGGTCGTCGTGCTGGTTTTCGAAAAAATGGCGAAAAACAGCATCCGCTCCGAAGCATTTCGCAGTTCCGACAGATTTAAGATTCCTTCGCGCCGTAGTGCGACGAATGTCTAAAATCGAGAAATCTACCAAACAACCATAGATCCCTGTTCCCCGTTCCATTGCCGACGTTTTACTCTAATGGTTCGACTGCGTTTGTGGGGCTGGTTTTCGAGAATATCGCGAAAAATTCCAACCGCTCCGAAATATTTCGCAATTCCGACAGATTTAAGATTCCTTCGCATCGTAGTGCGACGAATGTCTAAAATCGTCCAACCGACCAAACAACCATAGATCCCTGTTCCTCGTTCCATTGCCGACGTTTTACTCTAATGGTCCGACCGGGGTTATCGTGCTGGTTTTCGAGAAAATCGCGAAAAACTCCAGTCGCACCGAAATATTCCGCAGTTCCGACAGATTTAAGATTCCTTCGCACCGTAGTGCGACGAATGTTTAAAATCGAGCAGTCGACCAAACAACCATAGATCTCTGTTCCCCGTTCCATTGCCTACGGTCTACTCTAAAGGATCGACTGCGGTCGTCGTGCTGGTTTTCGAAAAAATCGCGAAAGATTACATTCGCTTCGAAATATTTCGCACTTCCGACAAATTTAAGATTCCTCCGCACCGTAGTGCGAGGAATGTCTAAAATCGTCCAATCGACCAAACAACCATACACCCCTGTTCCCCGTTTCATTGCCTCCGCTTTACTCTAATGTATCGACTGCGGTCGTCGTGCTGGTTTTCGAAAAAATCGCAAAAAACACCATCCGCTCCGAAGCATTTCGCAGTTCCGACAGATTTAAGATTCCTTCGCGCCGTAGTGCGACGAATGTCTAAAATTGTGAAATCGACCAAACAACCATAGATCCCTGTTCCCCGTTCCATTGCCGACGCTTTACTCTAATGGTTCGAATGCGTTCGTCGTGCTGGTTTTCGAGAATATCGTGAAAAATTCCAACCGCTTCGAAATATTTCGCACTTCCGACAAATTTAAGATTCCTCCGCACCGTAGTGCGAGGAATGTCTAAAATCGTCCAATCGACCAAACAACCATACACCCGTGTTCCCCGTTCCATTGCCTCCGCTTTACTCTAATGCATCGACTGCGGTCGTCGTGCTGGTTTTCGAAAAAATCACAAAAAACACCATCCGCTCCGAAGCATTTCGCAGTTCCGACAGATTTAAGATTCCTTCGCGCCGTAGTGCGACGAATGTCTAAAATCGTGAAATCGACCAAACAACCATAGATCCCTGTTCCCCGTTCCATTGCCGACGTTTTACTCTAATGGTCCGACCGCGGTTATCGTGCTGGTTTTCGAGAAAATCGCGAAAAACTCCAGTCGCACCGAAATATTCCGCAGTTCCGACAGATTTAAGATTCCTTCGCACCGTAGTGCGACGAATGTTTAAAATCGAGCAGTCGACCAAACAACCATAGATCCCTGTTCCCCGTTCCATTGCCTACGGTCTACTCTAAAGGATCGACTGCGGTCGTCGTGCTGGTTTTCGAAAAAATCGCGAAAAATACCATTCGCTTCGAAATATTTCGCACTTCCGACAAATTTAAGATTCCTCCGCACCGTAGTGAGAGGAATGTCTAAAATCGTCCAATCGACCAAACAACCATACACCCCTGTTCCCCGTTTCATTGCCTCCGCTTTACTCTAATGTATCGACTGCGGTCGTCGTGCTGGTTTTCGAAAAAATCGCAAAAAACACCATCCGCTCCTAAGCATTTCGCTGTTCCGACAGATTTAAGATTCCTTCGCGCCGTAGTGCGACGAATGTCTAAAATCGTGAAATTGACCAAACAACCATAGATCCCTGTTCCCCGTTCCATTGCCGACGCTTTACTCTAATGGTTCGAATGCGTTCGTCGTGCTGGTTTTCGAGAATATCGTGAAAAATTCCAACCGCTTCGAAATATTTCGCACTTCCGACAAATTTAAGATTCCTCCGCACCGTAGTGCGACGAATGTCTAAAATCGTCCAATCGACCAAACAACAATAGATCCCTACTCCCCGTTTCATTGCCGACGTTTTACTCTAATGGTTCGACTGCGTTCGTCGTGCTGGTTTTCGAGAATATCGCGAAAAACTCCAACCGCTTCGAAATATTTCGCAGTTCCGACAGATTTAAGATTCCTTCGCACCGTAGTGCGACGAATGTCCAAAATCGTCCAATCGACCAAACAACCATACACCCCTGTTCCCCGTTCCATTGCCTACGCTTTACTCTAATGGTTCGACTGCGTTCGTCGTGCTGGTTTTCGAGAATATCGCGAAAAACTCCAACCGCTTCGAAATATTTCGCAGTTCCGACAGATTTAAGATTCCTTCGCACCGTAGTGCGACGAATGTCTAAAATCGTCCAATCGACCAAACAACAATAGATCCCTACTCCCCGTTCCATTGCCGACGTTTTACTCTAATGGTTCGACTGCGTTCGTCGTGCTGGTTTTCGAGAATATCGCGAAAAACTCCAACCGCTTCCAAATATTTCGCAGTTCCGACAGATTTAAGATTCCTTCGCGCCGTAGTGCGACGCGTGTCTAAAATCGGGCAATCGACCAAACAAATATAGATCCCGGTTCCCCGTTCCATTGCCGACGTTTTACTCTAATGGTTCGACTGCGTTCGTCGTGCTGGTTTTCGAGAATATCGCGAAAAACTCCAACCGCTTCGAAATATTTCGCAGTTCCGACAGATTTAAGATTCCTTCGCACCGTAGTGCGACGAATGTCTAAAATCGTCCAATCGACCAAACAACCATTGATCCCTGTTCCCAGTTCCATTGCCTACGATTTACTCTAATGGTTTGACTGCGCTGGTCGTGGTGGTTTTCGAAGAAATCGCGAAAAATGCAATCCTTCCCAAATATTTCAATGTCCCGAAAGATTTAAGATTCCTTCGCACCGTAGTGCGACGGATGTCTAAAATCATCCAATCGACCAAACAACCAGACACCCCTGTTCCCCGTTCCATTGCCTCCGCTTTACTCTAATGGATCGACTGCGGTCGTCGTGCTGGTTTTCGAAAAAATCGCAAAAAACACCATCCGCTCCGAAGCATTTCGCAGTTCCGACAGATTTAAGATTCCTTCGCGCCGTAGTGCGACGAATGTCTAAAATCGTGAAATTGACCAAACAACCATAGATCCCTGTTCCCCGTTCCATTGCCGACGCTTTACTCTAATGGTTCGAATGCGTTCGTCGTGCTGGTTTTCGAGAATATCGTGAAAAATTCCAACCGCTCCGAAATATTTCGCAATTCCGACAGATTTAAGATTCCATCGCACCGTAGTGCGACGAATGTCTAAAATCCTCCAATCGACCAAACAACCATAGATCTCTGTTCCCCGTTCCATTGCCTACGCTTTACTCTAATGGATCGACTGCGGTCGTCGTGCTGGTTTTCGAAAAAATCGCGAAAAACACCATCCGCTCCGAAGCATTTCGCAGTTCCGACAGATTTGAGATTCCTTCGCGCCGTAGTGCGACGAATGTCTAAAATCGAGAAATCGACCAAACAACCATAGATCCCTGCTCCCCGTTCCATTGCCGACGTTTTACTCTAATGGTTCGACTGCGTTCGTGGGGCTGCTTTTCGAGAATATCGCGAAAAATTCCAACCGCTTCGAAATATTTCGCGGTTCCGACAGTTTTAAGATTCCTTCGCACCGTAGTGCGACGAATGTTTAAAATCGAGCAATCGACCAAACAACCATAGAACCCTGTTCCCCGTTCCATGGCCTCCGTTTTACTCTAATGGATCGAATGCGTCCGTCGTGCTGGTTTTCGAGAATATCGCGAAAAACACCATTCGCTCCGAAGTATTTCGCAGTTACGACAGATTTAAGATTCCTTCGCGCCGTAGTGCGACGCGTGTCTAAAATCGTGCAATCGACCAAACAACCATATCCCTGTTCCCAGTTCCATTGCCTACGCTTTACACCAATGGATCGACTGCGGTCGTCGTGCTGGTGTCCGAAAAAATCGCGAAAAACACCATTCGCGCCGAAATATTCCGCAGTTCCGACAGATTTAAGATTCCTTCGCACCGAAGTACGACGAATGTCTAAAATCGTCCAATCGACCAAACAACAATAGATCCCTACTCCCCGTTCCATTGCCTACGCTTTACTCTAATGGATCGACTGCGGTCGTCGTGCTGGTTTTCGAAAAAATCGCGAAAAACACCATCCGCTCCGAAGCATTTCGCAGTTCCGAGAGATTTAAGATTCCTTCGCGCCGTAGTGCGACGAATGTCTAAAATCGAGAAATCGACCAAACAGCAATAGATCCCTACTCCCCGTTCCATTGCCTACGCTTTACTCTAATGGATCGACTGCGGTCGCCGTGCTGGTTTTCGAAAAAATCGCGAAAAATACCATTCGCTCCGAAGCATTTCGCAGTTCCGACAGATTTAAGATTCCTTCGCGCCGTAGTGCAACGAATGTCTAAAATCGAGAAATCGACCAAACAACCATAGATCCCTGTTCCCCGTTCCATTGCCGACGTTTTACTTTAATGGTTCGACTGCGTTCGTGGGGCTGGTTTTCGTGAATATCGCGAAAAATTCCAACCGCTCCGAAATATTTCGCAATTCCGACAGATTTAAGATTCCTTTGCACCGTAGTGCGACGAATGTCTAAAATCGTCCACTCGACAAAACAACCATAGATCCCTGTTCCCCGTTCCATTGCCAACGCTTTACTCTAATGGATCGACTGCGGCCGTCGTGCTGGTTTTCGAAAAAATGGCGAAAAAATACGATTCGCTTCGAAATATTTCGCGGTTCCGACAGTTTTAAGATTCCTTCGCACCGTAGTGCGACGAATGTTTAAAATCGAGCAATCGACCAAACAACCATAGATCCCTGTTCCCCGTTCCGTTGCTTACGCTTTACTCTAATGGATCGACTGCGGTCGTCGTGCTGGTGTTCAAAAAATCGCGAAAAACACCATCCGCTCCGAAGCATTTCGCAGTTCCGACAGATTTAAGATTCCTTCGCGCCGTAGTGCGACGAATGTCTAAAATCGAGAAATCGACCAAACAACCATAGATCCCTGTTCCCCGTTCCATTTCCGACGTTTTACTTTAATGGTTCGACTGCGTTCGTGGGGCTGGTTTTCGTGAATATCGCGAAAAATTCCAACCGCTCCGAAATATTTCGCATTTCCGACAGATTTAAGATTCCTTCGCATCGTAGTGCGACGAATGTCTAAAATCGTCCAACCGACCAAACAACGATAGATCCCTGTTCCTCGTTCCATTGCCGACGTTTTACTCTAATGGTTCGACTACGTTCGTGGGGCTGGTTTTCGTGAATATCGCGAAAAATTCCAACCGCTCCGAAATATTCCGCAGTTCCGACAGATTTAAGATTCCTTTGCACCGTAGTGCGACGAATGTCTAAAATCGTCCACTCGACCAAACAACCATAGATCCCTGTTCCCCGTTCCATTGCCTACGCTTTACTCTAATGGATCGACTGCGGTCGTCGTGCTGGTTTTCGAAAAAATGGCGAAAAACAGCATCCGCTCCGAAGCATTTCGCAGTTCCGACAGATTTAAGATTCCTTCGCGCCGTAGTGCGACGAATGTCTAAAATCGAGAAATCTACCAAACAACCATAGATCCCTGTTCCCCGTTCCATTGCCGACGTTTTACTCTAATGGTTCGACTGCGTTTGTGGGGCTGGTTTTCGAGAATATCGCGAAAAATTCCAACCGCTCCGAAATATTTCGCAATTCCGACAGATTTAAGATTCCTTCGCATCGTAGTGCGACGAATGTCTAAAATCGTCCAACCGACCAAACAACCATAGATCCCTGTTCCTCGTTCCATTGCCGACGTTTTACTCTAATGGTCCGACCGCGGTTATCGTGCTGGTTTTCGAGAAAATCGCGAAAAACTCCAGTCGCACCGAAATATTCCGCAGTTCCGACAGATTTAAGATTCCTTCGCACCGTAGTGCGACGAATGTTTAAAATCGAGGAGTCGACCAAACAACCATAGATCCCTGTTCCCCGTTCCATTGCCTACGGTCATCTCTAAAGGATCGACTGCGGTCGTCGTGCTGGTTTTCGAAAAAATCGCGAAAAATACCATTCGCTTCGAAATATTTCGCACTTCCGACAAATTTAAGATTCCTCCGCACCGTAGTGCGAGGAATGTCTAAAATCGTCCAATCGACCAAACAACCATACACCCCTGTTCCCCGTTTCATTGCCTCCGCTTTACTCTAATGTATCGACTGCGGTCGTCGTGCTGGTTTTCGAAAAAATCGCAAAAAACACCATCCGCTCCGAAGCATTTCGCAGTTCCGACAGATTTAAGATTCCTTCGCGCCGTAGTGCGACGAATGTCTAAAATTGTGAAATCGACCAAACAACCATAGATCCCTGTTCCCCGTTCCATTGCCGACGCTTTACTCTAATGGTTCGAATGCGTTCGTCGTGCTGGTTTTCGAGAATATCGTGAAAAATTCCAACCGCTTCGAAATATTTTGCTCTTCCGACAAATTTAAGATTCCTCCGCACCGTAGTGCGAGGAATGTCTAAAATCGTCCAATCGACCAAACAACCATACACCCCTGTTCCCCGTTCCATTGCCTCCGCTTTACTCTAATGCATCGACTGCGGTCGTCGTGCTGGTTTTCGAAAAAATCGCAAAAAACACCATCCGCTCCGAAGCATTTCGCAGTTCCGACAGATTTAAGATTCCTTCGCGCCGTAGTGCGACGAATGTCTAAAATCGTGAAATCGACCAAACAACCATAGATCCCTGTTCCCCGTTCCATTGCCTACGGTCTACTCTAAAGGATCGACTGCGGTCGTCGTGCTGGTTTTCGAAAAAATCACGAAAAATACCATTCGCTTCGAAATATTTCGCACTTCCGACAAATTTAAGATTCCTCCGCACCGTAGTGCGAGGAATGTCTAAAATCGTCCAATCGACCAAACAACCATACACCCCTGTTCCCCGTTTCATTGCCTCCGCTTTACTCTAATGTATCGACTGCGGTCGTCGTGCTGGTTTTCGAAAAAATCGCAAAAAACACCATCCGCTCCGAAGCATTTCGCTGTTCCGACAGATTTAAGATTCCTTCGCGCCGTAGTGTGACGAATGTCTAAAATCCTCCAATCGACCAAACAACCATAGATCTCTGTTCCTCGTTCCATTGCCGACGTTTTATTCTAATGGTTCGACCGCGGTTGTCGTGCTGGTTTTCTAGAAAACCGCGAAAAACTCCAGTCGCGCCGAAATATTCCGCAGTTCCGACAGATTTAAGATTCCTTCGCACCGAAGTACGACGAATGTCTAAAATCGTCCAAGCGACCAAACAACAATAGATCCCTACTCCCCGTTCCATTGCCTACGCTTTACTCTAATGGATCGACTGCGGTCGTCGTGCTGGTTTTCGAAAAAATCGCGAAAAACACCATCCGCTCCGAAGCATTTCGCAGTTCCGAGAGATTTAAGATTCCTTCGCGCCGTAGTGCGACGAATGTCTAAAATCGAGAAATCGACCAAACAGCAATAGATCCCTACTCCCCGTTCCATTGCCTACGCTTTACTCTAATGGATCGACTGCGGTCGCCGTGCTGGTTTTCGAAAAAATCGCGAAAAATACCATTCGCTCCGAAGCATTTCGCAGTTCCGACAGATTTAAGATTCCTTCGCGCCGTAGTGCGACGAATGTCTAAAATCGAGAAATCGACCAAACAACCATAGATCCCTGTTCCCCGTTCCATTGCCGACGTTTTACTTTAATGGTTCGACTGCGTTCGTGGGGCTGGTTTTCGTGAATATCGCGAAAAATTCCAACCGCTCCGAAATATTTCGCAATTCCGACAGATTTAAGATTCCTTCGCATCGTAGTGCGACGAATGTCTAAAATCGTCCAACCGACCAAACAACGATAGATCCCTGTTCCTCGTTCCATTGCCGACGTTTTACTCTAATGGTTCGACCGCGGTTGTCGTGCTGGTTTTCGAGAAAATCGCGAAAAACTCCAGTCGCACCGAAATATTCCGCAGTTCCGACAGATTTAAGATTCCTTCGCATCGTAGTGCGACGAATGTCTAAAATCGGCCAATCGACCAAACAACCATAGATCCCTATTCCCCGTTCCATTGCCTCCGCTTTACTCTAATGCATCGACTGCGGTCGTCGTGCTGGTTTTCGAAAAAATCGCAAAAAACTCCATCCGCTCCGAAGCATTTCGCAGTTCCGAGAGATTTAAGATTCCTTCGCGCCGTAGTGCGACGAATGTCTAAAATCGTCCAATCGACCAAACAACCATACACCCCTGTTCCCCGTTCCATTGCCTCCGCTTTACTCTAATGCATCGACTGCGGTCGTCGTGCTGGTTTTCGAAAAAATCGCAAAAAACTCCATCCGCTCCGAAGCATTTCGCTGTTCCGACAGATTTAAGATTCCTTCGCGCCGTAGTGTGACGAATGTCTAAAATCCTCCAATCGACCAAACAACCATAGATCTCTGTTCCCCGTTCCATTGCCTACGCTTTACTCTAATGGTTCGACCGCGGTTGTCGTGCTGGTTTTCGAGAAAATCGCGAAAAACTCCAGTCGCACCGAAATATTCCGCAGTTCCGACAGATTTAAGATTCCTTCGCATCGTAGTGCGACGAATGTCTAAAATCGGCCAATCGACCAAACAACCATAGATCCCTATTCCCCGTTCCATTGCCTCCGCTTTACTCTAATGCATCGACTGCGGTCGTCGTGCTGGTTTTCGAAAAAATCGCAAAAAACTCCATCCGCTCCGAAGCATTTCGCTGTTCCGACAGATTTAAGATTCCTTCGCGCCGTAGTGTGACGAATGTCTAAAATCCTCCAATCGACCAAACAACCATAGATCTCTGTTCCCCGTTCCATTGCCTACGCTTTACTCTAATGGTTCGACCGCGGTTGTCGTGCTGGTTTTCGAGAAAATCGCGAAAAACTCCAGTCGCACCGAAATATTCCGCAGTTCCGACAGATTTAAGATTCCTTCGCACCGTAGTGCGACGAATGTTTAAAATCGAGCAGTCGACCAAACAACCATAGATCCCTGTTCCCCGTTCCATTGCCTACGGTCTACTCTAAAGGATCGACTGCGGTCGTCGTGCTGGTTTTCGAAAAAATCGCGAAAAATACCATTCGCTTCGAAATATTTCGCACTTCCGACAAATTTAAGATTCCTCCGCACCGTAGTGCGAGGAATGTCTAAAATCGTCCAATCGACCAAACAACCATACACCCCTGTTCCCCGTTCCATTGCCTCCGCTTTACTCTAATGCATCGACTGCGGTCGTCGTGCTGGTTTTCGAAAAAATCGCAAAAAACTCCATCCGCTCCGAAGCATTTTGCAGTTCCGAGAGATTTAAGATTCCTTCGCGCCGTAGTGCGACGAATGTCTAAAATCGTGAAATCGACCAAACAACCATAGATCCCTGTTCCCCGTTCCATTGCCGACGTTTTACTCTAATGGTTCGAATGCGTTCGTCGTGCTGGTTTTCGAGAATATCGCGAAAAATTCCAACCGCTCCGAAATATTTCGCAACTCCGACAGATTTAAGATTCCTTCGCACCGAAGTACGACGAATGTCTAAAATCGTCCAATCGACCAAACAACCATAGATCCCTATTCCCCGTTCCATTGCCTCCGCTTTACTCTAATGCATCGACTGCGGTCGTCGTGCTGGTTTTCGAAAAAATCGCAAAAAACTCCATCCGCTCCGAAGCATTTCGCAGTTCCGAGAGATTTAAGATTCCTTCGCGCCGTAGTGCGACGAATGTCTAAAATCGAGAAATCGACCAAACAACCATAGATCCCTGTTCCCCGTTCCATTTCCGACGTTTTACTTTAATGGTTCGACTGCGTTCGTGGGGCTGGTTTTCGTGAATATCGCGAAAAATTCCAACCGCTCCGAAATATTTCGCATTTCCGACAGATTTAAGATTCCTTTGCACCGTAGTGCGACGAATGTCTAAAATCGTCCACTCGACCAAACAACCATAGATCCCTGTTCCCCGTTCCATTGCCTACGCTTTACTCTAATGGATCGACTGCGGTCGTCGTGCTGGTTTTCGAAAAAATCGCGAAAAATACCATTCGCTTCGAAATATTTCGCACTTCCGACAAATTTAAGATTCCTCCGCACCGTAGTGCGAGGAATGTCTAAAATCGTCCAATCGACCAAACAACCATACACCCCTGTTCCCCGTTTCATTGCCTCCGCTTTACTCTAATGTATCGACTGCGGTCGTCGTGCTGGTTTTCGAAAAAATCGCAAAAAACACCATCCGCTTCGAAATATTTCGCACTTCCGACAAATTTAAGATTCCTCCGCACCGTAGTGCGAGGAATGTCTAAAATCGTCCAATCGACCAAACAACCATACACCCCTGTTACCCGTTTCATTGCCTCCGCTTTACTCTAATGTATCGACTGCGGTCGTCGTGCTGGTTTTCGAAAAAATCGCAAAAAACACCATCCGCTCCGAAGCATTTCGCTGTTCCGACAGATTTAAGATTCCTTCGCGCCGTAGTGTGACGAATGTCTAAAATCCTCCAATCGACCAAACAACCATAGATCTCTGTTCCTCGTTCCATTGCCGACGTTTTATTCTAATGGTTCGACCGCGGTTGTCGTGCTGGTTTTCTAGAAAACCGCGAAAAACTCCAGTCGCGCCGAAATATTTCGCAGTTCCGACAGATTTAAGATTCCTTTGCACCGTAGTGCGACGAATGTCTAAAATCGAGCAATCGACCAAACAACCATAGATCCCTGTTCCCCGTTCCATTGCCTACGGTCTACTCTAATGGATCGACTGCGGTCGTCGTGCTGGTTTTCGAAAAAATGGCGAAAAAATACGATTCGCTTCGAAATATTTCGCGGTTCCGACAGTTTTAAGATTCCTTCGCGCCGTAGTGTGACGAATGTCTAAAATCCTCCAATCGACCAAACAACCATAGATCCCTGTTCCCCGTTCCATTGCCTACGCTTTACTCTAATGGTTCGACCGCGGTTGTCGTGCTGGTTTTCTAGAAAACCGCGAAAAACTCCAGTCGCGCCGAAATATTTCGCAGTTCCGACAGATTTAAGATTCCTTTGCACCGTAGTGCGACGAATGTCTAAAATCGAGCAATCGACCAAACAACCATAGATCCCTGTTCCCCGTTCCATTGCCTCCGCTTTACTCTAATGCATCGACTGCGGTCGTCGTGCTGGTTTTCGAAAAAATCGCGAAAAATACCATTCGCTCCGAAGGAATTCGCAGTTCCGACAGGTTTAAGATTCCTTCGCGCCGTAGTGCGACGAATGTCTAAAATCGAGAAATCGACCAAACAACCATAGATCCCTGTTCCCCGTTCCATTGCCGACGTTTTACTTTAATGGTTCGACTGCGTTCGTGGGGCTGGTTTTCGTGAATATCGCGAAAAATTCCAACCGCTCCGAAATATTTCGCAATTCCGACAGATTTAAGATTCCTTCGCATCGTAGTGCGACGAATGTCTAAAATCGTCCAACCGACCAAACAACGATAGATCCCTGTTCCTCGTTCCATTGCCGACGTTTTACTCTAATGGTTCGACCGCGGTTGTCGTGCTGGTTTTCGAGAAAATCGCGAAAAACTCCAGTCGCACCGAAATATTCCTCAGTTCCGACAGATTTAAGATTCCTTCGCATCGTAGTGCGACGAATGTCTAAAATCGGCCAACCGACCAAACAACCATAGATCCCTGTTCCTCGTTCCATTGCCGACGTTTTACTCTAATGGTCCGACCGCGGTTATCGTGCTGGTTTTCGAGAAAATCGCGAAAAACTCCAGTCGCACCGAAATATTCCGCAGTTCCGACAGATTTAAGATTCCTTCGCACCGTAGTGCGACGAATGTTTAAAATCGAGCAGTCGACCAAACAACCATAGATCCCTGTTCCCCGTTCCATTGCCTACGGTCTACTCTAAAGGATCGACTGCGGTCGTCGTGCTGGTTTTCGAAAAAATCGCGAAAAATACCATTCGCTTCGAAATATTTCGCACTTCCGACAAATTTAAGATTCCTCCGCACCGTAGTGCGAGGAATGTCTAAAATCGTCCAATCGACCAAACAACCATACACCCCTGTTCCCCGTTCCATTGCCTCCGCTTTACTCTAATGCATCGACTGCGGTCGTCGTGCTGGTTTTCGAAAAAATCGCAAAAAACTCCATCCGCTCCGAAGCATTTTGCAGTTCCGAGAGATTTAAGATTCCTTCGCGCCGTAGTGCGACGAATGTCTAAAATCGTGAAATCGACCAAACAACCATAGATCCCTGTTCCCCGTTCCATTGCCGACGCTTTACTCTAATGGTTCGAATGCGTTCGTCGTGCTGGTTTTCGAGAATATCGCGAAAAATTCCAACCGCTCCGAAATATTTCGCAATTCCGACAGATTTAAGATTCCTTCGCACCGAAGTACGACGAATGTCTAAAATCGTCCAATCGACCAAACAACCATAGATCCCTATTCCCCGTTCCATTGCCTCCGCTTTACTCTAATGGATCGACTGCGGTCGTCGTGCTGGTTTTCCAAAAAATCGCGAAAAACACCATCCGCCCCGAAGCATTTCGCAGTTCCGACAGATTTAAGATTCCTTCGCACCGAAGTACGACGAAGGTCTAAAATCGTCCAATCGACCAAACAACCATACACCCCTGTGCCCCGTTCCATTGCCTCCGCTTTACTCTAATGCATCGACTGCGGTCGTCGTGCTGGTTTTCGAAAAAATCGCAAAAAACTCCATCCGCTCCGAAGCATTTCGCAGTTCCGAGAGATTTAAGATTCCTTCGCTCCGTAGTGCGACGAATGTCTAAAATCGTACAATCGACCAAACAACCATATATCCCTGTTCCTCGTTCCATTGCCGACGTTTTACTCTAATGGTTCGAATGCGTTCGTCGTGCTGGTTTTCGAGAATATCGCGAAAAATTCCAACCGCTCCGAAATATTTCGCAACTCCGACAGATTTAAGATTCCTTCGCACCGAAGTACGACGAATGTCTAAAATCGTCCAATCGACCAAACAACCATAGATCCCTATTCCCCGTTCCATTGCCTCCGCTTTACTCTAATGCATCGACTGCGGTCGTCGTGCTGGTTTTCGAAAAAATCGCAAAAAACTCCATCCGCTCCGAAGCATTTCGCAGTTCCGAGAGATTTAAGATTCCTTCGCGCCGTAGTGCGACGAATGTCTAAAATCGAGAAATCGACCAAACAACCATAGATCCCTGTTCCCCGTTCCATTTCCGACGTTTTACTTTAATGGTTCGACTGCGTTCGTGGGGCTGGTTTTCGTGAATATCGCGAAAAATTCCAACCGCTCCGAAATATTTCGCATTTCCGACAGATTTAAGATTCCTTTGCACCGTAGTGCGACGAATGTCTAAAATCGTCCACTCGACCAAACAACCATAGATCCCTGTTCCCCGTTCCATTGCCTACGCTTTACTCTAATGGATCGACTGCGGTCGTCGTGCTGGTTTTCGAAAAAATGGCGAAAAACAGCATCCGCTCCGAAGCATTTCGCAGTTCCGACAGATTTAAGATTCCTTCGCGCCGTAGTGCGACGAATGTCTAAAATCGAGAAATCTACCAAACAACCATAGATCCCTGTTCCCCGTTCCATTGCCGACGTTTTACTCTAATGGTTCGACTGCGTTTGTGGGGCTGGTTTTCGAGAATATCGCGAAAAATTCCAACCGCTCCGAAGTATTTCGCAATTCCGACAGATTTAAGATTCCTTCGCATCGTAGTGCGACGAATGTCTAAAATCGTCCAACCGACCAAACAACCATAGATCCCTGTTCCTCGTTCCATTGCCGACGTTTTACTCTAATGGTCCGACCGCGGTTATCGTGCTGGTTTTCGAGAAAATCGCGAAAAACTCCAGTCGCACCGAAATATTCCGCAGTTCCGACAGATTTAAGATTCCTTCGCACCGTAGTGCGACGAATGTTTAAAATCGAGCAGTCGACCAAACAACCATAGATCCCTGTTCCCCGTTCCATTGCCTACGGTCTACTCTAAAGGATCGACTGCGGTCGTCGTGCTGGTTTTCGAAAAAATCGCGAAAAATACCATTCGCTTCGAAATATTTCGCACTTCCGACAAATTTAAGATTCCTCCGCACCGTAGTGCGAGGAATGTCTAAAATCGTCCAATCGACCAAACAACCATACACCCCTGTTCCCCGTTTCATTGCCTCCGCTTTACTCTAATGTATCGACTGCGGTCGTCGTGCTGGTTTTCGAAAAAATCGCAAAAAACACCATCCGCTCCGAAGCATTTCGCAGTTCCGAAAGATTTAAGATTCCTTCGCGCCGTAGTGCGACGAATGTCTAAAATTGTGAAATCGACCAAACAACCATAGATCCCTGTTCCCCGTTCCATTGCCGACGCTTTACTCTAATGGTTCGAATGCGTTCGTCGTGCTGGTTTTCGAGAATATCGTGAAAAATTCCAACCGCTTCGAAATATTTCGCTCTTCCGACAAATTTAAGATTCCTCCGCACCGTAGTGCGAGGAATGTCTAAAATCGTCCAATCGACCAAACAACCATACACCCCTGTTCCCCGTTCCATTGCCTCCGCTTTACTCTAATGCATCGACTGCGGTCGTCGTGCTGGTTTTCGAAAAAATCGCAAAAAACACCATCCGCTCCGAAGCATTTCGCAGTTCCGACAGATTTAAGATTCCTTCGCGCCGTAGTGCGACGAATGTCTAAAATCGTGAAATCGACCAAACAACCATAGATCCCTGTTCCCCGTTCCATTGCCTACGGTCTACTCTAAAGGATCGACTGCGGTCGTCGTGCTGGTTTTCGAAAAAATCGCGAAAAATACCATTCGCTTCGAAATATTTCGCACTTCCGACAAATTTAAGATTCCTCCGCACCGTAGTGCGAGGAATGTCTAAAATCGTCCAATCGACCAAACAACCATACACCCCTGTTACCCGTTTCATTGCCTCCGCTTTACTCTAATGTATCGACTGCGGTCGTCGTGCTGGTTTTCGAAAAAATCGCAAAAAACACCATCCGCTCCGAAGCATTTCGCTGTTCCGACAGATTTAAGATTCCTTCGCGCCGTAGTGTGACGAATGTCTAAAATCCTCCAATCGACCAAACAACCATAGATCTCTGTTCCTCGTTCCATTGCCGACGTTTTATTCTAATGGTTCGACCGCGGTTGTCGTGCTGGTTTTCTAGAAAACCGCGAAAAACTCCAGTCGCGCCGAAATATTTCGCAGTTCCGACAGATTTAAGATTCCTTTGCACCGTAGTGCGACGAATGTCTAAAATCGAGCAATCGACCAAACAACCATAGATCCCTGTTCCCCGTTCCATTGCCTACGGTCTACTCTAATGGAACGACTGCGGTCGTCGTGCTGGTTTTCGAAAAAATGGCGAAAAAATACGATTCGCTTCAAAATATTTCGCGGTTCCGACAGTTTTAAGATTCCTTCGCGCCGTAGTGTGACGAATGTCTAAAATCCTCCAATCGACCAAACAACCATAGATCCCTGTTCCCCGTTCCATTGCCTACGCTTTACTCTAATGGATCGACTGCGTTCGTGGGGCTGGTTTTCGTGAATATCGCGAAAAATTCCAACCGCTCCGAAATATTTCGCAATTCCGACAGATTTAAGATTCCTTTGCACCGTAGTGCGACGAATGTCTAAAATCGTCCACTCGACCAAACAACCATAGATCCCTGTTCCCCGTTCCATTGCCTACGCTTTACTCTAATGGATCGACTGCGGTCGTCGTGCTGGTTTTCGAAAAAATGGCGAAAAAATACGATTCGCTTCGAAATATTTCGCGGTTCCGACAGTTTTAAGATTCCTTCACACCGTAGTGCGACGAATGTTTAAAATCGAGCAGTCGACCAAACAACCATAGATCCCTGTTCCCCGTTCCATTGCCTACGGTCTACTCTAAAGGATCGACTGCGGTCGTCGTGCTGGTTTTCGAAAAAATCGCGAAAGATACCATTCGCTTCGAAATATTTCGCACTTCCGACAAATTTAAGATTCCTCCGCACCGTAGTGCGAGGAATGTCTAAAATCGTCCAATCGACCAAACAACCATACACCCCTGTTCCCCGTTTCATTGCCTCCGCTTTACTCTAATGTATCGACTGCGGTCGTCGTGCTGGATTTCGAAAAAATCGAAAAAACACCATCCGCTCCGAAGCATTTCGCAGTTCCGACAGATTTAAGATTCCTTCGCGCCATAGTGCGACGAATGTCTAAAATTGTGAAATCGACCAAACAACCATAGATCCCTGTTCCCCGTTCCATTGCCGACGCTTTACTCTAATGGTTCGAATGCGTTCGTCGTGCTGGTTTTCGAGAATATCGTGAAAAATTCCAACCGCTTCGAAATATTTCGCACTTCCGACAAATTTAAGATTCCTCCGCACCGTAGTGCGAGGAATGTCTAAAATCCTCCAATCGACCAAACAACCATACACCCCTGTTCCCCGTTCCATTGCCTCCGCTTTACTCTAATGCATCGACTGCGGTCGTCGTGCTGGTTTTCGAAAAAATCGCAAAAAACACCATCCGCGCCGAAGCATTTCGCAGTTCCGACAGATTTAAGATTCCTTCGCGCCGTAGTGCGACGAATGTCTAAAATCGTGAAATCGACCAAACAACCATAGATCCCTGTTCCCCGTTCCATTGCCGACGTTTTACTCTAATGGTCCGACCGCGGTTATCGTGCTGGTTTTCGAGAAAATCGCGAAAAACTCCAGTCGCACCGAAATATTCCGCAGTTCCGACAGATTTAAGATTCCTTCGCACCGTAGAGCGACGAATGTTTAAAATCGAGCAGTCGACCAAACAACCATAGATCCCTGTTCTCCGTTCCATTGCCTACGGTCTACTCTAAAGGATCGACTGCGGTCGTCGTGCTGGTTTTCGAAAAAATCGCGAAAAATACCATTCGCTTCGAAATATTTCGCACTTCCGACAAATTTAAGATTCCTTCGCGCCGTAGTGTGACGAATGTCTAAAATCCTCCAATCGACCAAACAACCATAGATCCCTGTTCCCCGTTCCATTGCCTACGCTTTACTCTAATGGATCGACTGCGTTCGTGGGGCTGGTTTTCGTGAATATCGCGAAAAATTCCAACCGCTCCGAAATATTTCGCAATTCCGACAGATTTAAGATTCCTTTGCACCGTAGTGCGACGAATGTCTAAAATCGTCCACTCGACCAAACAACCATAGATCCCGGTTCCCCGTTCCATTGCCTACGCTTTACTCTAATGGATCGACTGCGGTCGTCGTGCTGGTTTTCGAAAAAATGGCGAAAAAATACGATTCGCTTCGAAATATTTCGCGGTTCCGACAGGTTTAAGATTCCTTCGCGCCGTAGTGCGACGAATGTCTAAAATCGAGAAATCGACCAAACAACCATAGATCCCTGTTCCCCGTTCCATTGCCGACGTTTTACTTTAATGGTTCGACTGCGTTCGTGGGGCTGGTTTTCGTGAATATCGCGAAAAATTCCAACCGCTCCGAAATATTTCGCAATTCCGACAGATTTAAGATTCCTTCGCATCGTAGTGCGACGAATGTCTAAAATCGTCCAACCGACCAAACAACGATAGATCCCTGTTCCTCGTTCCATTGCCGACGTTTTACTCTAATGGTTCGACCGCGGTTGTCGTGCTGGTTTTCGAGAAAATCGCGAAAAACTCCAGTCGCACCGAAATATTCCGCAGTTCCGACAGATTTAAGATTCCTTCGCATCGTAGTGCGACGAATGTCTAAAATCGTCCAACCGACCAAACAACCATAGATCCCTGTTCCCCGTTCCATTGCCTACGGTCTACTCTAAAGGATCGACTGCGGTCGTCGTGCTGGTTTTCGAAAAAATCGCGAAAAATACCATTCGTTTCGAAATATTTCGCACTTCCGACAAATTTAAGATTCCTCCGCACCGTAGTGCGAGGAATGTCTAAAATCGTCCAATCGACCAAACAACCATACACCCCTGTTCCCCGTTCCATTGCCTCCGCTTTACTCTAATGCATCGACTGCGGTCGTCGTGCTGGTTTTCGAAAAAATCGCAAAAAACTCCATCCGCTCCGAAGCATTTTGCAGTTCCGAGAGATTTAAGATTCCTTCGCGCCGTAGTGCGACGAATGTCTAAAATCGTGAAATCGACCAAACAACCATAGATCCCTGTTACCCGTTCCATTGCCGACGCTTTACTCTAATGGTTCGAATGCGTTCGTCGTGCTGGTTTTCGAGAATATCGCGAAAAATTCCAACCGCTCCGAAATATTTCGCAATTCCGACAGATTTAAGATTCCTTCGCACCGAAGTACGACGAATGTCTAAAATCGTCCAATCGACCAAACAACCATAGATCCCTATTCCCCGTTCCATTGCCTCCGCTTTACTCTAATGCATCGACTGCGGTCGTCGTGCTGGTTTTCGAAAAAATCGCAAAAAACAGCATCCGCTCCGAAGCATTTCGCAGTTCCGACAGATTTAAGATTCCTTCGCGCCGTAGTGCGACGAATGTCTAAAATCGTGAAATCGACCAAACAACCATAGATCCCTGTTCCCCGTTCCATTGCCGACGTTTTACTCTAATGGTCCGACCGCGGTTATCGTGCTGGTTTTCGAGAAAATCGCGAAAAACTCCAGTCGCACCGAAATATTCCGCAGTTCCGACAGATTTAAGATTCCTTCGCACCGTAGTGCGACGAATGTTTAAAATCGAGCAGTCGACCAAACAACCATAGATCCCTGTTCCCCGTTCCATTGCCTACGGTCTACTCTAAAGGATCGACTGCGGTCGTCGTGCTGGTTTTCGAAAAAATCGCGAAAAATACCATTCGCTTCGAAATATTTCGCACTTCCGACAAATTTAAGATTCCTCCGCACCGTAGTGCGAGGAATGTCTAAAATCGTCCAATCGACCAAACAACCATACACCCCTGTTCCCCGTTTCATTGCCTCCGCTTTACTCTAATGTATCGACTGCGGTCGTCGTGCTGGTTTTCGAAAAAATCGCAAAAAACACCATCCGCTCCGAAGCATTTCGCTGTTCCGACAGATTTAAGATTCCTTCGCGCCGTAGTGTGACGAATGTCTAAAATCCTCCAATCGACCAAACAACCATAGATCTCTATTCCTCGTTCCATTGCCGACGTTTTATTCTAATGGTTCGACCGCGGTTGTCGTGCTGGTTTTCGAGAAAACCGCGAAAAACTCCAGTCGTGCCGAAATATTTCGCAGTTCCGACAGATTTAAGATTCCTTTGCACCGTAGTGCGACGAATGTCTAAAATCGAGCAATCGACCAAACAACCATAGATCCCTGTTCCCCGTTCCATTGCCTACGGTCTACTCTAACGGATCGACTGCGGTCGTCGTGCTGGTTTTCGAAAAAATGGCGAAAAAATACAATTCGCTTCGAAATATTTCGCGGTTCCGACAGTTTTAAGATTCCTTCGCGCCGTAGTGTGACGAATGTCTAAAATCCACCAATCGACCAAACAAACATAGATCCCTGTTCCCCGTTCCATTGCCTACGCTTTACTCTAATGGATCGACTGCGTTCGTGGGGCTGGTTTTCGTGAATATCGCGAAAAATTCCAACCGCTCCGAAATATTTCGCAATTCCGACAGATTTAAGATTCCTTTGCACCGTAGTGCGACGAATGTCTAAAATCGTCCACTCGACCAAACAACCATAGATCCCTGTTCCCCGTTCCATTGCCTACGCTTTACTCTAATGGATCGACTGCGGTCGTCGTGCTGGTTTTCGAAAAAATGGTGAAAAAATACGATTCGCTTCGAAATATTTCGCGGTTCCGACAGTTTTAAGATTCCTTCGCACCGTAGTGCGACGAATGTTTAAAATCGAGCAATCGACCAAACAACCATAGATCCCTGTTCCCCGTTCCATTGCCTACGGTCTACTCTAAAGGATCGACTGCGGTCGTCGTGCTGGTTTTCGAAAAAATCGCGAAAAATACCATTCGCTCCGAAGCATTTCGCAGTTCCGACAGGTTTAAGATTCCTTCGCGCCGTAGTGCGACGAATGTCTAAAATCGAGAAATCGACCAAACAACCATAGATCCCTGTTCCCCGTTCCATTGCCGACGTTTTACTTTAATGGTTCGACTGCGTTCGTGGGGCTGGTTTTCGTGAATATCGCGAAAAATTCCAACCGCTCCGAAATATTTCGCAATTCCGACAGATTTAAGATTCCTTCGCATCGTAGTGCGACGAATGTCTAAAATCGTCCAACCGACCAAACAACGATAGATCCCTGTTCCTCGTTCCATTGCCGACGTTTTACTCTAATGGTTCGACCGCGGTTGTCGTGCTGGTTTTCGAGAAAACCGCGAAAAACTCCAGTCGTGCCGAAATATTTCGCAGTTCCGACAGATTTAAGATTCCTTTGCACCGTAGTGCGACGAATGTCTAAAATCGAGCAATCGACCAAACAACCATAGATCCCTGTTCCCCGTTCCATTGCCTACGGTCTACTCTAACGGATCGACTGCGGTCGTCGTGCTGGTTTTCGAAAAAATGGCGAAAAAATACAATTCGCTTCGAAATATTTCGCGGTTCCGACAGTTTTAAGATTCCTTCGCGCCGTAGTGTGACGAATGTCTAAAATCCTCCAATCGACCAAACAACCATAGATCCCTGTTCCCCGTTCCATTGCCTCCGCTTTACTCTAATGCATCGACTGCGGTCGTCGTGCTGGTTTTCGAAAAAATCGCAAAAAACTCCATCCGCTCCGAAGCATTTTGCAGTTCCGAGAGATTTAAGATTCCTTCGCGCCGTAGTGCGACGAATGTCTAAAATCGTGAAATCGACCAAACAACCATAGATCCCTGTTCCCCGTTCCATTGCCGACGCTTTACTCTAATGGTTCGAATGCGTTCGTCGTGCTGGTTTTCGAGAATATCGCGAAAAATTCCAACCGCTCCGAAATATTTCGCAATTCCGACAGATTTAAGATTCCTTCGCACCGAAGTACGACGAATGTCTAAAATCGTCCAATCGACCAAACAACCATAGATCCCTATTCCCCGTTCCATTGCCTCCGCTTTACTCTAATGGATCGACTGCGGTCGTCGTGCTGGTTTTCCAAAAAATCGCGAAAAACACCATCCGCCCCGAAGCATTTCGCAGTTCCGACAGATTTAAGATTCCTTCGCACCGAAGTACGACGAAGGTCTAAAATCGTCCAATCGACCAAACAACCATACACCCCTGTTCCCCGTTCCATTGCCTCCGCTTTACTCTAATGCATCGACTGCGGTCGTCGTGCTGGTTTTCGAAAAAATCGCAAAAAACTCCATCCGCTCCGAAGCATTTCGCAGTTCCGAGAGATTTAAGATTCCTTCGCTCCGTAGTGCGACGAATGTCTAAAATCGTACAATCGACCAAACAACCATATATCCCTGTTCCTCGTTCCATTGCCGACGTTTTACTCTAATGGTTCGAATGCGTTCGTCGTGCTGGTTTTCGAGAATATCGCGAAAAATTCCAACCGCTCCGAAATATTTCGCAACTCCGACAGATTTAAGATTCCTTCGCACCGAAGTACGACGAATGTCTAAAATCGTCCAATCGACCAAACAACCATAGATCCCTATTCCCCGTTCCATTGCCTCCGCTTTACTCTAATGCATCGACTGCGGTCGTCGTGCTGGTTTTCGAAAAAATCGCAAAAAACTCCATCCGCTCCGAAGCATTTCGCAGTTCCGAGAGATTTAAGATTCCTTCGCGCCGTAGTGCGACGAATGTCTAAAATCGAGAAATCGACCAAACAACCATAGATCCCTGTTCCCCGTTCCATTTCCGACGTTTTACTTTAATGGTTCGACTGCGTTCGTGGGGCTGGTTTTCGTGAATATCGCGAAAAATTCCAACCGCTCCGAAATATTTCGCATTTCCGACAGATTTAAGATTCCTTTGCACCGTAGTGCGACGAATGTCTAAAATCGTCCACTCGACCAAACAACCATAGATCCCTGTTCCCCGTTCCATTGCCTACGCTTTACTCTAATGGATCGACTGCGGTCGTCGTGCTGGTTTTCGAAAAAATGGCGAAAAACAGCATCCGCTCCGAAGCATTTCGCAGTTCCGACAGATTTAAGATTCCTTCGCACCGTAGTGCGACGAATGTCTAAAATCGAGAAATCTACCAAACAACCATAGATCCCTGTTCCCCGTTCCATTGCCGACGTTTTACTCTAATGGTTCGACTGCGTTTGTGGGGCTGGTTTTCGAGAATATCGCGAAAAATTCCAACCGCTCCGAAATATTTCGCAATTCCGACAGATTTAAGATTCCTTCGCATCGTAGTGCGACGAATGTCTAAAATCGTCCAACCGACCAAACAACCATAGATCCCTGTTCCTCGTTCCATTGCCGACGTTTTACTCTAATGGTCCGACCGCGGTTATCGTGCTGGTTTTCGAGAAAATCGCGAAAAACTCCAGTCGCACCGAAATATTCCGCAGTTCCGACAGATTTAAGATTCCTTCGCACCGTAGTGCGACGAATGTTTAAAATCGAGCAGTCGACCAAACAACCATAGATCCCTGTTCCCCGTTCCATTGCCTCCGCTTTACTCTAATGTATCGACTGCGGTCGTCGTGCTGGTTTTCGAAAAAATCGCAAAAAACACCATCCGCGCCGAAGCATTTCGCTGTTCCGACAGATTTAAGATTCCTTCGCGCCGTAGTGTGACGAATGTCTAAAATCCTCCAATCGACCAAACAACCATAGATCTCTGTTCCTCGTTCCATTGCCGACGTTTTATTCTAATGGTTCGACCGCGGTTGTCGTGCTGGTTTTCTAGAAAACCGCGAAAAACTCCAGTCGCGCCGAAATATTTCGCAGTTCCGACAGATTTAAGATTCCTTTGCACCGTAGTGCGACGAATGTCTAAAATCGAGCAATCGACCAAACAACCATAGATCCCTGTTCCCCGTTCTATTGCCTACGGTCTACTCTAATGGATCGACTGCGGTCGTCGTGCTGGTTTTCGAAAAAATGGCGAAAAAATACGATTCGCTTCGAAATATTTCGCGGTTCCGACAGTTTTAAGATTCCTTCGCGCCGTAGTGTGACGAATGTCTAAAATCCTCCAATCGACCAAACAACCATAGATCCCTGTTCCCCGTTCCATTGCCTACGCTTTACTCTAATGGATCGACTGCGTTCGTGGGGCTGGTTTTCGTGAATATCGCGAAAAATTCCAACCGCACCGAAATATTTCGCAATTCCGACAGATTTAAGATTCCTTTGCACCGTAGTGCGACGAATGTCTAAAATCGTCCACTCGACCAAACAACCATAGATCCCTGTTCCCCGTTTCATTGCCTCCGCTTTACTCTAATGTATCGACTGCGGTCGTCGTGCTGGATTTCGAAAAAATCGCAAAAAACACCATCCGCTCCGAAGCATTTCGCAGTTCCGACAGATTTAAGATTCCTTCGCGCCGTAGTGCGACGAATGTCTAAAATTGTGAAATCGACCAAACAACCATAGATCCCTGTTCCCCGTTCCATTGCCGACGCTTTACTCTAATGGTTCGAATGCGTTCGTCGTGCTGGTTTTCGAGAATATCGTGAAAAATTCCAACCGCTTCGAAATATTTCGCACTTCCGACAAATTTAAGATTCCTCCGCACCGTAGTGCGAGGAATGTCTAAAATCCTCCAATCGACCAAACAACCATACACCCCTGTTCCCCGTTCCATTGCCTCCGCTTTACTCTAATGCATCGACTGCGGTCGTCGTGCTGGTTTTCGAAAAAATCGCAAAAAACACCATCCGCGCCGAAGCATTTCGCAGTTCCGACAGATTTAAGATTCCTTCGCGCCGTAGTGCGACGAATGTCTAAAATCGTGAAATCGACCAAACAACCATAGATCCCTGTTCCCCGTTCCATTGCCGACGTTTTACTCTAATGGTCCGACCGCGGTTATCGTGCTGGTTTTCGAGAAAATCGCGAAAAACATCCAGTCGCACCGAAATATTCCGCAGTTCCGACAGATTTAAGATTCCTTCGCACCGTAGTGCGACGAATGTTTAAAATCGAGCAGTCGACCAAACAACCATAGATCCCTGTTCCCCGTTCCATTGCCTACGGTCTACTCTAAAGGATCGACTGCGGTCGTCGTGCTGGTTTTCGAAAAAATCGCGAAAAATACCATTCGCTTCGAAATATTTCGCACTTCCGACAAATTTAAGATTCCTCCGCACCGTAGTGCGAGGAATGTCTAAAATCGTCCAATCGACCAAACAACCATACACCCCTGTTCCCCGTTTCATTGCCTCCGCTTTACTCTAATGTATCGACTGCGGTCATCGTGCTGGTTTTCGAAAAAATCGCAAAAAACACCATCCGCTCCGAAGCATTTCGCTGTTCCGACAGATTTAAGATTCCTTCGCGCCGTAGTGTGACGAATGTCTAAAATCCTCCAATCGACCAAACAACCATAGATCTCTATTCCTCGTTCCATTGCCGACGTTTTATTCTAATGGTTCGACCGCGGTTGTCGTGCTGGTTTTCGAGAAAACCGCGAAAAACTCCAGTCGTGCCGAAATATTTCGCAGTTCCGACAGATTTAAGATTCCTTTGCACCGTAGTGCGACGAATGTCTAAAATCGAGCAATCGACCAAACAACCATAGATCCCTGTTCCCCGTTCCATTGCCTACGGTCTACTCTAACGGATCGACTGCGGTCGTCGTGCTGGTTTTCGAAAAAATGGCGAAAAAATACAATTCGCTTCGAAATATTTCGCGGTTCCGACAGTTTTAAGATTCCTTCGCGCCGTAGTGTGACGAATTTCTAAAATCCTCCAATCGACCAAACAACCATAGATCCCTGTTCCCCGTTCCATTGCCTACGCTTTACTCTAATGGATCGACTGCGTTCGTGGGGCTGGTTTTCGTGAATATCGCGAAAAATTCCAACCGCTCCGAAATATTTCGCAATTCCGACAGATTTAAGATTCCTTTGCACCGTAGTGCGACGAATGTCTAAAATCGTCCACTCGACCAAACAACCATAGATCCCTGTTTCCCGTTCCATTGCCTACGCTTTACTCTAATGGATCGACTGCGGTCGTCGTGCTGGTTTTCGAAAAAATGGCGAAAAAATACGATTCGCTTCGAAATATTTCGCGGTTCCGACAGTTTTAAGATTCCTTCGCACCGTAGTGCGACGAATGTTTAAAATCGAGCAATCGACCAAACAACCATAGATCCCTGTTCCCCGTTCCATTGCCTACGGTCTACTCTAAAGGATCGACTGCGGTCGTCGTGCTGGTTTTCGAAAAAATCGCGAAAAATACCATTCGCTCCGAAGCATTTCGCAGTTCCGACAGGTTTAAGATTCCTTCGCGCCGTAGTGCGACGAATGTCTAAAATCGAGAAATCGACCAAACAACCATAGATCCCTGTTCCCCGTTCCATTGCCGACGTTTTACTTTAATGGTTCGACTGCGTTCGTGGGGCTGGTTTTCGTGAATATCGCGAAAAATTCCAACCGCTCCGAAATATTTCGCAATTCCGACAGATTTAAGATTCCTTCGCATCGTAGTGCGACGAATGTCTAAAATCGTCCAACCGACCAAACAACGATAGATCCCTGTTCCTCGTTCCATTGCCGACGTTTTACTCTAATGGTTCGACCGCGGTTGTCGTGCTGGTTTTCGAGAAAATCGCGAAAAACTCCAGTTGCACCGAAATATTCCGCAGTTCCGACAGATTTAAGATTCCTTCGCATCGTAGTGCGACGAATGTCTAAAATCGTGAAATCGACCAAACAACCATAGATCCCTGTTCCCCGTTCCATTGCCGACGTTTTACTCTAATGGTCCGACCGCGGTTATCGTGCTGGTTTTCGAGAAAATCGCGAAAAACTCCAGTCGCACCGAAATATTCCGCAGTTCCGACAGATTTAAGATTCCTTCGCACCGTAGTGCGACGAATGTTTAAAATCGAGCAGTCGACCAAACAACCATAGATCCCTGTTCCCCGTTCCATTGCCTACGGTCTACTCTAAAGGATCGACTGCGGTCGTCGTGCTGGTTTTCGAAAAAATGGCGAAAAACAGCATCCGCTCCGAAGCATTTCGCAGTTCCGACAGATTTAAGATTCCTTCGCACCGTAGTGCGACGAATGTCTAAAATCGAGAAATCTACCAAACAACCATAGATCCCTGTTCCCCGTTCCATTGCCGACGTTTTACTCTAATGGTTCGACTGCGTTTGTGGGGCTGGTTTTCGAGAATATCGCGAAAAATTCCAACCGCTCCGAAATATTTCGCAATTCCGACAGATTTAAGATTCCTTCGCATCGTAGTGCGACGAATGTCTAAAATCGTCCAATCGACCAAACAACCATACACCCCTGTTACCCGTTTCATTGCCTCCGCTTTACTCTAATGTATCGACTGCGGTCGTCGTGCTGGTTTTCGAAAAAATCGCAAAAAACACCATCCGCGCCGAAGCATTTCGCTGTTCCGACAGATTTAAGATTCCTTCGCGCCGTAGTGCGACGAATGTCTAAAATTGTGAAATCGACCAAACAACCATAGATCCCTGTTCCCCGTTCCATTGCCGACGTTTTACTCTAATGGTTCGACTGCGTTTGTGGGGCTGGTTTTCGAGAATATCGCGAAAAATTCCAACCGCTCCGAAATATTTCGCAATTCCGACAGATTTAAGATTCCTTCGCACCGTAGTGCGACGAATGTCTAAAATCGAGAAATCTACCAAACAACCGTAGATCCCTGTTCCCCGTTCCATTGCCGACGTTTTACTCTAATGGTTCGACTGCGTTTGTGGGGCTGGTTTTCGAGAATATCGCGAAAAATTCCAACCGCTCCGAAATATTTCGCAATTCCGACAGATTTAAGATTCCTTCGCATCGTAGTGCGACGAATGTCTAAAATCGTCCAACCGACCAAACAACCATAGATCCCTGTTCCTCGTTCCATTGCCGACGTTTTACTCTAATGGTCCGACCGCGGTTATCGTGCTGGTTTTCGAGAAAATCGCGAAAAACTCCAGTCGCACCGAAATATTCCGCAGTTCCGACAGATTTAAGATTCCTTCGCACCGTAGTGCGACGAATGTTTAAAATCGAGCAGTCGACCAAACAACCATAGATCCCTGTTCCCCGTTCCATTGCCTACGGTCTACTCTAAAGGATCGACTGCGGTCGTCGTGCTGGTTTTCGAAAAAATCGCGAAAAATACCATTCGCTTCGAAATATTTCGCACTTCCGACAAATTTAAGATTCCTCCGCACCGTAGTGCGAGGAATGTCTAAAATCGTCCAATCGACCAAACAACCATACACCCCTGTTCCCCGTTTCATTGCCTCCGCTTTACTCTAATGTATCGACTGCGGTCGTCGTGCTGGTTTTCGAAAAAATCGCAAAAAACACCATCCGCTCCGAAGCATTTCGCAGTTCCGAAAGATTTAAGATTCCTTCGCGCCGTAGTGCGACGAATGTCTAAAATTGTGAAATCGACCAAACAACCATAGATCCCTGTTCCCCGTTCCATTGCCGACGCTTTACTCTAATGGTTCGAATGCGTTCGTCGTGCTGGTTTTCGAGAATATCGTGAAAAATTCCAACCGCTTCGAAATATTTCGCTCTTCCGACAAATTTAAGATTCCTCCGCACCGTAGTGCGAGGAATGTCTAAAATCGTCCAATCGACCAAACAACCATACACCCCTGTTCCCCGTTCCATTGCCTCCGCTTTACTCTAATGCATCGACTGCGGTCGTCGTGCTGGTTTTCGAAAAAATCGCAAAAAACACCATCCGCTCCGAAGCATTTCGCAGTTCCGACAGATTTAAGATTCCTTCGCGCCGTAGTGCGACGAATGTCTAAAATCGTGAAATCGACCAAACAACCATAGATCCCTGTTCCCCGTTCCATTGCCTACGGTCTACTCTAAAGGATCGACTGCGGTCGTCGTGCTGGTTTTCGAAAAAATCGCGAAAAATACCATTCGCTTCGAAATATTTCGCACTTCCGACAAATTTAAGATTCCTCCGCACCGTAGTGCGAGGAATATCTAAAATCGTCCAATCGACCAAACAACCATACACCCCTGTTACCCGTTTCATTGCCTCCGCTTTACTCTAATGTATCGACTGCGGTCGTCGTGCTGGTTTTCGAAAAAATCGCAAAAAACACCATCCGCGCCGAAGCATTTCGCTGTTCCGACAGATTTAAGATTCCTTCGCGCCGTAGTGTGACGAATGTCTAAAATCCTCCAATCGACCAAACAACCATAGATCTCTGTTCCTCGTTCCATTGCCGACGTTTTATTCTAATGGTTCGACCGCGGTTGTCGTGCTGGTTTTCTAGAAAACCGCGAAAAACTCCAGTCGCGCCGAAATATTTCGCAGTTCCGACAGATTTAAGATTCCTTTGCACCGTAGTGCGACGAATGTCTAAAATCGAGCAATCGACCAAACAACCATAGATCCCTGTTCCCCGTTCTATTGCCTACGGTCTACTCTAATGGATCGACTGCGGTCGTCGTGCTGGTTTTCGAAAAAATGGCGAAAAAATACGATTCGCTTCGAAATATTTCGCGGTTCCGACAGTTTTAAGATTCCTTCGCGCCGTAGTGTGACGAATGTCTAAAATCCTCCAATCGACCAAACAACCATAGATCCCTGTTCCCCGTTCCATTGCCTACGCTTTACTCTAATGGATCGACTGCGTTCGTGGGGCTGGTTTTCGTGAATATCGCGAAAAATTCCAACCGCTCCGAAATATTTCGCAATTCCGACAGATTTAAGATTCCTTTGCACCGTAGTGCGACGAATGTCTAAAATCGTCCACTCGACCAAACAACCATAGATCCCTGTTCCCCGTTCCATTGCCTACGCTTTACTCTAATGGATCGACTGCGGTCGTCGTGCTGGTTTTCGAAAAAATGGCGAAAAAATACGATTCGCTTCGAAATATTTCGCGGTTCCGACAGTTTTAAGATTCCTTCACACCGTAGTGCGACGAATGTTTAAAATCGAGCAGTCGACCAAACAACCATAGATCCCTGTTCCCCGTTCCATTGCCTACGGTCTACTCTAAAGGATCGACTGCGGTCGTCGTGCTGGTTTTCGAAAAAATCGCGAAAGATACCATTCGCTTCGAAATATTTCGCACTTCCGACAAATTTAAGATTCCTCCGCACCGTAGTGCGAGGAATGTCTAAAATCGTCCAATCGACCAAACAACCATACACCCCTGTTCCCCGTTTCATTGCCTCCGCTTTACTCTAATGTATCGACTGCGGTCGTCGTGCTGGATTTCGAAAAAATCGCAAAAAACACCATCCGCTCCGAAGCATTTCGCAGTTCCGACAGATTTAAGATTCCTTCGCGCCGTAGTGCGACGAATGTCTAAAATTGTGAAATCGACCAAACAACCATAGATCCCTGTTCCCCGTTCCATTGCCGACGCTTTACTCTAATGGTTCGAATGCGTTCGTCGTGCTGGTTTTCGAGAATATCGTGAAAAATTCCAACCGCTTCGAAATATTTCGCACTTCCGACAAATTTAAGATTCCTCCGCACCGTAGTGCGAGGAATGTCTAAAATCCTCCAATCGACCAAACAACCATACACCCCTGTTCCCCGTTCCATTGCCTCCGCTTTACTCTAATGCATCGACTGCGGTCGTCGTGCTGGTTTTCGAAAAAATCGCAAAAAACACCATCCGCGCCGAAGCATTTCGCAGTTCCGACAGATTTAAGATTCCTTCGCGCCGTAGTGCGACGAATGTCTAAAATCGTGAAATCGACCAAACAACCATAGATCCCTGTTCCCCGTTCCATTGCCGACGTTTTACTCTAATGGTCCGACCGCGGTTATCGTGCTGGTTTTCGAGAAAATCGCGAAAAACATCCAGTCGCACCGAAATATTCCGCAGTTCCGACAGATTTAAGATTCCTTCGCACCGTAGTGCGACGAATGTTTAAAATCGAGCAGTCGACCAAACAACCATAGATCCCTGTTCCCCGTTCCATTGCCTACGGTCTACTCTAAAGGATCGACTGCGGTCGTCGTGCTGGTTTTCGAAAAAATCGCGAAAAATACCATTCGCTTCGAAATATTTCGCACTTCCGACAAATTTAAGATTCCTCCGCACCGTAGTGCGAGGAATGTCTAAAATCGTCCAATCGACCAAACAACCATACACCCCTGTTCCCCGTTTCATTGCCTCCGCTTTACTCTAATGTATCGACTGCGGTCATCGTGCTGGTTTTCGAAAAAATCGCAAAAAACACAATCCGCTCCGAAGCATTTCGCTGTTCCGACAGATTTAAGATTCCTTCGCGCCGTAGTGTGACGAATGTCTAAAATCCTCCAATCGACCAAACAACCATAGATCTCTATTCCTCGTTCCATTGCCGACGTTTTATTCTAATGGTTCGACCGCGGTTGTCGTGCTGGTTTTCGAGAAAACCGCGAAAAACTCCAGTCGTGCCGAAATATTTCGCAGTTCCGACAGATTTAAGATTCCTTTGCACCGTAGTGCGACGAATGTCTAAAATCGAGCAGTCGACCAAACAACCATAGATCCCTGTTCCCCGTTCCATTGCCTACGGTCTACTCTAAAGGATCGACTGCGGTCGTCGTGCTGGTTTTCGAAAAAATCGCGAAAAATACCATTCGCTTCGAAATATTTCGCACTTCCGACAAATTTAAGATTCCTCCGCACCGTAGTGTGACGAATGTCTAAAATCGTCCAACCGACCAAACAACCATAGATCCCTGTTCCTCGTTCCATTGCCGACGTTTTACTCTAATGGTCCGACCGCGGTTATCGTGCTGGTTTTCGAGAAAATCGCGAAAAACTCCAGTCGCACCGAAATATTCCGCAGTTCCGACAGATTTAAGATTCCTTCGCACCGTAGTGCGACGAATGTTTAAAATCGAGCAGTCGACCAAACAACCATAGATCCCTGTTCCCCGTTCCATTGCCTACGGTCTACTCTAAAGGATCGACTGCGGTCGTCGTGCTGGTTTTCGAAAAAATCGCGAAAAATACCATTCGCTTCGAAATATTTGGCACTTCCGACAAATTTAAGATTCCTCCGCACCGTAGTGCGAGGAATGTCTAAAATCGTCCAATCGACCAAACAACCATACACCCCTGTTCCCCGTTTCATTGCCTCCGCTTTACTCTAATGTATCGACTGCGGTCGTCGTGCTGGTTTTCGAAAAAATCGCAAAAAACACCATCCGCTCCGAAGCATTTCGCAGTTCCGAAAGATTTAAGATTCCTTCGCGCCGTAGTGCGACGAATGTCTAAAATTGTGAAATCGACCAAACAACCATAGATCCCTGTTCCCCGTTCCATTGCCGACGCTTTACTCTAATGGTTCGAATGCGTTCGTCGTGCTGGTTTTCGAGAATATCGTGAAAAATTCCAACCGCTTCGAAATATTTCGCTCTTCCGACAAATTTAAGATTCCTCCGCACCGTAGTGCGAGGAATGTCTAAAATCGTCCAATCGACCAAACAACCATACACCCCTGTTCCCCGTTCCATTGCCTCCGCTTTACTCTAATGCATCGACTGCGGTCGTCGTGCTGGTTTTCGAAAAAATCGCAAAAAACACCATCCGCTCCGAAGCATTTCGCAGTTCCGACAGATTTAAGATTCCTTCGCGCCGTAGTGCGACGAATGTCTAAAATCGTGAAATCGACCAAACAACCATAGATCCCTGTTCCCCGTTCCATTGCCTACGGTCTACTCTAAAGGATCGACTGCGGTCGTCGTGCTGGTTTTCGAAAAAATCGCGAAAAATACCATTCGCTTCGAAATATTTCGCACTTCCGACAAATTTAAGATTCCTCCGCACCGTAGTGCGAGGAATATCTAAAATCGTCCAATCGACCAAACAACCATACACCCCTGTTACCCGTTTCATTGCCTCCGCTTTACTCTAATGTATCGACTGCGGTCGTCGTGCTGGTTTTCGAAAAAATCGCAAAAAACACCATCCGCGCCGAAGCATTTCGCTGTTCCGACAGATTTAAGATTCCTTCGCGCCGTAGTGTGACGAATGTCTAAAATCCTCCAATCGACCAAACAACCATAGATCTCTGTTCCTCGTTCCATTGCCGACGTTTTATTCTAATGGTTCGACCGCGGTTGTCGTGCTGGTTTTCTAGAAAACCGCGAAAAACTCCAGTCGCGCCGAAATATTTCGCAGTTCCGACAGATTTAAGATTCCTTTGCACCGTAGTGCGACGAATGTCTAAAATCGAGCAATCGACCAAACAACCATAGATCCCTGTTCCCCGTTCTATTGCCTACGGTCTACTCTAATGGATCGACTGCGGTCGTCGTGCTGGTTTTCGAAAAAATGGCGAAAAAATACGATTCGCTTCGAAATATTTCGCGGTTCCGACAGTTTTAAGATTCCTTCGCGCCGTAGTGTGACGAATGTCTAAAATCCTCCAATCGACCAAACAACCATAGATCCCTGTTCCCCGTTCCATTGCCTACGCTTTACTCTAATGGATCGACTGCGTTCGTGGGGCTGGTTTTCGTGAATATCGCGAAAAATTCCAACCGCTCCGAAATATTTCGCAATTCCGACAGATTTAAGATTCCTTTGCACCGTAGTGCGACGAATGTCTAAAATCGTCCACTCGACCAAACAACCATAGATCCCTGTTCCCCGTTCCATTGCCTACGCTTTACTCTAATGGATCGACTGCGGTCGTCGTGCTGGTTTTCGAAAAAATGGCGAAAAAATACGATTCGCTTCGAAATATTTCGCGGTTCCGACAGTTTTAAGATTCCTTCACACCGTAGTGCGACGAATGTTTAAAATCGAGCAGTCGACCAAACAACCATAGATCCCTGTTCCCCGTTCCATTGCCTACGGTCTACTCTAAAGGATCGACTGCGGTCGTCGTGCTGGTTTTCGAAAAAATCGCGAAAGATACCATTCGCTTCGAAATATTTCGCACTTCCGACAAATTTAAGATTCCTCCGCACCGTAGTGCGAGGAATGTCTAAAATCGTCCAATCGACCAAACAACCATACACCCCTGTTCCCCGTTTCATTGCCTCCGCTTTACTCTAATGTATCGACTGCGGTCGTCGTGCTGGATTTCGAAAAAATCGCAAAAAACACCATCCGCTCCGAAGCATTTCGCAGTTCCGACAGATTTAAGATTCCTTCGCGCCGTAGTGCGACGAATGTCTAAAATTGTGAAATCGACCAAACAACCATAGATCCCTGTTCCCCGTTCCATTGCCGACGCTTTACTCTAATGGTTCGAATGCGTTCGTCGTGCTGGTTTTCGAGAATATCGTGAAAAATTCCAACCGCTTCGAAATATTTCGCACTTCCGACAAATTTAAGATTCCTCCGCACCGTAGTGCGAGGAATGTCTAAAATCCTCCAATCGACCAAACAACCATACACCCCTGTTCCCCGTTCCATTGCCTCCGCTTTACTCTAATGCATCGACTGCGGTCGTCGTGCTGGTTTTCGAAAAAATCGCAAAAAACACCATCCGCGCCGAAGCATTTCGCAGTTCCGACAGATTTAAGATTCCTTCGCGCCGTAGTGCGACGAATGTCTAAAATCGTGAAATCGACCAAACAACCATAGATCCCTGTTCCCCGTTCCATTGCCGACGTTTTACTCTAATGGTCCGACCGCGGTTATCGTGCTGGTTTTCGAGAAAATCGCGAAAAACATCCAGTCGCACCGAAATATTCCGCAGTTCCGACAGATTTAAGATTCCTTCGCACCGTAGTGCGACGAATGTTTAAAATCGAGCAGTCGACCAAACAACCATAGATCCCTGTTCCCCGTTCCATTGCCTACGGTCTACTCTAAAGGATCGACTGCGGTCGTCGTGCTGGTTTTCGAAAAAATCGCGAAAAATACCATTCGCTTCGAAATATTTCGCACTTCCGACAAATTTAAGATTCCTCCGCACCGTAGTGCGAGGAATGTCTAAAATCGTCCAATCGACCAAACAACCATACACCCCTGTTCCCCGTTTCATTGCCTCCGCTTTACTCTAATGTATCGACTGCGGTCATCGTGCTGGTTTTCGAAAAAATCGCAAAAAACACCATCCGCTCCGAAGCATTTCGCTGTTCCGACAGATTTAAGATTCCTTCGCGCCGTAGTGTGACGAATGTCTAAAATCCTCCAATCGACCAAACAACCATAGATCTCTATTCCTCGTTCCATTGCCGACGTTTTATTCTAATGGTTCGACCGCGGTTGTCGTGCTGGTTTTCGAGAAAACCGCGAAAAACTCCAGTCGTGCCGAAATATTTCGCAGTTCCGACAGATTTAAGATTCCTTTGCACCGTAGTGCGACGAATGTCTAAAATCGAGCAATCGACCAAACAACCATAGATCCCTGTTCCCCGTTCCATTGCCTACGGTCTACTCTAACGGATCGACTGCGGTCGTCGTGCTGGTTTTCGAAAAAATGGCGAAAAAATACAATTCGCTTCGAAATATTTCGCGGTTCCGACAGTTTTAAGATTCCTTCGCGCCGTAGTGTGACGAATTTCTAAAATCCTCCAATCGACCAAACAACCATAGATCCCTGTTCCCCGTTCCATTGCCTACGCTTTACTCTAATGGATCGACTGCGTTCGTGGGGCTGGTTTTCGTGAATATCGCGAAAAATTCCAACCGCTCCGAAATATTTCGCAATTCCGACAGATTTAAGATTCCTTTGCACCGTAGTGCGACGAATGTCTAAAATCGTCCACTCGACCAAACAACCATAGATCCCTGTTTCCCGTTCCATTGCCTACGCTTTACTCTAATGGATCGACTGCGGTCGTCGTGCTGGTTTTCGAAAAAATGGCGAAAAAATACGATTCGCTTCGAAATATTTCGCGGTTCCGACAGTTTTAAGATTCCTTCGCACCGTAGTGCGACGAATGTTTAAAATCGAGCAATCGACCAAACAACCATAGATCCCTGTTCCCCGTTCCATTGCCTACGGTCTACTCTAAAGGATCGACTGCGGTCGTCGTGCTGGTTTTCGAAAAAATCGCGAAAAATACCATTCGCTCCGAAGCATTTCGCAGTTCCGACAGGTTTAAGATTCCTTCGCGCCGTAGTGCGACGAATGTCTAAAATCGAGAAATCGACCAAACAACCATAGATCCCTGTTCCCCGTTCCATTGCCGACGTTTTACTTTAATGGTTCGACTGCGTTCGTGGGGCTGGTTTTCGTGAATATCGCGAAAAATTCCAACCGCTCCGAAATATTTCGCAATTCCGACAGATTTAAGATTCCTTCGCATCGTAGTGCGACGAATGTCTAAAATCGTCCAACCGACCAAACAACGATAGATCCCTGTTCCTCGTTCCATTGCCGACGTTTTACTCTAATGGTTCGACCGCGGTTGTCGTGCTGGTTTTCGAGAAAATCGCGAAAAACTCCAGTCGCACCGAAATATTCCGCAGTTCCGACAGATTTAAGATTCCTTCGCATCGTAGTGCGACGAATGTCTAAAATCGTGAAATCGACCAAACAACCATAGATCCCTGTTCCCCGTTCCATTGCCGACGTTTTACTCTAATGGTCCGACCGCGGTTATCGTGCTGGTTTTCGAGAAAATCGCGAAAAACTCCAGTCGCACCGAAATATTCCGCAGTTCCGACAGATTTAAGATTCCTTCGCACCGTAGTGCGACGAATGTTTAAAATCGAGCAGTCGACCAAACAACCATAGATCCCTGTTCCCCGTTCCATTGCCTACGGTCTACTCTAAAGGATCGACTGCGGTCGTCGTGCTGGTTTTCGAAAAAATCGCGAAAAATACCATTCGCTTCGAAATATTTTGCACTTCCGACAAATTTAAGATTCCTTCGCGCCGTAGTGTGACGAATGTCTAAAATCCTCCAATCGACCAAACAACCATAGATCCCTGTTCCCCGTTCCATTGCCTACGATTTACTCTAATGGATCGACTGCGTTCGTGGGGCTGGTTTTCGTGAATATCGCGAAAAATTCCAACCGCTCCGAAATATTTCGCAATTCCGACAGATTTAAGATTCCTTTGCACCGTAGTGCGACGAATGTCTAAAATCGTCCACTCGACCAAACAACCATAGATCCCTGTTCCCCGTTCCATTGCCTACGCTTTACTCTAATGGATCGACTGCGGTCGTCGTGCTGGTTTTCGAAAAAATGGCGAAAAAATACGATTCGCTTCGAAATATTTCGCGGTTCCGACAGTTTTAAGATTCCTTCGCACCGTAGTGCGACGAATGTTTAAAATCGAGCAATCGACCAAACAACCATAGATCCCTGTTCCCCGTTCCATTGCCGACGTTTTACTTTAATGGTTCGACTGCGTTCGTGGGGCTGGTTTTCGTGAATATCGCGAAAAATTCCAACCGCTCCGAAATATTTCGCAATTCCGACAGATTTAAGATTCCTTCGCATCGTAGTGCGACGAATGTCTAAAATCGTCCAACCGACCAAACAACGATAGATCCCTGTTCCTCGTTCCATTGCCGACGTTTTACTCTAATGGTTCGACCGCGGTTGTCGTGCTGGTTTTCGAGAAAATCGCGAAAAACTCCAGTCGCACCGAAATATTCCGCAGTTCCGACAGATTTAAGATTCCTTCGCATCGTAGTGCGACGAATGTCTAAAATCGTCCAACCGACCAAACAACCATAGATCCCTGTTCCTCGTTCCATTGCCGACGTTTTACTCTAATGGTCCGACCGCGGTTATCGTGCTGGTTTTCGAGAAAATCGCGAAAAACTCCAGTCGCACCGAAATATTCCGCAGTTCCGACAGATTTAAGATTCCTTCGCACCGTAGTGCGACGAATGTTTAAAATCGAGCAGTCGACCAAACAACCATAGATCCCTGTTCCCCGTTCCATTGCCTACGGTCTACTCTAAAGGATCGACTGCGGTCGTCGTGCTGGTTTTCGAAAAAATCGCGAAAAATACCATTCGCTTCGAAATATTTCGCACTTCCGACAAATTTAAGATTCCTCCGCACCGTAGTGCGAGGAATGTCTAAAATCGTCCAATCGACCAAACAACCATACACCCCTGTTCCCCGTTCCATTGCCTCCGCTTTACTCTAATGCATCGACTGCGGTCGTCGTGCTGGTTTTCGAAAAAATCGCAAAAAACACCATCCGCTCCGAAGCATTTCGCAGTTCCGAGAGATTTAAGATTCCTTCGCGCCGTAGTGCGACGAATGTCTAAAATCGTACAATCGACCAAACAACCATATATCCCTGTTACTCGTTCCATTGCCGACGTTTTACTCTAATGGTTCGAATGCGTTCGTCGTGCTGGTTTTCGAGAATATCGCGAAAAATTCCAACCGCTCCGAAATATTTCGCAACTCCGACAGATTTAAGATTCCTTCGCACCGAAGTACGACGAATGTCTAAAATCGTCCAATCGACCAAACAACCATAGATCCCTACTCCCCGTTCCATTGCCTCCGCTTTACTCTAATGCATCGACTGCGGTCGTCGTGCTGGTTTTCGAAAAAATCGCAAAAAACTCCATCCGCTCCGAAGCATTTCGCAGTTCCGAGAGATTTAAGATTCCTTCGCGCCGTAGTGCGACGAATGTCTAAAATCGAGAAATCGACCAAACAACCATAGATCCCTGTTCCCCGTTCCATTTCCGACGTTTTACTTTAATGGTTCGACTGCGTTCGTGGGGCTGATTTTCGTGAATATCGCGAAAAATTCCAACCGCTCCGAAATATTTCGCATTTCCGACAGATTTAAGATTCCTTTGCACCGTAGTGCGACGAATGTCTAAAATCGTCCACTCGACCAAACAACCATAGATCCCTGTTCCCCGTTCCATTGCCTACGCTTTACTCTAATGGATCGACTGCGGTCGTCGTGCTGGTTTTCGAAAAAATGGCGAAAAACAGCATCCGCTCCGAAGCATTTCGCAGTTCCGACAGATTTAAGATTCCTTCGCGCCGTAGTGCGACGAATGTCTAAAATCGAGAAATCTACCAAACAACCATAGATCCCTGTTCCCCGTTCCATTGCCGACGTTTTACTCTAATGGTTCGACTGCGTTTGTGGGGCTGGTTTTCGAGAATATCGCGAAAAATTCCAACCGCTCCGAAATATTTCGCAATTCCGACAGATTTAAGATTCCTTCGCATCGTAGTGCGACGAATGTCTAAAATCGTCCAACCGACCAAACAACCATAGATCCCTGTTCCTCGTTCCATTGCCGACGTTTTACTCTAATGGTCCGACCGCGGTTATCGTGCTGGTTTTCGAGAAAATCGCGAAAAACTCCAGTCGCACCGAAATATTCCGCAGTTCCGACAGATTTAAGATTCCTTCGCACCGTAGTGCGACGAATGTTTAAAATCGAGCAGTCGACCAAACAACCATAGATCCCTGTTCCCCGTTCCATTGCCTACGGTCTACTCTAAAGGATCGACTGCGGTCGTCGTGCTGGTTTTCGAAAAAATCGCGAAAAATACCATTCGCTTCGAAATATTTCGCACTTCCGACAAATTTAAGATTCCTCCGCACCGTAGTGCGAGGAATGTCTAAAATCGTCCAATCGACCAAACAACCATACACCCCTGTTCCCCGTTTCATTGCCTCCGCTTTACTCTAATGTATCGACTGCGGTCGTCGTGCTGGTTTTCGAAAAAATCGCAAAAAACACCATCCGCTCCGAAGCATTTCGCAGTTCCGACAGATTTAAGATTCCTTCGCGCCGTAGTGCGACGAATGTCTAAAATTGTGAAATCGACCAAACAACCATAGATCCCTGTTCCCCGTTCCATTGCCGACGCTTTACTCTAATGGTTCGAATGCGTTCGTCGTGCTGGTTTTCGAGAATATCGTGAAAAATTCCAACCGCTTCGAAATATTTCGCTCTTCCGACAGATTTAAGATTCCTTCGCACCGAAGTACGACGAATGTCTAAAATCGTCCAATCGACCAAACAACCATAGATCCCTACTCCCCGTTCCATTGCCTCCGCTTTACTCTAATGCATCGACTGCGGTCGTCGTGCTGGTTTTCGAAAAAATCGCAAAAAACTCCATCCGCTCCGAAGCATTTCGCAGTTCCGAGAGATTTAAGATTCCTTCGCGCCGTAGTGCGACGAATGTCTAAAATCGAGAAATCGACCAAACAACCATAGATCCCTGTTCCCCGTTCCATTTCCGACGTTTTACTTTAATGGTTCGACTGCGTTCGTGGGGCTGGTTTTCGTGAATATCGCGAAAAATTCCAACCGCTCCGAAATATTTCGCATTTCCGACAGATTTAAGATTCCTTTGCACCGTAGTGCGACGAATGTCTAAAATCGTCCACTCGACCAAACAACCATAGATCCCTGTTCCCCGTTCCATTGCCTACGCTTTACTCTAATGGATCGACTGCGGTCGTCGTGCTGGTTTTCGAAAAAATGGCGAAAAACAGCATCCGCTCCGAAGCATTTCGCAGTTCCGACAGATTTAAGATTCCTTCGCGCCGTAGTGCGACGAATGTCTAAAATCGAGAAATCTACCAAACAACCATAGATCCCTGTTCCCCGTTCCATTGCCGACGTTTTACTCTAATGGTTCGACTGCGTTTGTGGGGCTGGTTTTCGAGAATATCGCGAAAAATTCCAACCGCTCCGAAATATTTCGCAATTCCGACAGATTTAAGATTCCTTCGCATCGTAGTGCGACGAATGTCTAAAATCGTCCAACCGACCAAACAACCATAGATCCCTGTTCCTCGTTCCATTGCCGACGTTTTACTCTAATGGTCCGACCGCGGTCGTCGTGCTGGTTTTCGAGAAAATCGCGAAAAACTCCAGTCGCACCGAAATATTCCGCAGTTCCGACAGATTTAAGATTCCTTCGCACCGTAGTGCGACGAATGTTTAAAATCGAGCAGTCGACCAAACAACCATAGATCCCTGTTCCCCGTTCCATTGCCTACGGTCTACTCTAAAGGATCGACTGCGGTCGTCGTGCTGGTTTTCGAAAAAATCGCGAAAAATACCATTCGCTTCGAAATATTTCGCACTTCCGACAAATTTAAGATTCCTCCGCACCGTAGTGCGAGGAATGTCTAAAATCGTCCAATCGACCAAACAACCATACACCCCTGTTCCCCGTTTCATTGCCTCCGCTTTACTCTAATGTATCGACTGCGGTCGTCGTGCTGGTTTTCGAAAAAATCGCAAAAAACACCATCCGCTCCGAAGCATTTCGCAGTTCCGACAGATTTAAGATTCCTTCGCGCCGTAGTGCGACGAATGTCTAAAATTGTGAAATCGACCAAACAACCATAGATCCCTGTTCCCCGTTCCATTGCCGACGCTTTACTCTAATGGTTCGAATGCGTTCGTCGTGCTGGTTTTCGAGAATATCGTGAAAAATTCCAACCGCTTCGAAATATTTCGCACTTCCGACAAATTTAAGATTCCTCCGCACCGTAGTGCGAGGAATGTCTAAAATCCTCCAATCGACCAAACAACCATACACCCCTGTTCCCCGTTCCATTGCCTCCGCTTTACTCTAATGCATCGACTGCGGTCGTCGTGCTTGTTTTCGAAAAAATCGCAAAAAACACCATCCCCGCCGAAGCATTTCGCAGTTCCGACAGATTTAAGATTCCTTCGCGCCGTAGTGCGACGAATGTCTAAAATTGTGAAATCGACCAAACAACCATAGATCCCTGTTCCCCGTTCCATTGCCGACGCTTTACTCTAATGGTTCGAATGCGTTCGTCGTGCTGGTTTTCGAGAATATCGTGAAAAATTCCAACCGCTTCGAAATATTTCGCTCTTCCGACAAATTTAAGATTCCTCCGCACCGTAGTGCGAGGAATGTCTAAAATCGTCCAATCGACCAAACAACCATACACCCCTGTTTCCCGTTCCATTGCCTCCGCTTTACTCTAATGCATCGACTGCGGTCGTCGTGCTGGTTTTCGAAAAAATCGCAAAAAACACCATCCGCTCCGAAGCATTTCGCAGTTCCGACAGATTTAAGATTCCTTCGCGCCGTAGTGCGACGAATGTCTAAAATCGTGAAATCGACCAAACAACCATAGATCCCTGTTCCCCGTTCCATTGCCTACGGTCTACTCTAAAGGATCGACTGCGGTCGTCGTGCTGGTTTTCGAAAAAATCGCGAAAAATACCATTCGCTTCGAAATATTTCGCACTTCCGACAAATTTAAGATTCCTCCGCACCGTAGTGCGAGGAATGTCTAAAATCGTCCAATCGACCAAACAACCATACACCCCTGTTCCCCGTTTCATTGCCTCCGCTTTACTCTAATGTATCGACTGCGGTCGTCGTGCTGGTTTTCGAAAAAATCGCAAAAAACACCATCCGCTCCGAAGCATTTCGCTGTTCCGACAGATTTAAGATTCCTTCGCGCCGTAGTGTGACGAATGTCTAAAATCCTCCAATCGACCAAACAACCATAGATCCCTGTTCCCCGTTCCATTGCCTACGCTTTACTCTAATGGATCGACTGCGTTCGTAGGGCTGGTTTTCGTGAATATCGCGAAAAATTCCAACCGCTCCGAAATATTTCGCAATTCCGACAGATTTAAGATTCCTTTGCACCGTAGTGCGACGAATGTCTAAAATCGTCCACTCGACCAAACAACCATAGATCCCTGTTCCCCGTTCCATTGCCTACGCTTTACTCTAATGGATCGACTGCGGTCGTCGTGCCGGTTTTCGAAAAAATGGCGAAAAAATACGATTCGCTTCGAAATATTTCGCGGTTCCGACAGTTTTAAGATTCCTTCGCACCGTAGTGCGACGAATGTTTAAAATCGAGCAGTCGACCAAACAACCATAGATCCCTGTTCCCCGTTCCATTGCCTACGGTCTACTCTAAAGGATCGACTGCGGTCGTCGTGCTGGTTTTCGAAAAAATCGCGAAAGATACCATTCGCTTCGAAATATTTCGCACTTCCGACAAATTTAAGATTTCTCCGCACCGTAGTGCGAGGAATGTCTAAAATCGTCCAATCGACCAAACAACCATACACCCCTGTTCCCCGTTCCATTGCCTCCGCTTTACTCTAATGTATCGACTGCGGTCGTCGTGCTGGTTTTCGAAAAAATCGCAAAAAACACCATCCGCTCCGAAGCATTTCGCTGTTCCGACAGATTTAAGATTCCTTCGCGCCGTAGTGTGACGAATGTCTAAAATCCTCCAATCGACCAAACAACCATAGATCTCTATTCCTCGTTCCATTGCCGACGTTTTATTCTAATGGTTCGACCGCGGTTGTCGTGCTGGTTTTCGAGAAAACCGCGAAAAACTCCAGTCGTGCCGAAATATTTCGCAGTTCCGACAGATTTAAGATTCCTTTGCACCGTAGTGCGACGAATGTCTAAAATCGAGCAATCGACCAAACAACCATAGATCCCTGTTCCCCGTTCCATTGCCTACGGTCTACTCTAATGGATCGACTGCGGTCGTCGTGCTGGTTTTCGAAAAAATGGCGAAAAAATACGATTCGCTTCGAAATATTTCGCGGTTCCGACAGTTTTAAGATTCCTTCGCGCCGTAGTGTGACGAATGTCTAAAATCCTCCAATCGACCAAACAACCATAGATCCCTGTTCCCCGTTCCATTGCCTACGCTTTACTCTAATGGATCGACTGCGTTCGTGGGGCTGGTTTTCGTGAATATCGCGAAAAATTCCAACCGCTCCGAAATATTTCGCAATTCCGACAGATTTAAGATTCCTTTGCACCGTAGTGCGACGAATGTCTAAAATCGTCCACTCGACCAAACAACCATAGATCCCTGTTCCCCGTTCCATTGCCTACGCTTTACTCTAATGGATCGACTGCGTTCGTCGTGCTGGTTTTCGAAAAAATGGCGAAAAAATACGATTCGCTTCGAAATATTTCGCGGTTCCGACAGTTTTAAGATTCCTTCGCACCGTAGTGCGACGAATGTTTAAAATCGAGCAATCGACCAAACAACCATAGATCCCTGTTCCCCGTTCCATTGCCTACGGTCTACTCTAAAGGATCGACTGCGGTCGTCGTGCTGGTTTTCGAAAAAATCGCGAAAAATACCATTCGCTCCGAAGCATTTCGCAGTTCCGACAGATTTAAGATTCCTTCGCGCCGTAGTGCGACGAATGTCTAAAATCGAGAAATCGACCAAACAACCATAGATCCCTGTTCCCCGTTCCATTGCCGACGTTTTACTTTAATGGTTCGACTGCGGTCGTCGTGCTGGTTTTCGAGAAAATCGCGAAAAACTCCAGTCGCACCGAAATATTCCGCAGTTCCGACAGATTTAAGATTCCTTCGCACCGAAGTACGACGAAGGTCTAAAATCGTCCAATCGACCAAACAACCATACACCCCTGTTCCCCGTTCCATTGCCTCCGCTTTACTCTAATGCATCGACTGCGGTCGTCGTGCTGGTTTTCGAAAAAATCGCAAAAAACACCATCCGCGCCGAAGCATTTCGCAGTTCCGACAGATTTAAGATTCCTTCGCGCCGTAGTGCGACGAATGTCTAAAATCGTACAATAGACCAAACAACCATATATCCCTGTTCCTCGTTCCATTGCCGACGTTTTACTCTAATGGTTCGAATGCGTTCGTCGTGCTGGTTTTCGAGAATATCGCGAAAAATTCCAACCGCTCCGAAATATTTCGCAATTCCGACAGATTTAAGATTCCTTCGCACCGAAGTACGACGAATGTCTAAAATCGTCCAATCGACCAAACAACCAGACACCCCTTTTCCCCGTTCCATTGCCACCGCTTTACTCTAATGGATCGTCTGCGGTCGTCGTGCTGGTTTTCGAAAAAATCGCGAAAAACACCATCCGCCCCGAAGCATTTCGCAGTTCCGACAGATTTAAGATTCCTTCGCACCGAAGTACGACGAAGGTCTAAAATCGTCCAATCGACCAATCAACCATACACCCCTGTTCCCCGTTCCATTGCCTCCGCTTTACTCTAATGCATCGACTGCGGTCGTCGTGCTGGTTTTCGAAAAAATCGCGAAAAACACCATCCGCTCCGAAGCATTTCGCAGTTCCGACAGATTTAAGATTCCTTCGCGCCGTAGTGCGACGAATGTCTAAAATCGAGAAATCGACCAAACAACCATAGATCCCTGTTCCCCGTTCCATTGCCGACGTTTTACTCTAATGGTTCGACTGCGTTCGTGGGTCTGGTTTTCGAGAATATCGCGAAAAATTCCAACCGCTCCGAAATATTTCGCAATTCCGACAGATTTAAGATTCCTTCGCATCGTAGTGCGACAAATATCTAAAATCGTCCAATCGACCAAACAACAATAGATCCCTGTTCCCCGTTCCATTGCCTACGCTTTACTCTAATGGATCGACTGCGGTCGTCGTGCTGGTTTTCGAAAAAATCGCGAAAAACACCATTCGCTCCGAAGCATTTCGCAGTTCCGACAGATTTAAGATTCCTTCGCACCGTAGTGCGACGAATGTCTAAAATCGTCCAATCGACCAAACAACAAATCCCTGTTCCCCGTTCCATTGCCTACGCTTTACTCTAATGGATCGACTGCGGTCGTCGTGCTGGTTTTCGAAAAAAATCGCGAAAAACACCATTCGCGCCGAAATATTCCGCAGTTCCGACAGATTTAAGATTCCTTCGCACCGTAGTGCGACGAATGTTTAAAATCGAGCAATCGACCAAACAACCATAGATCCCTGTTCCCCGTTCCATTGCCTACGCTTTACTCTAATGGATCGACTGCGGTCGTCGTGCTGGTGTTCGAAAAAATCGCGAAAAACACCATTCGCGCCGAAATATTCCGCAGTTCCGACAGCTTTAAGATTCCTTCGCACCGAAGTACGACGAAAGTCTAAAATCGTCCAATCGACCAAACAACAATAGATCCCTACTACCCGTTCCATAGCCTACGCTTTACTCTAATGGATCGACTGCGGTCGTCGTGCTGGTTTTCGAAAAAATCGCGAAAAACACCATCCGCTCCGAAGCATTTCGCAGTTCCGACAGATTTAAGATTCCTTCGCGCCGTAGTGCGACGAATGTCTAAAATCGAGAAATCGACCAAACAACCATAGATCCCTGTTCCCCGTTCCATTGCCGACGTTTTACTCTAATGGTTCGACTGCGTTCGTGGGGCTGGTTTTCGAGAATATCGCGAAAAATTCCAACCGCTCCGAAATATTTCGCAATTCCGACAGATTTAAGATTCCTTCGCATCGTAGTGCGACAAATTTCTAAAATCGTCCAATCGACCAAACAACCGTAGATCCCTGTTCCCCGTTCCATTGCCTACGCTTTACTCTAATGGATCGACTGCGGTCGTCGTGCTGGTTTTCGAAAAAATGGCGAAAAAATACCATTCGCTTCGAAATATTTCGCGGTTCCGACAGATTTAAGATTCCTTCGCACCGTAGTGCGACGAATGTCTAAAATCGTCCAATCGACCAAACAACAATAGATCCCTACTCCCCGTTCCATTGCCGACGTTTTACTATAATGGTTCGACTGCGTTCGTCGTGCTGGTTTTCGAGAATATCGCGAAAAACTCCAACCGCTTCCAAATATTTCGCAGTTCCGACAGATTTAAGATTCCTTCGCACCGTAGTGCGACGAATGTCCAAAATCGTCCAATCGACCAAACAACCATACACCCCTGTTCCCCGTTCCATTGCCTACGCTTTACTCTAATGGTTCGACTGCGTTCGTCGTGCTGGTTTTCGAGAATATCGCGAAAAACTCCAACCGCTTCGAAATATTTCGCAGTTCCGACAGATTTAAGATTCCTTCGCACCGTAGTGCGACGAATGTCTAAAATCGTCCAATCGACCAAACAACAATAGATCCCTACTCCCCGTTCCATTGCCGACGTTTTACTCTAATGGTTCGACTGCGTTCGTCGTGCTGGTTTTCGAGAATATCGCGAAAAACTCCAACCGCTTCCAAATATTTCGCAGTTCCGACAGATTTAAGATTCCTTCGCACCGTAGTGCGACGAATGTCCAAAATCGTCCAATCGACCAAACAACCATACACCCCTGTTCCCCGTTCCATTGCCTACGCTTTACTCTAATGGTTCGACTGCGTTCGTCGTGCTGGTTTTCGAGAATATCGCGAAAAACTCCAACCGCTTCGAAATATTTCGCAGTTCCGACAGATTTAAGATTCCTTCGCACCGTAGTGCGACGAATGTCTAAAATCGTCCACTCGACCGAACAACCGTAGATCCCTGTTCCCCGTTCCATTGCCTACGCTTTACTCTAATGGATCGACTGCGGTCGTCGTGCTGGTTTTCGAAAAAATGGCGAAAAAATACCATTCGCTTCGAAATATTTCGCGGTTCCGACAGATTTAAGATTCCTTTGCACCGTAGTGCGACGAATGTCTAAAATCGTCCAATCGACCAAACAACAATAGATCCCTACTCCCCGTTCCATTGCCGACGTTTTACTCTAATGGTTCGACTGCGTTCGTCGTGCTGGTTTTCGAGAATATCGCGAAAAACTCCAACCGCTTCCAAATATTTCGCAGTTCCGACAGATTTAAGATTCCTTCGCGCCGTAGTGCGACGCGTGTCTAAAATCGTGCAATCGACCAAACAAATATAGATCCCGGTTCCCCGTTCCATTGCCGACGTTTTACTCTAATGGTTCGACTGCGTTCGTCGTGCTGGTTTTCGAGAATATCGCGAAAAACTCCAACCGCTTCGAAATATTTCGCAGTTCCGACAGATTTAAGATTCCTTCGCACCGTAGTGCGACGAATGTCTAAAATCGTCCAATCGACCAAACAACAATAGATCCCTACTCCCCGTTCCATTGCCTACGCTTTACTCTAATGGATCGACTGCGGTCGTCGTGCTGGTTTTCGAAAAAATCGCGAAAAACACCATCCGCTCCGAAGCATTTCGCAGTTCCGAGAGATTTAAGATTCCTCCGCGCCGTAGTGCGACGAATGTCTAAAATCGAGAAATCGACCAAACAGCAATAGATCCCTACTCCCCGTTCCATTGCCTACGCTTTACTCTAATGGATCGACTGCGGTCGCCGTGCTGGTTTTCGAAAAAATCGCGAAAAATACCATTCGCTCCGAAGCATTTCGCAGTTCCGACAGATTTAAGATTCCTTCGCGCCGTAGTGCGACGAATGTCTAAAATCGAGAAATCGACCAAACAACCATAGATCCCTGTTCCCCGTTCCATTGCCGACGTTTTACTTTAATGGTTCGACTGCGTTCGTGGGGCTGGTTTTCGTGAATATCGCGAAAAATTCCAAACGCTTCGAAATATTTCGCAATTCCGACAGATTTAAGATTCCTTTGCACCGTAGTGCGACGAATGTCTAAAATCGTCCACTCGACCAAACAACCATAGATCCCTGTTCCCCGTTCCATTGCCAACGCTTTACTCTAATGGATCGACTGCGGCCGTCGTGCTGGTTTTCGAAAAAATGGCGAAAAAATACGATTCGCTTCGAAATATTTCGCGGTTCCGACAGTTTTAAGATTCCTTCGCACCGTAGTGCGACGAATGTTTAAAATCGAGCAATCGACCAAACAACCATAGATCCCTGTTCCCCGTTCCGTTGCTTACGCTTTACTCTAATGGATCGACTGCGGTCGTCGTGCTGGTGTTCAAAAAATCGCGAAAAACACCATCCGCTCCGAAGCATTTCGCAGTTCCGACAGATTTAAGATTCCTTCGCGCCGTAGTGCGACGAATGTCTAAAATCGAGAAATCGACCAAACAACCATAGATCCCTGTTCCCCGTTCCATTTCCGACGTTTTACTTTAATGGTTCGACTGCGTTCGTGGGGCTGGTTTTCGTGAATATCGCGAAAAATTCCAACCGCTCCGAAATATTTCGCATTTCCGACAGATTTAAGATTCCTTCGCATCGTAGTGCGACGAATGTCTAAAATCGTCCAACCGACCAAACAACAATAGATCCCTGTTCCTCGTTCCATTGCCGACGTTTTACTCTAATGGTTCGACCGCGGTTGTCGTGCTGGTTTTCGAGAAAATCGCGAAAAAATCCAGTCGCACCGAAATATTCCGCAGTTCCGACAGATTTAAGATTCCTTCGCACCGTAGTGCGACGAATGTTTAAAATCGAGCAGTCGACCAAACAACCATAGATCCCTGTTCCCCGTTCCATTGCCTACGGTCTACTCTAAAGGATCGACTGCGGTCGTCGTGCTGGTTTTCGAAAAAATCGCGAAAAATACCATTCGCTTCGAAATATTTCGCACTTCCGACAAATTTAAGATTCCTCCGCACCGTAGTGCGAGGAATGTCTAAAATCGTCCAATCGACCAAACAACCATACACCCCTGTTCCCCGTTTCATTGCCTCCGATTTACTCTAATGTATCGACTGCGGTCGTCGTGCTGGTTTTCGAAAAAATCGCAAAAAACACCATCCGCTCCGAAGCATTTCGCAGTTCCGACAGATTTAAGATTCCTTCGCGCCGTAGTGCGACGAATGTCTAAAATTGTGAAATCGACCAAACAACCATAGATCCCTGTTCCCCGTTCCATTGCCGACGCTTTACTCTAATGGTTCGAATGCGTTCGTCGTGCTGGTTTTCGAGAATATCGTGAAAAATTCCAACCGCTTCGAAATATTTCGCTCTTCCGACAAATTTAAGATTCCTCCGCACCGTAGTGCGAGGAATGTCTAAAATCGTCCAATCGACCAAACAACGATACACCCCTGTTCCCCGTTCCATTGCCTCCGCTTTACTCTAATGCATCGACTGCGGTCGTCGTGCTGGTTTTCGAAAAAATCGCAAAAAACACCATCCGCTCCGAAGCATTTCGCAGTTCCGACAGATTTAAGATTCCTTCGCGCCGTAGTGCGACGAATGTCTAAAATCGTGAAATCGACCAAACAACCATAGATCCCTGTTCCCCGTTCCATTGCCGACGTTTTACTCTAATTGGCCGACCGTGGTTATCGTGCTGGTTTTCGAGAAAATCGCGAAAAACTCCAGTCGCACCGAAATATTCCGCAGTTCCGACAGATTTAAGATTCCTTCGCACCGTAGTGCGACGAATGTTTAAAATCGAGCAGTCGACCAAACAACCATAGATCCCTGTTCCCCGTTCCATTGCCTACGGTCTACTCTAAAGGATCGACTGCGGTCGTCGTGCTGGTTTTCGAAAAAATCGCGAAAAATACCATTCGCTTCGAAATATTTCGCACTTCCGACAAATTTAAGATTCCTCCGCACCGTAGTGCGAGGAATGTCTAAAATCGTCCAATCGCCCAAACAACCATACACCCCTGTTCCCCGTTTCATTGCCTCCGCTTTACTCTAATGTATCGACTGCGGTCGTCGTGCTGGTTTTCGAAAAAATCGCAAAAAACACCATCCGCTCCGAAGCATTTCGCTGTTCCGACAGATTTAAGATTCCTTCGCGCCGTAGTGTGACGAATGTCTAAAATCCTCCAATCGACCAAACAACCATAGATCCCTATTCCCCGTTCCATTGCCTACGGTCTACTCTAAAGGATCGACTGCGGTCGTCGTGCTGGTTTTCGAAAAAATCGCGAAAAATACCATTTGCTTCGAAATATTTCGCACTTCCGACAAATTTAAGATTCCTCCGCACCGTAGTGCGAGGAATGTCTAAAATCGTCCAATCGACCAAACAACCATACACCCCTGTTCCCCGTTTCATTGCCTCCGCTTTACTCTAATGTATCGACTGCGGTCGTCGTGCTGGTTTTCGAAAAAATCGCAAAAAACACCATCCGCTCCGAAGCATTTCGCAATTCCGACAGATTTAAGATTCCTTCGCGCCGTAGTGCGACGAATGTCTAAAATCGTGAAATCGACCAAACAACCATAGATCCCTGTTCCCCGTTCCATTGCCGACGCTTTACTCTAATGGTTCGAATGCGTTCGTCGTGCTGGTTTTCGAGAATATCGCGAAAAATTCCAACCGCTCCGAAATATTTCGCAATTCCGACAGATTTAAGATTCCTTCGCACCGAAGTACGACGAATGTCTAAAATCGTCCAATCGACCAAACAACCATAGATCCCTATTCCCTGTTCCATTGCCTCCGCTTTACTCTAATGGATCGACTGCGGTCGTCGTGCTGGTTTTCCAAAAAATCGCGAAAAACACCATCCGCCCCGAAGCATTTCGCAGTTCCGACAGATTTAAGATTCCTTCGCACCGAAGTACGACGAAGGTCTAAAATCGTCCAATCGACCAAACAACCATACACCCCTGTTCCCCGTTCCATTGCCTCCGCTTTACTCTAATGGTTCGAATGCGTTCGTCGTGCTGGTTTTCGAGAATATCGCGAAAAATTCCAACCGCTCCGAAATATTTCGCAATTCCGACAGATTTAAGATTCCTTCGCACCGAAGTACGACGAATGTCTAAAATCGTCCAATCGACCAAACAACCAGACACCTCTTTTCCCCGTTCCATTGCCACCGCTTTACTCTAATGGATCGTCTGCGGTCGTCGTGCTGGTTTTCGAAAAAATCGCGAAAAACACCATTCGCTCCGAAGCATTTCGCAGTTCCGACAGATTTAAGATTCCTTCGCACCGTAGTGCGACGAATGTCTAAAATCGAGCAATCGACCAAACAACCATAGATCCCTGTTCCCCGTTCCATTGCCTACGGTCTACTCTAAAGGATCGACTGCGGTCGTCGTGCTGGTTTTCGAAAAAATGGCGAAAAAATACCATTCGCTTCGAAATATTTTGCGGTTCCGACAGATTTAAGATTCCTTCGCACCGTAGTGCGAAGAATGTCTAAAATCGTCCAATCGACCAAACAACCATACACCCCTGTTCCCCGTTCCATTGCCTCCGCTTTACTCTAATGCATCGACTGCGGTCGTCGTGCTGGTTTTCGAAAAAATCGCAAAAAACACCATCCGCTCCGAAGCATTTCGCAGTTCCGACAGATTTAAGATTCCTTCGCGCCGTAGTGCGACGAATGTCTAAAATCGTGAAATCGACCAAACAACCATAGATCCCTGTTCCCCGTTCCATTGCCGACGTTTTACTCAAATTGGCCGACCGTGGTTATCGTGCTGGTTTTCGAGAAAATCGCGAAAAACTCCAGTCGCACCGAAATATTCCGCAGTTCCGACAGATTTAAGATTCCTTCGCACCGTAGTGCGACGAATGTTTAAAATCGAGCAGTCGACCAAACAACCATAGATCCCTGTTCCCCGTTCCATTGCCTACGCTTTACTCTAATGGATCGACTGCGGTCGTCGTGCTGGTTTTCGAAAAAATCGCGAAAAACACCATCCGCTCCGAAGCATTTCGCAGTTCCGAGAGATTTAAGATTCCTCCGCGCCGTAGTGCGACGAATGTCTAAAATCGAGAAATCGACCAAACAGCAATAGATCCCTACTCCCCGTTCCATTGCCTACGCTTTACTCTAATGGATCGACTGCGGTCGCCGTGCTGGTTTTCGAAAAAATCGCGAAAAATACCATTCGCTCCGAAGCATTTCGCAGTTCCGACAGATTTAAGATTCCTTCGCGCCGTAGTGCGACGAATGTCTAAAATCGAGAAATCGACCAAACAACCATAGATCCCTGTTCCCCGTTCCATTGCCGACGTTTTACTTTAATGGTTCGACTGCGTTCGTGGGGCTGGTTTTCGTGAATATCGCGAAAAATTCCAAACGCTTCGAAATATTTCGCAATTCCGACAGATTTAAGATTCCTTTGCACCGTAGTGCGACGAATGTCTAAAATCGTCCACTCGACCAAACAACCATAGATCCCTGTTCCCCGTTCCATTGCCAACGCTTTACTCTAATGGATCGACTGCGGCCGTCGTGCTGGTTTTCGAAAAAATGGCGAAAAAATACGATTCGCTTCGAAATATTTCGCGGTTCCGACAGTTTTAAGATTCCTTCGCACCGTAGTGCGACGAATGTTTAAAATCGAGCAATCGACCAAACAACCATAGATCCCTGTTCCCCGTTCCGTTGCTTACGCTTTACTCTAATGGATCGACTGCGGTCGTCGTGCTGGTGTTCAAAAAATCGCGAAAAACACCATCCGCTCCGAAGCATTTCGCAGTTCCGACAGATTTAAGATTCCTTCGCGCCGTAGTGCGACGAATGTCTAAAATCGAGAAATCGACCAAACAACCATAGATCCCTGTTCCCCGTTCCATTTCCGACGTTTTACTTTAATGGTTCGACTGCGTTCGTGGGGCTGGTTTTCGTGAATATCGCGAAAAATTCCAACCGCTCCGAAATATTTCGCATTTCCGACAGATTTAAGATTCCTTCGCATCGTAGTGCGACGAATGTCTAAAATCGTCCAACCGACCAAACAACAATAGATCCCTGTTCCTCGTTCCATTGCCGACGTTTTACTCTAATGGTTCGACCGCGGTTGTCGTGCTGGTTTTCGAGAAAATCGCGAAAAACTCCAGTCGCACCGAAATATTCCGCAGTTCCGACAGATTTAAGATTCCTTCGCACCGTAGTGCGACGAATGTTTAAAATCGAGCAGTCGACCAAACAACCATAGATCCCTGTTCCCCGTTCCATTGCCTACGGTCTACTCTAAAGGATCGACTGCGGTCGTCGTGCTGGTTTTCGAAAAAATCGCGAAAAATACCATTCGCTTCGAAATATTTCGCACTTCCGACAAATTTAAGATTCCTCCGCACCGTAGTGCGTGGAATGTCTAAAATCGTCCAATCGACCAAACAACCATACACCCCTGTTCCCCGTTTCATTGCCTCCGCTTTACTCTAATGTATCGACTGCGGTCGTCGTGCTGGTTTTCGAAAAAATCGCAAAAAACACCATCCGCTCCGAAGCATTTCGCAGTTCCGACAGATTTAAGATTCCTTCGCGCCGTAGTGCGACGAATGTCTAAAATTGTGAAATCGACCAAACAACCATAGATCCCTGTTCCCCGTTCCATTGCCGACGCTTTACTCTAATGGTTCGAATGCGTTCGTCGTGCTGGTTTTCGAGAATATCGTGAAAAATTCCAACCGCTTCGAAATATTTCGCTCTTCCGACAAATTTAAGATTCCTCCGCACCGTAGTGCGAGGAATGTCTAAAATCGTCCAATCGACCAAACAACGATACACCCCTGTTCCCCGTTCCATTGCCTCCGCTTTACTCTAATGCATCGACTGCGGTCGTCGTGCTGGTTTTCGAAAAAATCGCAAAAAACACCATCCGCTCCGAAGCATTTCGCAGTTCCGACAGATTTAAGATTCCTTCGCGCCGTAGTGCGACGAATGTCTAAAATTGTGAAATCGACCAAACAACCATAGATCCCTGTTCCCCGTTCCATTGCCGACGCTTTACTCTAATGGTTCGAATGCGTTCGTCGTGCTGGTTTTCGAGAATATCGCGAAAAATTCCAACCGCTCCGAAATATTTCGCAATTCCGACAGATTTAAGATTCCTTCGCACCGAAGTACGACGAATGTCTAAAATCGTCCAATCGACCAAACAACCATAGATCCCTATTCCCTGTTCCATTGCCTCCGCTTTACTCTAATGGATCGACTGCGGTCGTCGTGCTGGTTTTCCAAAAAATCGCGAAAAACACCATCCGCCCCGAAGCATTTCGCAGTTCCGACAGATTTAAGATTCCTTCGCACCGAAGTACGACGAAGGTCTAAAATCGTCCAATCGACCAAACAACCATACACCCCTGTTCCCCGTTCCATTGCCTCCGCTTTACTCTAATGCATCGACTGCGGTCGTCGTGCTGGTTTTCGAAAAAATCGCAAAAAACTCCATCCGCTCCGAAGCATTTCGCAGTTCCGAGAGATTTAAGATTCCTTCGCGCCGTAGTGCGACGAATGTCTAAAATCGTACAATCGACCAAACAACCATATATCCCTGTTCCTCGTTCCATTGCCGACGTTTTACTCTAATGGTTCGAATGCGTTCGTCGTGCTGGTTTTCGAGAATATCGCGAAAAATTCCAACCGCTCCGAAATATTTCGCAATTCCGACAGATTTAAGATTCCTTCGCACCGAAGTACGACGAATGTCTAAAATCGTCCAATCGACCAAACAACCAGACACCTCTTTTCCCCGTTCCATTGCCACCGCTTTACTCTAATGGATCGTCTGCGGTCGTCGTGCTGGTTTTCGAAAAAATCGCGAAAAACACCATTCGCTCCGAAGCATTTCGCAGTTCCGACAGATTTAAGATTCCTTCGCACCGTAGTGCGACGAATGTCTAAAATCGAGCAATCGACCAAACAACCATAGATCCCTGTTCCCCGTTCCATTGCCTACGGTCTACTCTAAAGGATCGACTGCGGTCGTCGTGCTGGTTTTCGAAAAAATGGCGAAAAAATACCATTCGCTTCGAAATATTTTGCGGTTCCGACAGATTTAAGATTCCTTCGCACCGTAGTGCGAAGAATGTCTAAAATCGTCCAATCGACCAAACAACCATACACCCCTGTTCCCCGTTCCATTGCCTCCGCTTTACTCTAATGCATCGACTGCGGTCGTCGTGCTGGTTTTCGAAAAAATCGCAAAAAACACCATCCGCTCCGAAGCATTTCGCAGTTCCGACAGATTTAAGATTCCTTCGCGCCGTAGTGCGACGAATGTCTAAAATCGTGAAATCGACCAAACAACCATAGATCCCTGTTCCCCGTTCCATTGCCGACGTTTTACTCAAATTGGCCGACCGTGGTTATCGTGCTGGTTTTCGAGAAAATCGCGAAAAACTCCAGTCGCACCGAAATATTCCGCAGTTCCGACAGATTTAAGATTCCTTCGCACCGTAGTGCGACGAATGTTTAAAATCGAGCAGTCGACCAAACAACCATAGATCCCTGTTCCCCGTTCCATTGCCTACGGTCTACTCTAAAGGATCGACTGCGGTCGTCGTGCTGGTTTTCGAAAAAATCGCGAAAAATACCATTCGCTTCGAAATATTTCGCACTTCCGACAAATTTAAGATTCCTCCGCACCGTAGTGCGAGGAATGTCTAAAATCGTCCAATCGACCAAACAACCATACACCCCTGTTCCCCGTTTCATTGCCTCCGCTTTACTCTAATGTATCGACTGCGGTCGTCGTGCTGGTTTTCGAAAAAATCGCAAAAAACACCATCCGCTCCGAAGCATTTCGCTGTTCCGACAGATTTAAGATTCCTTCGCGCCGTAGTGTGACGAATGTCTAAAATCCTCCAATCGACCAAACAACCATAGATCCCTATTCCCCGTTCCATTGCCTACGGTCTACTCTAAAGGATCGACTGCGGTCGTCGTGCTGGTTTTCGAAAAAATCGCGAAAAATACCATTCGCTTCGAAATATTTCGCACTTCCGACAAATTTAAGATTCCTCCGCACCGTAGTGCGAGGAATGTCTAAAATCGTCCAATCGACCAAACAACCATACACCCCTGTTCCCCGTTCCATTGCCTCCGCTTTACTCTAATGCATCGACTGCGGTCGTCGTGCTGGTTTTCGAAAAAATCGCAAAAAACACCATCCGCTCCGAAGCATTTCGCAGTTCCGACAGATTTAAGATTCCTTCGCGCCGTAGTGCGACGAATGTCTAAAATCGTGAAATCGACCAAACAACCATAGATCCCTGTTCCCCGTTCCATTGCCGACGTTTTACTCTAATTGGCCGACCGTGGTTATCGTGCTGGTTTTCGAGAAAATCGCGAAAAACTCCAGTCGCACCGAAATATTCCGCAGTTCCGACAGATTTAAGATTCCTTCGCACCGTAGTGCGACGAATGTTTAAAATCGAGCAGTCGACCAAACAACCATAGATCCCTGTTCCCCGTTCCATTGCCTACGGTCTACTCTAAAGGATCGACTGCGGTCGTCGTGCTGGTTTTCGAAAAAATCGCGAAAAATACCATTCGCTTCGAAATATTTCGCACTTCCGACAAATTTAAGATTCCTCCGCACCGTAGTGCGAGGAATGTCTAAAATCGTCCAATCGACCAAACAACCATACACGCCTGTTCCCCGTTCCATTGCCTCCGCTTTACTCTAATGCATCGACTGCGGTCGTCGTGCTGGTTTTCGAAAAAATCGCAAAAAACACCATCCGCTCCGAAATATTCCGCAGTTCCGACAGATTTAAGATTCCTTCGCACCGTAGTGCGACGAATGTTTAAAATCGAGCAATCGACCAAACAACCATAGATCCCTGTTCCCCGTTCCATTGCCTACGGTCTACCCTAAAGGATCGACTGCGGTCGTCGTGCTGGTTTTCGAAAAAATGGCGAAAAAATACCATTCGCTTCGAAATATTTTGCGGTTCCGACAGATTTAAGATTCCTTCGCACCGTAGTGCGAAGAATGTCTAAAATCGTCCAATCGACCAAACAACCATACACCCATGTTCCCCGTTCCATTGCCTCCGCTTTACTCTAATGCATCGACTGCGGTCGTCTAGCTGGTTTTCGAAAAAATCGCAAAAAACACCATCCGCTCCGAAGCATTTCGCAGTTCCGACAGATTTAAGATTCCTTCGCGCCGTAGTGCGACGAATGTCTAAAATCGTGAAATCGACCAAACAACCATAGATCACTGTTCCCCGTTCCATTGCCGACGTTTTACTCTAATTGGCCGACCGTGGTTATCGTGCTGGTTTTCGAGAAAATCGCGAAAAACTCCAGTCGCACCGAAATATTCCGCAGTTCCGACAGATTTAAGATTCCTTCGCACCCTAGTGCGACGAATGTTTAAAATCGAGCAGTCGACCAAACAACCATAGATCCCTGTTCCCCGTTCCATTGCCTACGGTCTACTCTAAAGGATCGACTGCGGTCGTCGTGCTGGTTTTCGAAAAAATCGCGAAAAATACCATTCGCTTCGAAATATTTCGCACTTCCGACAAATTTAAGATTCCTCCGCACCGTAGTGCGAGGAATGTCTAAAATCGTCCAATCGACCAAACAACCATACACCCCTGTTCCCCGTTCCATTGCCTCCGCTTTACTCTAATGCATCGACTGCGGTCGTCGTGCTGGTTTTCGAAAAAATCGCAAAAAACTCCATCCGCTCCGAAGCATTTTGCAGTTCCGAGAGATTTAAGATTCCTTCGCGCCGTAGTGCGACGAATGTCTAAAATCGTGAAATCGACCAAACAACCATAGATCCCTGTTCCCCGTTCCATTGCCGACGCTTTACTCTAATGGTTCGAATGCGTTCGTCGTGCTGGTTTTCGAGAATATCGCGAAAAATTCCAACCGCTCCGAAATATTTCGCAATTCCGACAGATTTAAGATTCCTTCGCACCGAAGTACGACGAATGTCTAAAATCGTCCAATCGACCAAACAACCATAGATCCCTATTCCCTGTTCCATTGCCTCCGCTTTACTCTAATGGATCGACTGCGGTCGTCGTGCTGGTTTTCCAAAAAATCGCGAAAAACACCATCCGCCCCGAAGCATTTCGCAGTTCCGACAGATTTAAGATTCCTTCGCACCGAAGTACGACGAAGGTCTAAAATCGTCCAATCGACCAAACAACCATACACCCCTGTTCCCCGTTCCATTGCCTCCGCTTTACTCTAATGCATCGACTGCGGTCGTCGTGCTGGTTTTCGAAAAAATCGCAAAAAACTCCATCCGCTCCGAAGCATTTCGCAGTTCCGAGAGATTTAAGATTCCTTCGCGCCGTAGTGCGACGAATGTCTAAAATCGTACAATCGACCAAACAACCATATATCCCTGTTCCTCGTTCCATTGCCGACGTTTTACTCTAATGGTTCGAATGCGTTCGTTGTGCTGGTTTTCGAGAATATCGCGAAAAATTCCAACCGCTCCGAAATATTTCGCAATTCCGACAGATTTAAGATTCCTTCGCACCGAAGTACGACGAATGTCTAAAATCGTCCAATCGACCAAACAACCATAGAACCCTATTCCCTGTTCCATTGCCTCCGCTTTACTCTAATGGATCGACTGCGGTCGTCGTGCTGGTTTTCCAAAAAATCGCGAAAAACACCATCCGCCCCGAAGCATTTCGCAGTTCCGACAGATTTAAGATTCCTTCGCACCGAAGTACGACGAAGGTCTAAAATCGTCCAATCGACCAAACAACCATACACCCCTGTTCCCCGTTCCATTGCCTCCGCTTTACTCTAATGCATCGACTGCGGTCGTCGTGCTGGTTTTCGAAAAAATCGCAAAAAACTCCATCCGCTCCGAAGCATTTCGCAGTTCCTACAGTTTTAAGATTCCTTCGCGCCGTAGTGTGACGAAAGTCTAAAATCCTCCAATCGACCAAACAACCATAGATCCCTGTTCCCCGTTCCATTGCCTACGCTTTACTCTAATGGATCGACTGCGTTCGTGGGGCTGGTTTTCGTGAATATCGCGAAAAATTCCAACCGCTCCGAAATATTTCGCAATTCCGACAGATTTAAGATTCCTTTGCACCGTAGTGCGACGAATGTCTAAAATCGTCCACTCGACCAAACAACCATAGATCCCTGTTCCCCGTTCCATTGCCTACGCTTTACTCTAATGGATCGACTGCGGTCGTCGTGCTGGTTTTCGAAAAAATGGCGAAAAAATACGATTCGCTTCGAAATATTTCGCGGTTCCGACAGTTTTAAGATTCCTTCGCACCGTAGTGCGACGAATGTTTAAAATCGAGCAATCGACCAAACAACCATAGATCCCTGTTCCCCGTTCCATTGCCTACGGTCTACTCTAAAGGATCGACTGCGGTCGTCGTGCTGGTTTTCGAAAAAATCGCGAAAAATACCATTCGCTCCGAAGCATTTCGCAGTTCCGACAGATTTAAGATTCCTTCGCGCCGTAGTGCGACGAATGTCTAAAATCGAGAAATCGACCAAACAACCATAGATCCCTGTTCCCCGTTCCATTGCCGACGTTTTACTTTAATGGTTCGACTGCGTTCGTGGGGCTGGTTTTCGTGAATATCGCGAAAAATTCCAACCGCTCCGAAATATTTCGCAATTCCGACAGATTTAAGATTCCTTCGCATCGTAGTGCGACGAATGTCTAAAATCGTCCAACCGACCAAACAACGATAGATCCCTGTTCCTCGTTCCATTGCCGACGTTTTACTCTAATGGTTCGACCGCGGTTGTCGTGCTGGTTTTCGAGAAAATCGCGAAAAACTCCAGTCGCACCGAAATATTCCGCAGTTCCGACAGATTTAAGATTCCTTCGCATCGTAGTGTGACGAATGTCTAAAATCGTCCAACCGACCAAACAACCATAGATCCCTGTTCCTCGTTCCATTGCCGACGTTTTACTCTAATGTTCCGACCGCGGTTATCGTGCTGGTTTTCGAGAAAATCGCGAAAAACTCCAGTCGCACCGAAATATTCCGCAGTTCCGACAGATTTAAGATTCCTTCGCACCGTAGTGCGACGAATGTTTAAAATCGAGCAGTCGACCAAACAACCATAGATCCCTGTTCCCCGTTCCATTGCCTACGGTCTACTCTAAAGGATCGACTGCGGTCGTCGTGCTGGTTTTCGAAAAAATCGCGAAAAATACCATTCGCTTCGAAATATTTCGCACTTCCGACAAATTTAAGATTCCTCCGCACCGTAGTGCGAGGAATGTCTAAAATCGTCCAATCGACCAAACAACCATACACCCCTGTTCCCCGTTCCATTGCCTCCGCTTTACTCTAATGCATCGACTGCGGTCGTCGTGCTCGTTTTCGAAAAAATCGCAAAAAACTCCATCCGCTCCGAAGCATTTTGCAGTTCCGAGAGATTTAAGATTCCTTCGCGCCGTAGTGCGACGAATGTCTAAAATCGTGAAATCGACCAAACAACCATAGATCCCTGTTCCCCGTTCCATTGCCGACGCTTTACTCTAATGGTTCGAATGCGTTCGTCGTGCTGGTTTTCGAGAATATCGCGAAAAATTCCAACCCGTCCGAAATATTTCGCAATTCCGACAGATTTAAGATTCCTTCGCACCGAAGTACGACGAATGTCTAAAATCGTCCAATCGACCAAACAACCATAGATCCCTATTCCCTGTTCCATTGCCTCCGCTTTACTCTAATGGATCGACTGCGGTCGTCGTGCTGGTTTTCCAAAAAATCGCGAAAAACACCATCCGCCCCGAAGCATTTCGCAGTTCCGACAGATTTAAGATTCCTTCGCACCGAAGTACGACGAAGGTCTAAAATCGTCCAATCGACCAAACAACCATACACCCCTGTTCCCCGTTCCATTGTCTCCGCTTTACTCTAATGCATCGACTGCGGTCGTCGTGCTGGTTTTCGAAAAAATCGCAAAAAACTCCATCCGCTCCGAAGCATTTCGCAGTTCCGAGAGATTTAAGATTCCTTCGCGCCGTAGTGCGACGAATGTCTAAAATCGTACAATCGACCAAACAACCATATATCCCTGTTCCTCGTTCCATTGCCGACGTTTTACTCTAATGGTTCGAATGCGTTCGTCGTGCTGGTTTTCGAGAATATCGCGAAAAATTCCAACCGCTCCGAAATATTTCGCAATTCCGACAGATTTAAGATTCCTTCGCACCGAAGTACGACGAATGTCTAAAATCGTCCAATCGACCAAACAACCAGACACCCCTTTTCCCCGTTCCATTGCCACCGCTTTACTCTAATGGATCGTCTGCGGTCGTCGTGCTGGTTTTCGAAAAAATCGCGAAAAACACCATTCGCTCCGAAGCATTTCGCAGTTCCGACAGATTTAAGATTCCTTCGCACCGTAGTGCGACGAATGTCTAAAATCGTCCAATCGACCAAACAACAAATCCCTGTTCCCCGTTCCATTGCCTACGCTTTACTCTAATGGATCGACTGCGGTCGTCGTGCTGGTTTTCGAAAAAAATCGCGAAAAACACCATTCGCGCCGAAATATTCCGCAGTTCCGACAGATTTAAGATTCCTTCGCACCGTAGTGCGACGAATGTTTAAAATCGAGCAATCGACCAAACAACCATAGATCCCTGTTCCCCGTTCCATTGCCTACGGTCTACTCTAAAGGATCGACTGCGGTCGTCGTGCTGGTTTTCGAAAAAATCGCGAAAAATACCATTCGCTTCGAAATATTTCGCACTTCCGACAAATTTAAGATTCCTCCGCACCGTAGTGCGAGGAATGTCTAAAATCGTCCAATCGACCAAACAACCATACACCCCTGTTCCCCGTTCCATTGCCTCCGCTTTACTCTAATGCATCGACTGCGGTCGTCGTGCTGGTTTTCGAAAAAATCGCAAAAAACTCCAGTCGCACCGAAATATTCCGCAGTTCCGACAGATTTAAGATTCCTTCGCATCGTAGTGTGACGAATGTCTAAAATCGTCCAACCGACCAAACAACCATAGATCCCTGTTCCTCGTTCCATTGCCGACGTTTTACTCTAATGTTCCGACCGCGGTTATCGTGCTGGTTTTCGAGAAAATCGCGAAAAACTCCAGTCGCACCGAAATATTCCGCAGTTCCGACAGATTTAAGATTCCTTCGCACCGTAGTGCGACGAATGTTTAAAATCGAGCAGTCGACCAAACAACCATAGATCCCTGTTCCCCGTTCCATTGCCTACGGTCTACTCTAAAGGATCGACTGCGGTCGTCGTGCTGGTTTTCGAAAAAATCGCGAAAAATACCATTCGCTTCGAAATATTTCGCACTTCCGACAAATTTAAGATTCCTCCGCACCGTAGTGCGAGGAATGTCTAAAATCGTCCAATCGACCAAACAACCATACACCCCTGTTCCCCGTTCCATTGCCTCCGCTTTACTCTAATGCATCGACTGCGGTCGTCGTGCTCGTTTTCGAAAAAATCGCAAAAAACTCCATCCGCTCCGAAGCATTTTGCAGTTCCGAGAGATTTAAGATTCCTTCGCGCCGTAGTGCGACGAATGTCTAAAATCGTGAAATCGACCAAACAACCATAGATCCCTGTTCCCCGTTCCATTGCCGACGCTTTACTCTAATGGTTCGAATGCGTTCGTCGTGCTGGTTTTCGAGAATATCGCGAAAAATTCCAACCCGTCCGAAATATTTCGCAATTCCGACAGATTTAAGATTCCTTCGCACCGAAGTACGACGAATGTCTAAAATCGTCCAATCGACCAAACAACCATAGATCCCTATTCCCTGTTCCATTGCCTCCGCTTTACTCTAATGGATCGACTGCGGTCGTCGTGCTGGTTTTCCAAAAAATCGCGAAAAACACCATCCGCCCCGAAGCATTTCGCAGTTCCGACAGATTTAAGATTCCTTCGCACCGAAGTACGACGAAGGTCTAAAATCGTCCAATCGACCAAACAACCATACACCCCTGTTCCCCGTTCCATTGTCTCCGCTTTACTCTAATGCATCGACTGCGGTCGTCGTGCTGGTTTTCGAAAAAATCGCAAAAAACTCCATCCGCTCCGAAGCATTTCGCAGTTCCGAGAGATTTAAGATTCCTTCGCGCCGTAGTGCGACGAATGTCTAAAATCGTACAATCGACCAAACAACCATATATCCCTGTTCCTCGTTCCATTGCCGACGTTTTACTCTAATGGTTCGAATGCGTTCGTCGTGCTGGTTTTCGAGAATATCGCGAAAAATTCCAACCGCTCCGAAATATTTCGCAATTCCGACAGATTTAAGATTCCTTCGCACCGAAGTACGACGAATGTCTAAAATCGTCCAATCGACCAAACAACCAGACACCCCTTTTCCCCGTTCCATTGCCACCGCTTTACTCTAATGGATCGTCTGCGGTCGTCGTGCTGGTTTTCGAAAAAATCGCGAAAAACACCATTCGCTCCGAAGCATTTCGCAGTTCCGACAGATTTAAGATTCCTTCGCACCGTAGTGCGACGAATGTCTAAAATCGTCCAATCGACCAAACAACAAATCCCTGTTCCCCGTTCCATTACCTACGCTTTACTCTAATGGATCGACTGCGGTCGTCGTGCTGGTTTTCGAAAAAAATCGCGAAAAACACCATTCGCGCCGAAATATTCCGCAGTTCCGACAGATTTAAGATTCCTTCGCACCGTAGTGCGACGAATGTTTAAAATCGAGCAATCGACCAAACAACCATAGATCCCTGTTCCCCGTTCCATTGCCTACGGTCTACTCTAAAGGATCGACTGCGGTCGTCGTGCTGGTTTTCGAAAAAATCGCGAAAAATACCATTCGCTTCGAAATATTTCGCACTTCCGACAAATTTAAGATTCCTCCGCACCGTAGTGCGAGGAATGTCTAAAATCGTCCAATCGACCAAACAACCATACACCCCTGTTCCCCGTTCCATTGCCTCCGCTTTACTCTAATGCATCGACTGCGGTCGTCGTGCTGGTTTTCGAAAAAATCGCAAAAAACACCATCCGCTCCGAAGCATTTCGCAGTTCCGACAGATTTAAGATTCCTTCGCGCCGTAGTGCGACGAATGTCTAAAATCGTGAAATCGACCAAACAACCATAGATCCCTGTTCCCCGTTCCATTGCCGACGTTTTACTCTAATTGGCCGACCGTGGTTATCGTGCTGGTTTTCGAGAAAATCGCGAAAAACTCCAGTCGCACCGAAATATTCCGCAGTTCCGACAGATTTAAGATTCCTTCGCACCGTAGTGCGACGAATGTTTAAAATCGAGCAGTCGACCAAACAACCATAGATCCCTGTTCCCCGTTCCATTGCCTACGGTCTACTCTAAAGGATCGACTGCGGTCGTCGTGCTGGTTTTCGAAAAAATCGCGAAAAATACCATTCGCTTCGAAATATTTCGCACTTCCGACAAATTTAAGATTCCTCCGCACCGTAGTGCGAGGAATGTCTAAAATCGTCCAATCGACCAAACAACCATACACCCCTGTTCCCCGTTCCATTGCCTCCGCTTTACTCTAATGCATCGACTGCGGTCGTCGTGCTGGTTTTCGAAAAAATCGCAAAAAACTCCATCCGCTCCGAAGCATTTTGCAGTTCCGAGAGATTTAAGATTCCTTCGCGCCGTAGTGCGACGAATGTCTAAAATCGTGAAATCGACCAAACAACCATAGATCCCTGTTCCCCGTTCCATTGCCGACGCTTTACTCTAATGGTTCGAATGCGTTCGTCGTGCTGGTTTTCGAGAATATCGCGAAAAATTCCAACCGCTCCGAAATATTTCGCAATTCCGACAGATTTAAGATTCCTTCGCACCGAAGTACGACGAATGTCTAAAATCGTCCAATCGACCAAACAACCATAGATCCCTATTCCCTGTTCCATTGCCTCCGCTTTACTCTAATGGATCGACTGCGGTCGTCGTGCTGGTTTTCCAAAAAATCGCGAAAAACACCATCCGCCCCGAAGCATTTCGCAGTTCCGACAGATTTAAGATTCCTTCGCACCGAAGTACGACGAAGGTCTAAAATCGTCCAATCGACCAAACAACCATACACCCCTGTTCCCCGTTCCATTGCCTCCGCTTTACTCTAATGCATCGACTGCGGTCGTCGTGCTGGTTTTCGAAAAAATCGCAAAAAACTCCATCCGCCCCGAAGCATTTCGCAGTTCCGAGAGATTTAAGATTCCTTCGCGCCGTAGTGCGACGAATGTCTAAAATCGTACAATCGACCAAACAACCATATATCCCTGTTCCTCGTTCCATTGCCGACGTTTTACTCTAATGGTTCGAATGCGTTCGTCGTGCTGGTTTTCGAGAATATCGCGAAAAATTCCAACCGCTCCGAAATATTTCGCAATTCCGACAGATTTAAGATTCCTTCGCACCGAAGTACGACGAATGTCTAAAATCGTCCAATCGACCAAACAACCATAGATCCCTATTCCCTGTTCCATTGCCTCCGCTTTACTCTAATGGATCGACTGCGGTCGTCGTGCTGGTTTTCCAAAAAATCGCGAAAAACACCATCCGCCCCGAAGCATTTCGCAGTTCCGACAGATTTAAGATTCCTTCGCGCCGTAGTGCGACGAATGTCTAAAATCGTACAATAGACCAAACAACCATATATCCCTGTTCCCCGTTCCATTGCCTCCGCTTTACTCTAATGCATCGACTGCGGTCGTCGTGCTGGTTTTCGAAAAAATCGCGAAAAACACCATCCGCTCCGAAGCATTTCGCAGTTCCGACAGATTTAAGATTCCTTCGCGCCGTAGTGCGACGAATGTCTAAAATCGAGAAATCGACCAAACAACCATAGATCCCTGTTCCCCGTTCCATTGCCGACGTTTTACTCTAATGGTTCGACTGCGTTCGTGGGTCTGGTTTTCGAGAATATCGCGAAAAATTCCAACCGCTCCGAAATATTTCGCAATTCCGACAGATTTAAGATTCCTTCGCATCGTAGTGCGACAAATATCTAAAATCGTCCAATCGACCAAACAACAATAGATCCCTGTTCCCCGTTCCATTGCCTACGCTTTACTCTAATGGATCGACTGCGGTCGTCGTGCTGGTTTTTCGAAAAAATCGCGAAAAACACCATTCGCTCCGAAGCATTTCGCAGTTCCGACAGATTTAAGATTCCTTCGCACCGTAGTGCGACGAATGTCTAAAATCGTCCAATCGACCAAACAACAAATCCCTGTTCTCCGTTCCATTGCCTACGCTTTACTCTAATGGATCGACTGCGGTCGTCGTGCTGGTTTTCGAAAAAAATCGCGAAAAACACCATTCGCGCCGAAATATTCCGCAGTTCCGACAGATTTAAGATTCCTTCGCACCGAAGTACGACGAAAGTCTAAAATCGTCCAATCGACCAAACAACAATAGATCCCTACTACCCGTTCCATAGCCTACGCTTTTCTCTAATGGATCGACTGCGGTCGTCGTGCTGGTTTTCGAAAAAATCGCGAAAAACACCATCCGCTCCGAAGCATTTCGCAGTTCCGACAGATTTAAGATTCCTTCGCGCCGTAGTGCGACGAATGTCTAAAATCGAGAAATCGACCAAACAACCATAGATCCCTGTTCCCCGTTCCATTGCCGACGTTTTACTCTAATGGTTCGACTGCGTTCGTGGGGCTGGTTTTCGAGAATATCGCGAAAAATTCCAACCGCTCCGAAATATTTCGCAATTCCGACAGATTTAAGATTCCTTCGCATCGTAGTGCGACAAATATCTAAAATCGTCCAATCGACCAAACAACCGTAGATCCCTGTTCCCCGTTCCATTGCCTACGCTTTACTCTAATGGATCGACTGCGGTCGTCGTGCTGGTTTTCGAAAAAATGGCGAAAAAATACCATTCGCTTCGAAATATTTCGCGGTTCCGACAGATTTAAGATTCCTTCGCACCGTAGTGCGACGAATGTCCAAAATCGTCCAATCGACCAAACAACCATACACCCCTGTTCCCCGTTCCATTGCCTACGCTTTACTCTAATGGTTCGACTGCGTTCGTCGTGCTGGTTTTCGAGAATATCGCGAAAAACTCCAACCGCTTCCAAATATTTCGCAGTTCCGACAGATTTAAGATTCCTTCGCACCGTAGTGCGACGAATGTCCAAAATCGTCCAATCGACCAAACAACCATACACCCCTGTTCCCCGTTCCATTGCCTACGCTTTACTCTAATGGTTCGACTGCGTTCGTCGTGCTGGTTTTCGAGAATATCGCGAAAAACTCCAACCGCTTCGAAATATTTCGTAGTTCCGACAGATTTAAGATTCCTTCGCGCCGTAGTGCGACGCGTGTCTAAAATCGTGCAATCGACCAAACAAATATAGATCCCGGTTCCCCGTTCCATTGCCGACGTTTTACTCTAATGGTTCGACTGCGTTCGTCGTGCTGGTTTTCGAGAATATCGCGAAAAACTCCAACCGCTTTGAAATATTTCGCAGTTCCGACAGATTTAAGATTCCTTCGCACCGTAGTGCGACGCATGTCTAAAATCGTCCAATCGACCAAACAACCATTGATCCCTGTTCCCAGTTCCATTGCCTACGATTTACTCTAATGGTTTGACCGCGGTGGTCGTGGTGGTTTTCGAAGAAATCGCGAAAAATGCAATCCTTCCCAAATATTTCAATGTCCCGAAAGATTTAAGATTCCTTCGCACCGTAGTGCGACGGATGTCTAAAATCATCCAATCGACCAAACAACCAGACACCCCTGTTCCCCGTTCCATTGCCTCCGCTTTACTCTAATGGATCGACTGCGGTCGTCGTGCTGGTTTTCGAAAAAATCGCAAAAAACACCATCCGCTCCGAAGCATTTCGCAGTTCCGACAGATTTAAGATTCCTTCGCGCCGTAGTGCGACGAATGTCTAAAATCGAGAAATCGACCAAACAACCATAGATCCGTGCTCCCCGTTCCATTGCCGACGTTTTACTCTAATGGTTCGACTGCGTTCGTGGGGCTGCTTTTCGAGAATATCGCGAAAAATTCCAACCGCTTCGAAATATTTCGCGGTTCCGACAGTTTTAAGATTCCTTCGCACCGTAGTGCGACGAATGTTTAAAATCGAGCAATCGACCAAACAACCATAGAACCCTGTTCCCCGTTCCATGGCCTCCGTTTTACTCTAATGGATCGAATGCGTCCGTCGTGCTGGTTTTCGAGAATATCGCGAAAAACACCATTCGCTCCGAAGTATTTGGCAGTTACGACAGATTTAAGATTCCTTCGCGCCGAAGTACGACGAATGTCTAAAATCGTCCAATCGACCAAACAACAATAGATCCCTACTCCCCGTTCCATTGCCTACGCTTTACTCTAATGGATCGACTGCGGTCGTCGTGCTGGTGTTCAAAAAATCGCGAAAAACACCATCCGCTCCGAAGCATTTCGCAGTTCCGACAGATTTAAGATTCCTTCGCGCCGTAGTGCGACGAATGTCTAAAATTGTGAAATCGACCAAACAACCATAGATCCCTGTTCCCCGTTCCATTGCCGACGCTTTACTCTAATGGTTCGAATGCGTTCGTCGTGCTGGTTTTCGAGAATATCGTGAAAAATTCCAACCGCTTCGAAATATTTCGCTCTTCCGACAAATTTAAGATTCCTCCGCACCGTAGTGCGAGGAATGTCTAAAATCGTCCAATCGACCAAACAACCATACACCCCTGTTCCCCGTTCCATTGCCTCCGCTTTACTCTAATGCATCGACTGCGGTCGTCGTGCTGGTTTTCGAAAAAATCGCAAAAAACACCATCCGCTCCGAAGCATTTCGCAGTTCCGACATATTTAAGATTCCTTCGCGCCGTAGTGCGACGAATGTCTAAAATCGTGAAATCGACCAAACAACCATAGATCCCTGTTCCCCGTTCCATTGCCGACGTTTTACTCTAATTGGCCGACCGTGGTTATCGTGCTGGTTTTCGAGAAAATCGCGAAAAACTCCAGTCGCACCGAAATATTCCGCAGTTCCGACAGATTTAAGATTCCTTCGCACCGTAGTGCGACGAATGTTTAAAATCGAGCAGTTGACCAAACAACCATAGATCCCTGTTCCCCGTTCCATTGCCTACGGTCTACTCTAAAGGATCGACTGCGGTCGTCGTGCTGGTTTTCGAAAAAATCGCGAAAAATACCATTCGCTTCGAAATATTTCGCACTTCCGACAAATTTAAGATTCCTCCGCACCGTAGTGCGAGGAATGTCTAAAATCGTCCAATCGACCAAACAACCATACACCCCTGTTCCCCGTTTCATTGCCTCCGCTTTACTCTAATGTATCGACTGCGGTCGTCGTGCTGGTTTTCGAAAAAATCGCAAAAAACACCATCCGCTCCGAAGCATTTCGCTGTTCCGACAGATTTGAGATTCCTTCGCGCCGTAGTGTGACGAATGTCTAAAATCCTCCAATCGACCAAACAACCATAGATCGCTATTCCCCGTTCCATTGCCTACGGTCTACTCTAAAGGATCGACTGCGGTCGTCGTGCTGGTTTTCGAAAAAATCGCGAAAAATACCATTCGCTTCGAAATATTTCGCACTTCCGACAAATTTAAGATTCCTCCGCACCGTAGTGCGAGGAATGTCTAAAATCGTCCAATCGACCAAACAACCATACACCCCTGTTCCCCGTTCCATTGCCTCCGCTTTACTCTAATGCATCGACTGCGGTCGTCGTGCTGGTTTTCGAAAAAATCGCAAAAAACACCATCCGCTCCGAAGCATTTCGCAGTTCCGACAGATTTAAGATTCCTTCGCGCCGTAGTGCGACGAATGTCTAAAATCGTGAAATCGACCAAACAACCATAGATCCCTGTTCCCCGTTCCATTGCCGACGTTTTACTCTAATTGGCCGACCGTGGTTATCGTGCTGGTTTTCGAGAAAATCGCGAAAAACTCCAGTCGCACCGAAATATTCCGCAGTTCCGACAGATTTAAGATTCCTTCGCACCGTAGTGCGACGAATGTTTAAAATCGAGCAGTCGACCAAACAACCATAGATCCCAGTTCCCCGTTCCATTGCCTACGGTCTACTCTAAAGGATCGACTGCGGTCGTCGTGCTGGTTTTCGAAAAAATCGCGAAAAATACCATTCGCTTCGAAATATTTCGCACTTCCGACAAATTTAAGATTCCTCCGCACCGTAGTGCGAGGAATGTCTAAAATCGTCCAATCGACCAAACAACCATACACCCCTGTTGCCCGTTCCATTGCCTCCGCTTTACTCTAATGCATCGACTGCGGTCGTCGTGCTGGTTTTCGAAAAAATCGCAAAAAACTCCATCCGCTCCGAAGCATTTTGCAGTTCCGAGAGATTTAAGATTCCTTCGCGCCGTAGTGCGACGAATGTCTAAAATCGTACAATCGACCAAACAACCATATATCCCTGTTCCTCGTTCCATTGCCGACGTTTTACTCTAATGGTTCGAATGCGTTCGTCGTGCTGGTTTTCGAGAATATCGCGAAAAATTCCAACCGCTCCGAAATATTTCGCAATTCCGACAGATTTAAGATTCCTTCGCACCGAAGTACGACGAATGTCTAAAATCGTCCAATCGACCAAACAACCAGACACCCCTTTTCCCCGTTCCATTGCCACCGCTTTACTCTAATGGATCGTCTGCGGTCGTCGTGCTGGTTTTCGAAAAAATCGCGAAAAACACCATTCGCTCCGAAGCATTTCGCAGTTCCGACAGATTTAAGATTCCTTCGCACCGTAGTGCGACGAATGTCTAAAATCGTCCAATCGACCAAACAACAAATCCCTGTTCCCCGTTCCATTGCCTACGCTTTACTCTAATGGATCGACTGCGGTCGTCGTGCTGGTTTTCGAAAAAAATCGCGAAAAACACCATTCGCGCCGAAATATTCCGCAGTTCCGACAGATTTAAGATTCCTTCGCACCGTAGTGCGACGAATGTTTAAAATCGAGCAATCGACCAAACAACCATAGATCCCTGTTCCCCGTTCCATTGCCTACGGTCTACTCTAAAGGATCGACTGCGGTCGTCGTGCTGGTTTTCGAAAAAATGGCGAAAAAATACCATTCGCTTCGAAATATTTTGCGGTTCCGACAGATTTAAGATTCCTTCGCACCGTAGTGCGAAGAATGTCTAAAATCGTCCAATCGACCAAACAACCATACACCCCTGTTCCCCGTTCCATTGCCTCCGCTTTACTCTAATGCATCGACTGCGGTCGTCGTGCTGGTTTTCGAAAAAATCGCAAAAAACACCATCCGCTCCGAAGCATTTCGCAGTTCCGACAGATTTAAGATTCCTTCGCGCCGTAGTGCGACGAATGTCTAAAATCGTGAAATCGACCAAACAACCATAGATCCCTGTTCCCCGTTCCATTGCCGACGTTTTACTCTAATTGGCCGACCGTGGTTATCGTGCTGGTTTTCGAGAAAATCGCGAAAAACTCCAGTCGCACCGAAATATTCCGCAGTTCCGACAGATTTAAGATTCCTTTGCACCGTAGTGCGACGAATGTTTAAAATCGAGCAGTCGACCAAACAACCATAGATCCCTGTTCCCCGTTCCATTGCCTACGGTCTACTCTAAAGGATCGACTGCGGTCGTCGTGCTGGTTTTCGAAAAAATCGCGAGAAATACCATTCACTTCGAAATATTTCGCACTTCCGACAAATTTAAGATTCCTCCGCACCGTAGTGCGAGGAATGTCTAAAATCGTCCAATCGACCAAACAACCATACACCCCTGTTCCCCGTTCCATTGCCTCCGCTTTACTCTAATGCATCGACTGCGGTCGTCGTGCTGGTTTTCGAAAAAATCGCAAAAAACACCATCCGCTCCGAAGCATTTCGCAGTTCCGACAGATTTAAGATTCCTTCGCGCCGTAGTGCGACGAATGTCTAAAATCGTGAAATCGACCAAACAACCATAGATCCCTGTTCCCCGTTCCATTGCCGACGTTTTACTCTAATTGGCCGACCGTGGTTATCGTGCTGGTTTTCGAGAAAATCGCGAAAAACTCCAGTCGCACCGAAATATTCCGCAGTTCCGACAGATTTAAGATTCCTTCGCACCGAAGTACGACGAAGGTCTAAAATCGTCCAATCGACCAAACAACCATACACCCCTGTTCCCCGTTCCATTGCCTCCGCTTTACTCTAATGCATCGACTGCGGTCGTCGTGCTGGTTTTCGAAAAAATCGCAAAAAACTCCATCCGCTCCGAAGCATTTCGCAGTTCCGAGAGATTTAAGATTCCTTCGCGCCGTAGTGCGACGAATGTCTAAAATCGTGAAATCGACCAAACAACCATAGATCCCTGTTCCCCGTTCCATTGCCGACGCTTTACTCTAATGGTTCGAATGCGTTCGTCGTGCTGGTTTTCGAGAATATCGCGAAAAATTCCAACCGCTCCGAAATATTTCGCAATTCCGACAGATTTAAGATTCCTTCGCACCGAAGTACGACGAATGTCTAAAATCGTCCAATCGACCAAACAACCATAGATCCCTATTCCCTGTTCCATTGCCTCCGCTTTACTCTAATGGATCGACTGCGGTCGTCGTGCTGGTTTTCCAAAAAATCGCAAAAAACACCATCCGCCCCGAAGCATTTCGCAGTTCCGACAGATTTAAGATTCCTTCGCACCGAAGTACGACGAAGGTCTAAAATCGTCCAATCGACCAAACAACCATACACCCCTGTTCCCCGTTCCATTGCCTCCGCTTTACTCTAATGCATCGACTGCGGTCGTCGTGCTGGTTTTCGAAAAAATCGCAAAAAACTCCATCCGCTCCGAAGCATTTCGCAGTTCCGAGAGATTTAAGATTCCTTCGCGCCGTAGTGCGACGAATGTCTAAAATCGTACAATCGACCAAACAACCATATATCCCTGTTCCTCGTTCCATTGCCGACGTTTTACTCTAATGGTTCGAATGCGTTCGTCGTGCTGGTTTTCGAGAATATCGCGAAAAATTCCAACCGCTCCGAAATATTTCGCAATTCCGACAGATTTAAGATTCCTTCGCACCGAAGTACGACGAATGTCTAAAATCGTCCAATCGACCAAACAACCAGACACCCCTTTTCCCCGTTCCATTGCCACCGCTTTACTCTAATGGATCGTCTGCGGTCGTCGTGCTGGTTTTCGAAAAAATCGCGAAAAACACCATTCGCTCCGAAGCATTTCGCAGTTCCGACAGATTTAAGATTCCTTCGCACCGTAGTGCGACGAATGTCTAAAATCGTCCAATCGACCAAACAACAAATCCCTGTTCCCCGTTCCATTGCCTACGCTTTACTCTAATGGATCGACTGCGGTCGTCGTGCTGGTTTTCGAAAAAAATCGCGAAAAACACCATTCGCGCCGAAATATTCCGCAGTTCCGACAGATTTAAGATTCCTTCGCACCGTAGTGCGACGAATGTTTAAAATCGAGCAATCGACCAAACAACCATAGATCCCTGTTCCCCGTTCCATTGCCTACGGTCTACTCTAAAGGATCGACTGCGGTCGTCGTGCTGGTTTTCGAAAAAATGGCGAAAAAATACCATTCGCTTCGAAATATTTTGCGGTTCCGACAGATTTAAGATTCCTTCGCACCGTAGTGCGAAGAATGTCTAAAATCGTCCAATCGACCAAACAACAATAGATCCCTGTTCCCCGTTCCATTGCCTACGCTTTACTCTAATGGATCGACTGCGGTCGTCGTGCTGGTGTTCGAAAAAATCGCGAAAAACACCATTCGCGCCGAAATATTCCGCAGTTCCGACAGCTTTAAGATTCCTTCGCACCGAAGTACGACGAAAGTCTAAAATCGTCCAATCGACCAAACAACAATAGATCCCTAATACCCGTTCCATAGCCTACGCTTTACTCTAATGGATCGACTGCGGTCGTCGTGCTGGTTTTCGAAAAAATCGCGAAAAACACCATCCGCTCCGAAGCACTTCGCAGTTCCGACAGATTTAAGATTCCTTCGCGCCGTAGTGCGACGAATGTCTAAAATCGAGAAATCGACCAAACAACCATAGATCCCTGTTCCCCGTTCCATTGCCGACGTTTTACTCTAATGGTGCGACTGCGTTCGTGGGGCTGGTTTTCGAGAATATCGCGAAAAATTCCAACCGCTCCGAAATATTTTGCAATTCCGACAGATTTAAGATTCCTTCGCATCGTAGTGCGACAAATATCTAAAATCGTCCAATCGACCAAACAACCGTAGATCCCTGTTCCCCGTTCCATTGCCTACGCTTTACTCTAATGGATCGACTGCGGTCGTCGTGCTGGTTTTCGAAAAAATGGCGAAAAAATACCATTCGCTTCGAAATATTTCGCGGTTCCGACAGATTTAAGATTCCTTCGCACCGTAGTGCGACGAATGTCTAAAATCGTCCAATCGACCAAACAACAATAGATCCCTACTCCCCGTTCCATTGCCGACGTTTTACTCTAATGGTTCGACTGCGTTCGTCGTGCTGGTTTTCGAGAATATCGCGAAAAACTCCAACCGCTTCCAAATATTTCGCAGTTCCGACAGATTTAAGATTCCTTCGCACCGTAGTGCGACGAATGTCGAAAATCGTCCAATCGACCAAACAACCATACACCCCTGTTCCCCGTTCCATTGCCTACGCTTTACTCTAATGGTTCGACTGCGTTCGTCGTGCTGGTTTTCGAGAATATCGCGAAAAACTCCAACCGCTTCGAAATATTTCGCAGTTCCGACAGATTTAAGATTCCTTCGCACCGTAGTGCGACGAATGTCTAAAATCGTCCACTCGACCGAACAACCGTAGATCCCTGTTCCCCGTTCCATTGCCTACGCTTTACTCTAATGGATCGACTGCGGTCGTCGTGCTGGTTTTCGAAAAAATGGCGAAAAAATACAATTCGCTTCGAAATATTTCGCGGTTCCGACAGATTTAAGATTCCTTCGCACCGTAGTGCGACGAATGTCTAAAATCGTCCAATCGACCAAACAACAATAGATCCCTACTCCCCGTTCCATTGCCGACGTTTTACTCTAATGGTTCGACTGCGTTCGTCGTGCTGGTTTTCGAGAATATCGCGAAAAACTCCAACCGCTTCGAAATATTTCGGAGTTCCGACAGATTTAAGATTCCTTCGCACCGTAGTGCGACGAATGTCTAAAATCGTCCAATCGACCAAACAACCATTGATCCCTGTTCCCAGTTCCATTGCCTACGATTTACTCTAATGGTTTGACCGCGGTGGTCGTGGTGGTTTTCGAAGAAATCGCGAAAAATGCAATCCTTCCCAAATATTTCAATGTCCCGAAAGATTTAAGATTCCTTCGCACCGTAGTGCGACGGATGTCTAAAATCATCCAATCGATCAAACAACCAGACACCCCTGTTCCCCGTTCCATTGCCTCCGCTTTACTCTAATGGATCGACTGCGGTCGTCGTGCTGGTTTTCGAAAAAATCGCAAAAAACACCATCCGCTCCGAAGCATTTCGCAGTTCCGACAGATTTAAGATTCCTTCGCGCCGTAGTGCGACGAATGTCTAAAATCGAGAAATCGACCAAACAAACATAGATCCCTGCTCCCCGTTCCATTGCCGACGTTTTACTCTAATGGTTCGACTGCGTTCGTGGGGCTGCTTTTCGAGAATATCGCGAAAAATTCCAACCGCTTCGAAATATTTCGCGGTTCCGACAGTTTTAAGATTCCTTCGCACCGTAGTGCGACGAATGTTTAAAATCGAGCAATCGACCAAACAACCATAGAACCCTGTTCCCCGTTCCATGGCCTCCGTTTTACTCTAATGGATCGAATGCGTCCGTCGTGCTGGTTTTCGAGAATATCGCGAAAAACACCATTCGCTCCGAAGTATTTCGCAGTTACGACAGATTTAAGATTCCTTCGCGCCGTAGTGCGACGCGTGTCTAAAATCGTGCAATCGACCAAACAACCATATCCCTGTTCCCAGTTCCATTGCCTACGCTTTACACCAATGGATCGACTGCGGTCGTCGTGCTGGTGTCCGAAAAAATCGCGAAAAACACCATTCGCGCCGAAATATTCCGCAGTTCCGACAGATTTAAGATTCCTTCGCACCGAAGTACGACGAATGTCTAAAATCGTCCAATCGACCAAACAACAATAGATCCCTACTCCCCGTTCCATTGCCTACGCTTTACTCTAATGGATCGACTGCGGTCGTCGTGCTGGTTTTCGAAAAAATCGCGAAAAACACCATCCGCTCCGAAGCATTTCGCAGTTCCGAGAGATTTAAGATTCCTTCGCGCCGTAGTGCGACGAATGTCTAAAATCGAGAAATCGACCAAACAGCAATAGATCCCTACTCCCCGTTCCATTGCCTACGCTTTACTCTAATGGATCGACTGCGGTCGCCGTGCTGGTTTTCGAAAAAATCGCGAAAAATACCATTCGCTCCGAAGCATTTCGCAGTTCCGACAGATTTAAGATTCCTTCGCGCCGTAGTGCGACGAATGTCTAAAATCGAGAAATCGACCAAACAACCATAGATCCCTGTTCCCCGTTCCATTGCCGACGTTTTACTTTAATGGTTCGACTGCGTTCGTGGGGCTGGTTTTCGTGAATATCGCGAAAAATTCCAACCGCTCCGAAATATTTCGCAATTCCGACAGATTTAAGATTCCTTTGCACCGTAGTGCGACGAATGTCTAAAATCGTCCACTCGACCAAACAACCATAGATCCCTGTTCCCCGTTCCATTGCCAACGCTTTACTCTAATGGATCGACTGCAGCCGTCGTGCTGGTTTTCGAAAAAATGGCGAAAAAATACGATTCGCTTCGAAATATTTCGCGGTTCCGACAGTTTTAAGATTCCTTCGCACCGTAGTGCGACGAATGTTTAAAATCGAGCAATCGACCAAACAACCATAGATCCCTGTTTCCCGTTCCGTTGCTTACGCTTTACTCTAATGGATCGACTGCGGTCGTCGTGCTGGTGTTCAAAAAATCGCGAAAAACACCATCCGCTCCGAAGCATTTCGCAGTTCCGACAGATTTAAGATTCCTTCGCGCCGTAGTGCGACGAATGTCTAAAATCGAGAAATCGACCAAACAACCATAGATCCCTGTTCCCCGTTCCATTTCCGACGTTTTACTTTAATGGTTCGACTGCGTTCGTGGGGCTGGTTTTCGTGAATATCGCGAAAAATTCCAACCGCTCCGAAATATTTCGTATTTCCGACAGATTTAAGATTCCTTCGCATCGTAGTGCGACGAATGTCTAAAATCGTCCAACCGACCAAACAACGATAGATCCCTGTTCCTCGTTCCATTGCCGACGTTTTACTCTAATGGTTCGACCGCGGTTGTCGTGCTGGTTTTCGAGAAAATCGCGAAAAACTCCAGTCGCACCGAAATATTCCGCAGTTCCGACAGATTTAAGATTCCTTCGCACCGAAGTACGACGAAGGTCTAAAATCGTCCAATCGACCAAACAACCATACACCCCTGTTCCCCGTTCCATTGCCTACGCTTTACTCTAATGCATCGACTGCGGTCGTCGTGCTGGTTTTCGAAAAAATCGCAAAAAACTCCATCCGCTCCGAAGCATTTCGCAGTTCCGAGAGATTTAAGATTCCTTCGCGCCGTAGTGCGACGAATGTCTAAAATCGTGAAATCGACCAAACAACCATAGATCCCTGTTCCCCGTTCCATTGCCGACGCTTTACTCTAATGGTTCGAATGCGTTCGTCGTGCTGGTTTTCGAGAATATCGCGAAAAATTCCAACCGCTCCGAAATATTTCGCAATTCCGACAGATTTAAGATTCCTTCGCACCGAAGTACGACGAATGTCTAAAATCGTCCAATCGACCAAACAACCATAGATCCCTATTCCCTGATCCATTGCCTCCGCTTTACTCTAATGGATCGACTGCGGTCGTCGTGCTGGTTTTCCAAAAAATCGCAAAAAACACCATCCGCCCCGAAGCATTTCGCAGTTCCGACAGATTTAAGATTCCTTCGCACCGAAGTACGACGAAGGTCTAAAATCGTCCAATCGACCAAACAACCATACACCCCTGTTCCCCGTTCCATTGCCTCCGCTTTACTCTAATGCATCGACTGCGGTCGTCGTGCTGGTTTTCGAAAAAATCGCAAAAAACTCCATCCGCTCCGAAGCATTTCGCAGTTCCGAGAGATTTAAGATTCCTTCGCGCCGTAGTGCGACGAATGTCTAAAATCGTACAATCGACCAAACAACCATATATCCCTGTTCCTCGTTCCATTGCCGACGTTTTACTCTAATGGTTCGAATGCGTTCGTCGTGCTGGTTTTCGAGAATATCGCGAAAAATTCCAACCGCTCCGAAATATTTCGCAATTCCGACAGATTTAAGATTCCTTCGCACCGAAGTACGACGAATGTCTAAAATCGTCCAATCGACCAAACAACCAGACACCCCTTTTCCCCGTTCCATTGCCACCGCTTTACTCTAATGGATCGTCTGCGGTCGTCGTGCTGGTTTTCGAAAAAATCGCGAAAAACACCATTCGCTCCGAAGCATTTCGCAGTTCCGACAGATTTAAGATTCCTTCGCACCGTAGTGCGACGAATGTCTAAAATCGTCCAATCGACCAAACAACAAATCCCTGTTCCCCGTTCCATTGCCTACGCTTTACTCTAATGGATCGACTGCGGTCGTCGTGCTGGTTTTCGAAAAAAATCGCGAAAAACACCATTCGCGCCGAAATATTCCGCAGTTCCGACAGATTTAAGATTCCTTCGCACCGTAGTGCGACGAATGTTTAAAATCGAGCAATCGACCAAACAACCATAGATCCCTGTTCCCCGTTCCATTGCCTACGGTCTACTCTAAAGGATCGACTGCGGTCGTCGTGCTGGTTTTCGAAAAAATGGCGAAAAAATACCATTCGCTTCGAAATATTTTGCGGTTCCGACAGATTTAAGATTCCTTCGCACCGTAGTGCGAAGAATGTCTAAAATCGTCCAATCGACCAAACAACAATAGATCCCTGTTCCCCGTTCCATTGCCTACGCTTTACTCTAATGGATCGACTGCGGTCGTCGTGCTGGTGTTCGAAAAAATCGCGAAAAACACCATTCGCGCCGAAATATTCCGCAGTTCCGACAGCTTTAAGATTCCTTCGCACCGAAGTACGACGAAAGTCTAAAATCGTCCAATCGACCAAACAACAATAGATCCCTAATACCCGTTCCATAGCCTACGCTTTACTCTAATGGATCGACTGCGGTCGTCGTGCTGGTTTTCGAAAAAATCGCGAAAAACACCATCCGCTCCGAAGCACTTCGCAGTTCCGACAGATTTAAGATTCCTTCGCGCCGTAGTGCGACGAATGTCTAAAATCGAGAAATCGACCAAACAACCATAGATCCCTGTTCCCCGTTCCATTGCCGACGTTTTACTCTAATGGTGCGACTGCGTTCGTGGGGCTGGTTTTCGAGAATATCGCGAAAAATTCCAACCGCTCCGAAATATTTTGCAATTCCGACAGATTTAAGATTCCTTCGCATCGTAGTGCGACAAATATCTAAAATCGTCCAATCGACCAAACAACCGTAGATCCCTGTTCCCCGTTCCATTGCCTACGCTTTACTCTAATGGATCGACTGCGGTCGTCGTGCTGGTTTTCGAAAAAATGGCGAAAAAATACCATTCGCTTCGAAATATTTCGCGGTTCCGACAGATTTAAGATTCCTTCGCACCGTAGTGCGACGAATGTCTAAAATCGTCCAATCGACCAAACAACAATAGATCCCTACTCCCCGTTCCATTGCCGACGTTTTACTCTAATGGTTCGACTGCGTTCGTCGTGCTGGTTTTCGAGAATATCGCGAAAAACTCCAACCGCTTCCAAATATTTCGCAGTTCCGACAGATTTAAGATTCCTTCGCACCGTAGTGCGACGAATGTCGAAAATCGTCCAATCGACCAAACAACCATACACCCCTGTTCCCCGTTCCATTGCCTACGCTTTACTCTAATGGTTCGACTGCGTTCGTCGTGCTGGTTTTCGAGAATATCGCGAAAAACTCCAACCGCTTCGAAATATTTCGCAGTTCCGACAGATTTAAGATTCCTTCGCACCGTAGTGCGACGAATGTCTAAAATCGTCCACTCGACCGAACAACCGTAGATCCCTGTTCCCCGTTCCATTGCCTACGCTTTACTCTAATGGATCGACTGCGGTCGTCGTGCTGGTTTTCGAAAAAATGGCGAAAAAATACAATTCGCTTCGAAATATTTCGCGGTTCCGACAGATTTAAGATTCCTTCGCACCGTAGTGCGACGAATGTCTAAAATCGTCCAATCGACCAAACAACAATAGATCCCTACTCCCCGTTCCATTGCCGACGTTTTACTCTAATGGTTCGACTGCGTTCGTCGTGCTGGTTTTCGAGAATATCGCGAAAAACTCCAACCGCTTCGAAATATTTCGCAGTTCCGACAGATTTAAGATTCCTTCGCACCGTAGTGCGACGAATGTCTAAAATCGTCCAATCGACCAAACAACCATTGATCCCTGTTCCCAGTTCCATTGCCTACGATTTACTCTAATGGTTTGACCGCGGTGGTCGTGGTGGTTTTCGAAGAAATCGCGAAAAATGCAATCCTTCCCAAATATTTCAATGTCCCGAAAGATTTAAGATTCCTTCGCACCGTAGTGCGACGGATGTCTAAAATCATCCAATCGATCAAACAACCAGACACCCCTGTTCCCCGTTCCATTGCCTCCGCTTTACTCTAATGGATCGACTGCGGTCGTCGTGCTGGTTTTCGAAAAAATCGCAAAAAACACCATCCGCTCCGAAGCATTTCGCAGTTCCGACAGATTTAAGATTCCTTCGCGCCGTAGTGCGACGAATGTCTAAAATCGAGAAATCGACCAAACAAACATAGATCCCTGCTCCCCGTTCCATTGCCGACGTTTTACTCTAATGGTTCGACTGCGTTCGTGGGGCTGCTTTTCGAGAATATCGCGAAAAATTCCAACCGCTTCGAAATATTTCGCGGTTCCGACAGTTTTAAGATTCCTTCGCACCGTAGTGCGACGAATGTTTAAAATCGAGCAATCGACCAAACAACCATAGAACCCTGTTCCCCGTTCCATGGCCTCCGTTTTACTCTAATGGATCGAATGCGTCCGTCGTGCTGGTTTTCGAGAATATCGCGAAAAACACCATTCGCTCCGAAGTATTTCGCAGTTACGACAGATTTAAGATTCCTTCGCGCCGTAGTGCGACGCGTGTCTAAAATCGTGCAATCGACCAAACAACCATATCCCTGTTCCCAGTTCCATTGCCTACGCTTTACACCAATGGATCGACTGCGGTCGTCGTGCTGGTGTCCGAAAAAATCGCGAAAAACACCATTCGCGCCGAAATATTCCGCAGTTCCGACAGATTTAAGATTCCTTCGCACCGAAGTACGACGAATGTCTAAAATCGTCCAATCGACCAAACAACAATAGATCCCTACTCCCCGTTCCATTGCCTACGCTTTACTCTAATGGATCGACTGCGGTCGTCGTGCTGGTTTTCGAAAAAATCGCGAAAAACACCATCCGCTCCGAAGCATTTCGCAGTTCCGAGAGATTTAAGATTCCTTCGCGCCGTAGTGCGACGAATGTCTAAAATCGAGAAATCGACCAAACAGCAATAGATCCCTACTCCCCGTTCCATTGCCTACGCTTTACTCTAATGGATCGACTGCGGTCGCCGTGCTGGTTTTCGAAAAAATCGCGAAAAATACCATTCGCTCCGAAGCATTTCGCAGTTCCGACAGATTTAAGATTCCTTCGCGCCGTAGTGCGACGAATGTCTAAAATCGAGAAATCGACCAAACAACCATAGATCCCTGTTCCCCGTTCCATTGCCGACGTTTTACTTTAATGGTTCGACTGCGTTCGTGGGGCTGGTTTTCGTGAATATCGCGAAAAATTCCAACCGCTCCGAAATATTTCGCAATTCCGACAGATTTAAGATTCCTTCGCACCGTAGTGCGACGAATGTCTAAAATCGTCCAATCGACCAAACAACAATAGATCCCTACTCCCCGTTCCATTGCCGACGTTTTACTCTAATGGTTCGACTGCGTTCGTCGTGCTGGTTTTCGAGAATATCGCGAAAAACTCCAACCGCTTCCAAATATTTCGCAGTTCCGACAGATTTAAGATTCCTTCGCACCGTAGTGCGACGAATGTCGAAAATCGTCCAATCGACCAAACAACCATACACCCCTGTTCCCCGTTCCATTGCCTACGCTTTACTCTAATGGTTCGACTGCGTTCGTCGTGCTGGTTTTCGAGAATATCGCGAAAAACTCCAACCGCTTCGAAATATTTCGCAGTTCCGACAGATTTAAGATTCCTTCGCACCGTAGTGCGACGAATGTCTAAAATCGTCCACTCGACCGAACAACCGTAGATCCCTGTTCCCCGTTCCATTGCCTACGCTTTACTCTAATGGATCGACTGCGGTCGTCGTGCTGGTTTTCGAAAAAATGGCGAAAAAATACAATTCGCTTCGAAATATTTCGCGGTTCCGACAGATTTAAGATTCCTTCGCACCGTAGTGCGACGAATGTCTAAAATCGTCCAATCGACCAAACAACAATAGATCCCTACTCCCCGTTCCATTGCCGACGTTTTACTCTAATGGTTCGACTGCGTTCGTCGTGCTGGTTTTCGAGAATATCGCGAAAAACTCCAACCGCTTCGAAATATTTCGCAGTTCCGACAGATTTAAGATTCCTTCGCACCGTAGTGCGACGAATGTCTAAAATCGTCCAATCGACCAAACAACCATTGATCCCTGTTCCCAGTTCCATTGCCTACGATTTACTCTAATGGTTTGACCGCGGTGGTCGTGGTGGTTTTCGAAGAAATCGCGAAAAATGCAATCCTTCCCAAATATTTCAATGTCCCGAAAGATTTAAGATTCCTTCGCACCGTAGTGCGACGGATGTCTAAAATCATCCAATCGATCAAACAACCAGACACCCCTGTTCCCCGTTCCATTGCCTCCGCTTTACTCTAATGGATCGACTGCGGTCGTCGTGCTGGTTTTCGAAAAAATCGCAAAAAACACCATCCGCTCCGAAGCATTTCGCAGTTCCGACAGATTTAAGATTCCTTCGCGCCGTAGTGCGACGAATGTCTAAAATCGAGAAATCGACCAAACAAACATAGATCCCTGCTCCCCGTTCCATTGCCGACGTTTTACTCTAATGGTTCGACTGCGTTCGTGGGGCTGCTTTTCGAGAATATCGCGAAAAATTCCAACCGCTTCGAAATATTTCGCGGTTCCGACAGTTTTAAGATTCCTTCGCACCGTAGTGCGACGAATGTTTAAAATCGAGCAATCGACCAAACAACCATAGAACCCTGTTCCCCGTTCCATGGCCTCCGTTTTACTCTAATGGATCGAATGCGTCCGTCGTGCTGGTTTTCGAGAATATCGCGAAAAACACCATTCGCTCCGAAGTATTTCGCAGTTACGACAGATTTAAGATTCCTTCGCGCCGTAGTGCGACGCGTGTCTAAAATCGTGCAATCGACCAAACAACCATATCCCTGTTCCCAGTTCCATTGCCTACGCTTTACACCAATGGATCGACTGCGGTCGTCGTGCTGGTGTCCGAAAAAATCGCGAAAAACACCATTCGCGCCGAAATATTCCGCAGTTCCGACAGATTTAAGATTCCTTCGCACCGAAGTACGACGAATGTCTAAAATCGTCCAATCGACCAAACAACAATAGATCCCTACTCCCCGTTCCATTGCCTACGCTTTACTCTAATGGATCGACTGCGGTCGTCGTGCTGGTTTTCGAAAAAATCGCGAAAAACACCATCCGCTCCGAAGCATTTCGCAGTTCCGAGAGATTTAAGATTCCTTCGCGCCGTAGTGCGACGAATGTCTAAAATCGAGAAATCGACCAAACAGCAATAGATCCCTACTCCCCGTTCCATTGCCTACGCTTTACTCTAATGGATCGACTGCGGTCGCCGTGCTGGTTTTCGAAAAAATCGCGAAAAATACCATTCGCTCCGAAGCATTTCGCAGTTCCGACAGATTTAAGATTCCTTCGCGCCGTAGTGCGACGAATGTCTAAAATCGAGAAATCGACCAAACAACCATAGATCCCTGTTCCCCGTTCCATTGCCGACGTTTTACTTTAATGGTTCGACTGCGTTCGTGGGGCTGGTTTTCGTGAATATCGCGAAAAATTCCAACCGCTCCGAAATATTTCGCAATTCCGACAGATTTAAGATTCCTTTGCACCGTAGTGCGACGAATGTCTAAAATCGTCCACTCGACCAAACAACCATAGATCCCTGTTCCCCGTTCCATTGCCAACGCTTTACTCTAATGGATCGACTGCAGCCGTCGTGCTGGTTTTCGAAAAAATGGCGAAAAAATACGATTCGCTTCGAAATATTTCGCGGTTCCGACAGTTTTAAGATTCCTTCGCACCGTAGTGCGACGAATGTTTAAAATCGAGCAATCGACCAAACAACCATAGATCCCTGTTCCCCGTTCCGTTGCTTACGCTTTACTCTAATGGATCGACTGCGGTCGTCGTGCTGGTGTTCAAAAAATCGCGAAAAACACCATCCGCTCCGAAGCATTTCGCAGTTCCGACAGATTTAAGATTCCTTCGCGCCGTAGTGCGACGAATGTCTAAAATCGAGAAATCGACCAAACAACCATAGATCCCTGTTCCCCGTTCCATTTCCGACGTTTTACTTTAATGGTTCGACTGCGTTCGTGGGGCTGGTTTTCGTGAATATCGCGAAAAATTCCAACCGCTCCGAAATATTTCGTATTTCCGACAGATTTAAGATTCCTTCGCATCGTAGTGCGACGAATGTCTAAAATCGTCCAACCGACCAAACAACGATAGATCCCTGTTCCTCGTTCCATTGCCGACGTTTTACTCTAATGGTTCGACCGCGGTTGTCGTGCTGGTTTTCGAGAAAATCGCGAAAAACTCCAGTCGCACCGAAATATTCCGCAGTTCCGACAGATTTAAGATTCCTTCGCACCGAAGTACGACGAAGTTCTAAAATCGTCCAATCGACCAAACAACCATACACCCCTGTTCCCCGTTCCATTGCCTCCGCTTTACTCTAATGCATCGACTGCGGTCGTCGTGCTGGTTTTCGAAAAAATCGCAAAAAACTCCATCCGCTCCGAAGCATTTCGCAGTTCCGAGAGATTTAAGATTCCTTCGCGCCGTAGTGCGACGAATGTCTAAAATCGTGAAATCGACCAAACAACCATAGATCCCTGTTCCCCGTTCCATTGCCGACGCTTTACTCTAATGGTTCGAATGCGTTCGTCGTGCTGGTTTTCGAGAATATCGCGAAAAATTCCAACCGCTCCGAAATATTTCGCAATTCCGACAGATTTAAGATTCCTTCGCACCGAAGTACGACGAATGTCTAAAATCGTCCAATCGACCAAACAACCATAGATCCCTATTCCCTGATCCATTGCCTCCGCTTTACTCTAATGGATCGACTGCGGTCGTCGTGCTGGTTTTCCAAAAAATCGCAAAAAACACCATCCGCCCCGAAGCATTTCGCAGTTCCGACAGATTTAAGATTCCTTCGCACCGAAGTACGACGAAGGTCTAAAATCGTCCAATCGACCAAACAACCATACACCCCTGTTCCCCGTTCCATTGCCTCCGCTTTACTCTAATGCATCGACTGCGGTCGTCGTGCTGGTTTTCGAAAAAATCGCAAAAAACTCCATCCGCTCCGAAGCATTTCGCAGTTCCGAGAGATTTAAGATTCCTTCGCGCCGTAGTGCGACGAATGTCTAAAATCGTACAATCGACCAAACAACCATATATCCCTGTTCCTCGTTCCATTGCCGACGTTTTACTCTAATGGTTCGAATGCGTTCGTCGTGCTGGTTTTCGAGAATATCGCGAAAAATTCCAACCGCTCCGAAATATTTCGCAATTCCGACAGATTTAAGATTCCTTCGCACCGAAGTACGACGAATGTCTAAAATCGTCCAATCGACCAAACAACCAGACACCCCTTTTCCCCGTTCCATTGCCACCGCTTTACTCTAATGGATCGTCTGCGGTCGTCGTGCTGGTTTTCGAAAAAATCGCGAAAAACACCATTCGCTCCGAAGCATTTCGCAGTTCCGACAGATTTAAGATTCCTTCGCACCGTAGTGCGACGAATGTCTAAAATCGTCCAATCGACCAAACAACAAATCCCTGTTCCCCGTTCCATTGCCTACGCTTTACTCTAATGGATCGACTGCGGTCGTCGTGCTGGTTTTCGAAAAAAATCGCGAAAAACACCATTCGCGCCGAAATATTCCGCAGTTCCGACAGATTTAAGATTCCTTCGCACCGTAGTGCGACGAATGTTTAAAATCGAGCAATCGACCAAACAACCATAGATCCCTGTTCCCCGTTCCATTGCCTACGGTCTACTCTAAAGGATCGACTGCGGTCGTCGTGCTGGTTTTCGAAAAAATGGCGAAAAAATACCATTCGCTTCGAAATATTTTGCGGTTCCGACAGATTTAAGATTCCTTCGCACCGTAGTGCGAAGAATGTCTAAAATCGTCCAATCGACCAAACAACAATAGATCCCTGTTCCCCGTTCCATTGCCTACGCTTTACTCTAATGGATCGACTGCGGTCGTCGTGCTGGTGTTCGAAAAAATCGCGAAAAACACCATTCGCGCCGAAATATTCCGCAGTTCCGACAGCTTTAAGATTCCTTCGCACCGAAGTACGACGAAAGTCTAAAATCGTCCAATCGACCAAACAACAATAGATCCCTAATACCCGTTCCATAGCCTACGCTTTACTCTAATGGATCGACTGCGGTCGTCGTGCTGGTTTTCGAAAAAATCGCGAAAAACACCATCCGCTCCGAAGCACTTCGCAGTTCCGACAGATTTAAGATTCCTTCGCGCCGTAGTGCGACGAATGTCTAAAATCGAGAAATCGACCAAACAACCATAGATCCCTGTTCCCCGTTCCATTGCCGACGTTTTACTCTAATGGTGCGACTGCGTTCGTGGGGCTGGTTTTCGAGAATATCGCGAAAAATTCCAACCGCTCCGAAATATTTTGCAATTCCGACAGATTTAAGATTCCTTCGCATCGTAGTGCGACAAATATCTAAAATCGTCCAATCGACCAAACAACCGTAGATCCCTGTTCCCCGTTCCATTGCCTACGCTTTACTCTAATGGATCGACTGCGGTCGTCGTGCTGGTTTTCGAAAAAATGGCGAAAAAATACCATTCGCTTCGAAATATTTCGCGGTTCCGACAGATTTAAGATTCCTTCGCACCGTAGTGCGACGAATGTCTAAAATCGTCCAATCGACCAAACAACAATAGATCCCTACTCCCCGTTCCATTGCCGACGTTTTACTCTAATGGTTCGACTGCGTTCGTCGTGCTGGTTTTCGAGAATATCGCGAAAAACTCCAACCGCTTCCAAATATTTCGCAGTTCCGACAGATTTAAGATTCCTTCGCACCGTAGTGCGACGAATGTCGAAAATCGTCCAATCGACCAAACAACCATACACCCCTGTTCCCCGTTCCATTGCCTACGCTTTACTCTAATGGTTCGACTGCGTTCGTCGTGCTGGTTTTCGAGAATATCGCGAAAAACTCCAACCGCTTCGAAATATTTCGCAGTTCCGACAGATTTAAGATTCCTTCGCACCGTAGTGCGACGAATGTCTAAAATCGTCCACTCGACCGAACAACCGTAGATCCCTGTTCCCCGTTCCATTGCCTACGCTTTACTCTAATGGATCGACTGCGGTCGTCGTGCTGGTTTTCGAAAAAATGGCGAAAAAATACAATTCGCTTCGAAATATTTCGCGGTTCCGACAGATTTAAGATTCCTTCGCACCGTAGTGCGACGAATGTCTAAAATCGTCCAATCGACCAAACAACAATAGATCCCTACTCCCCGTTCCATTGCCGACGTTTTACTCTAATGGTTCGACTGCGTTCGTCGTGCTGGTTTTCGAGAATATCGCGAAAAACTCCAACCGCTTCGAAATATTTCGCAGTTCCGACAGATTTAAGATTCCTTCGCACCGTAGTGCGACGAATGTCTAAAATCGTCCAATCGACCAAACAACCATTGATCCCTGTTCCCAGTTCCATTGCCTACGATTTACTCTAATGGTTTGACCGCGGTGGTCGTGGTGGTTTTCGAAGAAATCGCGAAAAATGCAATCCTTCCCAAATATTTCAATGTCCCGAAAGATTTAAGATTCCTTCGCACCGTAGTGCGACGGATGTATAAAATCATCCAATCGATCAAACAACCAGACACCCCTGTTCCCCGTTCCATTGCCTCCGCTTTACTCTAATGGATCGACTGCGGTCGTCGTGCTGGTTTTCGAAAAAATCGCAAAAAACACCATCCGCTCCGAAGCATTTCGCAGTTCCGACAGATTTAAGATTCCTTCGCGCCGTAGTGCGACGAATGTCTAAAATCGAGAAATCGACCAAACAAACATAGATCCCTGCTCCCCGTTCCATTGCCGACGTTTTACTCTAATGGTTCGACTGCGTTCGTGGGGCTGCTTTTCGAGAATATCGCGAAAAATTCCAACCGCTTCGAAATATTTCGCGGTTCCGACAGTTTTAAGATTCCTTCGCACCGTAGTGCGACGAATGTTTAAAATCGAGCAATCGACCAAACAACCATAGAACCCTGTTCCCCGTTCCATGGCCTCCGTTTTACTCTAATGGATCGAATGCGTCCGTCGTGCTGGTTTTCGAGAATATCGCGAAAAACACCATTCGCTCCGAAGTATTTCGCAGTTACGACAGATTTAAGATTCCTTCGCGCCGTAGTGCGACGCGTGTCTAAAATCGTGCAATCGACCAAACAACCATATCCCTGTTCCCAGTTCCATTGCCTACGCTTTACACCAATGGATCGACTGCGGTCGTCGTGCTGGTGTCCGAAAAAATCGCGAAAAACACCATTCGCGCCGAAATATTCCGCAGTTCCGACAGATTTAAGATTCCTTCGCACCGAAGTACGACGAATGTCTAAAATCGTCCAATCGACCAAACAACAATAGATCCCTACTCCCCGTTCCATTGCCTACGCTTTACTCTAATGGATCGACTGCGGTCGTCGTGCTGGTTTTCGAAAAAATCGCGAAAAACACCATCCGCTCCGAAGCATTTCGCAGTTCCGAGAGATTTAAGATTCCTTCGCGCCGTAGTGCGACGAATGTCTAAAATCGAGAAATCGACCAAACAGCAATAGATCCCTACTCCCCGTTCCATTGCCTACGCTTTACTCTAATGGATCGACTGCGGTCGCCGTGCTGGTTTTCGAAAAAATCGCGAAAAATACCATTCGCTCCGAAGCATTTCGCAGTTCCGACAGATTTAAGATTCCTTCGCGCCGTAGTGCGACGAATGTCTAAAATCGAGAAATCGACCAAACAACCATAGATCCCTGTTCCCCGTTCCATTGCCGACGTTTTACTTTAATGGTTCGACTGCGTTCGTGGGGCTGGTTTTCGTGAATATCGCGAAAAATTCCAACCGCTCCGAAATATTTCGCAATTCCGACAGATTTAAGATTCCTTTGCACCGTAGTGCGACGAATGTCTAAAATCGTCCACTCGACCAAACAACCATAGATCCCTGTTCCCCGTTCCATTGCCAACGCTTTACTCTAATGGATCGACTGCAGCCGTCGTGCTGGTTTTCGAAAAAATGGCGAAAAAATACGATTCGCTTCGAAATATTTCGCGGTTCCGACAGTTTTAAGATTCCTTCGCACCGTAGTGCGACGAATGTTTAAAATCGAGCAATCGACCAAACAACCATAGATCCCTGTTCCCCGTTCCGTTGCTTACGCTTTACTCTAATGGATCGACTGCGGTCGTCGTGCTGGTGTTCAAAAAATCGCGAAAAACACCATCCGCTCCGAAGCATTTCGCAGTTCCGACAGATTTAAGATTCCTTCGCGCCGTAGTGCGACGAATGTCTAAAATCGAGAAATCGACCAAACAACCATAGATCCCTGTTCCCCGTTCCATTTCCGACGTTTTACTTTAATGGTTCGACTGCGTTCGTGGGGCTGGTTTTCGTGAATATCGCGAAAAATTCCAACCGCTCCGAAATATTTCGTATTTCCGACAGATTTAAGATTCCTTCGCATCGTAGTGCGACGAATGTCTAAAATCGTCCAACCGACCAAACAACGATAGATCCCTGTTCCTCGTTCCATTGCCGACGTTTTACTCTAATGGTTCGACCGCGGTTGTCGTGCTGGTTTTCGAGAAAATCGCGAAAAACTCCAGTCGCACCGAAATATTCCGCAGTTCCGACAGATTTAAGATTCCTTTGCACCGTAGTGCGACGAATGTCTAAAATCGTCCACTCGACCAAACAACCATAGATCCCTGTTCCCCGTTCCATTGCCTACGCTTTACTCTAATGGATCGACTGCGGTCGTCGTGCTGGTTTTCGAAAAATGGCGAAAAACAGCATCCGCTCCGAAGCATTTCGCAGTTCCGACAGATTTAAGATTCCTTCGCGCCGTAGTGCGACGAATGTCTAAAATCGAGAAATCTACTAAACAACCATAGATCCCTGTTCCCCGTTCCATTGCCGACGTTTTACTCTAATGGATCGACTGCGTTTGTGGGGCTGGTTTTCGAGAATATCGCGAAAAATTCCAACCGCTCCGAAATATATCGCAATTCCGACAGATTTAAGATTCCTTCGCATCGTAGTGCGACGAATGTCTAAAATCGTCCACTCGACCAAACAACCATAGATCCCTGTTCCCCGTTCCATTGCTTACGCTTTACTCTAATGGATCGACTGCGGTCGTCGTGCTGGTGTTCGAAAAAATCGCGAAAAACACCATCCGCTCCGAAGAATTTCGCAGTTCCGACAGATTTAAGATTCCTTCGCGCCGTAGTGCGACGAATGTCTAAAATCGAGAAATCGACCAAACAACCATAGATCCCTGTTCCCCGTTCCATTTCCGACGTTTTACTTTAATGGTTCGACTGCGTTCGTGGGGCTGGTTTTCGTGAATATCGCGAAAAATTCCAACCGCTCCGAAATATTTCGCAATTCCGACAGATTTAAGATTCCTTCGCATCGTAGTGCGACGAATGTCTAAAATCGTCCAACCGACCAAACAACGATAGATCCCTGTTCCTCGTTCCATTGCCGACGTTTTACTCTAATGGTTCGACCGCGGTTGTCGTGCTGGTTTTCGAGAAAATCGCGAAAAACTCCAGTCGCACCGAAATATTCCGCAGTTCCGACAGATTTAAGATTCCTTTGCACCGTAGTGCGACGAATGTCTAAAATCGTCCACTCGACCAAACAACCATAGATCCCTGTTCCCCGTTCCATTGCCTACGCTTTACTCTAATGGATCGACTGCGGTCGTCGTGCTGGTTTTCGAAAAATGGCGAAAAACAGCATCCGCTCCGAAGCATTTCGCAGTTCCGACAGATTCAAGATTCCATCGCGCCGTAGTGCGACGAATGTCTAAAATCGTGAAATCGACCAAACAACCATAGATCCCTGTTCCCCGTTCCATTGCCGACGTTTTACTCTAATGGGCCGACCGCGGTTATCGTGCTGGTTTTCGAGAAAATCGCGAAAAACTCCAGTCGCACCGAAATATTCCGCAGTTCCGACAGATTTAAGATTCCTTCGCACCGTAGTGCGACGAATGTTTAAAATCGAGCAGTCGACCAAACAACCATAGATCCCTGTTCCCCGTTCCATTGCCTACGGTCTACTCTAAAGGATCGACTGCGGTCGTCGTGCTGGTTTTCGAAAAAATCGCGAAAAATACCATTCGCTTCGAAATATTTCGCAGTTCCGAGAGATTTAAGATTCCTTCGCGCCGTAGTGCGACGAATGTCTAAAATCGAGAAATCGACCAAACAACAATAGATCCCTACTCCCCGTTCCATTGCCTACGCTTTACTCTAATGGATCGACTGCGGTTGTCGTGCTGGTTTTCGAAAAAATCGCGAAAAACTCCATACGCTCCGAAGCATTTCGCAGTTCCGACAGATTTAAGATTCCTTCGCGCCGTAGTGCGACGAATGTCTAAAATCGAGAAATCGACCAAACAACCATAGATCCCTGTTCCCCGTTCCATTGCCGACGTTTTACTTTAATGGTTCGACTGCGTTCGTGGGGCTGGTTTTCGTGAATATCGCGAAAAATTCCAACCGCTCCGAAATATTTCGCAATTCCGACAGATTTAAGATTCCTTTGCACCGTAGTGCGACGAATGTCTAAAATCGTCCACTCGACCAAACAACCATAGATCCCTGTTCCCCGTTCCATTGCCTACGCTTTACTCTAATGGATCGACTGCGGTCGTCGTGCTGGTTTTCGAAAAATGGCGAAAAACAGCATCCGCTCCGAAGCATTCCGCAGTTCCGACAGATTTAAGATTCCTTCGCGCCGTAGTGCGACGAATGTCTAAAATCGAGAAATCTACTAAACAACCATAGATCCCTGTTCCCCGTTCCATTGCCGACGTTTTACTCTAATGGATCGACTGCGTTTGTGGGGCTGGTTTTCGAGAATATCGCGAAAAATTCCAACCGCTCCGAAATATATCGCAATTCCGACAGATTTAAGATTCCTTCGCATCGTAGTGCGACGAATGTCTAAAATCGTCCAACCGACCAAACAACCATAGATCCCTGTTCCTCGTTCCATTGCCGACGTTTTACTCTAATGGTCCGACCGCGGTTATCGTGCTGGTTTTCGAGAAAATCGCGAAAAACTCCAGTCGCACCGAAATATTCCGCAGTTCCGACAGATTTAAGATTCCTTCGCACCGTAGTGCGACGAATGTTTAAAATCGAGCAGTCGACCAAACAACCATAGATCCCTGTTCCCCGTTCCATTGCCTACGGTCTACTCTAAAGGATCGACTGCGGTCGTCGTGCTGGTTTTCGAAAAAATCGCGAAAAATACCATTCGCTTCGAAATATTTCGCACTTCCGACAAATTTAAGATTCCTCCGCACCGTAGTGCGAGGAATGTCTAAAATCGTCCAATCGACCAAACAACCATACACCCCTGTTCCCCGTTTCATTGCCTCCGCTTTACTCTAATGTATCGTCTGCGGTCGTCGTGCTGGTTTTCGAAAAAATCGCAAAAAACATCATCCGCTCCGAAGCATTTCGCAGTTCCGACAGATTTAAGATTCCATCGCGCCGTAGTGCGACGAATGTCTAAAATTGTGAAATCGACCAAACAACCATAGATCCCTGTTCCCCGTTCCATTGCCGACGCTTTACTCTAATGGTTCGACTGCGTTTGTGGGGCTGGTTTTCGAGAATATCGCGAAAAATTCCAACCGCTCCGAAATATATCGCAATTCCGACAGATTTAAGATTCCTTCGCATCGTAGTGCGACGAATGTCTAAAATCGTCCAACCGACCAAACAACCATAGATCCCTGTTCCTCGTTCCATTGCCGACGTTTTACTCTAATAGTCCGACCGCGGTTATCGTGCTGGTTTTCGAGAAAATCGCGAAAAACTCCAGTCGCACCGAAATATTCCGCAGTTCCGACAGATTTAAGATTCCTTTGCACCGTAGTGCGACGAATGTCTAAAATCGTCCACTCGACCAAACAACCATAGATCCCTGTTCCCCGTTCCATTGCCTACGCTTTACTCTAATGGATCGACTGCGGTCGTCGTGCTGGTTTTCGAAAAATGGCGAAAAACAGCATCCGCTCCGAAGCATTTCGCAGTTCCGACAGATTTAAGATTCCATCGCGCCGTAGTGCGACGAATGTCTAAAATCGTGAAATCGACCAAACAACCATAGATCCCTGTTCCCCGTTCCATTGCCGACGTTTTACTCTAATGGGCCGACCGCGGTTATCGTGCTGGTTTTCGAAAAATGGCGAAAAACAGCATCCGCTCCGAAGCATTTCGCAGTTCCGACAGATTTAAGATTCCATCGCGCCGTAGTGCGACGAATGTCTAAAATCGTGAAATCGACCAAACAACCATAGATCCCTGTTCCCCGTTCCATTGCCGACGTTTTACTCTAATGGGCCGACCGCGGTTATCGTGCTGGTTTTCGAGAAAATCGCGAAAAACTCCAGTCGCACCGAAATATTCCGCAGTTCCGACAGATTTAAGATTCCTTCGCACCGTAGTGCGACGAATGTTTAAAATCGAGCAGTCGACCAAACAACCATAGATCCCTGTTCCCCGTTCCATTGCCTACGGTCTACTCTAAAGGATCGACTGCGGTCGTCGTGCTGGTTTTCGAAAAAATCGCGAAAAATACCATTCGCTTCGAAATATTTCGCAGTTCCGAGAGATTTAAGATTCCTTCGCGCCGTAGTGCGACGAATGTCTAAAATCGAGAAATCGACCAAACAACAATAGATCCCTACTCCCCGTTCCATTGCCTACGCTTTACTCTAATGGATCGACTGCGGTTGTCGTGCTGGTTTTCGAAAAAATCGCGAAAAACTCCATACGCTCCGAAGCATTTCGCAGTTCCGACAGATTTAAGATTCCTTCGCGCCGTAGTGCGACGAATGTCTAAAATCGAGAAATCGACCAAACAACCATAGATCCCTGTTCCCCGTTCCATTGCCGACGTTTTACTTTAATGGTTCGACTGCGTTCGTGGGGCTGGTTTTCGTGAATATCGCGAAAAATTCCAACCGCTCCGAAATATTTCGCAATTCCGACAGATTTAAGATTCCTTTGCACCGTAGTGCGACGAATGTCTAAAATCGTCCACTCGACCAAACAACCATAGATCCCTGTTCCCCGTTCCATTGCCTACGCTTTACTCTAATGGATCGACTGCGGTCGTCGTGCTGGTTTTCGAAAAAATGGCGAAAAAATACGATTCGCTTCGAAATATTTCGCGGTTCCGACAGTTTTAAGATTCCTTCGCACCGTAGTGCGACGAATGTTTAAAATCGAGCAATCGACCAAACAACCATAGATCCCTGTTCCCCGTTCCATTGCCTACGGTCTACTCTAAAGGATCGACTGCGGTCGTCGTGCTGGTTTTCGAAAAAATCGCGAAAAATACCATTCGCTCCGAAGCATTTCGCAGTTCCGACAGATTTAAGATTCCTTCGCGCCGTAGTGCGACGAATGTCTAAAATCGAGAAATCGACCAAACAACCATAGATCCCTGTTCCCCGTTCCATTGCCGACGTTTTACTTTAATGGTTCGACTGCGTTCGTGGGGCTGGTTTTCGTGAATATCGCGAAAAATTCCAACCGCTCCGAAATATTTCGCAATTCCGACAGATTTAAGATTCCTTTGCACCGTAGTGCGACGAATGTCTAAAATCGTCCACTCGACCAAACAACCATAGATCCCTGTTCCCCGTTCCATTGCCTACGCTTTACTGTAATGGATCGACTGCGGTCGTCGTGCTGGTTTTCGAAAAAATGGCGAAAAAATACGATTCGCTTCGAAATATTTCGCGGTTCCGACAGTTTTAAGATTCCTTCGCACCGTAGTGCGACGAATGTTTAAAATCGAGCAATCGACCAAACAACCATAGATCCCTATTCCTCGTTCCATTGCCTACGGTCTACTCTAAAGGATCGACTGCAGTCGTCGTGCTGGTTTTCGAAAAAATCGCGAAAAATACCATTCGCTCCGAAGCATTTCGCAGTTCCGACAGATTTAAGATTCCTTCGCGCCGTAGTGCGACGAATGTCTAAAATCGAGAAATCGACCAAACAACCATAGATCCCTGTTCCCCGTTCCATTGCCTACGGTCTACTCTAAAGGATCGACTGCGGTCGTCGTGCTGGTTTTCGAAAAAATCGCGAAAAATACCATTCGCTTCGAAATATTTCGCAGTTCCGAGAGATTTAAGATTCCTTCGCGCCGTAGTGCGACGAATGTCTAAAATCGAGAAATCGACCAAACAACAATAGATCCCTACTCCCCGTTCCATTGCCTACGCTTTACTCTAATGGATCGACTGCGGTTGTCGTGCTGGTTTTCGAAAAAATCGCGAAAAACTCCATACGCTCCGAAGCATTTCGCAGTTCCGACAGATTTAAGATTCCTTCGCGCCGTAGTGCGACGAATGTCTAAAATCGAGAAATCGACCAAACAACCATAGATCCCTGTTCCCCGTTCCATTGCCGACGTTTTACTTTAATGGTTCGACTGCGTTCGTGGGGCTGGTTTTCGTGAATATCGCGAAAAATTCCAACCGCTCCGAAATATTTCGCAATTCCGACAGATTTAAGATTCCTTTGCACCGTAGTGCGACGAATGTCTAAAATCGTCCACTCGACCAAACAACCATAGATCCCTGTTCCCCGTTCCATTGCCTACGCTTTACTGTAATGGATCGACTGCGGTCGTCGTGCTGGTTTTCGAAAAAATGGCGAAAAAATACGATTCGCTTCGAAATATTTCGCGGTTCCGACAGTTTTAAGATTCCTTCGCACCGTAGTGCGACGAATGTTTAAAATCGAGCAATCGACCAAACAACCATAGATCCCTATTCCTCGTTCCATTGCCTACGGTCTACTCTAAAGGATCGACTGCAGTCGTCGTGCTGGTTTTCGAAAAAATCGCGAAAAATACCATTCGCTCCGAAGCATTTCGCAGTTCCGACAGATTTAAGATTCCTTCGCGCCGTAGTGCGACGAATGTCTAAAATCGAGAAATCGACCAAACAACCATAGATCCCTGTTCCCCGTTCCATTGCCTACGGTCTACTCTAAAGGATCGACTGCGGTCGTCGTGCTGGTTTTCGAAAAAATCGCGAAAAATACCATTCGCTCCGAAGCATTTCGCAGTTCCGACAGATTTAAGATTCCTTCGCGCCGTAGTGCGACGAATGTCTAAAATCGAGAAATCGACCAAACAACCATAGATCCCTGTTCCCCGTTCCATTGCCGACGTTTTACTTTAATGGTTCGACTGCGTTCGTGGGGCTGGTTTTCGTGAATATCGCGAAAAATTCCAACCGCTCCGAAATATTTCGCAATTCCGACAGATTTAAGATTCCTTCGCATCGTAGTGCGACGAATGTCTAAAATCGTCCAACCGACCAAACAACGATAGATCCCTGTTCCTCGTTCCATTGCCGACGTTTTACTCTAATGGTTCGACCGCGGTTGTCGTGTTGGTTTTCGAGAAAATCGCGAAAAACTCCAGTCGCACCGAAATATTCCGCAGTTCCGACAGATTTAAGATTCCTTCGCATCGTAGTGCGACGAATGTCTAAAATCGTCCAACCGACCAAACAACCATAGATCCCTGTTCCTCGTTCCATTGCCGACGTTTTACTCTAATGGTTCGACCGCGGTTATCGTGCTGGTTTTCGAGAAAATCGCGAAAAACTCCAGTCGCACCGAAATATTCCGCAGTTCCGACAGATTTAAGATTCCTTCGCACCGTAGTGCGACGAATGTTTAAAATCGAGCATTCGACCAAACAACCATAGATCCCGGTTCCCCGTTCCATTGCCTACGGTCTACTCTAAAGGATCGACTGCGGTCGTCGTGCTGGTTTTCGAAAAAATCGCGAAAAATACCATTCGCTTCGAAATATTTCGCAGTTTCGACAAATTTAAGATTCCTCCGCACCGTAGTGCGAGGAATGTCTAAAATCGTCCAATCGACCAAACAACCATACACCCCTGTTCCCCGTTCCATTGCCGACGCTTTACTCTAATGGTTCGACTGCGTTCGTGGGTCTGGTTTTCGAGAATATCGCGAAAAATTCCAACCGCTCCGAAATATTTCGCAATTCCGACAGATTTAAGATTCCTTCGCATCGTAGTGCGACAAATATCTAAAATTGTCCAACCGACCAAACAACCATAGATCCCTGTTCCTCGTTCCATTGCCGACGTTTTACTCTAATGGTTCGACGGCGGTTGTCGTGCTGGTTTTCGAGAAAATCGCGAAAAACTCCAGTCGCTCCGAAATATTCCGCAGTTCCGACAGATTTAAGATTCCTTTGCACAGTAGTGCGACGCATGTTTAAAATCGTCCACTCGACCAAACAACCATAGATTCCTGTTCCCCGTGCCATTGCCTACGCTTTACTCTAATGGATCGACTGCGGTCGTCGTGCTGGTTTTCGAAAAAATGGCGAAAAAATACCATTCGCTTCGAAATATTTCGCAGTTCCGACAGATTTAAGATTCCTTCGCACCGTAGTGCGACGAATGTCTAAAATCGTCCAATCGACCAAACAACAAATCCCTGTTCCCCGTTCCATTGCCTACGCTTTACTCTAATGGATCGACTGCGGTCGTCGTGCTGGTTTTCGAAAAAAATCGCGAAAAACACCATTCGCGCCGAAATATTCCGCAGTTCCGACAGATTTAAGATTCCTTCGCACCGTAGTGCGACGAATGTTTAAAATCGAGCAATCGACCAAACAACCATAGATCCCTGTTCCCCGTTCCATTGCCTACGGTCTACTCTAAAGGATCGACTGCGGTCGTCGTGCTGGTTTTCGAAAAAATGGCGAAAAAATACCATTCGCTTCGAAATATTTTGCGGTTCCGACAGATTTAAGATTCCTTCACACCGTAGTGCGAAGAATGTCTAAAATCGTCCAATCGACCAAACAACAATAGATCCCTGTTCCCCGTTCCATTGCCTACGCTTTACTCTAATGGATCGACTGCGGTCGTCGTGCTGGTGTTCGAAAAAATCGCGAAAAACACCATTCGCGCCGAAATATTCCGCAGTTCCGACAGCTTTAAGATTCCTTCGCACCGAAGTACGACGAAAGTCTAAAATCGTCGAATCGACCAAACAACAATAGATCCCTACTACCCGTTCCATAGCCTACGCTTTACTCTAATGGATCGACTGCGGTCGTCGTGCTGGTTTTCGAAAAAATCGCGAAAAACACCATCCGCTCCGAAGCATTTCGCAGTTCCGACAGAATTAAGATTCCTTCGCGCCGTAGTGCGACGAATGTCCAAAATCGAGAAATCGACCAAACAACCATAGATCCCTGTTCCCCGTTCCATTGCCGACGTTTTACTCTAATGGTTCGACTGCCTTCGTGGGGCTGGTTTTCGAGAATATCGCGAAAAACTCCAACCGCTCCGAAATATTTCGCAATTCCGACAGATTTAAGATTCCTTCGCATCGTAGTGCGACGAATGTCTAAAATCGTCCAATCGACCAAACAACCATAGATCCCTATTCCCCGTTCCATTGCCTCCGCTTTACTCTAATGGATCGACTGCGGTCGTCGTGCTGGTTTTCCAAAAAATCGCGAAAAACACCATCCGCCCCAAAGCATTTCGCAGTTCCGACAGATTTAAGACTCCTTCGCGCCGTAGTGCGACGAATGTCTAAAATCGAGAAATCGACCAAACAACCATAGATCCCTGTTCCTCGTTCCATTGCCGACGTGTTACTCTAATGGTTCGACGGCGGTTGGCGTGTTGGTTTTCGAGAAAATCGCGAAAAACTCCAGTCGCACCGAAATATTCCGCAGTTCCGACAGATTTAAGATTCCTTCGCACCGTAGTGCGACGAATGTTTAAAATCGAGCAGTCGACCAAACAACCATAGATCCCTGTTCCCCGTTCCATTGCCTACGGTCTACTCTAAAGGATCGACTGCGGTCGTCGTGCTGGTTTTCGAAAAAATCGCGAAAAATACCATTCGCTTCGAAATATTTCGCACTTCCGACAAATTTAAGATTCCTCCGCACCGTAGTGCGAGGAATGTCTAAAATCGTCCAATCGACCAAACAACCATACACCCCTGTTCCCCGTTTCATTGCCTCCGCTTTACTCTAATGTATCGACTGCGGTCGTCGTGCTGATTTTCGAAAAAATCGCAAAAAACACCATCCGCTCCGAAGCATTTCGCTGTTCCGACAGATTTAAGATTCCTTCGCGCCGTAGTGTGACGAATGTCTAAAATCCTCCAATCGACCAAACAACCATAGATCTCTGTTCCTCGTTCCATTGCCGACGTTTTATTCTAATGGTTCGACCGCGGTTGTCGTGCTGGTTTTCGAGAAAACCGCGAAAAACTCCAGTCGCGCCGAAATATTTCGCAGTTCCGACAGATTTAAGATTCCTTTGCACCGTAGTGCGACGAATGTCTAAAATCGTCCACTCGACCAAACAACCATAGATCCCTGTTCCCCGTTCCATTGCCTACTCTTTACTCTAATGGATCGACTGCGGTCGTCGTGCTGGTGTTCGAAAAAATCGCGAAAAACACCATTCGCGCCGAAGCATTTCGCAGTTCCGAGAGATTTAAGATTCCTTCGCGCCGTAGTGCGACGAATGTCTAAAATCGAGAAATCGACCAAACAACAATAGATCCCTACTCCCCGTTCCATTGCCTACGCTTTACTCTAATGGATCGACTGCGGTTGTCGTGCTGGTTTTCGAAAAAATCGCGAAAAACTCCATACGCTCCGAAGCATTTCGCAGTTCCGACAGATTTAAGATTCCTTCGCGCCGTAGTGCGACGAATGTCTAAAATCGAGAAATCGACCAAACAACCATAGATCCCTGTTCCCCGTTCCATTGCCGACGTTTTACTTTAATGGTTCGACTGCGTTCGTGGGGCTGGTTTTCGTGAATATCGCGAAAAATTCCAACCGCTCCGAAATATTTCGCAATTCCGACAGATTTAAGATTCCTTCGCATCGTAGTGCGACGAATGTCTAAAATCGTCCAACCGACCAAACAACGATAGATCCCTGTTCCTCGTTCCATTGCCGACGTTTTACTCTAATGGTTCGACCGCGGTTGTCGTGCTGGTTTTCGAGAAAATCGCGAAAAACTCCAGTCGCACCGAAATATTCCGCAGTTCCGACAGATTTAAGATTCCTTCGCATCGTAGTGCGACGAATGTTTAAAATCGAGCAGTCGACCAAACAACCATAGATCCCTGTTCCCCGTTCCATTGCCTACGGTCTACTCTAAAGGATCGACTGCGGTCGTCGTGCTGGTTTTCGAAAAAATGGCGAAAAAATACGATTCGCTCCGAAATATTTCGCAATTCCGACAGTTTTAAGATTCCTTCGCATCGTAGTGCGACAAATATCTAAAATTGTCGAACCGACCAAACAACCATAGATCCCTGTTCCTCGTTCCATTGCCGACGTTTTACTCTAATGGTTCGACGGCGGTTGTCGTGCTGGTTTTCGAGAAAATCGCGAAAAACTCCAGTCGCTCCGAAATATTCCGCAGTTCCGACAGATTTAAGATTCCTTTGCACCGTAGTGCGACGAATGTTTAAAATCGTCCACTCGACCAAACAACCATAGATTCCTGTTCCCCGTTCCATTGCCTCCGCTTTACTCTAATGCATCGACTGCGGTCGTCGTGCTGGTTTTCGAAAAAATCGCAAAAAACACCATCCGCTCCGAAGCATTTCGCAGTTCCGACAGATTTAAGATTCCTTCGCGCCGTAGTGCGACGAATGTCTAAAATCGTGAAATCGACCAAACAACCATAGATCCCTGTTCCCCGTTCCATTGCCGACGTTTTACTCTAATGGTCCGACCGCGGTTATCGTGCTGGTTTTCGAGAAAATCGCGAAAAACTCCAGTCGCACCGAAATATTCCGCAGTTCCGACAGATTTAAGATTTCTTCGCACCGTAGTGCGACGAATGTTTAAAATCGAGCAGTCGACCAAACAACCATAGATCCCTGTTCCCCGTTCCATTGCCTACGGTCTACTCTAAAGGATCGACTGCGGTCGTCGTGCTGGTTTTCGAAAAAATCGCGAAAAACACCATTCGCGCCGAAATATTCCGCAGTTCCGACAGATTTAAGATTCCTTCGCACCGAAGTACGACGAATGTCTAAAATCATCCAATCGACCAAACAACAATAGATCCCTACTCCTCGTTCGATTGCCTACGCTTTACTCTAATGGATCGACTGCGGTTGTCGTGCTGGTTTTCGAAAAAATCGCGAAAAACTCCATACGCTCCGAAGCATTTCGCAGTTCCGAGAGATTTAAGATTCCTTCGCGCCGTAGTGCGACGAATGTCTAAAATCGAGAAATCGACCAAACAGCAATAGATCCCTACTCCCCGTTCCATTGCCTACGCTTTACTCTAATGGATCGACTGCGGTCGCCGTGCTGGTTTTCGAAAAAATCGCGAAAAATACCATTCGCTCCGAAGCATTTCGCAGTTCCGACAGATTTAAGATACCTTCGCGCCGTAGTGCGACGAATGTCTAAAATCGAGAAATCGACCAAACAACCATAGATCCCTGTTCCCCGTTCCATTGCCGACGTTTTACTTTAATGGTTCGACTGCGTTCGTGGGGCTGGTTTTCGTGAATATCGCGAAAAATTCCAACCGCTCCGAAATATTTCGCAATTCCGACAGATTTAAGATTCCTTCGCATCGTAGTGCGACGAATGTCTAAAATCGTCCAACCGACCAAACAACGATAGATCCCTGTTCCTCGTTCCATTGCCGACGTTTTACTCTAATGGTTCGACCGCGGTTGTCGTGCTGGTTTTCGAGAAAATCGCGAAAAACTCCAGTCGCACCGAAATATTCCGCAGTTCCGACAGATTTAAGATTCCTTCGCATCGTAGTGCGACGAATGTCTAAAATCGTCCAACCGACCAAACAACCATAGATCCCTGTTCCTCGTTCCATTGCCGACGTTTTACTCTAATGGTTCGACCGCGGTTATCGTGCTGGTTTTCGAGAAAATCGCGAAAAACTCCAGTCGCACCGAAATATTCCGCAGTTCCGACAGATTTAAGATTCCTTCGCACCGTAGTGCGACGAATGTTTAAAATCGAGCAGTCGACCAAACAGCCATAGATCCCGGTTCCCCGTTCCATTGCCTACGGTCTACTCTAAAGGATCGACTGCGGTCGTCGTGCTGGTTTTCGAAAAAATCGCGAAAAATACCATTCGCTTCGAAATATTTCGCAGTTTCGACAAATTTAAGATTCCTCCGCACCGTAGTGCGAGGAATGTCTAAAATCGTCCAATCGACCAAACAACCATACACCCCTGTTCCCCGTTCCATTGCCTCCGCTTTACTCTAATGCATCGACTGCGGTCGTCGTGCTGGTTTTCGAAAAAATCGCAAAAAACTCCATCCGCTCCGAAGCATTTCGCAGTTCCGAGAGATTTAAGATTCCAACGCGCCGTAGTGCGACGAATGTCTAAAATCGTGAAATCGACCAAACAACCATAGATCCCTGTTCCCCGTTCCATTGCCGACGCTTTACTCTAATGGTTCGACTGCGTTCGTGGGTCTGGTTTTCGAGAATATCGCGAAAAATTCCAACCGCTCCGAAATATTTCGCAATTCCGACAGATTTAAGATTCCTTCGCATCGTAGTGCGACAAATATCTAAAATTGTCCAACCGACCAAACAACCATAGATCCCTGTTCCTCGTTCCATTGCCGACGTTTTACTCTAATGGTTCGACGGCGGTTGTCGTGCTGGTTTTCGAGAAAATCGCGAAAAACTCCAGTCGCTCCGAAATATTCCGCAGTTCCGACAGATTTAAGATTCCTTTGCACCGTAGTGCGACGAATGTTTAAAATCGTCCACTCGACCAAACCACCATAGATTCCTGTTCCCCGTGCCATTGCCTACGCTTTACTCTAATGGATCGACTGCGGTCGTCGTGCTGGTTTTCGAAAAAATGGCGAAAAAATACCATTCGCTTCGAAATATTTCGCAGTTCCGACAGATTTAAGATTCCTTCGCACCGTAGTGCGACGAATGTCTAAAATCGTCCAATCGACCAAACAACAAATCCCTGTTCCCCGTTCCATTGCCTACGCTTTACTCTAATGGATCGACTGCGGTCGTCGTGCTGGTTTTCGAAAAAAATCGCGAAAAACACCATTCGCGCCGAAATATTCCGCAGTTCCGACAGATTTAAGATTCCTTCGCACCGTAGTGCGACGAATGTTTAAAATCGAGCAATCGACCAAACAACCATAGATCCCTGTTCCCCGTTCCATTGCCTACGGTCTACTCTAAAGGATCGACTGCGGTCGTCGTGCTGGTTTTCGAAAAAATGGCGAAAAAATACCATTCGCTTCGAAATATTTTGCGGTTCCGACAGATTTAAGATTCCTTCACACCGTAGTGCGAAGAATGTCTAAAATCGTCCAATCGACCAAACAACAATAGATCCCTGTTCCCCGTTCCATTGCCTACGCTTTACTCTAATGGATCGACTGCGGTCGTCGTGCTGGTGTTCGAAAAAATCGCGAAAAACACCATTCGCGCCGAAATATTCCGCAGTTCCGACAGCTTTAAGATTCCTTCGCACCGAAGTACGACGAAAGTCTAAAATCGTCGAATCGACCAAACAACAATAGATCCCTACTACCCGTTCCATAGCCTACGCTTTACTCTAATGGATCGACTGCGGTCGTCGTGCTGGTTTTCGAAAAAATCGCGAAAAACACCATCCGCTCCGAAGCATTTCGCAGTTCCGACAGAATTAAGATTCCTTCGCGCCGTAGTGCGACGAATGTCTAAAATCGAGAAATCGACCAAACAACCATAGATCCCTGTTCCCCGTTCCATTGCCGACGTTTTACTCTAATGGTTCGACTGCGTTCGTGGGGCTGGTTTTCGAGAATATCGCGAAAAACTCCAACCGCTCCGAAATATTTCGCAATTCCGACAGATTTAAGATTCCTTCGCATCGTAGTGCGACGAATGTCTAAAATCGTCCAATCGACCAAACAACCATAGATCCCTATTCCCCGTTCCATTGCCTCCGCTTTACTCTAATGGATCGACTGCGGTCGTCGTGCTGGTTTTCCAAAAAATCGCGAAAAACACCATCCGCCCCAAAGCATTTCGCAGTTCCGAAAGATTTAAGATTCCTTCGCACCGTAGTGCGACGAATGTCTAAAATCGTCCAATCGACCAAACAACCAGACACCCCTTTTCCCCGTTCCATTGCCACCGCTTTACTCTAATGGATCGTGTGCGGTCGTCGTGCTGGTTTTCGAAAAAATCGCGAAAAACACCATCCGCTCCGAAGCATTTCGCAGTTCCGACAGATTTAAGACTCCTTCGCGCCGTAGTGCGACGAATGTCTAAAATCGAGAAATCGACCAAACAACCATAGATCCCTGTTCCCCGTTCCATTGCCGACGTTTTACTCTAATGGTTCGACTGCGTTCGTGGGTCTGGTTTTCGAGAATATCGCGAACAATTCCAACCGCTCCGAAATATTTCGCAATTCCGACAGATTTAAGATTCCTTCGCATCGTAGTGCGACAAATATCTAAAATTGTCCAACCGACCAAACAACCATAGATCCCTGTTCCTCGTTCCATTGCCGACGTGTTACTCTAATGGTTCGACGGCGGTTGGCGTGTTGGTTTTCGAGAAAATCGCGAAAAACTCCAGTCGCTCCGAAATATTCCGCAGTTCCGACAGATTTAAGATTCCTTTGCACCGTAGTGCGACGAATGTTTAAAATCGTCCACTCGACCAAACAACCATAGATTCCTGTTCCCCGTGCCATTGCCTACGCTTTACTCTAATGGATCGACTGCGGTCGTCGTGCTGGTTTTCGAAAAAATGGCGAAAAAATACCATTCGCTTCGAAATATTTCGCGGTTCCGACAGATTTAAGATTCCTTCGCACCGTAGTGCGACGAATGTCTAAAATCGTCCAATCGACCAAACAACAATAGATCCCTGTTCCCCGTTCCATTGCCTACGCTTTACTCTAATGGATCGACTGCGGTCGTCGTGCTGGTTTTCGAAAAAATCGCGAAAAACACCATTCGCTCCGAAGCATTTCGCAGTTCCGACAGATTTAAGATTCCTTCGCACCGTAGTGCGACGAATGTCTAAAATCGTCCAATCGACCAAACAACAAATCCCTGTTCCCCGTTCCATTGCCTACGCTTTACTCTAATGGATCGACTGCGGTCGTCGTGCTGGTTTTCGAAAAAAATCGCGAAAAACACCATTCGCGCCGAAATATTCCGCAGTTCCGACAGATTTAATATTCCTTCGCACCGTAGTGCGACGAATGTTTAAAATCGAGCAATCGACCAAACAACCATAGATCCCTGTTCCCCGTTCCATTGCCTACGGTCTACTCTAAAGGATCGACAGCGGTCGTCGTGCTGGTTTTCGAAAAAATGGCGGAAAAATACCATTCGCTTCGAAATATTTTGCGGTTCCGACAGATTTAAGATTCCTTCGCACCGTAGTGCGAAGAATGTCTAAAATCGTCCAATAGACCAAACAACAATAGATCCCTGTCCCCCGTTCCATTGCCTACGCTTTACTCTAATGGATCGACTGCGGTCGTCGTGCTGGTGTTCGAAAAAATGGCGGAAAAATACCATTCGCTTCGAAATATTTTGCGGTTCCGACAGATTTAAGATTCCTTCGCGCCGTAGTGCGACGAATGTCTAAAATCGAGAAATTGACCAAATAACCATAGATCCCTGTTCCCCGTTCCATTGCCGACGTTTTACTCTAATGGTTCGACTGCGTTCGTGGGGCTGGTTTTCGAGAATATCGCGAAAAACTCCAACCGCTCCGAAATATTTCGCAATTCCGACAGATTTAAGATTCCTTCGCATCGTAGTGCGACGAATGTCTAAAATTGTCCAACCGACCAAACAACCATGGATCCCTGTTCCTCGTTCCATTGCCGACTTTTACTCTAATGGTTCGACCGCGGTTGTCGTGCTGGTTTTCGAGAATATCGCGAAAAATTCCAACCGCTCCGAAATATTTCGCAATTCCGACAGATTTAAGATTCCTTCGCACCGAAGTACGACGAATGTCTAAAATCGTCCAATCGACCAAACAACCATAGATCCCTATTCCCCGTTCCATTGCCGACGTTTTACTCTAATGGTTCGACTGCGTTCGTGGGGCTGGTTTTCGAGAATATCGCGAAAAACTCCAACCGCTCCGAAATATTTCGCAATTCCGACAGATTTAAGATTCCTTCGCATCGTAGTGCGACGAATGTCTAAAATTGTCCAACCGACCAAACAACCATGGATCCCTGTTCCTCGTTCCATTGCCGACTTTTACTCTAATGGTTCGACCGCGGTTGTCGTGCTGGTTTTCGAGAAAATCGCGAAAAACTCCAGTCGCGCCGAAATATTCCGCAGTTCCGAGAGATTTAAGATTCCTTTGCACCGTAGTGCGACGCATGTCTAAGATCGTCCACTCGACCGAACAACCGTAGATCCCTGTTCCCCGTTCCATTGCCTACGCTTTACTCTAATGGATGGACTGCGTTCGTCGTGCTGGTTTTCGAAAAAATGGCGAAAAAATACCATTCGCTTCGAAATATTTCGCGGTTCCGACAGATTTAAGATTCCTTCGCACGGTAGTGCGACGAATGTCTAAAATCGTCCAATCGACCAAACAACAGTAGATCCCTACTCCCCGTTCCATTGCCGACGTTTTACTCTAATGGTTCGACTGCGTTCGTCGTGCTGGTTTTCGAGAATATCGTGAAAAATTCCAACCGCTCCGAAATATTTCGCAATTCCGACAGATTTAAGATTCCATCGCACCGTAGTGCGACGAATGTCTAAAATCCTCCAATCGACCAAACAACCATAGATCTCTGTTCCTCGTTCCATTGCCGACGTTTTATTCTAATGGTTCGACCGCGGTTGTCGTGCTGGTTTTCGAGAAAACCGCGAAAAACTCCAGTCGCGCCGAAATATTTCGCAGTTCCGACAGATTTAAGATTCCTTTGCACCGTAGTGCGACGAATGTCTAAAATCGTCCACTCGACCAAACAACCATAGATCCTTGTTCCCCGTTCCATTGCCTACGCTTTACTCTAATGGATCGACTGCGGTCGTCGTGCTGGTGTTCGAAAAAATCGCGAAAAACACCATTCGCGCCGAAGCATTTCGCAGTTCCGAGAGATTTAAGATTCCTTCGCGCCGTAGTGCGACGAATGTCTAAAATCGAGAAATCGACCAAACAACAATAGATCCCTACTCCCCGTTCCATTGCCTACGCTTTACTCTAATGGATCGACTGCGGTTGTCGTGCTGGTTTTCGAAAAAATCGCGAAAAACTCCATACGCTCCGAAGCATTTCGCAGTTCCGACAGATTTAAGATTCCTTCGCGCCGTAGTGCGACGAATGTCTAAAATCGAGAAATCGACCAAACAACCATAGATCCCTGTTCCCCGTTCCATTGCCGACGTTTTACTCTAATGGTTCGACTGCGTTCGTGGGGCTGGTTTTCGAGAATATCGCGAAAAACTCCAACCGCTCCGAAATATTTCGCAATTCCGACAGATTTAAGATTCCTTCGCATCGTAGTGCGACGAATGTCTAAAATTGTCCAACCGACCAAACAACCATGGATCCCTGTTCCTCGTTCCATTGCCGACTTTTACTCTAATGGTTCGACCGCGGTTGTCGTGCTGGTTTTCGAGAAAATCGCGAAAAACTCCAGTCGCGCCGAAATATTCCGCAGTTCCGAGAGATTTAAGATTCCTTTGCACCGTAGTGCGACGCATGTCTAAGATCGTCCACTCGACCGAACAACCGTAGATCCCTGTTCCCCGTTCCATTTCCTACGCTTTACTCTAATGGATGGACTGCGTTCGTCGTGCTGGTTTTCGAAAAAATGGCGAAAAAATACCATTCGCTTCGAAATATTTCGCGGTTCCGACAGATTTAAGATTCCTTCGCACGGTAGTGCGACGAAAGTCTAAAATCGTCCAATCGACCAAACAACAGTAGATCCCTACTCCCCGTTCCATTGCCGACGTTTTACTCTAATGGTTCGACTGCGTTCGTCGTGCTGGTTTTCGAGAATATCGCGAAAAATTCCAACCGCTCCGAAATATTTCGCAATTCCGACAGATTTAAGATTGCTTCGCATCGTAGTGCGACGAATGTCTAAAATCGTCCAACCGACCAAACAACCATAGATCCCTGTTCCTCGTTCCATTGCCGACGTTTTACTCTAATGGTTCGACCGCGGTTATCGTGCTGGTTTTCGAAAAAATCGCAAAAAACTCCATCCGCTCCGAAGCATTTCGCAGTTCCGAGAGATTTAAGATTCCTTCGCGCCGTAGTGCGACGAATGTCTAAAATCGTGAAATCGACCAAACAACCATAGATCCCTGTTCCCCGTTCCATTGCCGACGCTTTACTCTAATGGTTCGAATGCGTTCGTCGTGCTGGTTTTCGAGAATATCGTGAAAAATTCCAACCGCTCCGAAATATTTCGCAATTCCGACAGATTTAAGATTCCTTCGCACCGAAGTACGACGAATGTCTAAAATCGTCCAATCGAGCAAACAACCATAGATCCCTATTCCCCGTTCCATTGCCTACGGTCTACTCTAAAGGATCGACTGCGGTTGTCGTGCTGGTTTTCGAAAAAATCGCGAAAAATACCATTCGCTTCGAAATATTTCGCAGTTTCGACAAATTTAAGATTCCTTCGCACCGTAGTGCGACGAATGTCTAAAATCGTCCAATCGACCAAACAACCATACACCCCTGTTCCCCGTTCCATTGCCTCCGCTTTACTCTAATGCATCGACTGCGGTCGTCGTGCTGGTTTTCGAAAAAATCGCAAAAAACTCCATCCGCTCCGAAGCATTTCGCAGTTCCGAGAGATTTAAGATTCCTTCGCGCCGTAGTGCGACGAATGTCTAAAATCGTCCAATCGACCAAACAACCATATATCCCTGTTCCTCGTTCCATTGCCGACGTTTTACTCTAATGGTTCGAATGCGTTCGTCGTGCTGGTTTTCGAGAAAATCGCGAAAAACTCCAGTCGCACCGAAATATTCCGCAGTTCCGACAGATTTAAGATTCCTTCGCACCGTAGTGCGACGAATGTTTAAAATCGAGCAGTCGACCAAACAACCATACACCCCTGTTCCCCGTTCCATGGCCTCCGCTTTACTCTAATGGATCAAATGCGTCCGTCGTGCTGGTTTTCGAGAATATCGCGAAAAACACCATTCGCTCCGAAGCATTTCGCAGTTACGACAGATTTAAGATTCCTTCGCGCCGTAGTGCGACGAATGTCTAAAATCGAGAAATCGACCAAACAACCATATATTCCTGTTCCCCGTTCCATTGCCGACGTTTTGCTCTAATGGTTCGACTGCGTTCGTGGGGCCGGTTTTCGAGAATATCGCGAAAAACTCCAACCGCCCCGAAATATTTCGCAATTCCGACAGATTTAAGATTCCTTCGCATCGTAGTGCGACGAATGTCTAAAATTGTCCAACCGACCAAACAACAGTAGATCCCTACTCCCCGTTCCATTGCCGAAGTTTTACTCTAATGGTTCGACTGCGTTCGTCGTGCTGGTTTTCGTGAATATCGCGAAAAATTCCAACCGCTCCGAAATGTTTCGCAATTCCGACAGATTTAAGATTCCTTCGCATCGTAGTGCGACGAATGTCTAAAATCGTCCAACCGACCAAACAACGATAGATCCCTGTTCCTCGTTCCATTGCCGACGTTTTACTCTAATGGTTCGACCGCGGTTGTCGTGCTGGTTTTCGAGAAAATTGCGAAAAACTCCAGTCGCACCGAAATATTCCGCAGTTCCGACAGATTTAAGATTCCTTTGCACCGTAGTCCGACGAATGTCTAAAATCATCCACTCGACCAAACAACCATAGATCCCTGTTCCCCGTTCCATTGCCTACGCTTTACTCTAATGGATCGACTGCGGTCGTCGTGCTGGTTTTCGAAAAAATGGCGAAAAACACCATCCGCTCCGAAGCATTTCGCAGTTCCGACAGATTTAAGATTCCTTCGCACCGTAGTGCGACGAATGTTTAAAATCGAGCAATCGACCAAACAACCATATATCCCTGTTCCCCGTTCCATTGCCTCGGCTTTACTCTAATGGATCGACTGCGGTCGTCGTGCTGGTTTTCGAAAAAATCGCAAAAAACACCATCCGCTCCGAAGCATTTCGCAGTTCCGACAGATTTAAGATTCCTTCGCGCCGTAGTGCGACGAATGTCTAAAATCGTGAAATCGACCAAACAACCATAGATCCCTGTTCCCCGTTCCATTGCCGACGCTTTACTCTAATGGTTCGAATGCGTTCGTCGTGCTGGTTTTCGAGAATATCGCGAAAAATTCCAACCGCTCCGAAATATTTCGCAATTCCGACAGATTTAAGATTCCTTGGCATCGTAGTGCGACGAATGTCTAAAATCGTCCACTCGACCAAACAACCATAGATCCCTGTTCCCCGTTCCATTGCCTACGCTTTACTCTAATGGATCGACTGCGGTCGTCATGCTGGTTTTCGAAAAAATGGCGAAAAAATACGATTCGCTTCGAAATATTTCGCGGTTCCGACAGTTTTAAGATTCCTTCGCACCGTAGTGCGACGAATGTTTAAAATCGAGCAATCGACCAAACAACCATAGAACCCTGTTCCCCGTTCCATTGCCTACGGTCTACTCTAAAGGATCGACTGCGGTCGTCGTGCTGGTTTTCGAAAAAATCGCGAAAAATACCAATCGCTTCGAAATATTTCGCACTTCCGACAATTTTAAGATTATTTCGCACCGTAGTGCGAGGAATGTCTAAAATCGTCCAATCGACCAAACAACCATACACCCCTGTTCCCCGTTCCATGGCCTCCGCTTTACTCTAATGGATCGAATGCGTCCGTCGTGCTGGTTTTCGAGAATATCGCGAAAAACACCATTCGCTCCGAAGCATTTCGCAGTTACGACAGATTTAAGATTCCTTCGCGCCGTAGTGCGACGAATGTCTAAAATCGAGAAATCGACCAAACAACCATATATTCCTGTTCCCCGTTCCATTGCCGACGTTTTGCTCTAATGGTTCGACTGCGTTCGTGGGGCTGGTTTTCGAGAATATCGCGAAAAACTCCAACCGCTCCGAAATATTTCGCAATTCCGACAGATTTAAGATTCCTTCGCACCGTAGTGCGACGAATGTCTAAAATTGTCCAACCGACCAAACAACCATAGATCCCTGTTCCTCGTTCCATTGCAGACTTTTACTCTAATGGTTCGACCGCGGTTGTCGTGCTGGTTTTCGAGAAAATCGCGAAAAACTCCAGTCGCGCCGAAATATTCCGCAGTTCCGAGAGATTTAAGATTCCTTTGCACCGTAGTGCGACGCATGTCTAAGATCGTCCACTCGACCGAACAACCGTAGATCCCTGTTCCCCGTTCCATTGCCTACGCTTCACTCTAATGGATCGACTGCGGTCGTCGTGCTGGTTTTCGAAAAAATGGCGAAAAAATACCATTCGCTTCGAAATATTTCGCGGTTCCGACAGATTTAAGATTCCTTCGCACCGTAGTGCGACGAATGTCTAAAATCGTCCAATCGACCAAACAACAGTAGATCCCTACTCCCCGTTCCATTGCCGACGTTTTACTCTAATGGTTCGACTGCGTTCGTCGTGCTGGTTTTCGAGAATATCGTGAAAAATTCCAACCGCTCCGAAATATTTCGCAATTCCGACAGATTTAAGATTCCATCGCACCGTAGTGCGACGAATGTCTAAAATCCTCCAATCGACCAAACAACCATAGATCTCTGTTCCTCGTTCCATTGCCGACGTTTTATTCTAATGGTTCGACCGCGGTGGTCGTGCTGGTTTTCGAGAAAACCGCGAAAAACTCCAGTCGCGCCGAAATATTTCGCAGTTCCGACAGATTTAAGATTCCTTTGCACCGTAGTGCGACGAATGTCTAAAATCGTCCACTCGACCAAACAACCATAGATCCCTGTTCCCCGTTCCATTGCCTACGCTTTACTCTAATGGATCGACTGCGGTCGTCGTGCTGGTGTTCGAAAAAATCGCGAAAAACACCATTCGCGCCGAAGCATTTCGCAGTTCCGAGAGATTTAAGATTCCTTCGCGCCGTAGTGCGACGAATGTCTAAAATCGAGAAATCGACCAAACAACCATAGATCCCTGTTCCCCATTCCATTGCCTACGGTCTACTCTAAAGGATCGACTGCGGTCGTCGTGCTGGTTTTCGAAAAAATGGCGAAAAAATACGATTCGCTTCGAAATATTTCGCGGTTCCCACAGTTTTAAGATTCCTTCGCACCGTAGTGCGACGAATGTTTAAAATCGAGCAATCGACCAAACAACCATAGATCCCTGTTCCCCGTTCCATTGCCTACGGTCTACTCTAAAGGATCGACTGCGGTCGTCGTGCTGGTTTTCGAAAAAATGGCGAAAAAATACCATTCGCTTCGAAATATTTCGCGGTTCCGACAGATTTAAGATTCCTTCGCACCGTAGTGCGACGAATGTCTAAAATCGTCCAATCGACCAAACAACAGTAGATCCCTACTCCCCGTTCCATTGCCGACGTTTTACTCTAATGGTTCGACTGCGTTCGTCGTGCTGGTTTTCGTGAATATCGCGAAAAATTCCAACCGCTCCGAAATGTTTCGCAATTCCGACAGATTTAAGATTCCTTCGCATCGTAGTGCGACGAATGTCTAAAATCGTCCAACCGACCAAACAACGATAGATCCCTGTTCCTCGTTCCATTGCCGACGTTTTACTCTAATGGTTCGACCGCGGTTGTCGTGCTGGTTTTCGAGAAAATCGCGAAAAACTCCAGTCGCACCGAAATATTCCGCAGTTCCGACAGATTTAAGATTCCTTTGCACCGTAGTGCGACGAATGTCTAAAATCGTCCACTCGACCAAACAACCATAGATCCCTGTTCCCCGTTCCATTGCCTACGCTTTACTCTAATGGATCGACTGCGGTCGTCGTGCTGGTTTTCGAAAAAATGGCGAAAAACACCATCCGCTCCGAAGCATTTCGCAGTTCCGACAGATTTAAGATTCCTTCGCGCCGTAGTGCGACGAATGTCTAAAATCGAGAAATCGACCAAACAACCATAGATCCCTGTTCCCCGTTCCATTGCCGACGTTTTACTCTAATGGTTCGACTGCGTTTGTGGGACTGGTTTTCGAGAATATCGCGAAAAATTCCAACCGCTCCGAAATATTTCGCAATTCCGACAGATTTAAGATTCCTTCGCATCGTAGTGCGACGAATGTCTAAAATCGTCCAACCGACCAAACAACCATAGATCCCTGTTCCTCGTTCCATTGCCGACGTTTTACTCTAATGGTTCGACCGCGGTTATCGTGCTGGTTTTCGAGAAAATCGCGAAAAACTCCAGTCGCACCGAAATATTCCGCAGTTCCGACAGATTTAAGATTCCTTCGCACCGTAGTGCGACGAATGTTTAAAATCGAGCAGTCGACCAAACAACCATAGATCCCGGTTCCCCGTTCCATTGCCTACGGTCTACTCTAAAGGATCGACTGCGGTCGTCGTGCTTGTTTTCGAAAAAATCGCGAAAAATACCATTCGCTTCGAAATATTTCGCACTTCCGACAAATTTAAGATTCCTCCGCACCGTAGTGCGAGGAATGTCTAAAATCGTCCAATCGACCAAACAACCATACACCCCTGTTCCCCGTTCCATTGCCTCCGCTTTACTCTAATGCATCGACTGCGGTCGTCGTGCTGGTTTTCGAAAAAATCGCAAAAAACTCCATCCGCTCCGAAGCATTTCGCAGTTCCGAGAGATTTAAGATTCCTTCGCGCCGTAGTGCGACGAATGTCTAAAATCGTGAAATCGACCAAACAACCATAGATCCCTGTTCCCCGTTCCATTGCCGACGCTTTACTCTAATGGTTCGAATGCGTTCGTCGTGCTGGTTTTCGAGAATATCGTGAAAAATTCCAACCGCTCCGAAATATTTCGCAATTCCGACAGATTTAAGATTCCTTCGCACCGAAGTACGACGAATGTCTAAAATCGTCCAATCGAACAAACAACCATAGATCCCTATTCCCCGTTCCATTGCCTACGGTCTACTCTAAAGGATCGACTGCGGTTGTCGTGCTGGTTTTCGAAAAAATCGCGAAAAATACCATTCGCTTCGAAATATTTCGCAGTTTCGACAAATTTAAGATTCCTTCGCACCGTAGTGCGACGAATGTCTAAAATCGTCCAATCGACCAAACAACCATACACCCCTGTTCCCCGTTCCATTGCCTCCGCTTTACTCTAATGCATCGACTGCGGTCGTCGTGCTGGTTTTCGAAAAAATCGCAAAAAACTCCATCCGCTCCGAAGCATTTCGCAGTTCCGAGAGATTTAAGATTCCTTCGCGCCGTAGTGCGACGAATGTCTAAAATCGTCCAATCGACCAAACAACCATATATCCCTGTTCCTCGTTCCATTGCCGACGTTTTACTCTAATGGTTCGAATGCGTTCGTCGTGCTGGTTTTCGAGAATATCGCGAAAAATTCCAACCGCTCCGAAATATTTCGCAATTCCGACAGATTTAAGATTCCTTCGCACCGAAGTACGACGAATGTCTAAAATCGTCCAATCGACCAAACAACCATAGATCCCTATTCCCCGTTCCATTGCCTCCGCTTTACACTAATGGATCGACTGCGGTCGTCGTGCTGGTTTTCCAAAAAATCGCGAAAAACACCATCCGCCCCGAAGCATTTCGCAGTTCCGACAGATTTAAGATTCCTTCGCACCGTAGTGCGACGAATGTCTAAAATCGTCCAATCGACCAAACAACCAGACACCCCTTTTCCCCGTTCCATTGCCACCGCTTTACTCTAATGGATCGTCTGCGGTCGTCGTGCTGGTTTTCGAAAAAATCGCGAAAAACACCATCCGCTCCGAAGCATTTCGCAGTTCCGACAGATTTAAGATTCCTTCGCGCCGTAGTGCGACGAATGTCTAAAATCGTCCAATCGATCAAACAGGCATAGATCCCTCTTCCCCGTTCCATTGCCGACGTTTTACTCTAATGGATCGACTGCGGTCGTCGTGCTGGTTTTCGAAAAAATCGCGAAAAACACCATCCACTCCGAAGCATTTCGCAGTTCCGACAGATTTAAGATTCCTTCGCGCCGTAGTGCGACGAATGTCTAAAATCGAGAAATCGACCAAACAACCATAGATCCCTATTCCCCGTTCCATTGCCTACGGTCTACTCTAAAGGATCGACTGCGGTCGTCGTGCTGGTTTTCGAAAAAATCGCGAAAAATACCAACCGCTCCGAAATATTTCGCAATTCCGACAGATTTAAGATTCCTTCGCATCGTAGTGCGACAAATATCTAAAATTGTCCAACCGACCAAACAACCATAGATCCCTGTTCCTCGTTGCATTGCCGACGTTTTACTCTAATTGTTCAACTGCGGTTGTCGTGCTGGTTTTCGAGAAAATCGCGAAAAACTCCAGTCGCTCCGAAATATTCCGCAGTTCCGACAGATTTAAGATTCCTTTGCACCATAGTGCGACGAATGTTTAAAATCGTCCACTCGACCAAACAACCATAGATTCCTGTTCCCCGTGCCATTGCCTACACTTTACTCTAATGGATCGACTGCGGTCGTCGTGCTGGTTTTCGAAAAAATGGCGAAAAAATACCATTCGCTTCGAAATATTTCGCGGTTCCGACAGATTTAAGATTCCTTCGCACCGTAGTGCGACGAATGTCTAAAATCGTCCAATCGACCAAACAACAATAGAACCCTACTCCCCGTTCCATTGCCGACGTTTTACTCTAATGGTTCGACTGCGTTCGTCGTGCTGGTTTTCGAGAATATCGCGAAAAACTCCAACCGCTTCCAAATATTTCGCAGTTCCGACAGATTTAAGATTCCTTCGCATCGTAGTGCGACGAATGTCTAAAATTGTCCAACCGACCAAACAACCATAGATCCCTGTTCCTCGTTCCATTGCCGACTTTTACTCTAATGGTTCGACCGCGGTTGTCGTGCTGGTTTTCGAGAAAATCGCGAAAAACTCCAGTCGCGCCGAAATATTCCGCAGTTCCGAGAGATTTAAGATTCCTTTGCACCGTAGTGCGACGCATGTCTAAGATCGTCCACTCGACCGAACAACCGTAGATCCCTGTTCCCCGTTCCATTGCCTACGCTTCACTCTAATGGATCGACTGCGGTCGTCGTGCTGGTTTTCGAAAAAATGGCGAAAAAATACCATTCGCTTCGAAATATTTCGCGGTTCCGACAGATTTAAGATTCCTTCGCACCGTAGTGCGACGAATGTCTAAAATCGTCCAATCGACCAAACAACAGTAGATCCCTACTCCCCGTTCCATTGCCGACGTTTTACTCTAATGGTTCGACTGCGTTCGTCGTGCTGGTTTTCGAGAATATCGTGAAAAATTCCAACCGCTCCGAAATATTTCGCAATTCCGACAGATTTAAGATTCCATCGCACCGTAGTGCGACGAATGTCTAAAATCCTCCAATCGACCAAACAACCATAGATCTCTGTTCCTCGTTCCATTGCCGACGTTTTATTCTAATGGTTCGACCGCGGTGGTCGTGCTGGTTTTCGAGAAAACCGCGAAAAACTCCAGTCGCGCCGAAATATTTCGCAGTTCCGACAGATTTAAGATTCCTTTGCACCGTAGTGCGACGAATGTCTAAAATCGTCCACTCGACCAAACAACCATAGATCCCTGTTCCCCGTTCCATTGCCTACGCTTTACTCTAATGGATCGACTGCGGTCGTCGTGCTGGTGTTCGAAAAAATCGCGAAAAACACCATTCGCGCCGAAGCATTTCGCAGTTCCGAGAGATTTAAGATTCCTTCGCGCCGTAGTGCGACGAATGTCTAAAATCGAGAAATCGACCAAACAACCATAGATCCCTGTTCCCCATTCCATTGCCTACGGTCTACTCTAAAGGATCGACTGCGGTCGTCGTGCTGGTTTTCGAAAAAATGGCGAAAAAATACGATTCGCTTCGAAATATTTCGCGGTTCCGACAGTTTTAAGATTCCTTCGCACCGTAGTGCGACGAATGTTTAAAATCGAGCAATCGACCAAACAACCATAGATCCCTGTTCCCCGTTCCATTGCCTACGGTCTACTCTAAAGGATCGACTGCGGTCGTCGTGCTGGTTTTCGAAAAAATGGCGAAAAAATACCATTCGCTTCGAAATATTTCGCGGTTCCGACAGATTTAAGATTCCTTCGCACCGTAGTGCGACGAATGTCAAAAATCGTCCAATCGACCAAACAACCAGACACCCCTTTTCCCCGTTCCATTGCCACCGCTTTACTCTAATTGTTCAACTGCGGTTGTCGTGCTGGTTTTCGAGAAAATCGCGAAAAACTCCAGTCGCTCCGAAATATTCCGCAGTTCCGACAGATTTAAGATTCCTTTGCACCATAGTGCGACGAATGTTTAAAATCGTCCACTCGACCAAACAACCATAGATTCCTGTTCCCCGTGCCATTGCCTACACTTTACTCTAATGGATCGACTGCGGTCGTCGTGCTGGTTTTCGAAAAAATGGCGAAAAAATACCATTCGCTTCGAAATATTTCGCGGTTCCGACAGATTTAAGATTCCTTCGCACCGTAGTGCGACGAATGTCTAAAATCGTCCAATCGACCAAACAACAATAGATCCCTCTTCCCCGTTCCATTGCCTACGCTTTACTCTAATGGATCGACTGCGGTCGTCGTGCTGGTTTTCGAAAAAATCGCGAAAAACACCATCCGCTCCGAAGCAATTCGCAGTTCCGACAGATTTAAGATTCCTTCGCGCCGTAGTGCGACGAATGTCTAAAATCGAGAAATCGACCAAACAACCATAGATCCCTGTTCCCCGTTCCATTGCCGACGTTTTACTCTAATGGTTCGACTGCGTTCGTGGGGCTGGTTTTCGAGAATATCGCGAAAATCTCCAACGGCTCCGAAATATTTCGCAATTCCGACAGATTTAAGATTCCTTCGCATCGTAGTGCGACGAATGTCTAAAATTGTCCAACCGACCAAACAACCATGGATCCCTGTTCCTCGTTCCATTGCCGACTTTTACTCTAATGGTTCAACCGCGGTTGTCGTGCTGGTTTTCGAGAAAATCGCGAAAAACTCCAGTCGCGCCGAAATATTCCGAAGTTCCGAGAGATTTAAGATTCCTTTGCACCGTAGTGCGACGCATGTCTAAGATCGTCCACTCGACCGAACAACCGTAGATCCCTGTTCCCCGTTCCATTGCCTACGCTTTACTCTAATGGATCGACTGCGGTCGTCGTGCTGGTTTTCGAAAAAATCGCAAAAAACACCATCCGCTCCGAAGCATTTCGCAGTTCCGACAGATTTAAGATTCCTTCGCGCCGTAGTGCGACCAATGTCTAAAATCGTGAAATCGACCAAACAACCATAGATCCCTGTTCCCCGTTCCATTGCCGACGGTTTACTCTAATGGTTCGAATGCGTTCGTCGTGCTGGTTTTCGAGAATATCGTGAAAAATTCCAACCGCTCCGAAATTTTTCGCAATTCCGACAGATTTAAGATTCCATCGCACCGTAGTGCGACGAATGTCTAAAATCCTCCAATCGACCAAACAACCATAGATCTCTGTTCCCCGTTCCATTGCCTACGCTTTACTCTAATGGATCGACTGCGGTCGTCGTGCTGGTTTTCGAAAAAATCGCGAAAAACACCATCCGCTCCGAAGCATTTCGCAGTTCCGACAGATTTGAGATTCCTTCGCGCCGTAGTGCGACGAATGTCTAAAATCGAGAAATCGACCAAACAACCATAGATCCCTGCTCCCCGTTCCATTGCCGACGTTTTACTCTAATGGTTCGACTGCGTTCGTGGGGCTGCTTTTCGAGAATATCGCGAAAAATTCCAACCGCTCCGAAATATTTCGCAATTCCGACAGATTTAAGATTCCTTGGCATCGTAGTGCGACGAATGTCTAAAATCGTCCAATCGACCAAACAACCATAGATCCCTATTCCCCGTTCCATTGCCTACGGTCTACTCTAAAGGATCGACTGCGGTCGTCGTGCTGGTTTTCGAAAAAATCGCGAAAAATACCATTCGCTTCGAAATATTTCGCAGTTTCGACAAATTTAAGGTTCCTTCGCACCGTAGTGCGACGAATGTCTAAAATCGTCCAATCGACCAAACAACCATACACCCCTGTTCCCCTTTCCATTGCCTCCGCTTTACTCTAATGCATCGACTGCGGTCGTCGTGCTGGTTTTCGAAAAAATCGCAAAAAACTCCATCCGCTCCGAAGCATTTCGCAGTTCCGAGAGATTTAAGATTCCTTCGCGCCGTAGTGCGACGAATGTCTAAAATCGTCCAATCGATCAAACAGGCATAGATCCCTCTTCCCCGTTCCATTGCCGACGTTTTACTCTAATGGATCGACTGCGGTCGTCGTGCTGGTTTTCGAAAAAATCGCGAAAAACACCATCCGCTCCGAAGCATTTCGCAGTTCCGAGAGATTTAAGATTCCTTTGCACCGTAGTGCGACGCATGTCTAAGATCGTCCACTCGACCGAACAACCGTAGATCCCTGTTCCCCGTTCCATTGCCTACGCTTCACTGTAATGGATCGACTGCGGTCGTCGTGCTGGTTTTCGAAAAAATGGCGAAAAAATACGATTCGCTTCGAAATATTTCGCGGTTCCGACAGATTTAAGATTCCTTCGCACCGTAGTGCGACGAATGTCTAAAATCGTCCAATCGACCAAACAACAATAGATCCCTGTTCCCCGTTCCATTGCCTACGCTTTACTCTAATGGATCGACTGCGGTCGTCGTGCTGGTTTTCGAAAAAATGGCGAAAAAATACGATTCGCTTCGAAATATTTCGCGGTTCCGACAGTTTTAAGATTCCTTCGCACCGTAGTGCGACGAATGTTTAAAATCGAGCAATCGACCAAACAACCATAGATCCCTGTTCCCCGTTCCATTGCCTACGGTCTATTCTAAAGGATCGACTGCGGTCGTCGTGCTGGTTTTCGAAAAAATCGCGAAAAATACCATTCGCTCCGAAGCATTTCGCAGTTCCGACAGATTTAAGATTCCTTCGCGCCGTAGTGCGACGAATGTCTAAAATCGAGAAATCGACCAAACAACCATAGATCCCTGTTCCCCGTTCCATTGCCGACGTTTTAATTTAATGGTTCGACTGCGTTCGTGGGGCTGGTTTTCGTGAATATCGCGAAAAATTCCAACCGCTCCGAAATATTTCGCAAATCCGACTGATTTAAGATTCCTTTGCACCGTAGTGCGACGAATGTCTAAAATCGTCCACTCGACCAAACAACCATAGATCCCTGTTCCCCGTTCCATTGCCTACGCTTTACTCTAATGGATCGACTGCGGTCGTCGTGCTGGTTTTCGAAAAAATGGCGAAAAAATACGATTCGCTTCGAAATATTTCGCGGTTCCGACAGTTTTAAGATTCCTTCGCACCGTAGTGCGACGAATGTTTAAAATCGAGCAATCGACCAAACAACCATAGATCCCTGTTCCCCGTTCCATTGCCTACGGTCTATTCTAAAGGATCGACTGCGGTCGTCGTGCTGGTTTTCGAAAAAATCGCGAAAAATACCATTCGCTCCGAAGCATTTCGCAGTTCCGACAGATTTAAGATTCCTTCGCGCCGTAGTGCGACGAATGTCTAAAATCGAGAAATCGACCAAACAACCATAGATCCCTGTTCCCCGTTCCATTGCCGACGTTTTACTTTAATGGTTCGACTGCGTTCGTGGGGCTGGTTTTCGTGAATATCGCGAAAAATTCCAACCGCTCCGAAATATTTCGCAATTCCGACAGATTTAAGATTCCTTTGCACCGTAGTGCGACGAATGTCTAAAATCGTCCACTCGACCAAACAACCATAGATCCCTGTTCCCCGTTCCATTGCCTACGCTTTACTCTAATGGATCGACTGCGGTCGTCGTGCTGGTTTTCGAAAAAATGGCGAAAAAATACGATTCGCTTCGAAATATTTCGCGGTTCCGACAGTTTTAAGATTCCTTCGCACCGTAGTGCGACGAATGTTTAAAATCGAGCAATCGACCAAACAACCATAGATCCCTGTTCCCCGTTCCGTTGCTTACGCTTTACTCTAATGGATCGACTGCGGTCGTCGTGCTGGTGTTCGAAAAAATCGCGAAAAACACCATCCGCTCCGAAGCATTTCGCAGTTCCGACAGATTTAAGATTCCTTCGCGCCGTAGTGCGACGAATGTCTAAAATCGAGAAATCGACCAAACAACCATAGATCCCTGTTCCCCGTTCCATTGCCGACGTTTTACTTTAATGGTTCGACTGCGTTCGTGGGGCTGGTTTTCGTGAATATCGCGAAAAATTCCAACCGCTCCGAAATATTTTGCAATTCCGACAGATTTAAGATTCCTTCGCATCGTAGTGCGACGAATGTCTAAAATCGTCCAACCGACCAAACAACGATAGATCCCTGTTCCTCGTTCCATTGCCGACGTTTTACTCTAATGGTTCGACCGCGGTTGTCGTGCTGGTTTTCGAGAAAATCGCGAAAAACTCCAGTCGCACCGAAATATTCCGCAGTTCCGACAGATTTAAGATTCCTTCGCACCGTAGTGCGACGAATGTTTAAAATCGAGCAGTCGACCAAACAACCATAGATCCCGGTTCCCCGTTCCATTGCCTACGGTCTACTCTAAAGGATCGACTGCGTTCGTCGTGCTGGTTTTCGAAAAAATCGCGAAAAATACCATTCGCTTCGAAATATTTCGCACTTCCGACAAATTTAAGATTCCTCCGCACCGTAGTGCGAGGAATGTCTAAAATCGTCCAATCGACCAAACAACCATACACCCCTGTTCCCCGTTCCATTGCCTCCGCTTTACTCTAATGCATCGACTGCGGTCGTCGTGCTGGTTTTCGAAAAAATCGCAAAAAACTCCATTCGCTCCGAAGCATTTCGCAGTTCCGAGAGATTTAAGATTCCTTCGCGCCGTAGTGCGACGAATGTCTAAAATCGTGAAATCGACCAAACAACCATAGATCCCTGTTCCCCGTTCCATTGCCGACGCTTTACTCTAATGGTTCGAATGCGTTCGTCGTGCTGGTTTTCGAGAATATCGTGAAAAATTCCAACCGCTCCGAAATATTTCGCAATTCCGACAGATTTAAGATTCCTTTGCACCGTAGTGCGACGAATGTCTAAAATCGTCCACTCGACCAAACAACCATAGATCCCTGTTCCCCGTTCCATTGCCTACGCTTTACTCTAATGGATCGACTGCGGTCGTCGTGCTGGTTTTCGAAAAAATGGCGAAAAAATACGATTCGCTTCGAAATATTTCGCGGTTCCGACAGTTTTAAGATTCCTTCGCACCGTAGTGCGACGAATGTTTAAAATCGAGCAATCGACCAAACAACCATAGATCCCTGTTCCCCGTTCCGTTGCTTACGCTTTACTCTAATGGATCGACTGCGGTCGTCGTGCTGGTGTTCGAAAAAATCGCGAAAAACACCATCCGCTCCGAAGCATTTCGCAGTTCCGACAGATTTAAGATTCCTTCGCGCCGTAGTGCGACGAATGTCTAAAATCGAGAAATCGACCAAACAACCATAGATCCCGGTTCCCCGTTCCATTGCCTACGGTCTACTCTAAAGGATCGACTGCGGTCGTCGTGCTGGTTTTCGAAAAAATCGCGAGAAATACCATTCGCTTCGAAATATTTCGCAGTTCCGACAAATTTAAGATTCCTCCGCACCGTAGTGCGAGGAATGTCTAAAATCGTCCAATCGACCAAACAACCATAGATCCCTGTTCCCCGTTCCATTGCCTCCGCTTTACTCTAATGCATCGACTGCGGTCGTCGTGCTGGTTTTCGAAAAAATCGCAAAAAACTCCATTCGCTCCGAAGAATTTCGCAGTTCCGAGAGATTTAAGATTCCTTCGCGCCGTAGTGCGACGAATGTCTAAAATCGTGAAATCAACCAAACAACCATAGATCCCTGTTCCCCGTTCCATTGCCGACGCTTTACTCTAATGGTTCGAATGCGTTCATCGTGCTGGTTTTCGAGAATATCGTGAAAAATTCCAACCGCTCCGAAATATTTCGCAATTCCGACAGATTTAAGATTCCTTCGCACCGAAGTACGACGAATGTCTAAAATCGTCCAATCGACCAAACAAACATAGATCCCTATTCCCCGTTCCATTGCCTACGGTCTACTCTAAAGGATCGACTGCGGTCGTCGTGCTGGTTTTCGAAAAAATCGCGAAAAATACCAGTCGCTTCGAAGCATTTCGCAGTTCCGAGAGATTTAAGATTCCTTCGCGCCGTAGTGCGACGAATGTCTAAAATCGAGAAATCGACCAAACAACCATAGATCCCTGTTCCCCATTCCATTGCCTACGGTCTACTCTAAAGGATCGACTGCGGTCGTCGTGCTGGTTTTCGAAAAAATGGCGAAAAAATACGATTCGCTTCGAAATATTTCGCGGTTCCGACAGTTTTAAGATTCCTTCGCACCGTAGTGCGACGAATGTTTAAAATCGAGCAATCGACCAAACAACCATAGATCCCTGTTCCCCGTTCCATTGCCTACGGTCTACTCTAAAGGATCGACTGCGGTCGTCGTGCTGGTTTTCGAAAAAATGGCGAAAAAATACCATTCGCTTCGAAATATTTCGCGGTTCCGACAGATTTAAGATTCCTTCGCACCGTAGTGCGACGAATGTCAAAAATCGTCCAATCGACCAAACAACCAGACACCCCTTTTCCCCGTTCCATTGCCACCGCTTTACTCTAATTGTTCAACTGCGGTTGTCGTGCTGGTTTTCGAGAAAATCGCGAAAAACTCCAGTCGCTCCGAAATATTCCGCAGTTCCGACAGATTTAAGATTCCTTTGCACCATAGTGCGACGAATGTTTAAAATCGTCCACTCGACCAAACAACCATAGATTCCTGTTCCCCGTGCCATTGCCTACACTTTACTCTAATGGATCGACTGCGGTCGTCGTGCTGGTTTTCGAAAAAATGGCGAAAAAATACCATTCGCTTCGAAATATTTCGCGGTTCCGACAGATTTAAGATTCCTTCGCACCGTAGTGCGACGAATGTCTAAAATCGTCCAATCGACCAAACAACAATAGATCCCTCTTCCCCGTTCCATTGCCTACGCTTTACTCTAATGGATCGACTGCGGTCGTCGTGCTGGTTTTCGAAAAAATCGCGAAAAACACCATCCGCTCCGAAGCAATTCGCAGTTCCGACAGATTTAAGATTCCTTCGCGCCGTAGTGCGACGAATGTCTAAAATCGAGAAATCGACCAAACAACCATAGATCCCTGTTCCCCGTTCCATTGCCGACGTTTTACTCTAATGGTTCGACTGCGTTCGTGGGGCTGGTTTCCGAGAATATCGCGAAAATCTCCAACGGCTCCGAAATATTTCGCAATTCCGACAGATTTAAGATTCCTTCGCATCGTAGTGCGACGAATGTCTAAAATTGTCCAACCGACCAAACAACCATAGATCCCTGTTCCTCGTTCCATTGCCGACTTTTACTCTAATGGTTCGACCGCGGTTGTCGTGCTAGTTTTCGAGAAAATCGCGAAAAACTCCAGTCGCGCCGAAATATTCCGCAGTTCCGAGAGATTTAAGATTCCTTTGCACCGTAGTGCGACGCATGTCTAAGATCGTCCACTCGACCGAACAACCGTAGATCCCTGTTCCCCGTTCCATTGCCTACGCTTCACTGTAATGGATCGACTGCGGTCGTCGTGCTGGTTTTCGAAAAAATGGCGAAAAAATACGATTCGCTTCGAAATATTTCGCGGTTCCGACAGATTTAAGATTCCTTCGCACCGTAGTGCGACGAATGTCTAAAATTGTCCAACCGACCAAACAACCATAGATCCCTGTTCCTCGTTCCATTGCCGACTTTTACTCTAATGGTTCGACCGCGGTTGTCGTGCTAGTTTTCGAGAAAATCGCGAAAAACTCCAGTCGCGCCGAAATATTCCGCAGTTCCGAGAGATTTAAGATTCCTTTGCACCGTAGTGCGACGCATGTCTAAGATCGTCCACTCGACCGAACAACCGTAGATCCCTGTTCCCCGTTCCATTGCCTACGCTTCACTGTAATGGATCGACTGCGGTCGTCGTGCTGGTTTTCGAAAAAATGGCGAAAAAATACGATTCGCTTCGAAATATTTCGCGGTTCCGACAGATTTAAGATTCCTTCGCACCGTAGTGCGACGAATGTCTAAAATCGTCCAATCGACCAAACAACAATAGATCCCTGTTCCCCGTTCCATTGCCTACGCTTTACTCTAATGGATCGACTGCGGTCGTCGTGCTGGTTTTCGAAAAAATGGCGAAAAAATACGATTCGCTTCGAAATATTTCGCGGTTCCGACAGTTTTAAGATTCCTTCGCACCGTAGTGCGACGAATGTTTAATATCGAGCAATCGACCAAACAACCATAGATCCCTGTTCCCCGTTCCATTGCCTACGGTCTACTCTAAAGGATCGACTGCGGTCGTCGTGCTGGTTTTCGAAAAAATCGTGAAAAATACCATTCGCTCCGAAGCATTTCGCAGTTCCGACAGATTTAAGATTCCTTCGCGCCGTAGTGCGACGAATGTCTAAAATCGAAAAATCGACCAAACAACCATAGATCCCTGTTCCCCGTTCCATTGCCGACGTTTTAATTTAATGGTTCGACTGCGTTCGTGGGGCTGGTTTTCGTGAATATCGCGAAAAATTCCAACCGCTCCGAAATATTTCGCAAATCCGACTGATTTAAGATTCCTTTGCACCGTAGTGCGACGAATGTTTAAAATCGAGCAATCGACCAAACAACCATAGATCCCTGTTCCCCGTTCCATTGCCTACGGTCTACTCTAAAGGATCGACTGCGGTCGTCGTGCTGGTTTTCGAAAAAATCGCGAAAAATACCATTCGCTCCGAAGCATTTCGCAGTTCCGACAGATTTAAGATTCCTTCGCGCCGTAGTGCGACGAATGTCTAAAATCGAGAAATCGACCAAACAACCATAGATCCCTGTTCCCCGTTCCATTGCCGACGTTTTACTTTAATGGTTCGACTGCGTTCGTGGGGCTGGTTTTCGTGAATATCGCGAAAAATTCCAACCGCTCCGAAATATTTCGCAATTCCGACAGATTTAAGATTCCTTTGCACCGTAGTGCGACGAATGTCTAAAATCGTCCACTCGACCAAACAACCATAGATCCCTGTTCCCCGTTCCATTGCCTACGCTTTACTCTAATGGATCGACTGCGGTCGTCGTGCTGGTTTTCGAAAAAATGGCGAAAAAATACGATTCGCTTCGAAATATTTCGCGGTTCCGACAGTTTTAAGATTCCTTCGCACCGTAGTGCGACGAATGTTTAAAATCGAGCAATCGACCAAACAACCATAGATCCCTGTTCCCCGTTCCGTTGCTTACGCTTTACTCTAATGGATCGACTGCGGTCGTCGTGCTGGTGTTCGAAAAAATCGCGAAAAACACCATCCGCTCCGAAGCATTTCGCAGTTCCGACAGATTTAAGATTCCTTCGCGCCGTAGTGCGACGAATGTCTAAAATCGAGAAATCGACCAAACAACCATAGATCCCTGTTCCCCGTTCCATTGCCGACGTTTTACTTTAATGGTTCGACTGCGTTCGTGGGGCTGGTTTTCGTGAATATCGCGAAAAATTCCAACCGCTCCGAAATATTTTGCAATTCCGACAGATTTAAGATTCCTTCGCATCGTAGTGCGACGAATGTCTAAAATCGTCCAACCGACCAAACAACGATAGATCCCTGTTCCTCGTTCCATTGCCGACGTTTTACTCTAATGGTTCGACCGCGGTTGTCGTGCTGGTTTTCGAGAAAATCGCGAAAAACTCCAGTCGCACCGAAATATTCCGCAGTTCCGACAGATTTAAGATTCCTTCGCACCGTAGTGCGACGAATGTTTAAAATCGAGCAGTCGACCAAACAACCATAGATCCCGGTTCCCCGTTCCATTGCCTACGGTCTACTCTAAAGGATCGACTGCGGTCGTCGTGCTGGTTTTCGAAAAAATCGCGAGAAATACCATTCGCTTCGAAATATTTCGCACTTCCGACAAATTTAAGATTCCTCCGCACCGTAGTGCGAGGAATGTCTAAAATCGTCCAATCGACCAAACAACCATAGATCCCTGTTCCCCGTTCCATTGCCTCCGCTTTACTCTAATGCATCGACTGCGGTCGTCGTGCTGGTTTTCGAAAAAATCGCAAAAAACTCCATTCGCTCCGAAGAATTTCGCAGTTCCGAGAGATTTAAGATTCCTTCGCGCCGTAGTGCGACGAATGTCTAAAATCGTGAAATCAACCAAACAACCATAGATCCCTGTTCCCCGTTCCATTGCCGACGCTTTACTCTAATGGTTCGAATGCGTTCATCGTGCTGGTTTTCGAGAATATCGTGAAAAATTCCAACCGCTCCGAAATATTTCGCAATTCCGACAGATTTAAGATTCCTTCGCACCGAAGTACGACGAATGTCTAAAATCGTCCAATCGACCAAACAAACATAGATCCCTATTCCCCGTTCCATTGCCTACGGTCTACTCTAAAGGATCGACTGCGGTCGTCGTGCTGGTTTTCGAAAAAATCGCGAAAAATACCAGTCGCTTCGAAATATTTCGCAGTTTCGACAAATTTAAGATTCCTTCGCACCGTAGTGCGACGAATGTCTAAAATCGTCCAATCGACCAAACAACCATACACCCCTGTTCCCCGTTCCATTGCCTCCGCTTTACTCTAATGGATCGACTGCGGTCGTCGTGCTGGTTTTCGAAAAAATCGCGAAAAACACCATCCGCTCCGAAGCATTTCGCAGTTCCGACAGATTTGAGATTCCTTCGCGCCGTAGTGCGACGAATGTCTAAAATCGAGAAATAGACCAAACAACCATAGATCCCTGCTCCCCGTTCCATTGCCGACGTTTTACTCTAATGGTTCGACTGCGTTCGTGGGGCTGCTTTTCGAGAATATCGCGAAAAATTCCAACCGCTCCGAAATATTTCGCAATTCCGACAGATTTAAGATTCCTTGGCATCGTAGTGCGACGAATGTCTAAAATCGTCCACTCGGCCAAACAACCATAGATCCCTGTTCCCCGTTCCATTGCCTACGCTTTACTCTAATGGATCGACTGCGGTCGTCGTGCTGGTTTTCGAAAAAATGGCGAAAAAATACGATTCGCTTCGAAATATTTCGCGGTTTCGACAGTTTTAAGATTCCTTCGCACCGTAGTGCGACGAATGTTTAAAATCGAGCAATCGACCAAACAACCATAGAACCCTGTTCCCCGTTCCATTGCCTACGGTCTACTCTAAAGGATCGACTGCGGTCGTCGTGCTGGTTTTCGAAAAAATCGCGAAAAATACCAATCGCTTCGAAATATTTCGCACTTCCGACAATTTTAAGATTATTTCGCACCGTAGTGCGAGGAATGTCTAAAATCGTCCAATCGACCAAACAACCATACACCCCTGTTCCCCGTTCCATGGCCTCCGTTTTACTCTAATGGATCGAATGCGTCCGTCGTGCTGGTTTTCGAGAATATCGCGAAAAACACCATTCGCTCCGAAGCATTTCGCAGTTACGACAGATTTAAGATTCCTTCGCGCCGTAGTGCGACGAATGTCTAAAATCGAGAAATCGACCAAACAACCATAGATCCCTGTTCCCCGTTCCATTGCCGACGTTTTACTCTAATGGTTCGACTGCGTTCGTGGGGCTGGTTTTCGAGAATATCGCGAAAATCTCCAACGGCTCCGAAATATTTCGCAATTCCGACAGATTTAAGATTCCTTGGCATCGTAGTGCGACGAATGTCTAAAATCGTCCACTCGGCCAAACAACCATAGATCCCTGTTCCCCGTTCCATTGCCTACGCTTTACTCTAATGGATCGACTGCGGTCGTCGTGCTGGTTTTCGAAAAAATGGCGAAAAAATACGATTCGCTTCGAAATATTTCGCGGTTTCGACAGTTTTAAGATTCCTTCGCACCGTAGTGCGACGAATGTTTAAAATCGAGCAATCGACCAAACAACCATAGAACCCTGTTCCCCGTTCCATTGCCTACGGTCTACTCTAAAGGATCGACTGCGGTCGTCGTGCTGGTTTTCGAAAAAATCGCGAAAAATACCAATCGCTTCGAAATATTTCGCACTTCCGACAATTTTAAGATTATTTCGCACCGTAGTGCGAGGAATGTCTAAAATCGTCCAATCGACCAAACAACCATACACCCCTGTTCCCCGTTCCATGGCCTCCGTTTTACTCTAATGGATCGAATGCGTCCGTCGTGCTGGTTTTCGAGAATATCGCGAAAAACACCATTCGCTCCGAAGCATTTCGCAGTTACGACAGATTTAAGATTCCTTCGCGCCGTAGTGCGACGAATGTCTAAAATCGAGAAATCGACCAAACAACCATAGATCCCTGTTCCCCGTTCCATTGCCGACGGTTTACTCTAATGGTTCGAATGCGTTCGTCGTGCTGGTTTTCGAGAATATCGTGAAAAATTCCAACCGCTCCGAAATTTTTCGCAATTCCGACAGATTTAAGATTCCATCGCACCGTAGTGCGACGAATGTCTAAAATCCTCCAATCGACCAAACAACCATAGATCTCTGTTCCCCGTTCCATTGCCTACGCTTTACTCTAATGGATCGACTGCGGTCGTCGTGCTGGTTTTCGAAAAAATCGCGAAAAACACCATCCGCTCCGAAGCATTTCGCAGTTCCGACAGATTTGAGATTCCTTCGCGCCGTAGTGCGACGAATGTCTAAAATCGAGAAATCGACCAAACAACCATAGATCCCTGCTCCCCGTTCCATTGCCGACGTTTTACTCTAATGGTTCGACTGCGTTCGTGGGGCTGCTTTTCGAGAATATCGCGAAAAATTCCAACCGCTCCGAAATATTTCGCAATTCCGACAGATTTAAGATTCCTTGGCATCGTAGTGCGACGAATGTCTAAAATCGTCCAATCGACCAAACAACCATAGATCCCTATTCCCCGTTCCATTGCCTACGGTCTACTCTAAAGGATCGACTGCGGTCGTCGTGCTGGTTTTCGAAAAAATCGCGAAAAATACCATTCGCTTCGAAATATTTCGCAGTTTCGACAAATTTAAGGTTCCTTCGCACCGTAGTGCGACGAATGTCTAAAATCGTCCAATCGACCAAACAACCATACACCCCTGTTCCCCTTTCCATTGCCTCCGCTTTACTCTAATGCATCGACTGCGGTCGTCGTGCTGGTTTTCGAAAAAATCGCAAAAAACTCCATCCGCTCCGAAGCATTTCGCAGTTCCGAGAGATTTAAGATTCCTTCGCGCCGTAGTGCAACGAATGTCTAAAATCGTCCAATCGATCAAACAGGCATAGATCCCTCTTCCCCGTTCCATTGCCGACGTTTTACTCTAATGGATCGACTGCGGTCGTCGTGCTGGTTTTCGAAAAAATCGCGAAAAACACCATCCGCTCCGAAGCATTTCGCAGTTCCGACAGATTTAAGATTCCTTCGCATCGTAGTGCGACAAATATCTAAAATTGTCCAACCGACCAAACAACCATAGATCCCTGTTCCTCGTTCCATTGCCGACGTTTTACTCTAATGGATCGACTGCGGTCGTCGTGCTGGTTTTCGAAAAAAATCGAGAAAAACACCATTCGCGCCGAAATATTCCGCAGTTCCGACAGATTTAAGATTCCTTCGCACCGTAGTGCGACGAATGTTTAAAATCGGGCAATCGACCAAACAACCATAGATCCCTGTTCCCCGTTCCATTGCCTACGGTCTACTCTAAAGGATTGACTGCGGTCGTCGTGCTGGTTTTCGAAAAAATGGCGAAAAAATACGATTCGCTTCGAAATATTTCGCGGTTCCGACAGTTTTAAGATTCCTTCGCACCGTAGTGCGACGAATGTTTAAAATCGAGCAATCGACCAAACAACCATAGAACCCTGTTCCCCGTTCCATTGCCTACGGTCTACTCTAAAGGATCGACTGCGGTCGTCGTGCTGGTTTTCGAAAAAATCGCGAAAAATACCAATCGCTTCGAAATATTTCGCACTTCCGACAATTTTAAGATTATTTCGCACCGTAGTGCGAGGAATGTCTAAAATCGTCCAATCGACCAAACAACCATACACCCCTGTTCCCCGTTCCATGGCCTCCGTTTTACTCTAATGGATCGAATGCGTCCGTCGTGCTGGTTTTCGAGAATATCGCGAAAAACACCATTCGCTCCGAAGCATTTCGCAGTTACGACAGATTTAAGATTCCTTCGCGCCGTAGTGCGACGAATGTCTAAAATCGAGAAATCGACCAAACAACCATAGATCCCTGTTCCCCGTTCCATTGCCGACGTTTTACTCTAATGGTTCGACTGCGTTCGTGGGGCTGGTTTTCGAGAATATCGCGAAAAACTCCAACCGCTCCGAAATATTTCGCAATTCCGACAGATTTAAGATTCCTTCGCAACGTAGTGCGACGAATGTCTAAAATTGTCCAACCGACCAAACAACCATAGATCCCTGTTCCTCGTTCCATTGCCGACTTTTACTCTAATGGTTCGACCGCGGTTGTCGTGCTAGTTTTCGAGAAAATCGCGAAAAACTCCAGTCGCGCCGAAATATTCCGCAGTTCCGAGAGATTTAAGATTCCTTTGCACCGTAGTGCGACGCATGTCTAAGATCGTCCACTCGACCGAACAACCGTAGATCCCTGTTCCCCGTTCCATTGCCTACGCTTCACTGTAATGGATCGACTGCGGTCGTCGTGCTGGTTTTCGAAAAAATGGCGAAAAAATACGATTCGCTTCGAAATATTTCGCGGTTCCGACAGATTTAAGATTCCTTCGCACCGTAGTGCGACGAATGTCTAAAATCGTCCAATCGACCAAACAACAATAGATCCCTGTTCCCCGTTCCATTGCCTACGCTTTACTCTAATGGATCGACTGCGGTCGTCGTGCTGGTTTTCGAAAAAATGGCGAAAAAATACGATTCGCTTCGAAATATTTCGCGGTTCCGACAGTTTTAAGATTCCTTCGCACCGTAGTGCGACGAATGTTTAATATCGAGCAATCGACCAAACAACCATAGATCCCTGTTCCCCGTTCCATTGCCTACGGTCTACTCTAAAGGATCGACTGCGGTCGTCGTGCTGGTTTTCGAAAAAATCGCGAAAAATACCATTCGCTCCGAAGCATTTCGCAGTTCCGACAGATTTAAGATTCCTTCGCGCCGTAGTGCGACGAATGTCTAAAATCGAAAAATCGACCAAACAACCATAGATCCCTGTTCCCCGTTCCATTGCCGACGTTTTAATTTAATGGTTCGACTGCGTTCGTGGGGCTGGTTTTCGTGAATATCGCGAAAAATTCCAACCGCTCCGAAATATTTCGCAAATCCGACTGATTTAAGATTCCTTTGCACCGTAGTGCGACGAATGTTTAATATCGAGCAATCGACCAAACAACCATAGATCCCTGTTCCCCGTTCCATTGCCTACGGTCTACTCTAAAGGATCGACTGCGGTCGTCGTGCTGGTTTTCGAAAAAATCGCGAAAAATACCATTCGCTCCGAAGCATTTCGCAGTTCCGACAGATTTAAGATTCCTTCGCGCCGTAGTGCGACGAATGTCTAAAATCGAAAAATCGACCAAACAACCATAGATCCCTGTTCCCCGTTCCATTGCCGACGTTTTAATTTAATGGTTCGACTGCGTTCGTGGGGCTGGTTTTCGTGAATATCGCGAAAAATTCCAACCGCTCCGAAATATTTCGCAAATCCGACTGATTTAAGATTCCTTTGCACCGTAGTGCGACGCATGTCTAAGATCGTCCACTCGACCGAACAACCGTAGATCCCTGTTCCCCGTTCCATTGCCTACGCTTCACTGTAATGGATCGACTGCGGTCGACGTGCTGGTTTTCGAAAAAATGGCGAAAAAATACGATTCGCTTCGAAATATTTCGCGGTTCCGACAGATTTAAGATTCCTTCGCACCGTAGTGCGACGAATGTCTAAACTCGTCCAATCGACCAAACAACAATAGATCCCTGTTCCCCGTTCCATTGCCTACGCTTTACTCTAATGGATCGACTGCGGTCGTCGTGCTGGTTTTCAAAAAAATGGCGAAAAAATACGATTCGCTTCGAAATATTTCGCGGTTCCGACAGTTTTAAGATTCCTTCGCACCGTAGTGCGACGAATGTTTAAAATCGAGCAATCGACCAAACAACCATAGATCCCTGTTCCCCGTTCCATTGCCTACGGTCTACTCTAAAGGATCGACTGCGGTCGTCGTGCTGGTTTTCGAAAAAATCGCGAAAAATACCATTCGCTCCGAAGCATTTCGCAGTTCCGACAGATTTAAGATTCCTTCGCGCCGTAGTGCGACGAATGTCTAAAATCGTCCACTCGACCAAACAACCATAGATCCCTGTTCCCCGTTCCATTGCCTACGCTTTACTCTAATGGATCGACTGCGGTCGTCGTGCTGTTTTCGAAAAAATGGCGAAAAAATACGATTCGCTTCGAAATATTTCGCGGTTCCGACAGTTTTAAGATTCCTTCGCACCGTAGTGCGACGAATGTTTAAAATCGAGCAATCGACCAAACAACCATAGATCCCTGTTCCCCGTTCCGTTGCTTACGCTTTACTCTAATGGATCGACTGCGGTCGTCGTGCTGGTTTTCGAAAAAATCGCGAAAAACACCATCCGCTCCGAAGCATTTCGCAGTTCCGACAGATTTGAGATTCCTTCGCGCCGTAGTGCGACGAATGTCTAAAATCGAGAAATAGACCAAACAACCATAGATCCCTGCTCCCCGTTCCATTGCCGACGTTTTACTCTAATGGTTCGACTGCGTTCGTGGGGCTGCTTTTCGAGAATATCGCGAAAAATTCCAACCGCTCCGAAATATTTCGCAATTCCGACAGATTTAAGATTCCTTGGCATCGTAGTGCGACGAATGTCTAAAATCGTCCACTCGGCCAAACAACCATAGATCCCTGTTCCCCGTTCCATTGCCTACGCTTTACTCTAATGGATCGACTGCGGTCGTCGTGCTGGTTTTCGAAAAAATGGCGAAAAAATACGATTCGCTTCGAAATATTTCGCGGTTTCGACAGTTTTAAGATTCCTTCGCACCGTAGTGCGACGAATGTTTAAAATCGAGCAATCGACCAAACAACCATAGAACCCTGTTCCCCGTTCCATTGCCTACGGTCTACTCTAAAGGATCGACTGCGGTCGTCGTGCTGGTTTTCGAAAAAATCGCGAAAAATACCAATCGCTTCGAAATATTTCGCACTTCCGACAATTTTAAGATTATTTCGCACCGTAGTGCGAGGAATGTCTAAAATCGTCCAATCGACCAAACAACCATACACCCCTGTTCCCCGTTCCATGGCCTCCGTTTTACTCTAATGGATCGAATGCGTCCGTCGTGCTGGTTTTCGAGAATATCGCGAAAAACACCATTCGCTCCGAAGCATTTCGCAGTTACGACAGATTTAAGATTCCTTCGCGCCGTAGTGCGACGAATGTCTAAAATCGAGAAATCGACCAAACAACCATAGATCCCTGTTCCCCGTTCCATTGCCGACGTTTTACTCTAATGGTTCGACTGCGTTCGTGGGGCTGGTTTTCGAGAATATCGCGAAAAACTCCAACCGCTCCGAAATATTTCGCAATTCCGACAGATTTAAGATTCCTTCGCCTCGTAGTGCGACGAATGTCTAAAATTGTCCAACCGACCAAACAACCATAGATCCCTGTTCCTCGTTCCATTGCCGACTTTTACTCTAATGGTTCGACCGCGGTTGTCGTGCTGGTTTTCGAGAAAATCGCGAAAAACTCCAGTCGCGCCGAAATATTCCGCAGTTCCGAGAGATTTAAGATTCCTTTGCACCGTAGTGCGACGCATGTCTAAGATCGTCCACTCGACCGAACAACCGTAGATCCCTGTTCCCCGTTCCATTGCCTACGCTTCACTGTAATGGATCGACTGCGGTCGACGTGCTGGTTTTCGAAAAAATGGCGAAAAAATACGATTCGCTTCGAAATATTTCGCGGTTCCGACAGATTTAAGATTCCTTCGCACCGTAGTGCGACGAATGTCTAAACTCGTCCAATCGACCAAACAACAATAGATCCCTGTTCCCCGTTCCATTGCCTACGCTTTACTCTAATGGATCGACTGCGGTCGTCGTGCTGGTTTTCGAAAAAATGGCGAAAAAATACGATTCGCTTCGAAATATTTCGCGGTTCCGACAGTTTTAAGATTCCTTCGCACCGTAGTGCGACGAATGTTTAAAATCGAGCAATCGACCAAACAACCATAGATCCCTGTTCCCCGTTCCATTGCCTACGGTCTACTCTAAAGGATCGACTGCGGTCGTCGTGCTGGTTTTCGAAAAAATCGCGAAAAATTCCATTCGCTCCGAAGCATTTCGCAGTTCCGACAGATTTAAGATTCCTTCGCGCCGTAGTGCGACGAATGTCTAAAATCGAGAAATCGACCAAACAACCATAGATCCCTGTTCCCCGTTCCATTGCCGACGTTTTACTTTAATGGTTCGACTGCGTTCGTGGGGCTGGTTTTCGTGAATATCGCGAAAAATTCCAACCGCTCCGAAATATTTCGCAATTCCGACAGATTTAAGATTCCTTTGCACCGTAGTACGACGAATGTCTAAAATCGTCCACTCGACCAAACAACCATAGATCCCTGTTCCCCGTTCCATTGCCTACGCTTTACTCTAATGGATCGACTGCGGTCGTCGTGCTGGTTTTCGAAAAAATGGCGAAAAAATACGATTCGCTTCGAAATATTTCGCGGTTCCGACAGTTTTAAGATTCCTTCGCACCGTAGTGCGACGAATGTTTAAAATCGAGCAATCGACCAAACAACCATAGATCCCTGTTCCCCGTTCCGTTGCTTACGCTTTACTCTAATGGATCGACTGCGGTCGTCGTGCTGGTGTTCGAAAAAATCGCGAAAAACACCATCCGCTCCGAAGCATTTCGCAGTTCCGACAGATTTAAGATTCCTTCGCGCCGTAGTGCGACGAATGTCTAAAATCGAGAAATCGACCAAACAACCATAGATCCCTGTTCCCCGTTCCATTGCCGACGTTTTACTTTAATGGTTCGACTGCGTTCGTGGGGCTGGTTTTCGTGAATATCGCGAAAAATTCCAACCGCTCCGAAATATTTTGCAATTCCGACAGATTTAAGATTCCTTCGCATCGTAGTGCGACGAATGTCTAAAATCGTCCAACCGACCAAACAACGATAGATCCCTGTTCCTCGTTCCATTGCCGACGTTTTACTCTAATGGTTCGACCGCGGTTGTCGTGCTGGTTTTCGAGAAAATCGCGAAAAACTCCAGTCGCACCGAAATATTCCGCAGTTCCGACAGATTTAAGATTCCTTCGCACCGTAGTGCGACGAATGTTTAAAATCGAGCAGTCGACCAAACAACCATAGATCCCGGTTCCCCGTTCCATTGCCTACGGTCTACTCTAAAGGATCGACTGCGTTCGTCGTGCTGGTTTTCGAAAAAATCGCGAAAAATACCATTCGCTTCGAAATATTTCGCACTTCCGACAAATTTAAGATTCCTCCGCACCGTAGTGCGAGGAATGTCTAAAATCGTCCAATCGACCAAACAACCATACACCCCTGTTCCCCGTTCCATTGCCTCCGCTTTACTCTAATGCATCGACTGCGGTCGTCGTGCTGGTTTTCGAAAAAATCGCAAAAAACTCCATTCGCTCCGAAGCATTTCGCAGTTCCGAGAGATTTAAGATTCCTTCGCGCCGTAGTGCGACGAATGTCTAAAATCGTGAAATCGACCAAACAACCATAGATCCCTGTTCCCCGTTCCATTGCCGACGCTTTACTCTAATGGTTCGAATGCGTTCGTCGTGCTGGTTTTCGAGAATATCGTGAAAAATTCCAACCGCTCCGAAATATTTCGCAATTCCGACAGATTTAAGATTCCTTTGCACCGTAGTGCGACGAATGTCTAAAATCGTCCACTCGACCAAACAACCATAGATCCCTGTTCCCCGTTCCATTGCCTACGCTTTACTCTAATGGATCGACTGCGGTCGTCGTGCTGGTTTTCGAAAAAATGGCGAAAAAATACGATTCGCTTCGAAATATTTCGCGGTTCCGACAGTTTTAAGATTCCTTCGCACCGTAGTGCGACGAATGTTTAAAATCGAGCAATCGACCAAACAACCATATATCCCTGTTCCCCGTTCCGTTGCTTACGCTTTACTCTAATGGATCGACTGCGGTCGTCGTGCTGGTGTTCGAAAAAATCGCGAAAAACACCATCCGCTCCGAAGCATTTCGCAGTTCCGACAGATTTAAGATTCCTTCGCGCCGTAGTGCGACGAATGTCTAAAATCGAGAAATCGACCAAACAACCATAGATCCCGGTTCCCCGTTCCATTGCCTACGGTCTACTCTAAAGGATCGACTGCGGTCGTCGTGCTGGTTTTCGAAAAAATCGCGAGAAATACCATTCGCTTCGAAATATTTCGCAGTTCCGACAAATTTAAGATTCCTCCGCACCGTAGTGCGAGGAATGTCTAAAATCGTCCAATCGACCAAACAACCATAGATCCCTGTTCCCCGTTCCATTGCCTCCGCTTTACTCTAATGCATCGACTGCGGTCGTCGTGCTGGTTTTCGAAAAAATCGCAAAAAACTCCATTCGCTCCGAAGAATTTCGCAGTTCCGAGAGATTTAAGATTCCTTCGCGCCGTAGTGCGACGAATGTCTAAAATCGTGAAATCAACCAAACAACCATAGATCCCTGTTCCCCGTTCCATTGCCGACGCTTTACTCTAATGGTTCGAATGCGTTCATCGTGCTGGTTTTCGAGAATATCGTGAAAAATTCCAACCGCTCCGAAATATTTCGCAATTCCGACAGATTTAAGATTCCTTCGCACCGAAGTACGACGAATGTCTAAAATCGTCCAATCGACCAAACAAACATAGATCCATATTCCCCGTTCCATTGCCTACGGTCTACTCTAAAGGATCGACTGCGGTCGTCGTGCTGGTTTTCGAAAAAATCGCGAAAAATACCAGTCGCTTCGAAGCATTTCGCAGTTCCGAGAGATTTAAGATTCCTTCGCGCCGTAGTGCGACGAATGTCTAAAATCGAGAAATCGACCAAACAACCATAGATCCCTGTTCCCCATTCCATTGCCTACGGTCTACTCTAAAGGATCGACTGCGGTCGTCGTGCTGGTTTTCGAAAAAATGGCGAAAAAATACGATTCGCTTCGAAATATTTCGCGGTTCCGACAGTTTTAAGATTCCTTCGCACCGTAGTGCGACGAATGTTTAAAATCGAGCAATCGACCAAACAACCATAGATCCCTGTTCCCCGTTCCATTGCCTACGGTCTACTCTAAAGGATCGACTGCGGTCGTCGTGCTGGTTTTCGAAAAAATGGCGAAAAAATACCATTCGCTTCGAAATATTTCGCGGTTCCGACAGATTTAAGATTCCTTCGCACCGTAGTGCGACGAATGTCAAAAATCGTCCAATCGACCAAACAACCAGACACCCCTTTTCCCCGTTCCATTGCCACCGCTTTACTCTAATTGTTCAACTGCGGTTGTCGTGCTGGTTTTCGAGAAAATCGCGAAAAACTCCAGTCGCTCCGAAATATTCCGCAGTTCCGACAGATTTAAGATTCCTTTGCACCATAGTGCGACGAATGTTTAAAATCGTCCACTCGACCAAACAACCATAGATTCCTGTTCCCCGTGCCATTGCCTACACTTTACTCTAATGGATCGACTGCGGTCGTCGTGCTGGTTTTCGAAAAAATGGCGAAAAAATACCATTCGCTTCGAAATATTTCGCGGTTCCGACAGATTTAAGATTCCTTCGCACCGTAGTGCGACGAATGTCTAAAATCGTCCAATCGACCAAACAACAATAGATCCCTCTTCCCCGTTCCATTGCCTACGCTTTACTCTAATGGATCGACTGCGGTCGTCGTGCTGGTTTTCGAAAAAATCGCGAAAAACACCATCCGCTCCGAAGCAATTCGCAGTTCCGACAGATTTAAGATTCCTTCGCGCCGTAGTGCGACGAATGTCTAAAATCGAGAAATCGACCAAACAACCATAGATCCCTGTTCCCCGTTCCATTGCCGACGTTTTACTCTAATGGTTCGACTGCGTTCGTGGGGCTGGTTTCCGAGAATATCGCGAAAATCTCCAACGGCTCCGAAATATTTCGCAATTCCGACAGATTTAAGATTCCTTCGCATCGTAGTGCGACGAATGTCTAAAATTGTCCAACCGACCAAACAACCATAGATCCCTGTTCCTCGTTCCATTGCCGACTTTTACTCTAATGGTTCGACCGCGGTTGTCGTGCTAGTTTTCGAGAAAATCGCGAAAAACTCCAGTCGCGCCGAAATATTCCGCAGTTCCGAGAGATTTAAGATTCCTTTGCACCGTAGTGCGACGCATGTCTAAGATCGTCCACTCGACCGAACAACCGTAGATCCCTGTTCCCCGTTCCATTGCCTACGCTTCACTGTAATGGATCGACTGCGGTCGTCGTGCTGGTTTTCGAAAAAATGGCGAAAAAATACGATTCGCTTCGAAATATTTCGCGGTTCCGACAGATTTAAGATTCCTTCGCACCGTAGTGCGACGAATGTCTAAAATTGTCCAACCGACCAAACAACCATAGATCCCTGTTCCTCGTTCCATTGCCGACTTTTACTCTAATGGTTCGACCGCGGTTGTCGTGCTAGTTTTCGAGAAAATCGCGAAAAACTCCAGTCGCGCCGAAATATTCCGCAGTTCCGAGAGATTTAAGATTCCTTTGCACCGTAGTGCGACGCATGTCTAAGATCGTCCACTCGACCGAACAACCGTAGATCCCTGTTCCCCGTTCCATTGCCTACGCTTCACTGTAATGGATCGACTGCGGTCGTCGTGCTGGTTTTCGAAAAAATGGCGAAAAAATACGATTCGCTTCGAAATATTTCGCGGTTCCGACAGATTTAAGATTCCTTCGCACCGTAGTGCGACGAATGTCTAAAATCGTCCAATCGACCAAACAACAATAGATCCCTGTTCCCCGTTCCATTGCCTACGCTTTACTCTAATGGATCGACTGCGGTCGTCGTGCTGGTTTTCGAAAAAATGGCGAAAAAATACGATTCGCTTCGAAATATTTCGCGGTTCCGACAGTTTTAAGATTCCTTCGCACCGTAGTGCGACGAATGTTTAATATCGAGCAATCGACCAAACAACCATAGATCCCTGTTCCCCGTTCCATTGCCTACGGTCTACTCTAAAGGATCGACTGCGGTCGTCGTGCTGGTTTTCGAAAAAATCGCGAAAAATACCATTCGCTCCGAAGCATTTCGCAGTTCCGACAGATTTAAGATTCCTTCGCGCCGTAGTGCGACGAATGTCTAAAATCGAAAAATCGACCAAACAACCATAGATCCCTGTTCCCCGTTCCATTGCCGACGTTTTAATTTAATGGTTCGACTGCGTTCGTGGGGCTGGTTTTCGTGAATATCGCGAAAAATTCCAACCGCTCCGAAATATTTCGCAAATCCGACTGATTTAAGATTCCTTTGCACCGTAGTGCGACGAATGTTTAAAATCGAGCAATCGACCAAACAACCATAGATCCCTGTTCCCCGTTCCATTGCCTACGGTCTACTCTAAAGGATCGACTGCGGTCGTCGTGCTGGTTTTCGAAAAAATCGCGAAAAATACCATTCGCTCCGAAGCATTTCGCAGTTCCGACAGATTTAAGATTCCTTCGCGCCGTAGTGCGACGAATGTCTAAAATCGAGAAATCGACCAAACAACCATAGATCCCTGTTCCCCGTTCCATTGCCGACGTTTTACTTTAATGGTTCGACTGCGTTCGTGGGGCTGGTTTTCGTGAATATCGCGAAAAATTCCAACCGCTCCGAAATATTTCGCAATTCCGACAGATTTAAGATTCCTTTGCACCGTAGTGCGACGAATGTCTAAAATCGTCCACTCGACCAAACAACCATAGATCCCTGTTCCCCGTTCCATTGCCTACGCTTTACTCTAATGGATCGACTGCGGTCGTCGTGCTGGTTTTCGAAAAAATGGCGAAAAAATACGATTCGCTTCGAAATATTTCGCGGTTCCGACAGTTTTAAGATTCCTTCGCACCGTAGTGCGACGAATGTTTAAAATCGAGCAATCGACCAAACAACCATAGATCCCTGTTCCCCGTTCCGTTGCTTACGCTTTACTCTAATGGATCGACTGCGGTCGTCGTGCTGGTGTTCGAAAAAATCGCGAAAAACACCATCCGCTCCGAAGCATTTCGCAGTTCCGACAGATTTAAGATTCCTTCGCGCCGTAGTGCGACGAATGTCTAAAATCGAGAAATCGACCAAACAACCATAGATCCCTGTTCCCCGTTCCATTGCCGACGTTTTACTTTAATGGTTCGACTGCGTTCGTGGGGCTGGTTTTCGTGAATATCGCGAAAAATTCCAACCGCTCCGAAATATTTTGCAATTCCGACAGATTTAAGATTCCTTCGCATCGTAGTGCGACGAATGTCTAAAATCGTCCAACCGACCAAACAACGATAGATCCCTGTTCCTCGTTCCATTGCCGACGTTTTACTCTAATGGTTCGACCGCGGTTGTCGTGCTGGTTTTCGAGAAAATCGCGAAAAACTCCAGTCGCACCGAAATATTCCGCAGTTCCGACAGATTTAAGATTCCTTCGCACCGTAGTGCGACGAATGTTTAAAATCGAGCAGTCGACCAAACAACCATAGATCCCGGTTCCCCGTTCCATTGCCTACGGTCTACTCTAAAGGATCGACTGCGGTCGTCGTGCTGGTTTTCGAAAAAATCGCGAGAAATACCATTCGCTTCGAAATATTTCGCACTTCCGACAAATTTAAGATTCCTCCGCACCGTAGTGCGAGGAATGTCTAAAATCGTCCAATCGACCAAACAACCATAGATCCCTGTTCCCCGTTCCATTGCCTCCGCTTTACTCTAATGCATCGACTGCGGTCGTCGTGCTGGTTTTCGAAAAAATCGCAAAAAACTCCATTCGCTCCGAAGAATTTCGCAGTTCCGAGAGATTTAAGATTCCTTCGCGCCGTAGTGCGACGAATGTCTAAAATCGTGAAATCAACCAAACAACCATAGATCCCTGTTCCCCGTTCCATTGCCGACGCTTTACTCTAATGGTTCGAATGCGTTCATCGTGCTGGTTTTCGAGAATATCGTGAAAAATTCCAACCGCTCCGAAATATTTCGCAATTCCGACAGATTTAAGATTCCTTCGCACCGAAGTACGACGAATGTCTAAAATCGTCCAATCGACCAAACAAACATAGATCCCTATTCCCCGTTCCATTGCCTACGGTCTACTCTAAAGGATCGACTGCGGTCGTCGTGCTGGTTTTCGAAAAAATCGCGAAAAATACCAGTCGCTTCGAAATATTTCGCAGTTTCGACAAATTTAAGATTCCTTCGCACCGTAGTGCGACGAATGTCTAAAATCGTCCAATCGACCAAACAACCATACACCCCTGTTCCCCGTTCCATTGCCTCCGCTTTACTCTAATGGATCGACTGCGGTCGTCGTGCTGGTTTTCGAAAAAATCGCGAAAAACACCATCCGCTCCGAAGCATTTCGCAGTTCCGACAGATTTGAGATTCCTTCGCGCCGTAGTGCGACGAATGTCTAAAATCGAGAAATAGACCAAACAACCATAGATCCCTGCTCCCCGTTCCATTGCCGACGTTTTACTCTAATGGTTCGACTGCGTTCGTGGGGCTGCTTTTCGAGAATATCGCGAAAAATTCCAACCGCTCCGAAATATTTCGCAATTCCGACAGATTTAAGATTCCTTGGCATCGTAGTGCGACGAATGTCTAAAATCGTCCACTCGGCCAAACAACCATAGATCCCTGTTCCCCGTTCCATTGCCTACGCTTTACTCTAATGGATCGACTGCGGTCGTCGTGCTGGTTTTCGAAAAAATGGCGAAAAAATACGATCCGCTTCGAAATATTTCGCGGTTTCGACAGTTTTAAGATTCCTTCGCACCGTAGTGCGACGAATGTTTAAAATCGAGCAATCGACCAAACAACCATAGAACCCTGTTCCCCGTTCCATTGCCTACGGTCTACTCTAAAGGATCGACTGCGGTCGTCGTGCTGGTTTTCGAAAAAATCGCGAAAAATACCAATCGCTTCGAAATATTTCGCACTTCCGACAATTTTAAGATTATTTCGCACCGTAGTGCGAGGAATGTCTAAAATCGTCCAATCGACCAAACAACCATACACCCCTGTTCCCCGTTCCATGGCCTCCGTTTTACTCTAATGGATCGAATGCGTCCGTCGTGCTGGTTTTCGAGAATATCGCGAAAAACACCATTCGCTCCGAAGCATTTCGCAGTTACGACAGATTTAAGATTCCTTCGCGCCGTAGTGCGACGAATGTCTAAAATCGAGAAATCGACCAAACAACCATAGATCCCTGTTCCCCGTTCCATTGCCGACGTTTTACTCTAATGGTTCGACTGCGTTCGTGGGGCTGGTTTTCGAGAATATCGCGAAAATCTCCAACGGCTCCGAAATATTTCGCAATTCCGACAGATTTAAGATTCCTTCGCATCGTAGTGCGACGAATGTCTAAAATTGTCCAACCGACCAAACAACCATGGATCCCTGTTCCTCGTTCCATTGCCGACTTTTACTCTAATGGTTCAACCGCGGTTGTCGTGCTGGTTTTCGAGAAAATCGCGAAAAACTCCAGTCGCGCCGAAATATTCCGAAGTTCCGAGAGATTTAAGATTCCTTTGCACCGTAGTGCGACGCATGTCTAAGATCGTCCACTCGACCGAACAACCGTAGATCCCTGTTCCCCGTTCCATTGCCTACGCTTTACTCTAATGGATCGACTGCGGTCGTCGTGCTGGTTTTCGAAAAAATCGCAAAAAACACCATCCGCTCCGAACCATTTCGCAGTTCCGACAGATTTAAGATTCCTTCGCGCCGTAGTGCGACCAATGTCTAAAATCGTGAAATCGACCAAACAACCATAGATCCCTGTTCCCCGTTCCATTGCCGACGGTTTACTCTAATGGTTCGAATGCGTTCGTCGTGCTGGTTTTCGAGAATATCGTGAAAAATTCCAACCGCTCCGAAATTTTTCGCAATTCCGACAGATTTAAGATTCCATCGCACCGTAGTGCGACGAATGTCTAAAATCCTCCAATCGACCAAACAACCATAGATCTCTGTTCCCCGTTCCATTGCCTACGCTTTACTCTAATGGATCGACTGCGGTCGTCGTGCTGGTTTTCGAAAAAATCGCGAAAAACACCATCCGCTCCGAAGCATTTCGCAGTTCCGACAGATTTGAGATTCCTTCGCGCCGTAGTGCGACGAATGTCTAAAATCGAGAAATCGACCAAACAACCATAGATCCCTGCTCCCCGTTCCATTGCCGACGTTTTACTCTAATGGTTCGACTGCGTTCGTGGGGCTGCTTTTCGAGAATATCGCGAAAAATTCCAACCGCTCCGAAATATTTCGCAATTCCGACAGATTTAAGATTCCTTGGCATCGTAGTGCGACGAATGTCTAAAATCGTCCAATCGACCAAACAACCATAGATCCCTATTCCCCGTTCCATTGCCTACGGTCTACTCTAAAGGATCGACTGCGGTCGTCGTGCTGGTTTTCGAAAAAATCGCGAAAAATACCATTCGCTTCGAAATATTTCGCAGTTTCGACAAATTTAAGGTTCCTTCGCACCGTAGTGCGACGAATGTCTAAAATCGTCCAATCGACCAAACAACCATACACCCCTGTTCCCCTTTCCATTGCCTCCGCTTTACTCTAATGCATCGACTGCGGTCGTCGTGCTGGTTTTCGAAAAAATCGCAAAAAACTCCATCCGCTCCGAAGCATTTCGCAGTTCCGAGAGATTTAAGATTCCTTCGCGCCGTAGTGCAACGAATGTCTAAAATCGTCCAATCGATCAAACAGGCATAGATCCCTCTTCCCCGTTCCATTGCCGACGTTTTACTCTAATGGATCGACTGCGGTCGTCGTGCTGGTTTTCGAAAAAATCGCGAAAAACACCATCCGCTCCGAAGCATTTCGCAGTTCCGACAGATTTAAGATTCCTTCGCATCGTAGTGCGACAAATATCTAAAATTGTCCAACCGACCAAACAACCATAGATCCCTGTTCCTCGTTCCATTGCCGACGTTTTACTCTAATGGATCGACTGCGGTCGTCGTGCTGGTTTTCGAAAAAAATCGAGAAAAACACCATTCGCGCCGAAATATTCCGCAGTTCCGACAGATTTAAGATTCCTTCGCACCGTAGTGCGACGAATGTTTAAAATCGGGCAATCGACCAAACAACCATAGATCCCTGTTCCCCGTTCCATTGCCTACGGTCTACTCTAAAGGATTGACTGCGGTCGTCGTGCTGGTTTTCGAAAAAATGGCGAAAAAATACGATTCGCTTCGAAATATTTCGCGGTTCCGACAGTTTTAAGATTCCTTCGCACCGTAGTGCGACGAATGTTTAAAATCGAGCAATCGACCAAACAACCATAGAACCCTGTTCCCCGTTCCATTGCCTACGGTCTACTCTAAAGGATCGACTGCGGTCGTCGTGCTGGTTTTCGAAAAAATCGCGAAAAATACCAATCGCTTCGAAATATTTCGCACTTCCGACAATTTTAAGATTATTTCGCACCGTAGTGCGAGGAATGTCTAAAATCGTCCAATCGACCAAACAACCATACACCCCTGTTCCCCGTTCCATGGCCTCCGTTTTACTCTAATGGATCGAATGCGTCCGTCGTGCTGGTTTTCGAGAATATCGCGAAAAACACCATTCGCTCCGAAGCATTTCGCAGTTACGACAGATTTAAGATTCCTTCGCGCCGTAGTGCGACGAATGTCTAAAATCGAGAAATCGACCAAACAACCATAGATCCCTGTTCCCCGTTCCATTGCCGACGTTTTACTCTAATGGTTCGACTGCGTTCGTGGGGCTGGTTTTCGAGAATATCGCGAAAAACTCCAACCGCTCCGAAATATTTCGCAATTCCGACAGATTTAAGATTCCTTCGCAACGTAGTGCGACGAATGTCTAAAATTGTCCAACCGACCAAACAACCATAGATCCCTGTTCCTCGTTCCATTGCCGACTTTTACTCTAATGGTTCGACCGCGGTTGTCGTGCTAGTTTTCGAGAAAATCGCGAAAAACTCCAGTCGCGCCGAAATATTCCGCAGTTCCGAGAGATTTAAGATTCCTTTGCACCGTAGTGCGACGCATGTCTAAGATCGTCCACTCGACCGAACAACCGTAGATCCCTGTTCCCCGTTCCATTGCCTACGCTTCACTGTAATGGATCGACTGCGGTCGTCGTGCTGGTTTTCGAAAAAATGGCGAAAAAATACGATTCGCTTCGAAATATTTCGCGGTTCCGACAGATTTAAGATTCCTTCGCACCGTAGTGCGACGAATGTCTAAAATCGTCCAATCGACCAAACAACAATAGATCCCTGTTCCCCGTTCCATTGCCTACGCTTTACTCTAATGGATCGACTGCGGTCGTCGTGCTGGTTTTCGAAAAAATGGCGAAAAAATACGATTCGCTTCGAAATATTTCGCGGTTCCGACAGTTTTAAGATTCCTTCGCACCGTAGTGCGACGAATGTTTAATATCGAGCAATCGACCAAACAACCATAGATCCCTGTTCCCCGTTCCATTGCCTACGGTCTACTCTAAAGGATCGACTGCGGTCGTCGTGCTGGTTTTCGAAAAAATCGCGAAAAATACCATTCGCTCCGAAGCATTTCGCAGTTCCGACAGATTTAAGATTCCTTCGCGCCGTAGTGCGACGAATGTCTAAAATCGAAAAATCGACCAAACAACCATAGATCCCTGTTCCCCGTTCCATTGCCGACGTTTTAATTTAATGGTTCGACTGCGTTCGTGGGGCTGGTTTTCGTGAATATCGCGAAAAATTCCAACCGCTCCGAAATATTTCGCAAATCCGACTGATTTAAGATTCCTTTGCACCGTAGTGCGACGAATGTTTAATATCGAGCAATCGACCAAACAACCATAGATCCCTGTTCCCCGTTCCATTGCCTACGGTCTACTCTAAAGGATCGACTGCGGTCGTCGTGCTGGTTTTCGAAAAAATCGCGAAAAATACCATTCGCTCCGAAGCATTTCGCAGTTCCGACAGATTTAAGATTCCTTCGCGCCGTAGTGCGACGAATGTCTAAAATCGAAAAATCGACCAAACAACCATAGATCCCTGTTCCCCGTTCCATTGCCGACGTTTTAATTTAATGGTTCGACTGCGTTCGTGGGGCTGGTTTTCGTGAATATCGCGAAAAATTCCAACCGCTCCGAAATATTTCGCAAATCCGACTGATTTAAGATTCCTTTGCACCGTAGTGCGACGCATGTCTAAGATCGTCCACTCGACCGAACAACCGTAGATCCCTGTTCCCCGTTCCATTGCCTACGCTTCACTGTAATGGATCGACTGCGGTCGACGTGCTGGTTTTCGAAAAAATGGCGAAAAAATACGATTCGCTTCGAAATATTTCGCGGTTCCGACAGATTTAAGATTCCTTCGCACCGTAGTGCGACGAATGTCTAAACTCGTCCAATCGACCAAACAACAATAGATCCCTGTTCCCCGTTCCATTGCCTACGCTTTACTCTAATGGATCGACTGCGGTCGTCGTGCTGGTTTTCAAAAAAATGGCGAAAAAATACGATTCGCTTCGAAATATTTCGCGGTTCCGACAGTTTTAAGATTCCTTCGCACCGTAGTGCGACGAATGTTTAAAATCGAGCAATCGACCAAACAACCATAGATCCCTGTTCCCCGTTCCATTGCCTACGGTCTACTCTAAAGGATCGACTGCGGTCGTCGTGCTGGTTTTCGAAAAAATCGCGAAAAATACCATTCGCTCCGAAGCATTTCGCAGTTCCGACAGATTTAAGATTCCTTCGCGCCGTAGTGCGACGAATGTCTAAAATCGTCCACTCGACCAAACAACCATAGATCCCTGTTCCCCGTTCCATTGCCTACGCTTTACTCTAATGGATCGACTGCGGTCGTCGTGCTGTTTTCGAAAAAATGGCGAAAAAATACGATTCGCTTCGAAATATTTCGCGGTTCCGACAGTTTTAAGATTCCTTCGCACCGTAGTGCGACGAATGTTTAAAATCGAGCAATCGACCAAACAACCATAGATCCCTGTTCCCCGTTCCGTTGCTTACGCTTTACTCTAATGGATCGACTGCGGTCGTCGTGCTGGTTTTCGAAAAAATCGCGAAAAACACCATCCGCTCCGAAGCATTTCGCAGTTCCGACAGATTTGAGATTCCTTCGCGCCGTAGTGCGACGAATGTCTAAAATCGAGAAATAGACCAAACAACCATAGATCCCTGCTCCCCGTTCCATTGCCGACGTTTTACTCTAATGGTTCGACTGCGTTCGTGGGGCTGCTTTTCGAGAATATCGCGAAAAATTCCAACCGCTCCGAAATATTTCGCAATTCCGACAGATTTAAGATTCCTTGGCATCGTAGTGCGACGAATGTCTAAAATCGTCCACTCGGCCAAACAACCATAGATCCCTGTTCCCCGTTCCATTGCCTACGCTTTACTCTAATGGATCGACTGCGGTCGTCGTGCTGGTTTTCGAAAAAATGGCGAAAAAATACGATTCGCTTCGAAATATTTCGCGGTTTCGACAGTTTTAAGATTCCTTCGCACCGTAGTGCGACGAATGTTTAAAATCGAGCAATCGACCAAACAACCATAGAACCCTGTTCCCCGTTCCATTGCCTACGGTCTACTCTAAAGGATCGACTGCGGTCGTCGTGCTGGTTTTCGAAAAAATCGCGAAAAATACCAATCGCTTCGAAATATTTCGCACTTCCGACAATTTTAAGATTATTTCGCACCGTAGTGCGAGGAATGTCTAAAATCGTCCAATCGACCAAACAACCATACACCCCTGTTCCCCGTTCCATGGCCTCCGTTTTACTCTAATGGATCGAATGCGTCCGTCGTGCTGGTTTTCGAGAATATCGCGAAAAACACCATTCGCTCCGAAGCATTTCGCAGTTACGACAGATTTAAGATTCCTTCGCGCCGTAGTGCGACGAATGTCTAAAATCGAGAAATCGACCAAACAACCATAGATCCCTGTTCCCCGTTCCATTGCCGACGTTTTACTCTAATGGTTCGACTGCGTTCGTGGGGCTGGTTTTCGAGAATATCGCGAAAAACTCCAACCGCTCCGAAATATTTCGCAATTCCGACAGATTTAAGATTCCTTCGCCTCGTAGTGCGACGAATGTCTAAAATTGTCCAACCGACCAAACAACCATAGATCCCTGTTCCTCGTTCCATTGCCGACTTTTACTCTAATGGTTCGACCGCGGTTGTCGTGCTGGTTTTCGAGAAAATCGCGAAAAACTCCAGTCGCGCCGAAATATTCCGCAGTTCCGAGAGATTTAAGATTCCTTTGCACCGTAGTGCGACGCATGTCTAAGATCGTCCACTCGACCGAACAACCGTAGATCCCTGTTCCCCGTTCCATTGCCTACGCTTCACTGTAATGGATCGACTGCGGTCGACGTGCTGGTTTTCGAAAAAATGGCGAAAAAATACGATTCGCTTCGAAATATTTCGCGGTTCCGACAGATTTAAGATTCCTTCGCACCGTAGTGCGACGAATGTCTAAACTCGTCCAATCGACCAAACAACAATAGATCCCTGTTCCCCGTTCCATTGCCTACGCTTTACTCTAATGGATCGACTGCGGTCGTCGTGCTGGTTTTCGAAAAAATGGCGAAAAAATACGATTCGCTTCGAAATATTTCGCGGTTCCGACAGTTTTAAGATTCCTTCGCACCGTAGTGCGACGAATGTTTAAAATCGAGCAATCGACCAAACAACCATAGATCCCTGTTCCCCGTTCCATTGCCTACGGTCTACTCTAAAGGATCGACTGCGGTCGTCGTGCTGGTTTTCGAAAAAATCGCGAAAAATACCATTCGCTCCGAAGCATTTCGCAGTTCCGACAGATTTAAGATTCCTTCGCGCCGTAGTGCGACGAATGTCTAAAATCGTCCACTCGACCAAACAACCATAGATCCCTGTTCCCCGTTCCATTGCCTACGCTTTACTCTAATGGATCGACTGCGGTCGTCGTGCTGGTTTTCGAAAAAATGGCGAAAAAATACGATTCGCTTCGAAATATTTCGCGGTTCCGACAGTTTTAAGATTCCTTCGCACCGTAGTGCGACGAATGTTTAAAATCGAGCAATCGACCAAACAACCATAGATCCCTGTTCCCCGTTCCGTTGCTTACGCTTTACTCTAATGGATCGACTGCGGTCGTCGTGCTGGTGTTCGAAAAAATCGCGAAAAACTCCATCCGCTCCGAAGCATTTCGCAGTTCCGACAGATTTAAGATTCCTTCGCGCCGTAGTGCGACGAATGTCTAAAATCGAGAAAACGACCAAACAACCATAGATCCCTGTTCCCCGTTCCATTGCCGACGTTTTACTTTAATGGTTCGACTGCGTTCGTGGGGCTGGTTTTCGTGAATATCGCGAAAAATTGCAACCGCTCCGAAATATTTCGCAATTCCGACAGATTTAAGATTCCTTCGCATCGTAGTGCGACGAATGTCTAAAATCGTCCAACCGACCAAACAACGATAGATCCCTGTTCCTCGTTCCATTGCCGACGTTTTACTCTAATGGTTCGACCGCGGTTGTCGTGCTGGTTTTCGAGAAAATCGCGAAAAACTCCAGTCGCACCGAAATATTCCGCAGTTCCGACAGATTTAAGATTCCTTCGCACCGTAGTGCGACGAATGTCTAAAATCGTCCAATCGACCAAACAACCATACACCCCTGTTCCCCGTTCCATTGCCTCCGCTTTACTCTAATGCATCGACTGCGGTCGTCGTGCTGGTTTTCGAAAAAATCGCAAAAAACTCCATCCGCTCCGAAGCATTTCGCAGTTCCGAGAGATTTAAGATTCCTTCGCACCGTAGAGCGACGAATGTCTAAAATCGTCCAATCGACCAAACAACCATAGATCTCTGTTCCCCGTTCCATTGCCTACGCTTTACTCTAATGGATCGACTGCGGTCGTCGTGCTGGTTTTCGAAAAAATCGCGAAAAACACCATCCGCTCCGAAGCATTTCGCAGTTCCGACAGATTTGAGATTCCTTCGCGCCGTAGTGCGACGAATATCTAAAATCGAGAAATAGACCAAACAACCATAGATCCCTGCTCCCCGTTCCATTGCCGACGTTTTACTCTAATGGTTCGACTGCGTTCGTGGGGCTGCTTTTCGAGAATATCGCGAAAAATTCCAACCGCTCCGAAATATTTCGCAATTCCGACAGATTTAAGATTCCTTGGCATCGTAGTGCGACGAATGTCTAAAATCGTCCACTCGGCCAAACAACCATAGATCCCTGTTCCCCGTTCCATTGCCTACGCTTTACTCTAATGGATCGACTGCGGTCGTCGTGCTGGTTTTCGAAAAAATGGCGAAAAAATACGATTCGCTTCGAAATATTTCGCGGTTCCGACAGTTTTAAGATTCCTTCGCACCGTAGTGCGACGAATGTTTAAAATCGAGCAATCGACCAAACAACCATAGAACCCTGTTCCCCGTTCCATTGCCTACGGTCTACTCTAAAGGATCGACTGCGGTCGTCGTGCTGGTTTTCGAAAAAATCGCGAAAAATACCAATCGCTTCGAAATATTTCGCACTTCCGACAATTTTAAGATTATTTCGCACCGTAGTGCGAGGAATGTCTAAAATCGTCCAATCGACCAAACAACCATACACCCCTGTTCCCCGTTCCATGGCCCCCGTTTTACTCTAATGGATCGAATGCGTCCGCCGTGCTGGTTTTCGAGAATATCGCGAAAAACACCATTCGCTCCGAAGCATTTCGCAGTTACGACAGATTTAAGATTCCTTCGCGCCGTAGTGCGACGAATGTCTAAAATCGAGAAATCGACCAAACAACCATAGATCCCTGTTCCCCGTTCCATTGCCGACGTTTTACTCTAATGGTTCGACTGCGTTCGTGGGGCAGGTTTTCGAGAATATCGCGAAAAACTCCAACCGCTCCGAAATATTTCGTAATTCCGACAGATTTAAGATTCCTTCGCCTCGTAGTGCGACGAATGTCTAAAATTGTCCAACCGACCAAACAACCATAGATCCCTGTTCCTCGTTCCATTGCCGACTTTTACTCTAATGGTTCGACCGCGGTTGTCGTGCTGGTTTTCGAGAAAATCGCGAAAAACTCCAGTCGCGCCGAAATATTCCGCAGTTCCGAGAGATTTAAGATTCCTTTGCACCGTAGTGCGACGCATGTCTAAGATCGTCCACTCGACCGAACAACCGTAGATCCCTGTTCCCCGTTCCATTGCCTACGCTTCACTGTAATGGATCGACTGCGGTCGACGTGCTGGTTTTCGAAAAAATGGCGAAAAAATACGATTCGCTTCGAAATATTTCGCGGTTCCGACAGATTTAAGATTCCTTCGCACCGTAGTGCGACGAATGTCTAAACTCGTCCAATCGACCAAACAACAATAGATCCCTGTTCCCCGTTCCATTGCCTACGCTTTACTCTAATGGATCGACTGCGGTCGTCGTGCTGGTTTTCGAAAAAATGGCGAAAAAATACGATTCGCTTCGAAATATTTCGCGGTTCCGACAGTTTTAAGATTCCTTCGCACCGTAGTGCGACGAATGTTTAAAATCGAGCAATCGACCAAACAACCATAGATCCCTGTTCCCCGTTCCATTGCCTACGGTCTACTCTAAAGGATCGACTGCGGTCGTCGTGCTGGTTTTCGAAAAAATCGCGAAAAATACCATTCGCTCCGAAGCATTTCGCAGTTCCGACAGATTTAAGATTCCTTCGCGCCGTAGTGCGACGAATGTCTAAAATCGAGAAATCGACCAAACAACCATAAATCCCTGTTCCCCGTTCCATTGCCGACGTTTTACTTTAATGGTTCGACTGCGTTCGTGGGGCTGGTTTTCGTGAATATCGCGAAAAATTCCAACCGCTCCGAAATATTTCGCAATTCCGACAGATTTAAGATTCCTTTGCACCGTAGTGCGACGAATGTCTAAAATCGTCCACTCGACCAAACAACCATAGATCCCTGTTCCCCGTTCCATTGCCTACGCTTTACTCTAATGGATCGACTGCGGTCGTCGTGCTGGTTTTCGAAAAAATGGCGAAAAAATACGATTCGCTTCGAAATATTTCGCGGTTCCGACAGTTTTAAGATTCCTTCGCACCGTAGTGCGACGAATGTTTAAAATCGAGCAATCGACCAAACAACCATAGATCCCTGTTCCCCGTTCCATTGCCTACGGTCTATTCTAAAGGATCGACTGCGGTCGTCGTGCTGGTTTTCGAAAAAATCGCGAAAAATACCATTCGCTCCGAAGCATTTCGCAGTTCCGACAGATTTAAGATTCCTTCGCGCCGTAGTGCGACGAATGTCTAAAATCGAGAAAACGACCAAACAACCATAGATCCCTGTTCCCCGTTCCATTGCCGACGTTTTACTTTAATGGTTCGACTGCGTTCGTGGGGCTGGTTTTCGTGAATATCGCGAAAAATTCCAACCGCTCCGAAATATTTCGCAATTCCGACAGATTTAAGATTCCTTTGCACCGTAGTGCGACGAATGTCTAAAATCGTCCACTCGGCCAAACAACCATAGATCCCTGTTCCCCGTTCCATTGCCTACGCTTTACTCTAATGGATCGACTGCGGTCGTCGTGCTGGTTTTCGAAAAAATGGCGAAAAAATACGATTCGCTTCGAAATATTTCGCGGTTCCGACAGTTTTAAGATTCCTTCGCACCGTAGTGCGACGAATGTTTAAAATCGAGCAATCGACCAAACAACCATAGAACCCTGTTCCCCGTTCCATTGCCTACGGTCTACTCTAAAGGATCGACTGCGGTCGTCGTACTGGTTTTCGAAAAAATCGCGAAAAATACCAATCGCTTCGAAATATTTCGCACTTCCGACAATTTTAAGATTATTTCGCACCGTAGTGCGAGGAATGTCTAAAATCGTCCAATCGACCAAACAACCATACACCCCTGTTCCCCGTTCCATGGCCTCCGTTTTACTCTAATGGATCGAATGCGTCCGTCGTGCTGGTTTTCGAGAATATCGCTAAAAACACCATTCGCTCCGAAGCATTTCGCAGTTACGACAGATTTAAGATTCCTTCGCGCCGTAGTGCGACGAATGTCTAAAATCGAGAAATCGACCAAACAACCATAGATCCCTGTTCCCCGTTCCATTGCCGACGTTTTACTCTAATGGTTCGACTGCGTTCGTGGGGCTGGTTTTCGAGAATATCGCGAAAAACTCCAACCGCTCCGAAATATTTCGCAATTCCGACAGATTTAAGATTCCTTCGCCTCGTAGTGCGACGAATGTCTAAAATTGTCCAACCGACCAAACAACCATAGATCCCTGTTCCTCGTTCCATTGCCGACTTTTACTCTAATGGTTCGACCGCGGTGGTCGTGCTGGTTTTCGAGAAAATCGCGAAAAACTCCAGTCGCGCCGAAATATTCCGCAGTTCCGAGAGATTTAAGATTCCTTTGCACCGTAGTGCGACGCATGTCTAAGATCGTCCACTCGACCGAACAACCGTAGATCCCTGTTCCCCGTTCCATTGCCTACGCTTCACTGTAATGGATCGACTGCGGTCGACGTGCTGGTTTTCGAAAAAATGGCGAAAAAATACGATTCGCTTCGAAATATTTCGCGGTTCCGACAGATTTAAGATTCCTTCGCACCGTAGTGCGACGAATGTCTAAACTCGTCCAATCGACCAAACAACAATAGATCCCTGTTCCCCGTTCCATTGCCTACGCTTTACTCTAATGGATCGACTGCGGTCGTCGTGCTGGTTTTCGAAAAAATGGCGAAAAAATACGATTCGCTTCGAAATATTTCGCGGTTCCGACAGTTTTAAGATTCCTTCGCACCGTAGTGCGACGAATGTTTAAAATCGAGCAATCAACCAAACAACCATAGATCCCAGTTCCCCGTTCCATTGCCTACGGTCTACTCTAAAGGATCGACTGCGGTCGTCGTGCTGGTTTTCGAAAAAATCGCGAAAAATACCATTCGCTCCGAAGCATTTCGCAGTTCCGACAGATTTAAGATTCCTTCGCGCCGTAGTGCGACGAATGTCTAAAATCGAGAAATCGACCAAACAACCATAAATCCCTGTTCCCCGTTCCATTGCCTACGGTCTATTCTAAAGGATCGACTGCGGTCGTCGTGCTGGTTTTCGAAAAAATCGGGAAAAATACCATTCGCTTCGAAATATTTCGCACTTCCGACAAATTTAAGATTCCTCCGCACCGTAGTGCGAGGAATGTCTAAAATCGTCCAATCGACCAAACAACCATACACCCCTGTTCCCCGTTCCATTGCCTCCGCTTTACTCTAATGCATCGACTGCGGTAGTCGTGCTGGTTTTCGAAAAAATCGCAAAAACCTCCATCCGCTCCGAAGCATTTCGCAGTTCCGAGAGATTTAAGATTCCTTCGCGCCGTAGTGCGACGAATGTCTAAAATCGTGAAATCGACCAAACAACCATAGATCCCTGTTTCCCGTTCCATTGCCGACGCTTTACTCTAATGGTTCGAATGCGTTCGGCGTGCTGGTTTTCGAGAATATCGTGAAAAATTCCAACCGCTCCGAAATATTTCGCAATTCCGACAGATTTAAGATTCCTTCGCACCGAAGTACGACGAATGTCTAAAATCGTCCAATCGACCAAACAACCATAGATCCCTATTCCCCGTTCCATTGCCTACGGTCTACTCTAAAGGATCGACTGCGGTCGTCGTGCTGGTTTTCGAAAAAATCGCGAAAAATACCATTCGCTTCGAAATATTTCGCAGTTTCGACAAATTTAAGATTCCTTCGCACCGTAGTGCGACGAATGTCTAAAATCGTCCAATCGACCAAACAACCATACACCCCTGTTCCCCGTTCCATTGCCTCCGCTTTACTCTAATGCATCGACTGCGGTCGTCGTGCTAGTTTTCGAAAAAATCGCAAAAAACTCCATCCGCTCCGAAGCATTTCGCAGTTCCGAGAGATTTAAGATTCCTTCGCGCCGTAGTGCGACGAATGTCTAAAATCGTCCAATCGACCAAACAACCATATATCCCTGTTCCTCGTTCCATTGCCGACGTTTTACTCTAATGGTTCGAATGCGTTCGTCGTGCTGGTTTTCGAGAATATCGCGAAAAATTCCAACCGCTCCGAAATATTTCGCAATTCCGACAGATTTAAGATTCCTTCGCACCGAAGTACGACGAATGTCTAAAATCGTCCAATCGACCAAACAACCATAGATCCCTATTCCCCGTTCCATTGCCTCCGCTTTACTCTAATGGATCGACTGCGGTCGTCGTGCTGGTTTTCCAAAAAATCGCGAAAAACACCATCCGCCCCGAAGCATTTCGCAGTTCCGACAGATTTAAGATTCCTTCGCACCGTAGTGCGACGAATGTTTAAAATCGAGCAGTCGACCAAACAACCATAGATCCCGGTTCCCCGTTCCATTGCCTACGGTCTACTCTAAAGGATCGACTGCGGTCGTCGTGCTGGTTTTCGAAAAAATCGCGAAAAATACCATTCGCTTCGAAATATTTCGCAGTTTCGACAAATTTAAGATTCCTTCGCACCGTAGTGCGACGAATGTCTAAAATCGTCCAATCGACCAAACAACCATACACCCCTTTTCCCCGTTCCATTGCCACCGCTTTACTCTAATGGATCGACTGCGGTCGTCGTGCTGGTTTTCGAAAAAATGGCGAAAAACGCCATCCGCTCCGAAGCATTCCGCAGTTCCGACAGATTTAAGATTCCTTCGCGCCGTAGTGCGACGAATGTCTAAAATCGTCCAACCGACCAAACAACGATAGATCCCTGTTCCTCGTTCCATTGCCGACGTTTTACTCTAATGGTTCGACCGCGGTTGTCGTGCTGGTTTTCGAGAAAATCGCGAAAAACTCCATTCGCACCGAAATATTCCGCAGTTCCGACAGATTTAAGATTCCTTTGCACCGTAGTGCGACGAATGTCTAAAATCGTCCACTCGACCAAACAACCATAGATCCCTGTTCCCCGTTCCATTGCCTACGCTTTACTCTAATGGATCGACTGTGGTCGTCGTGCTGGTTTTCGAAAAAATGGCGAAAAACGCCATCCGCTCCGAAGCATTCCGCAGTTCCGACAGATTTAAGATTCCTTCGCGCCGTAGTGCGACGAATGTCTAAAATCGTCCAACCGACCAAACAACCATATATCCCTGTTCCTCGTTCCATTGCCGACGTTTTACTCTAATGGTTCGACCGCGGTTGTCGTGCTGGTTTTCGAGAAAATCGCGAAAAACTCCATTCGCACCGAAATATTCCGCAGTTCCGACAGATTTAAGATTCCTTTGCACCGTAGTGCGACGAATGTCTAAAATCGTCCACTCGACCAAACAACCATAGATCCCTGTTCCCCGTTCCATTGCCTACGCTTTACTCTAATGGATCGACTGCGGTCGTCGTGCTGGTTTTCGAAAAAATGGCGAAAAACGCCATCCGCTCCGAAGCATTCCGCAGTTCCGACAGATTTAAGATTCCTTCGCGCCGTAGTGCGACGAATGTCTAAAATCGAGAAATCGACCAAACAACCATAGATCCCTGTTCCCCGTTCCATTGCCGACGTTTTACTCTAATGGTTCGACTGCGTTTGTGGGGCTGGTTTTCCAGAATATTGCGAAAAATTCCAACCGCTCCGAAATATTTCGCAATTCCGACAGATTTAAGATTCCTTCGCATCGTAGTGCGACGAATGTCTAAAATCGTCCAACCGACCAAACAACCATATATCCCTGTTCCTCGTTCCATTGCCGACGTTTTACTCTAATGGTTCGACCGCGGTTATCGTGCTGGTTTTCGAGAAAATCGCGAAAAACTCCAGTCGCACCGAAATATTCCGCAGTTCCGACAGATTTAAGATTCCTTCGCACCGTAGTGCGACGAATGTTTAAAATCGAGCAGTCGACCAAACAACCATACACCCCTGTTCCCCGTTCCATTGCCTCCGCTTTACTCTAATGCATCGACTGCGGTCGGCGTGCTGGTTTTCGAAAAAATCGCAAAAAACACCATCCGCTCCGAAGCATTTCGCAGTTCCGACAGATTTAAGATTCCTTCGCGCCGTAGTGCGACGAATGTCTAAAATCGAGAAATCGACCAAACAACCATAGATCCCTGTTCCCCGTTCCATTGCCGACGTTTCACTCTAATGGTTCGACTGCGTTCGTGGGGCTGGTTTTCGAGAATATCGCGAAAAATTCCAACCGCTCCGAAATATTTCGCAATTCCGACAGATTTAAGATTCCTTCGCATCGTAGTTCGACGAATGTCTAAAATCGTCCACTCGACCAAACAACCATAGATCCCTGTTCCCCGTTCCATTGCCTACGCTTTACTCTAATGGATCGACTGCGGTCGTCGTGCTGGTTTTCGAAAAAATGGCGAAAAAATACGATTCGCTTCGAAATATTTCGCGGTTCCGACAGTTTTAAGATTCCTTCGCACCGTATTGCGACGAATGTTTAAAATCGAGCAATCGACCAAACAACCATAGATCCCTGTTCCCCGTTCCATTGCCTACGGTCTACTCTAAAGGATCGACTGCGGTCGTCGTGCTGGTTTTCGAAAAAATCGCGAAAAATACCATTCGCTTCGAAATATTTCGCACTTCCGACAAATTTAAGATTCCTTCGCACCGTAGTGCGAGGAATGTCTAAAATCGTCCAATCGACCAAACAACCATACACCCCTGTTCCCCGTTCCATGGCCTCCGCTTTACTCTAATGGATCGACTGCGGTCGTCGTGCTGGTTTTCGAAAAAATCGCGAAAAACACCATCCGCTCCGAAACATTTTGCAGTTCCGACAGATTTAAGATTCCTTCGCGCCGTAGTGCGACGAATGTCTAAAATCGAGAAATCGACCAAACAACCATAGATCCCTGTTCCCCGTTCCATTGTCGACGTTTTACTCTAATGGTTCGACTGCGTTCGTGGGGCTGGTTTTCGAGAATATCGCGAAAAATTCCAACAGCTCCGAAATATTTCGCAATTCCGACAGATTTAAGATTCCTTCGCATCGTAGTGCGACGAATGTCTAAAATCGTCCAACCGACCAAACAACCATAGATCCCTGTTCCTCGTTCCATTGCCGACGTTTTACTCTAATGGTTCGACCGCGGTTGTCGTGCTGGTTTTCGAAAAAATCGCGAAAAACTCTAATTATTATTATTATTATTATTATTATTTCGTCTTTATTACTCTTAAATGACATCAAGGAAAAAATAAAAGATGTTTATATAAGAAAAGAAATCGAGTAAAGGCGAGGCCGCAGTATAAACTGTTAATATGCCTAACCATAACATAAACTAAACATTACTTATTACATATACTATAACTAAGCATACTTAAATCTAAAACTATTACAAAAAACGGTGCGATATAAAAATATGAAGTATGACTGCCCAACATGAATGATGGTGGAAGAGGAAGACATGATAAAGATAGACTAACACTAGAAGTGATTGAGAATGTGATTCCGGGCTGCGTCTTTAAAGGACGAATAAGAGTCTAGCTGACGGACAGTAGCAGGAAGGGAATTATAATAGTGTGCCGCCATATATGAGAAAGAGGATTCAAATTTGGAGGTAGAATGTGCAGGAATAGAGAGAAGGGATTGGGATCGGGTTGAAAGAGAACTAGAGGACTGATAGGAGAGGTTTGTACGTAGGATTTCGTATAGATATGACGGACAACCAGAGGAGAGTATCTTAAACACGAGACAGCATAGGTGGAGCTTCCATCTTTGTGACATACGCAGCCAGGAAGATTTTACGAAAAGCGGAGTGATCAAACTTACGGACACAGTAGGAGAAACGCAGACAGGAGTTTTGGACACGCTGAATCAAAGAAGTGAGACGAGAGGTGAGAAAAGGACTATATACGACATCACAGTAATCGAACAAAGATATAACTAAGGATTGAGATAGGAGAAGTTTCTGAGTGGAGGAAAGAATATGCCGAGAAGGATATAATAGACGCAGACGATTAAAGGCTAGTCGACATGCAGCAGTTACATGATGTTCAAAAGTAAGAGTAGAATCCAGTGTGATTCCCAAGTTCCGGATAGAGGAGACAGGATGTAGCTGGACGGAGTCAAATGTGACAGTAATGGGTGGAAGAGTACGAAGGAGAAAAGAGGAGCCAAGCACAAGGAGAGAGGATTTGGAAGGATTAAGTACGAGTCCATGTTGAGCCGCCCAACCAGATATTAGGGCCAGATCTGTTTCCAAATTATTTATGGCTCCGTTAATGTTAAAGTTGTTCGGCGAAAAGGTAGAGATAATCTGCATATCATAGGCATACATGCACGCAATATTCACCTTGGCGAGACGAAGCAGATCGGCAACGAAAATATTAAACAATAGGGGACCTAACACAGAGCCCTGTGGAACTCCGCAACTCACCGGACGCAAGGAGGAGAATATTGGTCCATCACGGTTTAACATAACCTGCTGAGTGCGTCCAACCAGGTAGGAGCGAAACCATGAAAGGGACAAGGAAGACAGCCCGAAAAATTTCAGTTTAGCAATCAGCAGGTTATGATCGACAGTATCAAAAGCTTTGGAGAAATCAAGAGATGTAATAAGAGCGATTTTACGGGAGTCCATAGCACGTAAGATGGAATCGGTGATAAACAGAAGAGTGGTGGTCGTGCTGTACCCACGCCTGAAACCAGATTGGAGGTCGGGCACAGCATGAACAGACGAGATGAAAATTGAAAGTTGCGCATGACATAATTTCTCTAAAAGTTTAGAGAGGAAAGGAGGCTGTGATATAGGGCGAAGGGAGTTAAGGGTTGATGCATCGGGAGTTTTAGGGATAGGTACGACGATGTTGTTCTTCCAAATGGACGGATAGGTGCCGGAGGAGATAGAGTGGTTAAATATATGGATCAAAGGATCTAGACAGAAGGGAATGCAGTACAAAAGAAGATGGCCAGATAAGTCAAACGGATTCGAGGAGGTGAGCTTGATATATTTAAGGACGGAATAAAGGTCAGCAGGTGTAAAAGGGGAGAAAGAGAAGTTCGAAGAAGGATGTATATGAGATTTGTTCAAAAAGCTGTCAATTGTTTCAGACGAAATTTTAGTAGCCGGAACGGAATCAATGAAGTGATTATTGATAGAATTAGGATCAGGGAAGGGAAGAAGAGGGTTAGGATCTCGCCGAGGACGATAATAGCCGGCACGAGTGATGAGATTCCAAAATTGTTTAGGAGATTTGGAAAAGGATGAAAGATGATTGAAAACAGCACGTTTTTCAGCTCTAAGAGTTGCGGTGCAAAGGTTGCGGAGCTGCTTATATCGGCGCCAGTGCGAAGGATTGGCAGTCCTAGAAAATTTTAAACTCGCCTGATTACGCATGCGCATAAGCTTGCGTAAAGTAACTGTTAACCATGGCGCAGGCGGTCGTGTTATACGCACACGCTCAATGGGAGCAAAGTGATCGAATAATGTAAGTATAAGGGAGTAAAATAAATGTACTTTGTCATCGATAGAGCTGTTTTCGTATATAGGCGACCAATCGATCGTAGCAGCGGCAGCGTTAAAAGCATCCAAGGACATATCGCGCAGATTTCGGCGTAATACAAAGCGAACGGTGGCACGTGGTTTAACTATATCTAATATGGCATAGACAAGAGAATGATCGCTTGCATGGCTCATGTCATAGACACCGCTAGAATTGATTGGAAGATCGTTGCTAATCATTATTAGATCAATTAACGAAGAAGAGGTGTTAGTCACCCGTGTAGGCAGATTAATAATCTGATTAAGCGATAGTAGCGACATAAATAGATTAATTGAGTCGAAACCAAGAGAATCAGATGAGCTGACATTAATATTAAAATCACCCATGCAAACGATATAATCGGAGAAGTTATACACATAAAGTAAGTAATCAAGCAAAATGTCGATAGCAGATAAAGAGCAAGTTGGCGGCCGATAAACAATGAAAAATGCGAGGCGCTTAGTGTTAACAGTAATATGCAAGCCAAGAAAATCAAGCAACGGATCGATTTCAGATACATCATATATGACATTATTATTAGTGATTGATGCGCAACAAATGTCGCATTTAACATAAACAGCAACACCCCCGCCACGTTGCGTAAGACAAGATTTCCGATCAGACCGAAAGAAAGCGTAGCCAGGGATAGTAAGCGAGGACGAAGGTATTGCATCAGAGAGCCACGTTTCACTTACGGATAGAACGTCGAAATTAAGGCTAGAAAGCAAATCAATTATATCTGAAAAATGCGCAGTCAATGACCTGATATTTATGTGGGCAACCGAAAAATATTTGGTATTTATTACTAACGTATTATTTGCTAAGCTAGAGCTAGAAACCGATGCGTTCGCGGTAAAATACAAAGACGACGAAAAAGATGAAGGCAAGGTCAACGTAGTAGATCCTGAAGAGACAGAGTCAGGAGTGAGGAGATGATGTGAGGCCCTAATAGAGGCATGGTCCGAAGGTGTAAATGATCCAATATTGTCCGAATCGGTCCGAGTGAAAAGAAAATTTAACGGAGAATTTAACGGAGAATTTAACGGAGAATTTAACGGAGAATTTAACGGAGTATGTTGTAAACTGCCATGGGGATGAGGCTGAGATAAAACATTTGGCGGTAGTCAATAGGTGGTGCTTGGAGTTCCGCGCGGTGCAGACGTTCCAACGGGCGGCCCAGATGGTCCAGCTGCACTGAGAAGCTCAATTCCTGCTTGGGGAGCCTGAGGCAGGAGAAACCGGGCGGCCTTTGTGCTGCTGTCCTTCCGAACGTAGGTGACACCTTTTTTCATCCAGACGTACTGGAAATTGTGAACTTTTGCAAATTGTTTAGCCTCTGCAAAAATTCGGCGCTCCTCAGCAGATGATCTTTCGTTTATATAGATCATGGTATCCGGCCAATTTGGGAAGACTTCAGCAGCTTTTAAATCTTTTTTAGCTCTCTTTTTATTTAGCCAAGAGTCACGAATGATGGCCGATGTAAAGCGTACTATCAGCGTCTTAGTTTTAGACTTTTTACTATTGAAGCAATTGGCTGCTGCAACATCCGCATTGACGAAAGGAACGTTGATGGCAGTAGCAAGAAAGGTGATAACTTCCATTACAGAAGTATTAGGGAAGTCCGGCAATCCCGTGACGGCAAGTTCGTGGTGCCAATTAACTTCCTCAAGTCGCTGAAGTCGCCGAGATATAGAAGAAATCATCCCTGTTGGTACTGCATCCGTTGTAGTAAGTTGGGGGGCATCAATGCACGTAGCAATGCGCTGCTCAAGATTGTCACATCGCGTCGATAGATGATGTTGAGCCGAGGATAGACCATCCACGCGTCGAGAAACATCATGTAGTGATCGCTGCAAATTTTCTACACGCTCCATGCATTCGCTCAACGTAGCAGTGATGTCATAGAGCTTTGAGAGACTCTGTTTTATATCACTAAGACTGCAAAGTTGGCCCCGAATGTCGGAAAGTGTAGCGTTTATATTAGACAAATCATCCGGGGTATGTGACATACGAGCCGAATAGTTGGTATTTGGCTGGGAGACAGAGCCTAATGGTGCAGTTGGAGCAAGCATCCTGTGGTTGTTGTTTAGCCCACAGCCAGAGCACAAACCTGACTTTGGTAAGAATTTTGCACATTGTGTACAAGTAGGCATAGTGCTACGACGTCGATAAGGAAGTACTTAGTGTTATTAATTGGAGACCTCGTTATCCCGAGTCTAGATGGCACCTGGTACCTGCGTATCGTTTAACACTGGTCGACTGACCTAGTGAGGTAGCCTGTAGATTGTATGTAAATAGAGCTAGAGATACAAAAACCTCAACGGCTGAAGACAATGACTCAACGGTCGACGTCTTCCGAGAATTGACGATATTCTTTCCAGAATTGTACGGCAGCAGTGACGAGAACCGGCTTGACGGATTAAACGACCAACCACTTGCACACCAACTATGAGATGAACTACGTGCACACTCACGAAAAAGCGGTTAGCCTGAGAAAATTAAAGAATTAACGGAGAGCGATAATTATCTGCGCACAACGTGAAACGACACCTCGCGACCAATCGCTTCGAAATATTTCAAATTCCCGACAGATTTCAGACTCCTTCCGCACCGTAGGCCGACGAAAGTCTAAAATCGTCCAATCGACCAAACAACTATAGATAACTGTTCCCCGTTCCATTGCCGATGTCTTACTCTAATGGATCGAATGCGGTCGTCGTACTCGTTTTCGAAAAAATCGCGAAGAATCCAAACGCTCCGAAATATTTCAAAGCCCCGACAGATTTAAAATTACTTCGCACCGTAGTGCGACGAATGTCTAAAATCGTCCAATCGTACAAACAACCATAGATCCCTGTTCCTCGTTCCATTGCCGACGTTTTACTCTAATGGTTCGACCGCGGTGGTCGTGCTGGTTTTCGAGAATCTCGCGAAAAACACCATTCGCTCCGAAGCATTTCGCAGTTCCGACAGATTTAAGATTCCTTCGCACCGTAGTGCGACGAATGTCTAAAATCGTCCAATCGTACAAACAACCATAGATCCCTGTACCTCGTTCCATTGCCGACGTTTTACTCTAATAGTTCGACCGCGGTCGTCGTGCTAGTTTTCGAAAATATCGCGAAAAACACCAATCGCTCCGAAGTATTTCGCAGTTCCGACAGATTTAAAATTACTTCGCACCGTAGAGTGACGAATGTCTAAAATCGTCCAATGGTACAAACAACCATAGGTCCTTGTTCCTCGTTCCATTGCCTACGTTTTACTCTAATAGTTCGACCAGGGTGGTCGTGCTGTTTTCGAGAATCTCGCGAAAAATTCCAATCGCTCCGAAATGTTTCGCAGTTCCGACATATTTAAGATTCCTTCGCACCGTAGTGCGACGAATGTCTAAAATTATTATTATTATTATTATTATTATTATTAAACGTCTTTATTACTCTATTAAAAGGCGAGGCGCAGCTAGTGAGCTGTTACTATGCCTGACCTTACTAATACACAACAAAGATATACAGCAACATCAACATATACATAAACACAAATATAATAAGATAATAAAAATTACGAAAAGAAGAGGAAAAAAGAAAAAGATTTAATAGATTATATCCATCTAGAAATAGACTTACGCATGGTATGTGCGTATATATGAGGCAGCGGCGCGCTTGGACGAGGATATAGTAGGAAGGGAGCGGATCTCGATAGGAAGGGAGTTGAAGTAGCGAGCAGAGAGATAGGAAAAGGAAGCTTGGAACTTCGACGATTGATGTAAGGGAATAGAAAGGAGCGACTGAGAGCGTGTAGGATTTGTGCGAATTTGTGCGAATTAAAGAATAAAGATAGGGCGGGGAGTGAGAGTTCAGTAACTTAAACGTAATACAGCAGATATGTAGTATCCATCTCTATCTCATATATAACCATCCAGACCGTTGAAATAGTGGTGTGACGATCAAATTTGCGAACGCAGAATGAGTAACGGAGGCAGGAGTTTTGAACACGTTGAATACATTGTTCAATCTGTTTTGTGAGACATGGTCCGTAGACCGTTGAACAGTAATCAAACAGAGAAATCACAAGTGATTGAGTGATGAGAAGTTTCTGTGAGGAAGAAAGGTAATGTCGGGAAGGGAACAGTACACGTTGTCGAGAGTATGCAATATTGCAAGCTTTTATAGCATGCTGCTCGAAGGACCAGTTCGGATCAAGGATGAGACCAAGGTTTTTCATTGTATTAGCAGGAGAGATAAAGGAGGAAGCAAAGGAAACACGAACAGGGGGGAGTTTGTTCAAAAGAGGATCCGAACCAACTGTTAAGAGCGACGTCTTAGAAGGATTTAGAGTTAGACCATGTGAGGAAGACCAGTTCTGGATTTTCGCTAAGTCTAATTCTAATTCAGAGATGGCACAGGAGAGCTTTTCGGGATAGAAACTATGGATTATCTGCATGTCATCAGCATACATATATGCAGACGAAAAATCACAAACTCGAATAAGATCCGCGACATACACATTAAAGAGTAACGGTCCCAATATGGATCCCTGAGGTACGCCTCGCGAGACCGTTCGCTCATTCGAGAATTGCGGCCCCCACCTGTTTATCATGACTTGCTGTGTACGTTTAGAAAGATAGGAGGACATCCACTGTAAAGCAGCTGGAGATAGCCCTGCATAATGTAGTTTGGCCACCAGCAAATCATGATCGATGGTATCAAAGGCTTTCGAGAAGTCCAGTGACGTTATAAATGTGAGTCGACGTGTATCAATAGAACGCAACACCGTCTCTGAGATGTGGAGCAGTGCTGTAGTGGTACTATAGCCCTTTCTAAAACCCGATTGGAAGTCAGGCAGGAAGTTATTCTCACTGAAATAATATTGGAGTTGTACTAAACAGAAATCATCCAATCGACCAAACAAGCATATATCCCTTTCCCCGTTCCATTGCCGACGTTTTACTCTAATGTTTTGCTGGTTTTCGAAAAAGTTGCGAAAAATCCAATCGCTCCGAAATACATCTAAGTCTCGTCAGATTTCAGAGTCCTTCCGCACCGTAGACCGACGAAAGTCTAAAATCGTCAAATCGACCAAACAACCA